>OX638228.1:10604200-11854200 GCA_951805285.1 Thymelicus acteon
ATGCTCCCATTGTGCTGTGACTGATTTGTTATTTATTGGCCACTCGTGCGCCCTCATGGACTCTTGGTTCGAACGAGCTAGTTCTGCATTTTGTACCAATAATTACTTTACGTAACGTAACCGAACTATAGTTTAAAGTTGGGTTCCAGAGAAGTTCGGTGTTAAAAGTAGGAAAATAGGTAGAAAGTTCACAGCGAAATATTACTATTGTACCGTAATGTAAGGAATATTAAATAAGAAGTCATAATTATAGTTCATACCTATACGTCTTCGGAATATTCAAATTGATGGAAACATCTATAAACGCTCTGTAAAATGTGAATCCTTTGAACATTTTCTTACATCCTCGTTAGGTTAGTCCCAACAATAGTTCAAACCTGACTCTATAGAACACAAATATGGCACCAGGACCCTCTTTTCCATCCAAGAATACTTGAAAGTCATTAGAATTTAGATTTCAATTAATTTATAACGAACATTGACGACATGTGTGGCGCAATGGTTACCATACCGGAGCGCCGCACCAAGGGTCCTGGGTTCGATTCCCAGCAAGGCGGAAATTTGAATGATGAGTTTGGATTTCTGTATTTGGTCTGGGTGTGAATGTCCTTGTCTAGTGTGTTGTCCATGGCACCCACGACACAGGGAATCCTAATGTGGGGCTATGAGTGTGAAGCGTTATTATTATTATTATTTCAACACTTTCACGCATTTTATTAAACTTTAGCCAATTTAATCAATAAGCAGCAAACGTTTCACTACGAATATCAACCAGTGTTACTAAAAAAGATTCACCGCGAGAACGAACAAAAAACATTGCAACAATTTACATACCGCAGTACTTGGAAATTTTTAACCCAATATATTCAATACCCTTACAAAAGCTGCTTAACGAATGCTAGTTTTCATTGGCGATATTGCTTTTGTGCACTGACACGAATGGATTACTCATATTGTGTTCGGTTTAAAGCAATAGTCATAAAGCAATACTTCATCACATTTTCAGAGATAAAGCAATCAAATTAATTGCCAAAGTGAATACGTACGCGGAAACAATTCTGCGCTTTTAAATTAATGCACCGCCGAAGATATGGTTGACTAAATACGGAATATAATTTTGGTGTTACGGCATTGCAGATCTTTGGAATAAAATAAATTTATTTCATTCAATGCAATTTTGCAATTTAATTCGAATGTTACAATTTTTAAATATTACACAGGATTACAGCTGATTATATGCAATTTTTAAACATTATGTAAATTTTGCTATCTTCTTATTTAAATAGATCTAATATTATTATACTTTATTCCATTACACACAAAAAACCAAGCCGCAGTGTAGATAAAATAGTTTTCCAATCACTTTAACAATGATATCTCCCTCGCTCTTGCTAAGGATGGCCTAAACCACAACAAACATAGAAAATGAACATAGGCAGTTCTTCATCGCAAACAATAAACAATAAAATAGATTATTATAAAGTAGAAAGCAGGCGGGAAGGAGCGAATCCTACAATATGGACATTGAATTTCATTGAGATTGTTAGCACGTGTCTGAATAAAACATTAAGGTGTCGGGAATTGGCGCAATATTTATTGTACTCTTACCAATTTTATGGCTAATAGCGCTTTTATAAGACTTAAAGCTTTTATTTGGTAATCTTTTTTGACTTAATATAACATTTAATGTTACATGGATCACTTTAAAATACACAATGTGCTGAATTGTTGAATTATTTATTTGAAGACTATCTTGCAAATTTCTCTACAAGTAAAATTATTTTTGTTAATAACTATAAAGTTATATAAAAAAACAATATAAAAAATGGTTGTCTGTAAAGTCTGTTTACGGACAGTTTGTTCACGTTAAACTGTGACAACGTCATGACAAAGCTCCGCTCCGCCCCACCCCGCTCCGCTCCACTCAACTACGATCGCCTACGGCTCGCCTACGGCATCGACTACGATACGCCGATCGTGCAGTGATAGTCTAGCGGTTAGAACGTTGGTCTCCCGAACGAAGGGGCCCGAGATCAAATCCTGGCACGCACCTCTAATTTTCAGATATTATGTGCGTATTAGAAGTCAATTATCACTTACTTCGGTGAAGGAAAACATCGTGAGGAAACCTGCACACCGGAGAGATCTCCATAACTTTCTCAAAGGTGTGTGAAGTCTACCAATCCGCACTTGGCCAGCGTGGTAGACTATGGCCTAATACCCCTCACATTGTGAGAGGAGACCCCGAGCCCAGCAGTGGGACAATTATGGGTTGTTGCTTGCTTTACCGTGTTACAAATTTTGAAATTTCAGTCTCATCATTTTTTCCATTTCATAACGCGCCTAAAGAAGTAACTTCAAAAATTATAATTTCCTTTAGGCAAATAAACAAAAAATTCCAAAAATAGCTTTAAAATCATGATAATTTCAAAACCCTAAACGCACCCAGTCAAAATTTTAAATAGATATTAATTTCTTCCTAAAAACAGATACAACCTACATAATCTGTCCTTAATTGCCACGAAAATATTTCACGCCAGAATATTTGTGCACACCCGTAAAGATTTTTACTCCTCGTTCAAACCCAGCGCCGCGTCAAACTATAAACGGAATATTTATATCCGTATTGATATTGATATTGAATATTGATATTCGCATTATCTACGCGCGGACAGCGGCTGCAGCTCACGTTTTAGATATTGCAAATACAATTTGCGATGAAAGATTTTTCTCCGTGTGGTTTCGTTTGCACTTTACTAATGCGATGAGATTTTATACTTCTGAAGTTTTTTTTTCTCTACTTCTTCACAGTTTTTACATTTTTATTTGCATCCGTGCAAGGAATATTATTGAATGGAAAGTAAATTTTAAGTTTTTTTACAATTTTTTAACAATTATTTTATCTAACATATATTTGCAGATATTAATAGTATCGCATTCATTTATATTTCGCTCAAGTTATTTAAAGTTGGTTCTGTTCTGTGGTTTAGACATCGTTTTTAAGCCAGGGAACTTGGTTTTAATCTTGCCTCTAATAAGACAATTAAATAATTAGTTATCACTTTCTTGGTTACAAAATATCGTGAGCAAACTAACTTATTAGTGAACTCTAGAAGATGTCTAGTCAATAAGGTGAACATTGGGTTTAACCTTTCTTAATGAAATAGCTGAGCCCACTAGTATAGGACAAGTACTCATAGGTTGAAACGTGGTTGAAATATACTCGTTTTGATAGGAGTGTAGGTTAGCCAATTAAAAAGAAAAATAGTATTAACTCTTTAACAGCCCACTTCGGGACATGGGCCTGTCCTTCATAACTGAGGAAGCCAAGAACGCATGCATGGTAGCATGGCTGATCCAGTATTTTTTGGTGAAGATGCAGATATAGATACTTGCATTACACATAATTATGCGTTGACAACGATCCCTCTCTACCACACGACCATTCCGCTGACTATTAACTACCCCATAAAAGATCTAAGAAGTATCTAAAGATAGAAAATAATTTACACTTCTGGAATAATCTATATCATCGAGTCAATCTTAAAAAGTCGTTCATCGTGTAATAAAGTAGGGTAGGCGACCTATCGTAACCATCTTATTATCTTTATCTTTCACTCTCAGTACGAAAGGCTCAAACTCAACGTTCCCGAAAAGCCACAAGCCTTAGGCCACGTACTCATCTAACGTCCTTTTTAGGGTTCCGAACGAAAAAAAGAAAAACAGAACATGTGGAACGCAATGTGGAACGTGTTGCATGTTAAATGTATTGTAAGTTCAGTCGCTCGTGAGCTGTCACGCAAAAAGATCGCGTACACTATACGTACTTAAACTACATACCCTCGTAACAAAAAAAAAAAAAATGACTAAATGCGATAATTGTGATAAAATCATAAATAAAAAAGCACCGGGGCTTGAATGCAACAAGTGCGGCAAATATGTACATGCCAATCAAGTGTGTTCTGGATTGTCATCCAAGCAACTGTCGGCGTTACGTAATGCGGAGAACTTGGAGTGGACGTGCGTCGAGTGCCACCGAGAATCACCAGGAAGAAAGTCGTTTATAATCCCAGACGACGATGAAGAGGACGAAGAAGTCAATATCGAGCTGGTAGATGACTCAAACACCCATACAAGTAAACTCGTTCGTGACATATCAAAAGAGGTTAAAAAAGCGCTAAAATTAGAAATTTCGTCTGTGAATACATCGATAAACAACTGCTGTAAGAAGATGGAGGATATATACAAAACTCTGGAAATCTTTGGAAGTAAAATTAAAGACCTGGAAAACAAGAATAGTCATCTTGCAAATCAAAATACTCACTTACAACTAAGAGTAGATGCGTTAGAACAACATATAACAGAAATAGATCAGAAACAACTAGAAAATATGGTTGAGGTTGTAGGAATCCCAGAAGCTCCGAATGAAAATTTAGAAACAATTGTAACAAAACTAGCCAAGAAATTAAATATGGACAGCAAACAGGTGAAAGATGTGCGGAGGATAAGTGGGCGAAACGGAAAAGAAGGCGTTATTCGAGTGCAACTACAGCTAGAAGAAAATGCTGGACAGTGGATTCAGGCCTCGCGAAGAGATACGTTGGCTATGGAGCAAATTCTACCTGACGCCAATCCTGAAGCCGGAAAATGCAAGATTATAATACGCCGCGCGCTCACTAAAGCTAATAAAACTCTTCTGTGGAACACAAAGCAGCTGCTGAAAGATACCTATAAGTATATCTGGTTTCAAAATGGTAAAGTATTGGCACGTAAGACTGACAACGCCAAACCAATAATCATAAGAAACCTAAAAGATGCTGAAAAAAATTCCGAACTACATAATGAAAATCGGTAACAGTGTCAATAACAGTCAAATCAGGTGCACAGGAGGTAACTGAAATATTCGAATGTCCTAATATCAATGACTATAGTTTGCTTTTACCTAAAAATACCTGTAATTTAACCATTGTTCATATTAACATAAGATCCGTGTGTAAAAATTATAGCCAAGTTTTGCAATTATTTAATTCATCCTCTATTAATATTGATGTCCTTATCCTTACGGAGGTAGGAATATCTGAGAACCTAAAGGAAATGTTTCATATCAACGGATATAAAATGTGCAGTAAACTACGTGTAAATCGAAAAGGTGGTGGTATTTTAATGTATATTAAAAATAATCATGAATTCGAAACATTAAACACTTCCTTAGAACATTGTGAATCAATAATCGGAACACTAACAACGTCATATCACTATAAAGCTATTATCTGCGCATTTTATAGACCTCCAGATGAAAGTAAATATGTATTTATCACGGAACTTAAACAGCTACTATGTAAAGATTTTTACATGCACTCCGACCTATACTTACTAGGAGATATAAACATCGATTTAAAATGTAAAAATAACATCCGTGATTCATACATAAACAGCTTAGCGGAGTGTGGTTTAACGAGCGCGATATCTGACTACACAAGGATTGAAAAACGAAACAACTTGGTCACTCGCAGTTGCGTAGGTCACATTTTTGTAAGATCGCGCTCGTTAGAACTTTACTCTGCGGCGCTCGGTACTGTAATGGCGGATCATAGAATGATTGTGTTGTCGGGTGTTGCCGTTGGAGCGGTGCATGTACAGGATGATGCAAATTACACCACAATAATCAACTATAATAAACTAAATCAACTATTAGATAGGTTAGATTTTAGTGCTGTTAGTAATATGGACTGCCCGGTTCAGATTTATAGTTACCTTAAAAATTCCTTTATTTCATGTTACGACCAGGCTAAAAGTATAAAAATGATAAATACAATTAGTAAAAGAAACAAAGATAGGTGGATTAATAAAAAAATTAATAAAATGTGTCAGAAGCGAGATGAACTATTTATAGAATGGAAGAAGGATGTCAGTAATAAAATGCTTAAGTTAGAATTAAATAAACAAAGGAATAAAACACATAAAATAATAGAAAAGTCGAGAAATAAATATTATTACAATATGATAAATGTTAATAAAGAAAACCCTAAAAAGCTATGGGAAATACTTAATACTTTATCTGGACGTATATGTAAGTCAGTAGATGAAACGATATTAAAAGCTTTCAAGAAAAGCCAATTATCGGCCAAGAATATAGCTCAAAATTTCGGGAAGGAGTTTGACGATAACGTGAAAAAAATATTGCCTGTTTGTAACAAGAGTATAATTAATGAGGCTGAGTATGTGTTTCCGGCAAGTAGATCAATGATATTCAAGAAAGCATCTACCGATGGTATAAAAAAAATCGTTAATAGTCTTAATGTTAATAAGTCCTCAGGAATAGATGGCATTCGATGCATAGATATCAAGAGAGTGAGTGACAAAATATTAAATGCGATAGTGAAACTTATTAACACTTCTGTGGCGTTAGGATTATATCCAGATGAATTGAAAACTGGTATTGTAAGACCTATTTATAAAAAAGGTTGTCATAACAATTATGAAAACTACAGGCCAATTACTATACTTCCAGTCATAGATAAAATAGTAGAAAAATTTATATGCAAACAAATTCAGGACTATTATAAAACTTATGATGTACTTTCGAATTCTCAATTTGGCTTTCAATCCAATAAATCTACTTCAATTTTGCTTTCAAAATTCACCGATGAAATAAACTTACACCTAAATGACAAAAAACACGTTCTATTGCTTTTCATTGATTTTAGCAAGGCATTTGATACACTCAAACATGACACACTTATTAGTAAACTAGAAAATACAGGTGTACGTGGCCCTATCCTAAAATGGTGTGAGAATTACCTCCATAATAGAAAATTTCAGGTCAAGATAGGAAATGAGCTTAGTAACGAAATCCCAGTTTGTACAGGAACAGCGCAAGGATCGGTGCTTGGACCTTTGCACTATCTAGCATACGTGAACGATATGCAAAATGTAATCGGCAAATGTTCAATTTATCAATACGCTGACGATACATGTCTTATTGCAGCTGACCCTGACGCTCATGTAGCAGAAAGATGGCTCCAAGATGATTTCACTAACTTATGCAAATGGGCTCATGACGTAGGACTTGTTATTAACTCAAGTAAAACCAAAATACTTCATGTGAGATCAAACTACTTGCGAAATAATAATATGCCGATAAATATAGTCGCGCATGAACATGCATGTCTACACGCACCTACTCAATACAATTGCACATGTAATCTATTAGAACAAATATCTACTTATAAATATCTGGGTCTAATTGTTGACGAAAGATTTAGCTGGAGCAATCACATTGATTATGTATGTAATAAATTGAGAGCCATGTTGTCCAAATTTGCGATTATGAAATATAAAGTCCCATACAAAATCCTTATTAACCTGTATTACGCCCTAGCTGAATCTATTATCTCTTATGGCTTAACTAGCTATGGGCGAACATTTAATACATACCTAGATAAAATCCACAGATTACAGTTGAGGCTCTTAAAAATAATACTACCTAGTAAAATTAAAAACAGTCTGGAAAGCGAAAATGGAATCAAAATATTCAAGTATTGCAAAGTATTACCGATACATGAAAAAATTAATATGCTACACTTACAAGAACAATATAACAATAAAGAAATTCAAAATAAAATTAATCACAGTAAGATGACTAGAAAGGTGACACAAAATAAATTACATGTCCCCAAAATGAGAAATTACTATGGGAAACGGACGCATAAATACATAATACCTAATTTAATAAATAAAATTCATTATAAAACAATAATGGAAATAAATGAAAAAAACTACAAGTCTAGAATAAAACAGTTATACTTTAGTTATTTGGAACAAGAAAAATTCTGCTGCTTAACCTAATCTCACAATAGCAACCCTTATTATTATTATTTTAATTATATATTAACAATGTTTGCCCGGTCAGCTAGTAAATACATATATAGAAATAAATGATTGTACGGATGAGGGGTGCGTGCGATGAGTGTGTGTGGTATGTGTGTTTGGTGTGTGTGTGTGTGTGTGTGTGTGCGTGCGTGTGTGTGTGAAAATAAAAATATAATATAATACCCGAAAATATTAAGTATAAATAATATTACATAACGTTAACGGCATCATCCTGTACATGCAGCATTCCTTAAGTCGTAAGTGAATCAATGTTTTTATTTGCAAATACCCACGTTTTGTACATCTCGCCGCTTGTTGCAAAAATGTATAATTAAAAATGTAGGTACTAAATGTTTAGCTTATAATTACAATCTACAATACTTAAGGCGCTGCCGCGCCCGTTTGGTTGATTTTCTTTTGGATATATTTCGTAAAGTGTATACGCTATTAGCGTAATACTTAGGTATATGATCTTTGACTATGTACTTTAAATCTGCTCGAAAATGAAAACACGATAACGTGAAATTTTCTCGATAGAAAAAAATCATGAAGTTGGCTCTAATTATTTACATTATAGCTTGCCACCGCGATATTTAAAGTAATTTGTGCATGGAATTCTTTTTAAAACATAGTTCATTATCACATCTAAATCCATGTGTTTTTTTGTGAAAAAACATGAAGTAGTTTTTAAAAACCAAATAAAAACGTTGTTTGGCGCTTATGTCGGTCAGTTTCGAGCGCACGCTCAGTATAGCTGTCTCACAATTTTCATACAAGAACTCATTCCCACACTGTCTTTATGATGTGCGTTCAGTCGACTGCGGTCTTCATCGACGTCGGACGTATGTCTCTCTGCGCTATTTTTTACACGCTTTTTATTAAAGAATTTGAAGTAGCGTATAAAGTTTTTGACTTTTGCTTATGATTGTCAAAACGTTAAATGGGGAAAACTAAACAGCACAGGGAAATGGAGTAGTTTTGTTTTATTATTTATATTTTATTAATTGTAATTAAATAAAACTGTTTAATGATATGTAAGAGAATGAATAATTAAATTACTGTTTAGTTGCGTAATACATTATCTATATATATAAAAGCAAAAGGAGACTCGCCGCTTTTTATTTGGTTCGGTAGTTTCTTACATAATGAATAAAATGAAATTTTTCAAGGAGATTGCCGGGAAGACGTCAGCTAAGAACGGATTTTTCGAAATTCATCTCCTAAGGGGTAAAAATAAGGGTTGGAAGTCACTTTCATACAAACCAACTCCGTCAGTTTTAGAGTAATAAATATATTTTTTTATGTAAGTTTATCGTTATGAACAAAAGTTAACTTTGACCCATTTTTTTTGAAAATCCTCACTTAAAGGGAAGTCAATACATTATTTATGAAGATTTAAAACATACACCCACACACAGATTGTAAATATACGTGTATATAGTATTAGTAGAAACTAGCCAAGTTAAATGTAGAGCTTGAATTACATGTTATTGTGACTAAAATTTAAGGATTTTCTACACAGAACTTGGCACCCATTTAGATGTCAATTCTTTTTTTTTTTATTGAACTTGGCTCTCATTTCACATTTATGTTTTTGATGAGAAAGTATCCTACATAAAGTAAGACCAAGCAAAAAATGAGTTTTTTTTCTGTCAAGTTCCTACTTACTATTTTCACGTATGCACAGATTTATTCTTCGACTGAATTCACTTCGTGTCGCCTTTTATATCGAATTATGATGGATATCATCAGTGTCCAAGGAGTGAATTTGAATCAAGTTATTTTATCATGTACTGTATTGGTCTGACCTTTTTAAATAGGTTTCGCTTAAATTTAACTACGTTCCGTTAAATTAATAACGTAATGAATATAAAAAAATATGATAATTTTGAAATTATTACAGATATTTCTTTGATGTAATGATGCAGTTTTAGTTTTCATCAAAATCGGCCCCGAGACTCCTTTCAGCATTGTTCGCTATTCCTCATACTTTCAGAGTTGGCCATCCACGTACACTCTGAAAATTCAACCTTTATATAATTTGTATACATAAAATAATCTGTTTTCTATTCAATTGTGTTTTACCTATTGCCTATTTTAAAACAAATTGATACATTACTTTACACTATGCGAGTTTTATTAATGAATAATGTATTAGGGAATTTAAGAGTAACGTATCCCATCAAAAACATAAATGTAAAGTGAGAACTAATTTAAAAAAATTGAGATCTAAATGGGTGCCAAGTTCTGTGTAGAAAAGCCTAAAATCTTAGTGACAAGAACATGTACTTCAAGCTGCACATTTGACTTGGTTAGTTTTCACGTACCTACCTAAGCTATATATTTGTATAATTATCTTCGTTAAGTCTTTTAGGTTGATGAACTATGTTACTTTTCTAAAATTTGGTTTGTTGGTTGCTAACTAATGAAAACTAGCCAATTCAAATGTAAAGCTTGAATTACATGTTTACAGAACTTGGCACCCATTTAGATCTCAATTCTTTTTTTTTAATTCGCTCTCACTTTACATTTATGTTTTTGATGGGAAATCATTACTTTTTGTACAGAAATTATTAGAAGGTACTTATTCATAACGTTACTGATTAATTATTTACCTTATACATGAACTGTTATAGTGCTCTTCAACTAAATCTGTAGTTAGTGCGCCGTGTTCTGAAATACCTATTATTTCATTATTTATAAGTAATGACGTTCCACTATTGATGTCCACTAATATTGAAATAATAATTATTAATACTAAATCCCAGTTATAATAACTGCAATATTAAATAAAAATAACTGTAATATTAATAAATACGATATTCAACTATATTCCTATCCATACTCATATTATAAATGTGAAAGTGTGTTTGTTTGTTTGTTTGTCCGTCTTTCACGTCGAAGCTGATAAATGGTATGGTTTTTGTGTATGGAGTTAGTGAGGAGGGTGGAGAGTAACGTAGGCTACTTTTTACCGCAGTAAAACATCCCCATGGGAAGATCGATATTTTTTTAGTTGCTAAATATTTAGTTCCGGATGTTGCTAATAGATGGCGTTAGTAAAATTCATTTGCAAGTTCTGAATCACGCTATCAAATGATACATGTTTACTTAAGTCATATGCAACTAAATCTAACTAAGTAAAAGTAAGTAGGATTTGTAAAGAATCGATCTCTACCGCGGGCGAAGCTGCGGGCAAAATCTAGTTATATAGTTATAAGTAGTTTATGTTCGATGACATAACGTGCTACAATATATTTTGAAACAATACTTCGAATCACTTTAAACTGGTATAATTTCGGAAATAATACAAAATTTAGTCGTTTACACGCCATACAAGATTAGAGAAAAATAACTTTTCACACATTAAAAATGAAACGACGTAATACACTGGAAATAACGTCCCATACACACTTTCCCAAAGGCACTTGGGACACTTAACATCTTCCCCCCGTTGAAAGCTTCACAAAGTACTAAAACTGATATGTTTCATTATATGTTCAGCTTGAAATCCACCTAATGACCAGATGTCATCAATTTTGATTGCTACTCTTAAATTTCAGGCATTATAAGTGTTTCTAATAGAATAAATTTTTTGAAAAATAAATAAAATGATAAAAATTACTATTTTTTATTTATTCCTTTGTATTCACCCGATTACCTATCTGGATGCCAAATTTTAACTTTCTAGACCATCTGGAACTGAGTTAGAGTCTTGATCTATAGGTCAATCAGTGATAAAAATGACGATTTTTGGACGTTAATATCTAAATGACCGTTTGAGATGTGTATATGAAATTTGGAACACATATGTATTTTGCAAGTCTCAATAAATGTTAAAGTTTCAATAAAATTTGACAGGTTTATGTTGAATAGTTTTTAGAGTTATGAGGTGGTCAAAAGTGGCTCCAAATGGTTCATGTAATATTACACACGGTGCTACTCGCCAATTCTGTTAGTTTGAAATTGGCTTGACACGCTAACGCGTGTCTAGATTATTTATTCTCTTCAACATCGTCAAACTTTGTACAAAAATTTCTCGTTTCGTTCTACCAAAAATAAGTAATATGTCAAGAACCTTAAAAGCCTACCACGGCTATGTTGTCTCTAATTTAAGGTATGGTATAGTTTTTATGGGGAAACTACAGATTGCAATAAAGTCTTCATTGCTCAAAAACGATGTATACGCGCTATTTGTAATGTTACCCCAGACACTAGCTGCAAGCCTCTCTATAGGAAGCTAAAATTGTTGTCATTGACAGGTAGGTATATACATATTATATGAGATTTGTATTTTTTTAGAACAAATACCTATGCAACTTTTTCAGGAAAAGAAAAATAATTGTTATTTTGCAACCAGATACCCTAATCGACTATGTGTACCATGGTACCTTCTTCTCGATCAGGGATACGTTCAAAAAATTAGACTTCGAAAACGATATATAATAAAAACCTTGAAAACATAAAAATCTTAACTTTCACTAAATTTAAAATAGAGTTACTTAAATGGTTATCTGACAAATGCTACTATTCAATGAAAGAATTTAAGTGACGATTTTTTTTATTTTATGGAAATAGCCGGCAAACGAGCTGACAATCCACCTGATAGTAAGTAACTATCGTTGCCAATGGACAAAAGAAAGACCAAAGGCATCACTGATGCGTTGCCGGCCAAGAAATAGAGGAGAAAAAGAAAAACAGAAATTATTAATAATTATTGTTTTCCCTTGACATTTGAAATTAAAAATTATTATAATATGATGTAAATAATGTAAATTCACATATATTTTTGTGAAAATCCATAAAGTAGTTTAAAAAACCAAATAAAAAAATTGTTTGGCGCTTATGTTGTTCGCTTCCGAGCGCAGGCTCAGTAGGTATAGCTGTCTGACAAATTTTATACAAGAAGTCATTACATTACTGTACTATCCTTGATCCACAATTGTTTGTTTTTTCATCTGTTTGGCACCGCCTCATAATTATTTATTTACTGTTAATAATTTAGGATCTTAAATTATAATACTAAATGATTTATTTCTGTTCATTTTCAATTTTTTTTGTTGGTTCAATTTTTTGTTAAAAAATAATTGTTTTATAATTTTTAGATGAAATAAAAATTAATGAATAAGTACTACTCCGTAGTTTTTCTGTGCTGTGCTTGTGAAGTGAGTGACATGACGGTAAGAAGAACATCGAGGACAAAAGATAGTGGCCACGCCCACTTTCAGCATAAATTCCCATCACGGCCTCCTCTTAATTCAATAGCATTATTGTCGTGAATAGCTCATTGGTGTACTGTGTACTCAAGACAAACCTCATAAAGGTTTTATGGGTACTCACTGTAAAAATCTGTAATATTTTTTTGGTGTTAATAAATAAAAAAAAAAAAAAAAAAAAAAAGAAAAAAAAAAAAAAGGATGGCTTATTGTAAGGATCTCAAATATGGATGGTTTCAAAATTATTCAAGAAAGAACGAAAATTTAAGAAGGAAATTGACCATTCCCCCCCCCCCACCTTATCTCCGTAATTACTGAGGCTAGATTTTTGAGAAAAATACAGAAAATAGTTCTTTACTTATATACATATTACAGGAAAACTTATAAGAAGTCTATGGTCTTATAAAAAGGGCAAAAGTTAATAAAATAGAAAAATTACGGTAAATACATAATTAACGTACAGAACCCTCTTCAAGCGAGTTTAACTCGCACTTGTCCAAGATTATTCTATTAACTGTCATTCCCTTAACTCCGATTAAAGATCATACTCGTATGTACTATCATAAATTCCGCATTGGATTACAGATTCAAATTCAAAAATATTAATTAATCATTTAGATATTTCGTCAATATTATATTTATGCTCTTTAATTTTGTTTCTACTCTATTTCGAAAAACTAATTAGCAAGAAAAGACTGCGAATGAAACTTCTTTTTGCGTTCCAATATACAAAGACATATATTACATACATTCATCCCTTGATAAATTTTTTTTGTAATCGAATATTAAGCTATGAGTAAAATTTCTTTAAAGTTTCAAGTTTTTACATTTTAAGATAACTACTGTAACTGAATGGAGGGATTTATTTCAGATTCTATCTCGCCTGGCGCAAACAATATATAGTTAGTTCTATATACCTAATGTTAGTTCTCAGAACTGAGTTATTTGTAAGTACATGTCCACTGTCAATGCCATCTATGTACTTTGTAAACTTAAGCGAACAGTAAGTTCATCAAATCTTGCGTTAAGTGTGCACTGGACCTAAGAAATGTACTTTCTCGTAATAGGACGACAATAAATTTTCCTTTTATCATGATTTCTAATGCGTCCCAGAGTTTGTAGCCGTGACAAACGTCTCATTTCATTAGAACGGGGCGTGACCGGATTGACAAGAATGTTAAAAATCTTTATTGGGCGTTTTCAGCGGCCAATAGAATCTTTTAGCGTTAATTAATGAATACTTATAAGAGTTGGGCGCTATTCACATCAGTTTCTTGAATTAATCTTAAATAATTAATTAATCTTAAATTAATTTTGAGTTATAATATCATGAAATTGTCGAGTTTGTAGTCCAATATGTGTCTTCCGCGAAATAACGCCTGAATCTATTAGTCAGGATTCAGGTACAGAAAATTAATTTGATTTCTAAGAAATAACCATAGTTCCCACATCTAGCATCTAGCATCTAGTGAATAATCATAGAAACAAAATAATTAACTAACTTTTTTTCAATGAAACACTCGATATTTTAAAATTTTATTTATGCTGTTTTGGCTTTCATATTTGGCTTTCATATTTTAATGTACCTAATTTAATAAGTAATAAAGTTTGTATATGGTTCATAGACTGTACGATACGGTTAAAGTAAGGAATAGATACGATTTTACGTAACAGGTTGGTTTGTATCGTAAAAGATGAAATTATCATCCGATAACCAGCACAATCAATCAAGCGTTATAACGAGATAGGCAGTTTTCACCGACGTCATAATTCTGAAAGTTAATTTAAAGGAAAATTATATGAAACGCCGCATCGGATATTGCGATATCGATGATTCCCGCTACCTTCGGTTGAGGGGCGGATCGTGACCCCTTTACCAGGTGTCAAATAGGTAAGTCTACAGCGAATACAATGATGCTGAGTAATTCTGCCATGTTTGTTTTGTCGTTCTTTATTGTGTTGTGAAACGTATTACGAGTACTTTATTGAAGTTTGGGTTTTTGCCATTTTTCATATTTTCGTGTAAAGGGTTCCGTAGTCAAAATTGAACACTGCGCGTGGCCTGACACGAATGTGGCCGGTTTGTAATATCATGAGCCTACCTCATACATATAAAATTAGTAAAATTTTGTATTTCATACCAATAATTAAGTTTATTAATCACGTGTTATAATTTATGATCTCTAGGCAATTGGTTTATATTAATTAACTCGTTCATAATTTACCAATAACTAAGTAATTGGACATTCATAAATCACTAAATATGTATCTGCGCCTGCTGAGGAATTTGGAAAACTATTTCCTTTTAGAAAATACAATTCCAATAGCTTTTTTATTTCACGGGTAACTTAAACTCGCTTATTTCTTTGCTATAACAACACAACTGCAACTTAACTTGTGATCCAAAATCCAGCTAGGACTAGTATGGACTGGCTGGTTCCATGCTAGCATAAATTCTTTTATTTTATGAGCAACGCCTGCTCCTGAAGTTCAGATTACGGTATTCATATTTATTAGTTTGCACGTCGAAATAGAAATAGAGCGCGAGTGTTTTCGATAGCAATATGTTCCCCCATACTTTCTGCAGCTTATTTGTACCATACGAGTACAATCAAATTTGCACTATTCAATATTGTTTATTTTATAAAGTAAACAATTTTGAATACAATATAATATTTTGTTATTTTTTTACACCTTGGGTTACATTATTGGAGTCTTATTAAGGATCCCTAGTTTTTTTTAAATATAATATAGCCTATGTCACCCGGGGATAGTGTAGCTTCCCAACAGTGAAAAAATTTTTCAAATCGGTTCCGTAGTTTCGGAGCCTGTTCAATGCAAACAAACAATCAAATCTTTCCAGATAAATTTTTGCATATTATTCTGTTAAGATATACATTAAAGCTGTGTGAGGTTAACTATTTCGGAGGATTCCCCGTGTTGCTATTGATGAACATTTATGACCTAAAAACATTAGTTTTTGAACTTAAGCTTTATCTCAACTTGAATCGAACCTGAGACTCATAGCAAGCAAGCATATGGCACTTTACCAACCGGGTTACAGGCCTATTATGGCAACATTTCATAGCTACACGAATGTAATATTGGGTATTTTTAAATTAAATATAACGTATAAAAATTATAAATAATGATATAGTTATTGAAAATAAGATTACCCTATTAATATTATAAATGTGAAAGTTTGTTAAAATATTAGGATGTTTGTTCCTCAATCACGCCATAACTACTTAACCGATTTAGCTGAAATTTAGAATGGAGATAGCCTACACCCTGAATTAACTCAATAGCTACTTTTTATTTCGGAAAAGCTTAGGGTTCCCGCGGGATTTGTAAAAAATCGATCTCTACCGCGGGCGAAGCTGCGGACAAAAGCTAGTCTTACTTAATTTAAAGTCTAGTCTTCTTAAAGACTAATTGAAGATCTTAAGAATAATTGAAGAAGCGCAATTAGTCATCGTCTTCTGAATAAAGGAATTGCATAAAACATCATCTCTTAGTTCCTTTTTACTCAGCATCTTAAAATTTATTATTAAAGCGCATTGCGTGTCAACAAAGTCCTTAAATCCAGTCGACACTATTGAATATAAGAATATTCAAATTCAAAACCTTATTCAAATTTTACTTTGTCTTTAACACTTATGTACAGTGATTATTTATTTGCTTCGTTTCATACACGTTTCAAATTAATAATGACTTAACAATCACTACAAAAACAAAAATAAAAAATAGATAATTTGCAACGCTTTTATTTCAATATTTTTATTATTAATCTATTCGTTTATAAGTAGATATAGTTTTCTTTAAAAGATACATAAAATATTATAAATAAAAAGTAAATGGAAACTTGCAGTATATTTAGGACTCTATCAAAAAGCAATATTATACACTCAAAACAACACCTGTAGTTTATTAGACTTTAAGAATTGAAAAATGTTGATATAAACGGCCCATTAATATAAATGCAGGCTCCAGTCATGACATTTTAATGTTTTATGCACAGTATTTTACGCTACTGCGTGATAATAATAGCCTAGGAATGGCCTAACATGACCTGGATATACGTTTAAGCTTCTCAGTTCTATATATTTTGGTAGAAACAGTATTTCATTAAATTTGTGTATACTACAACAGAACCTAAATTACATTTTTATCACTCGCTTTGCATCGGAACTTCGACAAAAAATTCGTGAATAATGGTGAAGAAAAAAAATATTTTAATAAAACAATACCGAAATATGTACCTATAATTTTACATATTTTTAATTGTAAAATCGACATACATTTTTATGCTCTAAATAACGATCACAAAAATTTAAATTACGCCAAAATTATTTACATATTGTTTTTACCATTATGTGATACTTACTATAAATTAAGTTATATAACTTTGAGGATAATAATATTATGTACTCGAATAAGCATCATTTCGTTCCATTTTGCAGCACAATTTGCTACAAAGGCCATGCGTATATTTTATGCCCCGTTAAAGCTCTTAAGAATACCGTTTTAATATTATTCGGAAATCCTCGGTTTCTGAATTGTTCCGGGACATAATTGCTCGTGTAAACAAAGGCTTTAATCTATTTAATTAACTGCGAAAAGACTGAAAATAATTACTGTATTACGTAGCCTTTGCCGTAAAGACATTTAATTTAGATTCATTGAAATTAATTGCTTTATTAAAGTGCCAAGCCTTAAAAATATGGTTCTCGTTTTTCTACCTACACGTATTTAATACCAGTACGATTAATAAGTTTTAGGTTCATGTACCTAAGATCGTTTTTTTTTACTTAAAAAAACACTTGTCTAAAGTCAGTTTACGGTCGATAGTTTTACGTGATAACGTCATAAAGAAACTGATGAAAAATTGCATACTTTTATGAATTGAACTGAATAAAATTATTATCACTGAATTATCATTATACCTATTTTGTATAATACAAAGAAAGAGTTACAGGCGTTCCAGAAGCAGAACTATTCGAAATGCTAGCTCTGACGTCACGCGAGAAGAGAGATAAATGCCAAGCCAACGCTTGGGCCAATGTGCCTCTCTATCGCTTGTTCCGCGCTCTCGCTTGCACGCTCAGGCTCAGGCGGAACGTGACGGAACGTGACACTTTTTCGTGCGTGCAGCCGGTGTTCATCGATTTGTAAGACGTTTATCACATCAAATAAGTTAATGCTTGATTAAGGTAATTAAATATTATTAGGTTAATTCGTCGATCGTATAGTAGCAGTATACTAGCAGATGTAAGTATCTATGTTAATAATACAAAGAGTGAGAGCGAATTCAATGAGCTTGGATTACGTGGGACGAGATCTACAGTATTCAGCAGTCCTGTTTGAAAAAATCTTTCAACCATAACGTAAATTATTCCCACTGGTCTTATTAATGTGTACATTATTCATCTATTTACACCAATTCTCTATTCCCCAATCCAACAAAATATCCAAATATTCAACACCAACCTATCTTCTTAATTCAAATTACTATGTACATTTGCTCATATCAGTATTTATACAGTATAATGATTGTCTTCGTTGAAACAGCGCCTGTTTGGAATCTGAGGCGCAATAACACGTAATGGGAGGACGTTAAACGCAATAAGAGATATTAATGCACTTGTTTATAGTATCTGGCGTTGAGTAAACAATAACAACTTAGGTACCGCTTGCAGGACTTGGTAGCGAAACTCGGTATTGATTTAATAGTGATATTAATATTTGAATGTTCAGTAGACTATTTGTGTTGAAATACACAAACTACTATCAAAAGGAGAGTACATCTATGTACTTAGCTGTTACATACCTTAGTTCATGGATCAATGAAATTATATTTAATTGTAATTTATTGAATTATTTTTTATTATATAAATACATATTTCAAGGTCTTTTACGTACATAGCCAGCATAGTAGGAGACTGTCTGTCACGCCGCAACTCTCTAACGGTTACTTTAATCGCTCCTGCTTTTTAATGCACAGTTGAAGGAACAAAAGTAAGTAGGTACTCGTATGTATAACTAGTATAGTTGGTCTATACAGTTGGTACACGGGCAACAAACGAATATTATTATTAATAAATATTATACAATTATTAATATTATCAATAACATTTAATTTTATATTTTTATTATAACATCTCTACATTACCATTCTTCACATAAATAAATAAAATAAACGTTAACTGATACCCCGCAGTAGGTTATTTACCAGTGTCACGGGTGGCACTGTCTGTCACATAAATATCTGCCCCAGTCGGAAATTGAACCCGGGACCCCTCACTACGCAGGCAGGGTCGCTACCAACTAGACTACACGGTCGTCAAATATAAAAAAAAAATGTACTTGGAATAATAATTGAATCTTAGACAAATATTATACACGGATTCTTTTATACGTTTGATCAAAGACGAATCAAACGATCAAAGAGCAAAAGACCTAGGTAGATGAATGCTTAATCGTGCGATATGCGTGTAAAGTGCGAGACTAGCTACTCTAACAGCATACACATCATCCACACTGTAGTGTGTAAAAAATCTAATATTAAGTATATTTATGTATATTTGTGTGTACTTGTAACGTAATACTTATTTTACTACAGTATTATTTTGTAACGCTCATAGCATTTGCATCGTTTGAGTCGACCTACTTAATCCAGCGATTGTTATTGTCAGGAACAAGTCATTAAGCCTTCAGGAATAAGTCCTTCGGGCACTTAGGCTGCTGGGTGGGTAAGGCCTCCTTAATTTCGAGGAAACACATACCGTGGAACATTTACGAGGTAAGGCAATTATTTTCTTACAAATTTTAAACACTCGTATTTTCTTGCCACGTTAAAAAGGCCTCTGTTTATACTACAATAAAAAATCATATTAATAAATTTGTGTCTGGTAATATTAGTAGAACTTATCGTATCACGCACAGCCTACAGCTATGTACAGAGTTTTCCACTAATATTAATGTATTTTACAAAATAACTCTACCAATTATGTTTGAATTAATTCCCCAGAACGTTTAATTGAGTTCCTAAAATCCAAACCCGTAAATAGAACGCTTAAAACAATAGATTAATTGAAGCTTCTAACATCAAAAACCGTAAATTCTGTTCTACATTCCAAATTGAGGCCATTTGCATACTCCAATATGGAATTAGGTTACTGAATCTCTAGGTGCGTACACATCACATTTATTTTAAAAAAGAAAGACTAAAAACATGAACTAACAATGTAATTCTTGTAGCTAATTTACGAAAGTAGAAAGTCTCAGTATTGAACTATCTTTCTTTTATGTTAAGTACATGCCAAAACGAGCAGATGAGCCATCTCATGGTAAGTGGTCACCGTCCGCCATGAACATCAGCAACTGGGAGAGATTAAGCCCCAGAAATAAAAAGTGTGTATCAGCTCCGACGCACTACTGGAGTATACGAACGATTATAAAATATATAGATGAGTAAATGAAAGCATTTTTATTATTTCATAAAGCATGCTTGATACATTTATTCATATTAATTATTTAATTTAACATGACGTTATTGTCAAATTAGTAACAACGCCATCTAGTTTGGGATCGTCAAAAATCGATTCTAAAAAAATTAAACTCCAAAAATTGTGTGTGTTTCTGTAAGTGATATCGTAGCTCCCCCATTCGGGAGATTTTAATGCGATTCTTTTTTGATTGAAAACACACGTAATCGAGATAGTCACTATGTTTGGTGAAATACAAACAGCCGGAGTTTCACAATTTTAAAATTTATATTTATCCTAGCAATAAATACTGGTGCAAATTCGCCATATTCCTTTATTGAATACCAGGCACATACAAAGCATTCAACTGTTCATGAACCCAGCTCACGTCGCTCAACCAATTCGTTCATAAACACGCTAAAAGTTCAATGGTCTGCAAGTCCGGCGGGCCTGTGATTTGAGCGTAAATTGTACTAGTAAATTGATCTAATTTATTCCCTGTCGCCTTTATCACGATTGCTGCTAATTGAGACATTTGCACGGAAATCACTGAGAGTCGGCGAGACCTGGAACGCTGAAATTTCTCTGATAAATGCTTACGACGTGAGCGTTTAATCTGCTTCGAATGTTCTATGGGTATTTTTAGGAGCTCAGGCTACTTATAGGCAGATAAATGTAGGTTGTAAAGAACCCCATAAGATTATTCCTTGATTAGCTGGACCTCTATCGCCCCAACTCAGAGTCACTAACGGTTACTTAAATCGCTCCTTAGTACAGAATTTATGTGGTGATTCTTTACTAAGCAGCGATGAAAGTAACCGTTAGTGACTCCGAGTTGGGGCGTCTTTAAGAAAATTAATTTCTTTATGTAAATAGTTTCTCCAGCTTCCTTCCTTCCTGTCGGCAATGATTTTGTAATGACCGTTTGTAATGAAACTTCATGAAGCCCATTCGTGGCGATGACCATTTACCATTGAATGGTTTGTCTGCTTTTTACAAAAAAAAGTAGCCAGATTTGAGCGAACTAGTCAAATGATACCATCATGTTTGTATCAACGAGCTGCTAGCTAAGAAGGAAATAGAAAACCCTTTTTAATCACCTTCAAAAACGGAGAAGGTTCTTAATTCGGTGCTTTTTAATGGCGTGTTTGTTCCCTCAGAACTCCGTCATTTGTCAGCCGATTTGGAGATTTTTGTTATTTAAAGGGTAAGCTTTCAAATTGGTTTGGTCCATATTTATCCAAGTCATCACTTCTTAAATATTATATAATGGCGATTTTGATAAAGGTTTTCGACTGTTTGTTTGAAGTCGATAATGTTTTAGTTAAATTTTGATAGTTAATTGAACTAGCTCTCAGACACTACAACTCAGAACACACTAAAATATAATAATGTCACAGTTGATTCTAGTGTTGCTTGTCTGATTTTGATATTTCCATTGGTATTGCTTTAAATTTTTTTCAGCAGAGTGCCCCACGAGTGTGTCCCCCACGCGTCATTGGCATGAAATCAAGAGTTAAATCCACTTAAACCTCTATTTGAATTGTATTTTTATTCACTCCCAAATGTCCAAGCTTTTACTAGTTTGCATTTGTAATAACTGACCAAACCTCAAAAGCATCACAGTACGTACTAATGCACGAGTTATGCAGAGCTGTGCAGTGACGTTATTGTTGACTAAAACAATACATAAGTGGTTGAACTTCAATCAAAAATTTACACCAGAATTCAAATTATACTTTTAAGTTCATATTGCATTAATGTCATTGATTACAATACCTTGTTACAATACCTTTTTTAGTTTTTGTAACATAAATATTTTGTTCCTATGAATTGTGTAAAGACAAGTAACTGAACTCCCTCCTATGAGACATTTTGGGCTCTAAAGTGCTTAATGCTTAACGTTAAAATACTCGAAAGTACTTGTATGACAGCTATTATATAAAAAAACAAGCAACTTTATCATATAATGGCCGTCATTTACATCTAGTACAGGTACATAAGGTATAACAATATTATATATGTAGTATAATGCCGTTTCGATTTAAAACACGATGAAACGAAAAGGTACTTTAGTCTGCGAGTAAATAAGGTAAGACATTATACAGTATGTTTATTGTTTAATAGGGAGGCGAAGACGAGTCGTGTCTTCAACAAGTCAAGCTGACGACCCTGTAGCCTAGTCGACCCTGCCTGCGTAGCGAGAGGTCCCGGGTTTCATTCCCGGCCGGGGCAAATATTTATGAGACCGATAAATATTTGTATTCGGGTCATGGGTGTTATTGTGATGTGTTATATGTAGTCCATGCCACCCGCGACACAAGTAACAATCTACTGCGGGGGTATAAGTGTGTAAGCGTATGAGTGTGAAAGCATAATTTAGATCTATAAAAATGAGATGTCATGGAAAAAAATCATTTTATGTACACCTACAGTCCTACACGTAAACGCACTCACTTTTTTATATTCCTCAAAACCTTTAACAATTTATTTTGCTAATTTAAGTTGTCCAGCTGTTCTAACAGCTGTGCCTAACAAGAATACTAATTACACTGCAATGCAACCCGGTTTAATTTAGCTTCGGACCAGTAACACAACGCTGAGTCCTGATCCTTTTCAGTACCATTACATCCGTACGCGTTCACTAAAATGCAATGAAGCTACTAACACTTAAGTAAACCATTGTTCAGCGACGTTTACGGGATTTTCTCAATGCTTATCTAAGCTTTAATCTATGTCCACATTACAATAATGTCTTACAATAAAAACAAAATAGGAAGGTATGACTTATATTTTTCTTTGTCCAGAACTTTAAAATAGATTTAATTATATGACTAAAAACTTGATAATAATCCAGTGGGTATTTTATGAAACAAAGTGAATATTTTGCGGCAAATAGTTGTGTAATATGTGCGTCGTATCGTAGATTCCAAAGTACAAAACCGGCGAACGCGTGCAGTGTTGACTTTAACTTATGTACTGTGTTTTAGTGTCAGATGTCATCTATTTCCCTGTCAAATGTGCGAGTGTCAAGAGTTTCATGCTAATGAGCCGGAATATCGGCGTTAACGCTTCCCGCCCAAAGCCGATAATCGGTGACCGATTTTTTGTAGGAAAAAAATAGAATAATAATTTGTAGGAAAAAAATAGAATAATAAATACTTGATAGCAATAGTGCAACGCACACGTCCAACAAAAAGTCGGTCAGAAATAATATGGCAGGAAATATCGGCCCGATTATCTGTCCTACAAAAAGTCTGACGTGGGCGAGAAGCGTAAACACAAATATCGTAACTACTGGTCATACTAAATTCAGGTGAAGTTAATATAAAACGTGTATAAGCAAGCCAATGATGTTGACCCATGCAACCCATCCACATATACGAGCGAAGTCAACTGCACACTATCTGAACTATCTAAGCTTACTCGTTACACTTACGATAAAATTTCTGTCTGCGTTTGGTTTGTTCAGCGCTAGTTGTGCATGCAAATTGTTCCCAACTAGTTACATGATTTGCTTTTTAAATGGGAAAGAAAAAGTTTTGTCACGAATACAGTTTGCTTTAGCATTATAAGCACGTTATGGCTCTATGGCAACTTTACTTAACTACCTTGAGACCGGAGAGAATTATTTGTCGGGTACATTGAAGTATAATGTCATAGAACAGACATCTCGAACAAAATGTGTGTCCCGCCGGGAGGTTCCATTTTCAAAATTGAGCCCCCATTCTCCTTTCAAAATCGAACGAATCCATTGAAAATTGAAGCCGATCGGCGCCAATTCATTGGGACATACATACATTGTGTTCGCGGTGTCGGTTCTATATGCAAACAATAATACTTCAATGGTCGGATATACTTAATTTGTTCCATAATTATTCCTCTCTCTTGGCAAAGCGATCAACTGTACCGGCTTAAGTTATGTGACTAAATTTAAATCATTTATGATCCAATTGAGTAAGTATCAGTATTTCCGAATGGATGAACAATAACTATTAGATATTATTAGAACCATAACCTATTGAATTATAACCGAGGGACTAATTCTGCTAGCACTTTTAATCCTTAATATTTACATGTGTTTTTTAAAAAATATGCATCAAATAAACTAAAGTTAAAGGAATCTTATCCATTAAAGATTTTAATTAAACCATTAAAGAGCCGTTAAAAATTATATTTTATCGAATTTTGAAAAAACATTAATATTATTAACATCACAAAATCATTCTAATTATTGAACACCAATTTAATATCTATTAGGTTACTGTTACAAAATATACTCACTATTTACAAAATAATATACCTATGTACGTAATTCGTAGTTTATGAGAAGCTTCCTATTTTAAGCTCGACCATATGTAGCTTACGGAAGTGAGCAGAATTTCAAGTTTCTTTCATCTTATAATATAAATTTGCCTTTGTTTTACACGTCAAGCTAAACTAAAAGGATACTCTAGGCCAGTAGTTTTCAATCTTTTTTGAAATGTATCAGCTAATAAATAGAAGTTTATTATTACTATGTTTACTGTTTTGTTATTTTCCTATAAAATCTTATTGAAATAACTGTATTCTACAGTTACATTAGAAATTGTGTGCGGAGCGAAAATATCAGGGTTCAGAAAAATAATAAATAAGTGAAATTAACTATTCAGTTTGAGT
Source organism: Thymelicus acteon (assembly GCA_951805285.1). Taxonomy (NCBI): domain Eukaryota; kingdom Metazoa; phylum Arthropoda; class Insecta; order Lepidoptera; family Hesperiidae; genus Thymelicus; species Thymelicus acteon. The sequence continues at coordinate 10,629,435 of OX638228.1, forward strand.
CTGACAATTGGGTAATATGTAGTACATCGGTCTATTTGAATAAATTTTTGTCTTAAAAGTAAATGTATCCACCTAATTTAAAATTCAACTTATTTAACTAGATACTAAAACCTAGCGTAAACATGGACTTATCACCATGAAAGTGTCATTTAAACAACAAACTTAAATAGAAAGGTTGAGAATAACTGTACTGGAGGGTTCAAACGATCGTTCAACGTTTATTTTCATTTCGCTCTTACCCTTTTGCACCCTTGTCTTCCTTGATACATTGTTGAAGGGTAAATGAAATATACCTTTATTTGCTTTTTTATTAAACCAAAAGCCGGATGTACAACGGAAGTACGGAAAAACCAGAGCTTAGAAAACTTCCATTTTGGTTTATCTAGTAAATAACTAGTTCAGTCGGTCTATAAAAACTTATAAAAGTGGCACCAATCAGAGGCCTTAATAACTATAGTCTTGGGGATAACTTTAAATCCTTTGCGGTAGCTTATATACTTTCAATCCACTACAGGGTCCGGACCTCTAAATTTTGACATCTATATTTGACCAACGTAGTGGACAACCTTCACCCTCATATCTTGAGAGGACAGCGTACCTGCTGAGGCAATTTTACGTCACTATGACGTAGTCCTAACCCAAAAACATACGAAACCTACTAAACCAGCTAAATCACTTGTAAATGGAAGAAAAACTTCAAAGATGGCGACATCCAAACACTTTCTTCAGCGACTTTAGTGCCGATTTAAACACAGTTGAGCGCGGCCTGCAGCGGGATTGAATTTAAATCCTCCTAGAAATCCTATTATTACAGGAGGTGTCGAGAGCTAAGTAACCGTGGCATCGCAATTCCTCCAGACAGTGCTATAAATTAGACAAATCCGATTTGCACGTACGAAGGGAAGGAAACTCGTTACCCTATTTTGGTGATCGCGTTTGTTTAGACAAAAGGCAACATTTGTCTCGGTAATTCTCAATTCGAAATTAAATCCGTAGAGAAAAAGATAGTCGTTCATCTTGACAATATAATATAATATACGATAGATAATAAGAGAGAGATTCGATGAATAAAGCTTCGGATTTTGTAATCGAAATTTTCTGATGCCATAATGTTCGGTTTACACGTATTAAGTAGTTAAGTAGATAACTAAATTTTTTTATCTAATAGTTAGATATTTGATTGTGTATCCACTTTTGTTACGAGAGAGTGAATCCTGGCAATTTATCTTATCCGTGATGTCTTTAGTATGTCTAGAATGTCTAGGATATCTAAGGGCGATGATGACCACATCCTATTAAGTAACTCATCAGCTCGTTTGTTGGATATTTTATGAAAAATAAATGGGGCGTAAAATAAATAGGGGACAAATCTGTAGTATTAGATATATTTCGTAAATATTCTTAAAAAAAACTTATAGGCTGTTATCTCATTAAATAATAACTGAGCATGATAGTAATTTATTATGGGCCATTGAATAGGCCACTTTTCATCGAGAGACATAACAAAACAAAATTTAGTATTGATAGGTACTTTAATCACTAAACTGGCTCTAAACAGAAACTCAATTCACGTTTCATTGTGCCACCATTTACCATTACAACAAAAGCAGGTACTGCACCAAATTATGTTGCTACTGACATTTTAAACATTTCTTAAAAGTAATGGAATATTTTTTCATTTAATTTTGTATTTTATGTAAACTTTCCTGATGATGTTGAAATAATATTAAGCAGAACATGAATTTAACCTGAACGTAATTTTTGGACAAAAACAATTGTAAAATCCAAATAAGTCCAAAGAGTCAGTAGATCAGGCAGTTAAAGAATCGCAACATTTAAATAATAAATATATTTATATGTAATCCTAAATACATCGTATACCGCCTTCATCATAATCTAATCGTAAAAAATACCTCACGTAGGTATAATGACACCTTCTATCTATAGTCTATACCAATAGGTACGAGTGGTACGCGTAACCTTATATAAGCTTTCTCATACGTTTTGAACATGATTAGGTTTTGAATTCGATCTCACTCTTTATTTACTTTGCTCTTTAAATGTACTCTAGAATAAAATCGAATCGAATAGAGATCGAATTACGTTTGAATCGTACACTACTCTCGTATCGAGTTTAGTGGAAGACTTCATTCTCAGATGTGAGAACTCGTACCAATTGTTTTGGATAAGGTGCTAATTCAACATCGATCACGCAGCGTAAAGCGCTAGAAACATCCTTGAGGGCAAACCAACTTCCCATACAGGATGAATTATGTTAGATCGTGTTGGGCACAGCTCGTTCCTGGTACGTAATGCTCTAAATGTTTTGGTCACTGAGCTTTGTACCACACAGACTCAGCTCAATCACAACGATACTTGTTTATGATTTTTACACTCTCCCTTTACTTTTCTGGCTAAGAGAGAATTAGTTTCTCTTCTAGAATCGACTAGTTCTTGTGTTTTGGTTGCAGTTTCGGAGATCGAACTAAGCCAGTCACGGAACACAGACACATGTGTTCCCGTGAACCCTTAACATTGGAAGCCAGTTGAGCCTTCATGGTCGACAATACGGCGATGCCTTATAAAATACCTGGTGACCGGAACTTCGTCTGCGGAAATGTTCGATTTAAAACATCTATTAAAATTTATACATAAAAAGTATTTTACTTCTCATTTTACCTATTTATCATGTCAATAGTAACAGTCTTCAGTAGTCAGTGGTGGTCGTTTACTACCAAACATATACCTAAGCTGTACCAGCTATTTAGATCTTGTAAATAACAAAGTGGATAGAACGAGGACGCCGGCTAATCCTTGGCAGTATCTTCACAGCCATTGTTTGCTAGCTAAGCTCTATAGTCAGTTATATAAAATAGAAACGGTATTCAAGATTGGCTAAATGCAAGTTGACAATTATCTTGGACCAACGACGCAAATGGCTTTCCGAGAATGCGGTATTTCGTTCTCACTGAACGAAAGCCAATATTGAATTTGGTAATCCAATCCAACTTTAAACCTCTTACAGAAAGTGCACTTAACAATTTTTATCTGGAGGTAAAAACATTAATATTGACCTAAAATAAATTCAAAGCTACACTTGACCAATAAGCCAAGCAAATAATAACAAGTAGGTACCTACCTATAAATTTAATGTCATAATTAAGTAGGTATTTACCGTATTTATTAGTATTAACAATCCTCGCTTCGATTTGGAAAACGTCAAAAAGGATTTTTTATACTTTTTGTGAACAAACTGAAATAAAAGAAGAAATAAAGAAATTTAAATAAATGTTATCCGAAGATTACTACAATACATTGGTGAATACTGATTAAAATCAGTAAAGTCGCTTTTGACATTTGGCGAGAACAAATGCACAAACAACGCAATAAGTGACTAAAGATTTATAAAAATCTTCGTTTTCGTTATCAAACACATGTACACATTTCGAACAGTTAGTTTCATTATAATAATTATTTATGATTATGATGATATGATTTGAATGTTAACTATGCTACAATTGTTTCGATTCACAATAACAGTACGCATTTCCCACGATTATTGTCGAAGTATGCTGAATGCATTTACATCAAGTCCGTTGCAAATTCCCGCTGACGTATTTCCATGCGGACGATTTTCATTTGGGCGTACGCTGCAAATGCTGCAATATCAACACTGTAACAGCAGACATGGAATACCTCAATAATAGAAGAAAATGTGCGAATTTTGTAAGACGTTTACTAGTTAAACAAGGTATACGTGTTAATATACACACGTAAGAAACTTTTTAACGTTATTTTTTAGGGTTCCGAAGTAAAATCGGAAATCTTATAGTTTCGTCATGTCCGTCCATCTGTCCGTCTGTCTGTCCGAAGCAAAACTCCGAGACTCTTAGTGCTAGAAAGCTGTAATTTGGGATGGATATACATATTTATTTACTCCAGAACCGTATCGTTATAAGATCAAACATATTATGGATCTTCTAAGACCATATTTGGATTTACAAGGAAAATTATCATGGCTGTGTTTTTTGGTATGTCAAAAATATACTTGACAAAAATTATTTTCTTATTCTATCACCAAAGTGAACCCTTAACATTTTATTACGGTTTTAGTTAGTTTAGTTAGATAGTTTAGTTTATTACGGTTTTTATGAGAGAATCGCGTACCGGTCCGTATACAGGCAAATTAAATGATTCAATTAATGAACTGCTTGGAACGTTGAAATTGAAACTGAACTGAAATTGTAACAGCCCGACGACATTTATCTGGATGTAATGACGCAAATGGCCCCCGACACTGCGCTTCCATTCAGACTAAGTATGTCGATTTGAATTCGGAAACCTGTTTCAAATCAGATTCAAATTCTCTAGATGTTTGTTGAATTTTGACCTACTTCCGGGAAAAGCATTAACGTGTTTCTGACCCGTCGTATCAGTCTTAATGTATACGCACTTTGTGATGTAAGTACACTGTACAGCAAGGCTATTCTGTTTTCTAACTCGACAGCGGAATCCGCGATGAGTTTCAAAATTGAAGTTCGAGTTCAAAATCTTGATATGTTATTCTCTAATCATCTAGTACGCACTTGCGAAGTGAAGTGAGTCTCGAACTCGAACGTCAAACGACTAAAGATGGCCTCGGTATTATGTAATTCTCTAATCATCTAGTACGCACTTGCGAAGTGAAGTGAGTCTCGAACTCGAACTTCAATTTTGACACTCATCGCGGATTCCACTGTCAAGTTACAAAACAGAATAGCCTTGCAGTACTCCCTGTAAATGTTTAAGGAAAATTTTGAACGTCTCAGGACAAAGTATTGCATTATCTTTTGCAAGACACAGCGAATCCTATATGTAGGGCAGTGAGTTTCTAGCGTTATTTTTATTTATTTTTGAAGTCGGATATGGAATGTATAAACATATTATGTAAAGTAATGTAATGTAAAGTAATTGTAAGTAATGAAAGTACTTAAAATACCAAATCATAACAATAGCCCTTAGCGAAATTTCCCAACACATTTATCATCTGTTGCTTGCTCATCACCTAAACTAAATGGTAAGTTAGAGCGTGGCATATAAACGGAAAATACGGAGGAAAATCGAAGGTAAGCTATGCCGAACACGTCCATAAGAGTCGGCTGATTTTTGCGTCACGTACGACGAAAAGAGAACTTTTATTACTACCGAGTGGCGTAATTGTCATGGAGAACTGGCTTCTCTTATTACTTAACTTCGCTTTCAGCTAAGTAGTAACGAACATAGTTAATGAACAACACTACTTGATAGTTTTGGGTTTTGGTACTCTGTGTGTATATGTTGCAAAGAAGTTAAGTTATTAATCATTTATGTTGAAAACATTGTTGAAATATGAGTGCGAATTGGTAGATGTAGCAGTCCCACGCTTATTTATTTCCAGTTTTGGATCACAACGATTTTCTGTGTAGTTATATTGTTGTAATCATTTTTGATTTCGAGGAACGATTTGTTAAATGAGTACTTAAATTAAGATAATGTCATGTACACTTGGAATTGTTCTATCTTATAAAGCAGCAAAGGAACAATAAGCATTTTACCCTATTGTTATTATTATTTATATTTAAAGCCAAATAATATGGTAGATATGGACACATAACACACTATTAATATAATTTTCATTGTCGGTGGTCATAAATTTTTTTAACAGTAGAAACTTAAAATATCGTTATAGGTATACTTCCAAGCATGTTTTTAATACTTATAATTTTGTAATTTTGTAATTATTTTCTTCTACATTGCAAATATACAAAATTACACAATTAATTATTGATCAAGTAGTTTTATCAAGAAAAACTAATGTATTAGTTTCAAAATCGTTGTAAAAAGCTTGAGTTAAAAGTTTTCCAGGGCAAATGTGTATATCCATAATTTAATTTCGTTTTATGGCTGATAAATATTCCAGTAGTGAAAAACTAATAGATCTATAACTCGGCCACCGCTAGTAATTACATGGTTTACGACGTAAGTCACGCTTGACCCAACTTCAACGATCTTTGATTGAGCAATTTTCTCCAACAACCACTCTTTAAGCGATAACTTAGTTAGATTAACACGTTTCAGCCTACACTGTGAGTTAACACGCTATGCTTTACTTTTCACCGATAAAAGTTCACCATATTTCAAACAAATTAATATAATGTGATCAATAAAACATCAATATCGTGTGCGTTAGTAGGAAAAAATACTGTGTTGTTAGCATTAAACCCGTCTATTGTACCTTTTTTAACTTTTACATGTAAGTAATGTATGAATGAACTGTGTGAATGAGGCAAATTTTGCAAAGCTTAATTAGAACCACTTCCTCATGCTACGAATTGTTTCACAAGGTGATTTGTTTCCGATGACAATGCGTAAGGTAATGGTGACCTGACGAGGAAATTCCTCAACGACCAACAGCACACACAAACACAATTTTTTTTTTAATGTTGCTTGCCTTTTAGCTTTTAAGTAGCCGAGCCAATGTGGTACGAAGTCGATACAGGTACTTGTTCTGTATTACTATCGATATAGAGGTAAAAAATGGTTGTCTGTAAAGTCGGTTTACGGACGGTAGTCTAACGTCACAACGTCATGACAAAGCTCCGCTCCGCTCCGCCCCGCTCCACTCCGCCCCGCTCCACTCCACCCCGCTCCACTCCGCCCCGCTCCACTCCGCCCCGCTCCGCTCCACTCAACTACGATCGCCTACGGCATCGGCTACGATACGCCGATCGTAGCCGATCGTGACTCTCTTTCGCTTTTGCCGCTCTCTCGCTCGCGGAACGCTACATTTTTTCGTGCGTGCGCCCGGCGTTCATCGTTTTAATAGACGTTTATGTCACGTCAAAAATATTTTTGTTGTAATTTTAGTGTATCTGGCTGTCTGTCTCATTGTACGTTTGCTATGTTATTATTTAGCTAGCTGTTACCCGTAGCTTCGCACGCGGAAATTATGCTTATCATATTTATCCCCTGTTTAACCCCCTTGGAGGTTGAATTTTGAAAAATCCTTCCTTAGTGGATGCCTACGTCATAAGAGGAATACGTGTGCGATATTTTAAGTTTCTAGCCCTAAGGGTTTGGCCTGCGCGTTGATACATCAGTCAATCACTTTTGCCTTTTATATAAGATATACAATCTCCTATCTATATAAGTTAGGAGATTGTATATCTTATATTATTGGTCAATATCCATCCATTCAACATCCATTTTACCTTTTGCGCATCAATGTACACATTTTTAAATCTTATTTTTATAAGGACAGTTCGCCATAAAACGTACATTCTGAAACTGAAATTCAGGAAACTATCCGATGTTTGGATGGCGGCTGGAACATTTCACATGCCGTTTTACGAGACAAGAATGTAAACTATGCACTTTAAACGTAAACTTTTATACGTACGGAATTCAATCACGTGTAGTTCCGTGAAGTAGGTATTGCAGGTGTCCTCAACCTAGTTAAATATATTAAGTTTATATAAAAACATATTATATTATACCTATAATATAATGATTTTAATCATAATATGGGAAGAACACGAGCAAAGCAAAAAATTATATTTGCTTAGATGACATAAAAATGTATACTAATTTTGTTTTTTTTTTGGACGAAGCAGCAACTTCAAAAAAAAACTAGAAAAGACTGTATATTAATATTCTATACTCTCGTTGAAGTTTTAAAAAATACCATTATTAAATCGACTTGTTATCGAAAAACAAACTGGGTCCTCTAAAAAATAATTTTAGAATGAGTGGCAGCTATCCAGGTCCAGCAACCTGCAACAAGAAAGACCGTTGCCATCCATTGGTTAGCAGCGTGCACATACCCCTTTAGACTAAAAGATGGAAAGACCACTCCAAAACATTCGATTTTGCTAGTTCTATTCGCTAAACCTCAGAATACGGACCAAATGTTGAGTATGACAGCACGACGCAGCTACCACGACGGTAAACTTGGCAAATTCGAACTGAATGTAGGTACTAGCCGATTCCCTCTGTGGATAACAGAATTGCCAATGCTTCTTCCGATCTCTTGTTTGCCTCATTCATTATGCGCAAGATTTTTAAGATTGATGGTATTGACCACTTCTTGATGTATTAGGTACAGTTTGAATGTAGTAAATATTAGCAAAGTAATAGGCCAAGTGCTGGCTGGCTTCAACCCATTAATGGCCCACTACTGGGCACGGGTCTCTCCTCTTCAGGAGGCCTACAGAATACTCCACCACGTTGCTCCAGTGCGGATTGGTGGAGGACTTAGTGGCCAAAACGAGTGTCGGAAGTTTTCACACCGCCCGAGGGCCTCCGACATGGCTTAACGACTGTTATTTTATAATAACAACCGGGACCGACGGCTTTACGTGCCCTCCGAAGCACGGAAACGCTCAAGAAATTTTGATAGGCCAAGTGTGCTTACCAAAATAATACTACAGTAGGTAATAGTTTCAGGTTCTCTTCTACGGTCTTTGGTATTCACTTAGGTGTTTTGTGTATGCTAGTGTAGATTTTATGTAGGTACATATATGTAGTGGTAAATGTTATTAATTGAAAATTTTCATGCTATGTATATTATAGGTACCTAACTACATTCTAAAGCTCTGAGCAAAAGTGCGATTTGAAAAACTACCATGAAAATTTTCTCTCAATCTGTCCCGAAAATTTTACTGCAATTTCTGTAGATTTTTGGATTACTTTTAAAAAGAAATAATCTTCCAAAAAAGTTTTCATTAGGACCCACACATAGTATAGTTTAATAATCCTGAGCCGCCACGCTTGCCTGATAAAACAATAAAAACGGCAGCTCATTTCAGAATCCCGTCGCTTTTTATCTTTTACGTCTATATTTTAGGCGGGTGGCTTTCCAAAAAAATCCTAATTGCGACGTCTGAGCACCGTAATGCATTTTGTTCGGCGCGCGACGCCGCTAACCTCTTCAGACGTCTTTCGGAGGTTCACAAAAAGTAAAGTTGTATCCGTATGGGATGGCTCGAGTTGCGATTTGACACCCTCGAGTGGCCACTGACCTGTCAACAGCCAGCAATGACGTTTAAAGAAAGGAAATAATAATTTACATTTACCGACTGTATCAGTCCTCATTATGTCACTACGTAGAACATTTATTTTGTGTCCTATTATTATGTTTATTTACGTATTAGCTGACCCGGCGAACTTCGTATCGCCTAACAAATTTTTTCTAAAATAAAAGTAGCCTAGGTTACTCCATGTTACATCAGCTATCTGCCAGTGAAAGTCCCGTCAAAATCGGTCCAGCCATTTCAGAGATTAGCCGGAACAAACAGACAAACAGACAGATAAAAATTGTGAAAAATGTTGTTTTGGTATATGTACCGTGTATACATCCAAGTGCACTTAGATAAAAGGGGTTATTTTAGTATTACAAACAGACACTCCAATTTTATTTATTTGTATAGATGTATAGAAGATGTATAGATATATTATATTATTCACAGTTCATAAGCAAGCCGATCCATCAAGAATGTGTCTTACTAAAATAAAGTAATTGCTGCTTTATATTCGTGTATAATCTTTTACTCTTGTAGTACTTTCAATAATTATTTAGTATGCGTATAGATGCTGCTAATGTTGCTGATGTCCACGCACTACGGTGACCACTTACCACCACGTTCGTCAGTCCATTCATAAAAGTAACAAATTACCTTATCGTTTACTTAATAAACTATCTAGATATAGTAGCCGTTCACCTGTCAAATGCATGCAATGGTGCTCAAAGAGTAAGTATCATAATTAATATTAACGATATTTTCAATTTCACTTTGCAGTCACTTGCTGCAGAGAAAATTAATTAATAACCATTTTATGGAAAAAGTTCGCGAACAGCGAACGAGCTACTTAAATGTTCTTAGCTCGTGCACATTTACAAAATCTAAGTCGATATTTCATCTTGCATTGCTGACCAACATGTGCTTACTGACTGACTCTGCAGTACTGCATCTGAAACACAACCGAAATCAAATAACGTTAAACAATTTTGTAACGTGGCAGCACGGACCTAAAAAAAAGATAGTCGTAATCCCAAGAACAAATTCAGTGAAGCACCCATAGTAATACCAACTCTCTATTCGTACAAGTACATACACCCACACATTGACACTTCACTGCTTCAATCGCGAATCAAAAATTACGCACACATGGTAAGCGGGTGGCCATTGCTATGCTTCACTCTCGATTAGACGAGGTTACGTTCGTCTTTTTTTCAGGTCCGTGTGTGGCAGCTAACCAGTCAAGAACTATACAACCATACAGTGCAACAACACAAACATTCTATAATACATTCATACCCATCTCTTTTGCTCATTATATCTGCAGCAAGTTGCGACAGAGAACTTTCCGACGAAGAAATCTGTCTCGTCACTTGCTAAAGGACTTCGCTATACGACAACCACTCCTAATCATGCTACTAACTGTAGTAGGTATTCCTATTTAATAAACAAAAAATCCTATCCTAATCTTAATCCAAGCAAGAACTATACAGCTTACGACAAAATATATCTCAGCTGAATAAATAAAATGTCTAAAAAGATTAACAATTACTTTCATTAGAGTTAATTAGAGTGTGCAAACTGTAACTAGTGTTTCTAAACTTTTACAGCTTAGTAACTACACTAATTTAAAACCTTCCAGTCCAGTGTAACTTCAACTGTAATTACCTTAATTAATACTAGCGACGTTTATTATACATAGTAACAAAGACGTTGATTTTATCTATTAGTGTAGCCAGTTCGTTACTTTGCTAAGAAATTAAATTGTCTAGCATTCCTTAATTAAATAATATATATTTACAATTAGTAAACTATTTCAAAAGTAAGTTGAAAAAAATATATTTATCCAAATTCAAAAGAAGAGAATTTTTCATCATGTTTAACTTATACAATTTATTTTGTTTAACAATTCCCATTTTTTGTTCTTATTCCTGAAGACTAGAATGGAACGTTTAATTTGTAGAAGAACTGTCTTAAATTTTCATCAGTAATATGCTTTTAGAAAGCATTCGGTTTCTACCTGGTATTAGGATGCGAACAATCCAAAGCGATTCGAATCATAGTAGCTTACTCTACGATAGAACATTGCTACCCCATAACGCAATTTCTGAATAAGCAGTTTGGACGTTCACACAGTCTTTTGAAATAATGCTTGTTACTGCCGAGGCTTTCCACAAGCGGCCGTTCACTCATAAAGAATCCGCTTAAGACTCTCACAGTGAATACCCGAAAGGTTTTCACTGATCTTGCCAATTTTTGCCTATTTAATAATCGATTATTGCCCGAGGGTACGGCCGGATTACCATATCAAAAGAACGGATGATCCCGCGCTCACGTCAATTTGGTAAAACATTTGTGTCGAGAGACGAGTAAAGACTTTTATTGCATCCGAAATATCTCGCCTTTACAACCGATTTACGTTTTTGATCGGTAACTATTGAAGTATTTACTTTATTTTTACTATATAAAAAGTTACAGACTGTAAAGGGATAAAAGAGAGTTGATGCGAAATAATTCCCAACTGAGTTCTCAGGAAAGTGCTTTTCGTTGCAGGTATATTAAACATCTATGCTATTTTACTGGATCTCCGAATTTTCAATAGAAACACGTTAACAACAACTCTATTCGGATAATAGAGAGAGAGCCAGCTAACCAAGAATTATGGAACCCTAGAACAATGCATAGACACCATATAAATTAAAAGTGGTCAAGAAGCAAATGGTGGTCAGAGCCAAGCGACCTCCAACAGAAAGAACTGGCTGTATCCTCGTCTATTTAACAAGTTGCACGATGAGCACATTGGTTCGTATTCAGGGCTGAACGGAACCCTTATATTAATATGTACTACAAAAAATATATGGAAATAGTTCAGCTCTTTCAACTTTCCGTGGTTACCTGTAAACGAACGCAAATAAAACTACGATCCTATTGTAGAAAAGTCACAGATAGAATATTTTTTCACGAATAGTCCTATGGTGGTATGGTTTCGCTTTGTTGTTTCGCGGCTTTTCCTGCACTGTCACTTTTAGTTTGGGGTCAAGAATCGGCGTGAATTAGTTTGCGAATAGTTGTGCACTTTTTTGAATATGTGCGGAGAGAGATTTTTTGCAGTCTTCATGTGTGAATTGTAGGCGTGATCCCCGACCGCGATACAGAGCCATGCTCGAGTATTTCAAATATGTTACATTTTTTGTCCTGCCAAAAAATTTTAGTTTGTATATCGCGAGAGACTTATTCATTTATTCATAATTTCAAAAAAATATCTTTCACTTTTCCAGTATTAAATTTGCACAGAAGTTACTTATAAATTAATTTAAGTACATTCAGAATTGCGGTACGTTTCTTCCGCAGGGGTTGCCCAAAGCCCTTGTGCGTTGAGAACAATTGTCGGTAGACTTCAATTTAATACTGGGTTGTACTCGTGGGTTAACCTCAGAGCACTGCGGCGGATGCAACAACCTACTCAAACACGCGTTTCGCGTAAATCCCGGAATTATTTTCTTAAGCGGCCATGTTAAACCAAGGTACATATTGAATTTGTAATTAGGGTCTCAATTATGATTGTAATTCCAAAGTTGGAAAATTATGTGGGTTTGAAATCAATTTACATTAGTCCAATTTATTCTAGAATTAATTCACTAATAAACTTGTAACCAGTAAACTGAATTGAATATCAAAGTTTACAGAATCCAAATACATATTTGACTTTGCTATCACATGTGTCAAATACTCAGTTGAACTATATTATGTAAAGGAAAAACTAATAGTTATTAAAACTAAAAATATTAAAGCTTCTAAGATCGGATCTCACGAGGGAATCCAGTCTGTCGGTAAAAGATTTAATAGCGACTATGTAAGATCAACGTCCTCTTAGCCCATGAGCGCCTGCAATTATGTTGTCTCGTCGCTTGTCCACTTCAAATACTCTACACAAGAATGACGTCAAATAGATGTTAGTTGAACCTTGTGATTCGCCGGCAAAAGAAATAATTTAAACATTTTACTCAAAGAAAGCGTAAAAACGTTCAACAAAGGATCTAAAACTGAACTTAAGACAAGCTACCAACTATAACGAGTATTGTTAGGGTGAGCGCGGAACGCTTTGACTCACCACCGCCCCTTAACAATTCCCTTCCTATTAAAATTCTTCGCCCAACTCTGAAAGAATTAAACTTGGATATGACGTACGAATATCTAGTACAGACGCATAACGTAGGGCCGGACTCGACCCCTTATAATTAAAAAATTCTGCACATTTTCGACAAAATTTGTTGGACCAAAAACTTGAAGAAAACATCTTATAATTTGTTTTAGAGGCTTAGAACGTGAAGAATCTCATCAAACATTTAATATGTCTTGTTAAATATGTATTTATTTAAACATACACAACAGAATTAAATATACCCAATAAACGGGGTATCACAAGTTAAATTTATTTAGGGCACATAGTCGCAGGACAGACAATTATTGAGGAATAAGGTTTTCGAATGGTGACCAAGTCTTGGAAATAGGACGTTCCCCAACTAGGTGATTGAAGATACACTCAGAAGTTTTATAATATTAAATGCAGTCGGTACATTATAGGAATGTTGCAAATTCTTGAAAAATATTATTGGCTGTCTTTTAACAATATATAAAACATTATTTTTCTACTACTATGTATTTGTTTTAAATATTTCATCACTTTTACTAAGAAACAGATTTAAAATAACTGCATATACTTTCTCCCATAAAATTCCCCAAGATCAACATCGTAAATGAAAAACAATTCACATTTATGAAGCAGCGCTGAACCTAAATTTAAAACTCAACAGAATTTCTGAACTAACCGAAGCGTAAAACGTGGTTTGCACTAAAAATGATTGGCAAAATTTATATTCATAAGCACAGTAAGATGTTGTAAGGGGTTGGTGAATTTTGGGATATTATTAGGGGTGGCACCCTCTCAGGTAATCGACTGACAAATGTCTTAGATATTTTACCAACTTCATTTTGTGGATACCGCGCGCGGCGGGTATAAAGTTCCTTCGTATCTCAGTATTTTTATTAGAATTCCATGGAAAACTGAAAACGGGTGAGTTTACTAAAGATACGTGCCGTTATTTTGCATGAAAGTTGACTTTACTTTTAGTCCGATAATCTGAAGTAAGAAAAAAGAAAATATAATCCAACTTTGGGTTGAGTTCACTATAAATAGATTCGGTTTCAGTCAGTGTTTTTGACAGAGACATTTTTCCAATAGGTTGGAATAAATTGAGAAATTGAACTTTTATACTGAAAATTGTTTATTTACATTACTTATATAAAAAAAAAAACATATTTACATAAAAAACTTACTTTGTTAACCTTGATTTTAAAATTTAAAAAATTTGTGATGATAATATAGGGACTCATAAATTATTTACCACAAAATGTGTATTACACAAAAACCAACTCTATATTTTTATGAGGTAATATGAGTTTTTCCGTTGTACTATGTAATTATGTGTTTAATTAGGTAAAATAGTTATGTTATGAGCAAAAAATCGAATTGCACCATTACTTCGTTATATTTGTATGGGAACTGAGTTATAAAAGCGTATGAAGAAATATACAGTAGGTACAAGAGAGTAAATACATTGATTTTTGATTCCCTCTAACTCACCTTAAACATCCGCCCTATTCCGCAAACACCATCCGAATTTTTATGAAAAATTTCCTATTTTCTTACCGCTTCCCGACAATAAGGTGCGAAATTAGGAGAAGAATTAGACTCCCCCAGCGAGCGTGTCTTGAATCCAAAATGCAGTGGGGTGCAGAACAAGAGAATATACCACCCTTTCGTGATAACATTATATTACACCAGACGTATTGATTTATGGACTCAGTAATCTACTCTTTTATTGGAAGTTAATACGATATTGTAACCTATGCTTTAATGCTTGTCATATTACCTATTTTATGTTTCTATCTTCTGTTCGAATCTTAGTAATTAAACTTCTGACAAAACACCTATTACTACTATTTTGTATCAGGCTTGTTCCAGCGCATTAATAATATTTTTTTCAACTTGAGAGGAAATTCACGTAATTTTCTTTTTAAGTAACGTATTTCTTCATTGTTTCGTTGTTGAGATTTTTTTTATCAAGTTTGAACACTGTTATAATTATATCAACCAAAGCTTCTGAAGCCCTAGCTAATAAAACACCTCTGGTCGGAGCTTATTAAATTCTTCTGGCAAAATTGTGTCATAATTATATAATATCGTATGAGTGTCTGATACAATCGAAGATGATATATTTTGCGTTGCTATAAATAAATAATGAGTCTATGATTCAAATCAAATGGGTATAAATTATATCACGCGTGTCAGGAACCTTAAATAAAAATCACAAATATTAAATCTAGAGTTTGATCTAAAAGGTATTACCAAAGGACATTTAGAAGTGATTTTTATTAACCCCTGTAGAGTCCTTGATTAACTACTACACTCTTTGTCGTGATATGATAATTATGATCTGCAAGGCTATTCTGTTTTGTAACTCGACAGCGGAATCAGCGATGAGTGTCAAAATCCTATCTTTAGTCGTTTGAAGTTTCACACTCATCGCGGATTCCGCTATCGAGTTACAAAACAGAATAGCCTTACTGGACGGCTATTCTGTTTTGTAACTTGACAGCGGAGTTTCAAAATTGACGTTCGAGTTCTAGGATCACTTCACTTCGCAAGTACGTACTAGATGATTAGATAATGACATGTCAATATGATGCAAGTTCACTTTTGTTTTGTAACTTGACAGCGGAATCCACGATGGGTTTCTAAATTGAAGTTAGAGTTCGAGACTCCCTTCACTTCGCAAGTGCGTACCAGGAAGGCTATTCTGTTTTATAACTTGACAGCGGAATCCGCGATGAGTTTCAAAATTGAAGTTCGAGTCCGAGATCTTGATATGTGATTCTCTAATCATCTGGTAAGCACTTGCGAAGTGAAGGGAGTCTCGAACTCTAACTTCAATTTAGAAACCCATCGTGGATTCCGCTGTCAAGTTACAAAACAAAAATGAACTTGCATCATATTGACATGTCATTATCTAATCATCTAGTACGCACTTGCGAAGTGAAGTGATCCTAGAACTCGAACGTCAATTTTGAAACTCCGCTGTCAAGTTACAAAACAGAATAGCCTTGCTGATTTAAATATATTATTGATTGCTTGATATCTTGAAATTATACGAGTCGGTATGCTTTAAACTCGTATATATTTAACTTGATTGATAGACTAATGATAAGTGACCGATTTATGGAGTGAGCACGCGCGATCGCCTTGATGCAATCGTTTAATACGGACCGTGTCTTACGTACCACTGAAGTTATTATTCAAATTCAGTTAAATTAATCGCGCGACTCATGTTAATTGTCGACACAGCAAGACGTACGAGTTGACTCGTACAACCCCCGACGAAAAAAGAGGTGTGTTATAAGTTTGATGTGTCTGTGTATCTGTATGTCTGTCCGTGGCATTGTAGCTCCCAAACAGATGAAATGATTTTGATCTAGTTTTTTTTTTGTATGAAAGGTGACTTAATCGAAAATGTTTTAGCTATGTTTAGTGTAAATAAAACTGTCAGGGGTTTTTTAAATTTTAATTTAAGATTATTCAATATATTCTTCAAAATTATTACTGTTTTGGATTTGGTGATAAAGAATATTAATTAATTAATGAGAATACCCCGTTTTATGGGAAAAAAAATGAATTTAATATTTAGTTATATTAAATGGACAACGTGTTTTTACTTTCTTCTTCTCTAATATCCTTTATTAAAAACCTCACAAAAATCCGTACGTACAGGACACAATTAAATTATATGTATAAAAGTAGCCTGCAAATTTAAAAAAAGACCGTTTTAAGCACTTAAATTCTTTATTTTTCATAGAAAAACAAAATACTTTGCCCCTCGCGAAGCTAATTCAGTCCTAAAGAGTTTTATTTTGTTCTAAACCCATTGGATGCCATGTTACCTCCAATGTTCGGAACTGTGGTTTGTGTGGTTTGCTTTAATTATTATAAAGTTGAGTTTCTACTCTGTTCAAGATCGTTCGCTCTATAAGCCTTCCCAGGAACTTAAACTTTGGCTTCGATCATGAAGTTTCGGTAACCACTCAGCGATCTTTGATCTGTTGCATGAAATTTGATAATAAGTAAACAGAGACTTTAATATACTAATGTTTCCTTTTAATGTCGTTTACTTAATATTATGAAGACTGGCGTCGCTGCATCGCTTGTCTGTCTGTCGCATGGGGAATACAATATAAACCTAAGTAAAAAAATAAAAGTAAAATAGGTAAAAAAAATTACCATCTCTTCGTTACTTTTATAAGTACGGCATTAAAAAAAATAATGCACAGTGACATGCAACAGGTGAAAAATAAATCTCCTGTCTTCGTGTTCAATTAGGTACCTACATGCGAACTATATCAAATCTGCGACCTTACTTCCTGCACTACCATGAATGTAGATATTTATAAGCGTAGTTTTCATGTACTTTGCTTTCCAATCCAAAGTAAACATTGTAGATTGAAAAGAGAATAAAGAATGCAAAGGCGACCTGTCCTCTTTAAAAATGAAAGCGTCTCTGCAGCGGCCGAGGTCAGCCCACAAAATACATCAGAACAAGTATAAGAAAAGCCTCGGCTAACAAAAACATTTTTCTTACTGTAACCTCGTGTTTACTCCGAAGTGTTTACCAAGCGAGCCGCAGATGTTATTCGCTATAAGCCTCTCTTATTAGGGATTCCGTATGTTCAGAGGGAACATGCCAACAAAGTATTTTTGTTTTAGCCACGTTAATAATATTTTTGTCTACTGCTTTCGCTAGCGGCTACGGGACTTGTCTAACCAATAATGGGATAAGTGTTAATTATTATCCTTGGTATTAGATGGGTCTTTGTTACTGGTTAAGTTGTTAACATGAGCTACTGAAGGAAAATACAATCTGCGATTGAAATTAATAAGCGGATGTGTTAAATCCTCAACGCGTCGGTGATTTTCCTGTCGTTATAGCAGCTGTGATCATAGGTACCTTGCAACCTCATTCAACCACAAAATTATATGACATATTTAGTGAAAAGAAGATAATTTAAGTACGAGTGAGGTGACATGAATTCTTGTTAAAAATATAATGCATTTGATTGGATATTTAGATTGGACATTCTGCTCCTTCACGAATATTCGTTTATCATAACCAATACGCATGCGCTTGTAGCTAGGGGTGGAAAAAAAACGAGAATATATTTTACATCCGGTCAGGTGTCGTGGAAATCCTGAGGGAAATCTAACTTTCCCGGAGGCGCAGACAGCAATCGATTCTATTCAAATTTATGACAGAGAATAACGGTTTGCATATATTACTCGGAGTTGTTATTACGGTTTCCTTTAGTGAACCGTTTCCGAAGTCGATACCCGATATCGATTAGAAGAAACCCTTATTTGAAATTCTTTACTTAACGATAATAATTATTGCTAACCTAAGTATTGGTGATATCTCAAAGTTAGGATGAAAAATTACTTAAGTACTATTATTATAATTTCAATAATATGATTGTCTGCAAAGTGTACCACTAATGTATTATAACCACTAACTCGATACTTAGGAACAACACAAGTCTCGAAATTAATGTTATATTATATTTATTACAATACATAATCAAATACTTGGCGATGATTTTTTATCCATAACAATTTTATCATTACATAGACATTGGTAAAATATTACAAAAATATCATTAACTCCAGATTCATATATTTTAAATATTAAATTATAATATTAGGTACTTGGATAACTTTGCTATAAAAGTGTTAAGTGTGTGGAAATACTCAAAATAAATAATCAGGAACCGATTTCAAAACAAAGTTTTTAAGCTACGAGTAAAATGTGCTTATTATGTTTTCGCCTTATTAAAATACGGTGTCGTCAGCTCTGTATAAATATTACACTGTGAACCCTATCAATAGCCGTCTGCGACTGGCAGCTTTGGCGCCGACTTCTCACAAAATTCGCGCCCTTATTTTATTGCCTCCTGTCCAAGATTAAACTTTCCTTGCAATTTAGAATTCATTCAGTCTACGGATGATTGCTGAGTTTATTTTATAGGAACAAAAATACTCTTAAAAATCCATTGAGGTCTATCAAACTATTATTTCCGTATTTGCTGATGGAAATGATTGAGATTGTGATTTGATTTGAAATAAAATGAAGGAGGAAAATTGTTACGTTTGATTTCAGATATTTTTCTTCCACAGACATTTCTTTATGTAAATAGCCGACAAACGTGCAGGCGAGGTACCTGGTGGAACACTGTGACCGTTTCCCATGGACCTCAGTAACACCAAAAGCATCACCGAGCAAATGACTCGTTATCGTTAATATCGTTATACTAAACAGGCAAAGTTCATAGGGTATTAAATATTAGACGAGGCATGTACCTACTTTATATACAGTTTTCTATATAAACCCATTTCATCCCTTGGGATCAACAGTATTCTTACTTAACTTAGTTAAGAAAGGTCCACCTCTACATTCTCTAAGGAACGCAATATACTATACATCATACTTATATTCCTACCACAATTCCGTCCGAAGCGTAAGTTCCAAATAAGTCAATAATATCACAAAGTTTTGTATTAAGAATAAATATAACTACTTTCCGTTCGTTGCTTCGCCCGTAGAAGAGATTTTCTCAAAGATGTGTGAATTCTGACAACTTGGTCAGCGTGGTGGACTATAACCTGTTCGAGTCATCGTACCTCACATTGTGGGAGCCTGAGCCCAGCAGTGGGACAGTTATGGGTTGTGGTTGGATCTTGGATGGATGATCACTAATAACAAAGTTCTTTAGCGTTTCTGTGCTAAGGCACTAACCAACAGTTAAAGTTCGGCCTTCGGCGTTCGGAATTTGCGACATTTTGAATGGCCACTAACTCCTTCTGTAATCCACACTGGAGCCGCGTGATTCAGTATTACAAGGTAACACTCGTGCCTTATCTTGCCTAGTGAAATTCCTTAATTTTATATTACTGCTCCAGTTTTTAATCTCCTGAAATAAAAATTAAACACGAAACTGCGGTATTTTACTTTAAGAACCCACCCGATATTATTTCACGGGAACTGAATAAATTTTCTAGGGTAACTAACATAAAGAAAGAAGTATGGAAGGAGGGCCTTGGGCAACAAATCTCCATTTTACCGGATTAAAGCACCTCAGTGTTTTATATAATAGACCCGGTATGAAGTACTCTGAATATTTTATGAAGCTAAGGTTACACCTTCATGCTGCACCTTATTGTTTCGTCGAGTGAGCTTAATATTCTTCTAGTGTTATAACAATGTGACAGTTATGTTACCTACAGCCACATTATGGTCAAAATCTTACATGTTCTTCAACTGTGTAATATTCCCCGTGTAATAATTGCTAGTGCGGAACACCTTTTCCTATCTTACCATCATTTTGGACGATTCAATTTACTAACCCACACATACCCATCTCTAATTATTTTATATTTTTGAATTTCGGTATTTCCTATTGAAAAAGTCCAAACAACCGCGAGTGTTTATAACTTACCTGCTACAAATAATTGATTGCTTAACCACTTGATAGTAAACAAGTGGAGATGCAGCCTACAGTGACAGCACTAATTTTTCCACATGAATCGCTATGGATTTGCTTATTTATAAAAACGATTTGCATGTTTGTGAGAGAGATTTGATTCTTATAATTGTCCCTATCGATTGATGCCATTAACTCGTTAGGATCCGCGTGATCGCGGTACCTTTGAGTTCGAACGTGCTGGAACGTTCCCGGTAACCGACGGGTTAATGGTGCCAAAAATACACGATGTCATTTAATCGCATTTTAATCAGTTTCTCGAAAGCTTTCAATATTTATCAGAAATCTCTGTCAGTTTTGTTTGTAAGCATGTCGAGTTTGTAATGTAAATTACACATTAAAATTAAATTATCATCATTCGCTCACCTGTATATCCTTTTAATTTTTAAATAGAATCTGAATAACTGAAAGCAATACAATGCTCAGGCGGGCGAGAGCTCTAAACACGAAGCATCGCAATTTCTTGTATAAATTTTTAATATAAGTTACGGAAGTGGCATCAAAGTTTACGAATGTTGTAAATTTTTATTTGATCTTTGTTGTTACGGAAAAATGAATTACTTCTAACTTTTCCTCTTTCATTTCTTGGGTTATGGAAGAAATACAGTAGGTAGGTACCATAAAAAGCTACAAAGTTAACGTACGCAACGTTGTATGCAAAAAGTTTTTAACTTTCATTTTGATTACAAATAAGGTAGTCAAAATTAGGTACTTTGTTCGCATTTTTTATACGATGAGGTCATAACTCGCCACAAAAGTATGGGAAATACAAATAGGTGTTCTATAATAAACTGTGGTAGCATGGTGGTAGAACTCAAAGTGAAGAATATTCAAGAACAAATAAAGCATCTTAGCATTTGCGTAATCGTATGAAAACCAACAATCAACTGTATTCAGTCAATCACTTGTAAGTATTTTAAATCATCTTTAATTTTTTACTTCAATTTTTCTAAATTTATAATTTGTTTTTAGCTGCGCAATATTTTTTTACGATACAGTTACACTCATTCATTACAATACAATTATTCATTTATAATACTGAGCTTGGTTCATAAATACAAAAGTTATCATGTCAATTTAAAGAACCCCGTCTAAGTTTCCCGAAGCAAAACGAGCGCGAGTTACTTGGCATTAAAAGTTGAATTTATATAAACATTATTTTTTCATTAATTTATGACTTTAATATCAACCAAATAACATGACGTGATGTTTACAACACCTCGGTATTCTAGTACTTACAATAAAAGCAATAGTTTACCTATTACCTAATTAGCGACTAAATTCTATGGCAAACCTTAAGAAGCCTCGTTGCACTAAATATCACTAAATAATTAACGGCGACTTAATTGAAATCCATATAATACGCACGACGCCCTCCAAGCGGACACTTAATGTACAACAAACTGACGAGCTCAAAGTAACCAACTTTGTTCATAATTCTCTTTGAAGATTCTCTTTGAGCTTACGATAAAGATAACGGCCGACGTAGTGCGAAAGTTATTCATTTACAATGTAATTCTGGATAGCACCCGGATTTGTTATTATGGAAATGTTACCGAAGTAACAATAAATGCCCGTAACAATAGACACGGTAAGTAACAATAGTGGGGCACGGTATATTACTGTTATAGCGTGTAAGTGGCTATACTAACGAAACATGTTTTTTAATTTAATATTAAATAAACATTTCCACTTTAATTTTTGTCAGTTTTCAAAAAAAATAAAAATTACGAGTATAATTCTGATTTCAAACACCACACATTTCAAACACAATAATTCAATCTAAGAAAATAAATTGCAAAAGCGTAAAGAATCGAATATTTAGTCAACTGGAGAAACCAATAAAAGGGTCATAAGTGGTTGACCAAATCATGATTAGGGTATCATACCCTCACACATTAATACCTTTTGAGGTAGTTGGCCTATACACGCACAAAAACAAAGAAAAAGCGTTTTCTGTAATAAAATTCGTACGAGAATTTTATAGCTAACTAGCTAACCGGGCAAACGTTGTTCTGCCAAAAAATTTTTTGGGGTAGGGGGATGAAAAATAGATGTTGTCCGATTCTCAACCCTAGCCGACATGCACGCAAAGATTCACGAAAATCGGTCGAGCCGTTTCGGAGTAGTTCAACTTCTAACACCGTGACACGAAATTTTATATATATAAGATTGTAAGTATAAAAATACAAAATTATAATAACTACAGCAGTGAGAGTCTCCTATTCTGAGTCCAAGCCGACTTCCCTGCCCTGTAGCCGGTATCATAAACATTACATAATATATAATAATAAATTTTATTAAAATTGTAATATAAAATTATGTAAATCTTAATATTCTTATCTTAAAATATCTTAATTACACTGCTGCTACAAAAGCTACGCTTCAAATTTCCCATGTCCATGGCAACTTCGCAATAAAAGTGCATATACATATATCCTTATATTTAATAAAACACTCTTCTACTAAAATACCATATACATTTATATGTATAAAACATACTGCCCGAAGGTTGACTGGCAGAGAATGCTTTTAGAATTAAGTCCACCTTTTTTCTATTCTTTTTGTATTCATTTCAATTCAAAACAATTAGTCTTAGGTTACGTTACTTTTACGGCAATTAAAATCCGGTTTTTTTTGAAGTTATACTTCTTATGCGACTTGCAAAAAGGTTGCGTTAAACGTTTGCGCTACCATGGAGGGGGTATGAAAGCACTGGATAGATGGCCTTGGCTTCTTATTATCTTAACCTCTTTTAAAATTTAATGTTATTACTTATACAAATCTCACAGAGTCTCAACAGCGTGATTCAGGTTCCTGAACAACGCCATCTAGTTTGTACTTGTGTAAACATAGGTAGTACACAAGTAATTATAAGTACACTTAGTTAAACTGTAGTAAAGATTCGCTTCCCTCGTATATTTGTACCATCAGTAATAGCTACAAGCTGGCAAACACTGATATTAGTTTCCGTGTAAGCAGTTTGGAGTGTCCCCTGTTATTGGTTCGTAATGCCCGGCACTGCCTGCTGTTGATACGAGTTGCTTTTATTGAATTCTAATAAAACGCGTCGGTGCGTAATAAATCAATGTGACTGTCCAGTAAAAATAGCTGTATTGAGCGATTATATCGAATCGTAATACGAGTAATATTAGTCGCCGCTGCGGTTTTGGCCTGTTTCGTTGGTGATAATTTTGGTTTGACTAAAGTACATGGGCAACTGTGACCACTTACTTACGTTGGCGCTTGCTCCACCCTGACTCTGACCTGTAAGTTTAATTAGGTAATCAAACTTAAAAAACTTAATTATCTAGGTACTAACTACAATACTTAATATCTGTAAGAATTTCTTACTAAGAAAGTTTACACTCGACAGTCGTCAGTCGACACAAAAAATGCGATCAAAACAAAAAGCGCGCGTATAGTTTGCTAGTTACATATTATTTTAGACTGCTGCCCCACCCTGAGCCCATGGCTGGTTACGCCCATGACCTAGTTAAGTCACCCATGGAGATCGTAATACTAAAAACACTACTCATAATTATCACTGCCGGCTAAGAAGAAAAGGGTTACCTCATCACCTTATCTGCTCTTTAGTATGTAACCAAAACCCGTTGATTAAAATCGATTGTAGAAGAAAAGTGGGTGACTAAAACTACTACCACCTACTAAAACCTACTACCATCATTTTTTGAATTGAATTAAATTTAGAACTTACGATCGCTGGCAACGTGCACCTGGCGCCGTGTTGGACTGAAAGATGGATGGAGCTTATATCCGATACTTTAACCATTACCTCCTTAATGTTTTCCTATCTTCATGTTACAGATCGTAATTCTAGGTGACGACCACAAACAAGAAACAAGTGCCCGTGGGCCGTGATTTCGTCCGTGGAAATATTGTTAATTCCCAATATTTAACCGTATATAAGGGGATGAAAATCCTTCCTTAGTGCCCCTTGACACTTGACACACTCATAAGATTAAGAGTAACAATCTTCCAAAGAAACATTTAGGTTCGCTTATAATATTTGTATGATTATTTCATATCGAACTGATTGATTTATTTCAATTTAAAATCAGGATGAATTATTAAACTAATTCTGTACTTATATTGGTAGAATAGTGATAGTTGAGCACATCACAACAGCGACCCGTAGCCCCGTAAACAACACAACTCGTACTCCTAAGGAAGTGAATCCTCTCTGGAACTCGGCTTTCAGTAAACAGTGTCACTATAGCGAATTATTTTTCACGAACAAAAGTGACTTCTTGACCCAATTTAACAAAAAGAAATTGCGTAGTTTTTCCGTAGTGACCCAAACGATTATGTTATTATTTGTTTTTTCGTAATCAAGTAAGTACCCAAAAATAAAATTATACAAAAAGAAAATCTCTTTCTTTTAAAAGTTTTCTTGTAATATTATATCTACTACTCAAATTAATCACAATTTATCCTTATCATCATGGAGTATAGAGGTTTTAATGTCGAACTACGTATATTACCTTTTTTTGGATTAAAAAAATTACAACCTCTTCATTTTTGAAGGCGGTTGGTAAGTGGAAAACCATGGGATTATATTTTCCAGCATTTCATTTAGTACCATAAATTTTAAGATAAGCCGCTTTTATAACAACTGTAAGGAAACGAGTGCAGCTAGGCAAAAAAGGCTAAAAAGAAAAATACGTGGGATTTGCGTAGAAAGGGTAGCTTAGGTTTGTCTTTGTGCGGGGAGAGAGAATTTATTTTATGAACTAATTTTCCAACGACAACATTCCTTATATGCGGGGAGACGCCTGAGGCCATGTAGGCATTTTTTTGGACACAAACCACGCTCTGTATTTAATGAAAACTCTGTACCGCAATATGCCGCAGGGGACCGCTTTCACTGATTGTAGAATTTTTTTCCATAGCTCGTATGAATATTTTTATGTAACTCAACTTTTGTACCGAGCCACCGATGGCCACTTTGACTGGCTAGTAACGCATGGAGTAACTTCTCTTGTACGATTTCTAAAATACAAAATATTATTCTGTATTCGTATTTTGCTCTTGCAACACCAACAGTATGCCACCTACGAAAAATGTTACCTGTCCGAATACAGGTAGGTCATACTTCGCAACAGTGCATAAAAATCATAATGAATTTATTTTGAAATGTGCAGGATTTTTACTGAAAATAACTAGGTTTTAGTAAAGTTGAACAGGAATTACTATTTTTTAATTGTACATTGACAATAACAGTCAGGGACAAAACATAACAATAACTTACGTCTGGATGGTGGCAAAGCCAGCTACGTGGTCGTAGCACAGCTACACTCTACATTATCCGATGGACAAAACTATCAAGGGGTACAAATTTAATAATCCCGACATCTATACAAATAAATAAAATTGGAGTGTCTGTTTGTAATATTAAAATAACCGCTTTTTACTAAGTGCATTTGGGTTTATATACTGAACATATACCTAAACAATATTTTTTTAAAATTTTGTCTGTTTGTTCCGGCTAATCTCTGAAATGGCTGGACCGATTTTGACGGGACTTGCACCGGCAGATAGATGATGTAACAAGGAGTAACTTAGGCTACTTTTATTTAAGAAAATAAAAATAGGCGATGCGAAGTTCGCCGGGTCAGCTAGTTAATTAATTAAGAAATAAACTATTCTAATTTTGGTTTAAAATCTTAAACTTAAAAAAGAGGAAATTTTCCATCCGGTTTGAGTTTGACCCACCGTACGTGACTCCAATAAGAACATGATTTTTTATCCGACTGCACGACGCAAAGGAGGGTAATGTGTTTATCAGTCTATGTATGT
Organism: Thymelicus acteon; assembly: GCA_951805285.1. NCBI lineage: Eukaryota > Metazoa > Arthropoda > Insecta > Lepidoptera > Hesperiidae > Thymelicus > Thymelicus acteon. The sequence continues at coordinate 10,655,933 of OX638228.1, forward strand.
ATGTGTGTTCCTACGTGGGGTTGTAGAGATCATGATTGTTGACCGATTTTGATAATTCTTACGTCAATTCGTCTTAACCTTGCGAGGGTCACTAAACACAACAATAATTAAAATTTACCACAGGGACAACCAGACACCATATTGTCTAAATGAAAAAAAAATTCGACGAACTACGTCAAGTGGGGTAACGTTGAATGATTTTTAGGTTCCTTTCATCATTTTTAATACATACTTATAACGATTTAAAGTTGGTTAAACAACCATTCTCGTTAATTTACTAACTCCCTTATTGAAATGACAACATTGCGAATTTTACCCTCTTATAATCCTGATAAAGAAGTAAATGAATCCTAATAATAATAACAATAATAATAATAAAATTATAACAGACAGAGTCAATTACATAGAACTAAAAAACAAGATTTATCTATATATATAAAATTGAAAAGCGACACACCGCTGATTAAACAAGAAATCTCAGAAACTGCCGAACCGATTAAGATGAAATTTGGCAGGGAGATAGTTTATGCTAAGGAGACGTCCACTAAGAACGGATTTTTGGAAATTCATCCCCTAAGGGGTACAAATAAGGGTTAGAAGTCACTTTCATACAAACCAACTTTGTTAGTTTTAGATTTATAAATTTGAAATTTTTTATGCAGGTTTATAGTAATGAACAAAAGTTAACTTTAACACATTTTTTTGGAAAATCATCCCTTAAAGGGTTAATTTCTTGGATCGACCTTAGTACGCAACTTCGTCATTTCTGAAGTTAAAAACATGAAAGTGTATATATTAGTTCAAGATTAGAAGCAGAATTTAAAGGTTATATGTTTTTTTGGAAAATCAACCCCTAAAGGGTTAATTAAGACGGCCCAAATTAGTATGGCAACTTCGTCAGTTTTGAAATAAGAAGGGTGAAAATTTGTATATAAGCTTATAGTTAGACACAAAAAATATCTGTATCACTGTTTTCTCGAAATTCATCCCCTACAAATAGGGGTTGGAGGTCATTTCCATACAAACCAACTTCGTCAGTTTTAGAGTTGTAAATATGATTTTTTTTATGTAAGTTTATAGTAATAAACAAAAATTAAGTTTAACACATTTTTTTGGACAATCATTCCTTAAAGAGTTAATTTAATGGATGGTACTTAGTAGGCAACTTCGTCATTTTTGAAGTTAAAAACATGAAAATTTACATATTAGCTACAGTTTAGAAACAAAGTTTGTAAGTATGTTTTTTGGAAAATCATCCCCTAAAGGGTTAATTAAGACGGCGCAATTAAGTATGGTAACTTCGTCAATTTTGAAGTAAGAAGGGTGAAAATTTGTATATAAGCTTATAATTAGACACAAAAAATAACTGTACCACTGTTTTCTCGAAATTCATCCCCTAAAAATAGGGGGTGGAAGTCATTTACATACAAATCAACTTCGTCAGTTTTAGAGTTATTTATATGAAAATTTTTATGTAAGTTTATTGTTATTAACAAAAGTTAAAATTTAGCTGAAAATCATCCCTTAAAGGGCTAATTTAGGGGATGGAACTTACTACGCAACTTCGTCATTTTTGAAGTTAAAAACATAAAAAATTATATATTAGCTCAAGATTAGAAAGAATCAGTAATGTGTTTTTTGGAAAATCCTTCCCTGAAGGGTTAATTAATTAGGGAGTGCAAGTTAGTATGGCAACTTCGTCAGTTTTGAAGTAAAAAACTTGAAAATTTATATATTAGTTCAAGGTTAGAAAAGAAGAAAATCAACACCCAAAGGGTTGAATAAGCTTATGCAACTTAGTATGGCAACTTCGTCAGTTTTGAAGTAAGAAGGGCGAAAAATTGTATATAAGCTTATAGTTAGAAACAGGCGTAATACTAAGGGGTTATAAATATTTAAGAAACTACGTTAATTGTAACAGGTTTTTTGGAATTTCATCCCCTAAGAGGTAAATAAAGAGGTTGCAAGTTTTTCCAGGACTTTGTCAATTTCAAACTCAGAAATATGAAAATTAATATGTAAGCTTATAGTGAGAAACAAAAAATTTGTGTAGAGGACTTTACGGACGGGAGCGGGAGGTGAGAGGGACAGGAAGCGAGAGAGGGACCGGGAATGGGAGAGGGAGAGGGACAGGGAGCGGGAGACAGAGAGGGAGAGAGAGGGAGAGGGAGAGGGACAGAAAGCGGGAGAGGGCCCGAGAGCGGGAGAGAGAGAGGGACAGGGCGCGGGAGAGGGAGAGGGAGAGGGAGAGGGACAGGAAGTGGGATAGGGAGAGGGAGAGGGACAGGGAGCGGGAGAGGGAGAGAAAAGGACAGGGGTATTATTGTCTGTTTGTTTGTCCGGGCATCACATGAAAACCCTTGAACTGATTTCGACGGAAATTAGTTAAGTTGTTCCTTATACTTTGGATCACGTTTTAAAAAACTTTTCGTCGCGATGAAATTTACTAGGACTTTAGGAATATTTTTAAAATACCAACGTTTTGCTTTAAATTTGAAACAAACGTTCTTTATTTAATTGATGGAATACATATTGTTTTCCAGTTTTTCAAAATTTTTCATGAAAAAGAAAAAAATAAATTAATGTTAATGTTGTTTATTTTTCAAAATCCGTTCCCGGAGGAATGGTTTGTGATTGTATCGTAGGTTTCAGTATATAAATTCCTAAATATAAGTACTTCAATATAAATTAACCTGTTTTTAAATTGTTATCTGCAAGGGGTACAAATATGATAAGCATAAATTCCGCATGCGAAGCTGCGGGCAACAGCTAGTTTAAAAAATAAATTTCAGGAGTTTTTAGAACGTTTTGAAAACACTAATCCAGTCTCTAGACCTTTTATTCCCAAGCAAAAAACATCGCGAAAGTTTGCTGTAGCAGTTGATTACATTAACCAATCAATACTCCCAGAATATTTAACACCAGATATACAATTTCACTATTTACAGACGCTTATATATGTATCAGCATTTACAGCAGCAACATACAATGGTACGAAGATGGAAAATAGCATTATTAAAAATCAAAACAGTAAACCAGCATGGCAAAAGAGATTAGAAAATAAAATCGCACAACTTAGATCAGATATAGGTAGATTAACACAATTTAGTAGTGGAAATAGAAGTAAAAAAGTTTGTAGAGCAGTAGAAAGAATACAAGAGAAACATAAGTTACATGCTCAATTCGAAGACAAAAATTATGACCTTACCCAATTTCTTGACACACTTAAACAAAAACTTAATGTAACATCCAGTAGACTCCGCAGATACATTAAATGTACTAAACGTAAAAGTCAGAATATCCAGTTTGTTAATAACGAAAGTAAATTCTATAAAAACTTTTTGAATAATAACGATCAACCGGTAATAAGAGACACACCAACATCAGATGAACTCAAACATTTTTGGGGTAACATTTGGGAAAATCCCGTAGAACATAACAGAGATGCAATTTGGCTTAAGGAACTAAATAATACAAACCACATACCTGAGATGCAGTTTGGACATATAACAGACAACACAATCTCACAAGTTATCAAGCGCACACATAACTGGAAATCCCCTGGTACTGATCACATTCATAACTTTTGGTACAAAAAATTAACAAGCACACATACACTTATTCTTAAACACATTAATTCATTTATTCAGTCACCTACTTCTATGCCTGAATACTTCACCCACGGTAAAACTTACATGCTACCAAAGAATTCGGACACAAGTAATCCTGCTAATTATCGCCCCATTACCTGTCTTCAAACAATATATAAAATTATTACAGCATGCATTAGCGAATCAATAAGAACCCATCTAATGAAATATAATATTCTGGCTGAGCAGCAAAAAGGCTGCAGAAAATACAGCCACGGCTGTAAAGAACAGCTCACGATTGATTCGATAGTAATGAAACAAGCACTCCATAAGAAAAGAAATATTCACTCCATGTACATTGATTATAGAAAAGCATTTGACTCCGTCCCTCATAGCTGGCTCTTACACATATTAAATTACTACAAAATCCACCCACAATTTATTTCATTTCTAGAAACAGCAATGTCTAACTGGCAAACAGTATTAAATCTGAACAATATGACTACTACCATAACAACTGACCCGATACGCATTCAGAGAGGTATTTTCCAAGGGGACGCCTTGAGTCCACTGTGGTTTTGCTTAGCATTCAACCCCCTTTCAGAAATGTTAAATAAAACACAAGCTGGTTTTAAGTTGATTTATAAGGATACACATCACGTATTATCTCATCTCATGTACATGGATGATATTAAACTATACGCATCAAATAAAAAAGAGCTATTTAAACTTGCAGACATTACACAAACTTTTTCCAATGATATCAATATGCAGTTTGGGGTTGATAAATGTAAAATTCATTCTGTAAATAAAGGTAAAATTCTAAATACTAATTACCGTTTGGAAAGTGGTGAATTGGTAGAGGCTATGGACGAACATTCAAGTTATAAATACCTAGGTTTCCATCAATCCCGACAAATTCATCAAAAATCAACAAAATTAGAACTTATCAATAAATTTAAACACAGAATTAACCAAATCCTTAAAACACAACTAAACTCGCGTAATACAGTTAAAGCCATTAATACATTTGCAATTCCTATTTTAACATATTCATTTGGAATAATAAGTTGGTCACCGACAGATTTAAAAAAGTTGCAACGTTTAATTAACACAAGCTTAACAAAGCATCGCAAACATCACCCTAAGTCCTGCATACAGAGACTAACGATCCCGCGTTGTGAAGGAGGCAGAGGACTTGTAGACATACTAAATTTACATAATAGCCAAATACACATATTAAGACAATTCTTTCATACTAAAGCTCTCACATCTGACTTACACAAATTCATAGTAGACATAGACCAAAAAATCACCCCTCTCAACCTCCACGATAGGACAACACAATCTAGCGAGCAGCCTGTAAACATCCAAGAGAAAAATGCGACCTGGGCGCAGAAGTCTCTACACGGTAGACACTACGCCGATTTGAACCAGCCACATGTCGACAAGAGTGAGTCCAATGCGTGGCTTAAATATGGCGAACTATTTCCTGAAACCGAAGCTTTTATGTTAGCTATTCAGGACCAAGTCATAAGTACAGCTAACTATAGGAAACACATAACAAAAGAATTAGTATCACAATCCGATCTATGTCGTAGATGTAAGGGAGCACCAGAAACAATACAGCACATTACTGGAGCTTGTAAGTCACTGGTACAGAATGACTACAAACACCGACATGACCAGATAGCATCCATCATTCATCAACATTTAGCGCACACATACAAGTTTATACCCAAAAAGCAACCTTATTATAAGTACAAACCACAATCAGTCTTAGAAAACAAAACATACAAGTTATATTGGGACAGAACAATATTAACAGATAAAACTATCCATTTTAATAGACCTGATATTACCGTACACGATAAACAAAACATGACCGCCTACATTATAGACATAGCCATACCCAATACACACAACTTACAAACCACAATATCTGAAAAATTAACTAAATACAGAGACCTAGCAATCGAATTACAAACGCAGTGGCATGTCCAGACTGTCAACATAATCCCAATAGTTTTATCATCCACCGGTGTAATACCTAAATTACTAGAAAATAACTTAAAACTTCTTAAAATTCCAACATACATATCACAAACACTCCAAAAAGCGGCTATACTAAACACTTGCCGAATAGTCCGCAAGTTTTTAAATATTGACTAGGTCTATCACTCACTAGTACACTTGGCTGACGCCCGTGTATTAGGAGTTAAGAACCTCTTCGGAGAGATAATAAATAAAAAATAATAATAATAATAATAATAATAATAAACACACATGCACACTCACACACTTACTTAAGTCATTATTGTTGATTTAAGATACTGATTTAAGGTATTTTTTGTATTCCTTGCTTCTCCGAGGTGGGCGTAAATAGCGGCGACACAGTTTAATACTATTGTCGATATTTACGATCATTTAAATTGTGAAACTGTTTTTTGTGACAAATAAATCTTTAAATCTTTAACTAAAAAATGTGAAATAATGTTTCTTCTTCATGATGTTTTCCTTCACCGAAGCAAGTGATAATTAACTTGTAATACGTATCTACATAATATTTTAAAATTAGAGGTGCGTGCCAGGATTTGAACTCGAATGCAGGGGATTCGGGAGACCAACATTCTAACCGCTAGGCTTTCACTGCTATAAAAAATAGAAACCAAATATAAATTAAAATATATTTGGTTATAAGGTTATGTAAGTAGCCATTATGTTCTAGGACTTAAATAAATATACGTCTCTTCATATACTTTAATGAAATCTAGTTTTAGTTATGTCGATCGTTGTATTCCAAAGAGGGTAATAGTGATGTCTGACGAACGACGGAATGTGCAATAACCTTTGTCTAACAAAGCGACCCGTATGCGCTGTAACGCTATCTTCACCTTCCGATACCAACTATGATTAAGCAGAAGATTGCATTATATCTTTCTTAATAAAAATAAATAGAAAAGGATGATTTAAGACTTTCAGATAGTACACAAAGAACTGTATATTATGTCTTTGGACAAAGATGATACTGATATAATATTACCATCTCGCGGTCCGCTCATTGACTTAATTGATACTGACCACATTAAAGAGATAGAGAATTTAATGTAAGATTTTTGGATTTTAACTCCTTTAGAATCGATTTTCATATTTAAGCCCGCGGTATGAAATTTTATGAGGAGAAAAATCAAACTTTCTCCGTTACGTTATGCGTTATATTTGTAACTCGTAACACATAATCTAGATGATCTGAATCTACTGATCAGTAATAACGCCATCTAATAATAATAATAATCTTAATCTTGTTAAACGCCATTCTGATGATGTGAAACATCATCATCGTCATCGTCGTCGTAAGTCGTAACATGGTAATAATATAATAGTAACAACGCCATCTAATGATTTGATTTGACGATCGCAAACTTGCAAACTAGATGCCGTTAAACTCCAGTTATGCGTCGGAGCTGACACACACAATTTTTTTGTTAAGAGATCTATGACTATCTAGGAGTAGTAGTGGACTGTAGTCGTTAAGTAGGTCCTGTTTGCACAAAGCACTACCGTTGACTGACCTCCAACAAAGAGACCAAAGAGACATCCATACTTAGATAGGACCCGGTACACGGTTGAAAAGGTCAACATCGTAAACTTCGCTTTAATAATAATAAATAATGTCTTACACCCCAACTCAGAGTCACTAACGGTTACTTAAATCGCTCCTCAGTACAGAATTTGTATGGTGATTATTTACTATAAAGCAATTAAAGTGACCGTTAGTGACTCTGATTTGGGGCGTTTGAACTATGCATATTTTAAGAATCGTCGATGATAAGATTTCCAAACTCGGACTGAGAAACGGCACGTGTAAATTGCGTCTCAGACCATAGTTTAGTTCTAAAACTTCTTACGAGATTTTCATGTTCGACTTGTTTTATAACGTGGAGCTTAATAGTGGCGCAAGGTGAGCGAGGGAATGTGCAATAAGCTACCTTTGTCTCGCAAAGCGATCCTTTATTGCCAGAATGCCGCGCATTTTACTCCCAGTTTTATTTTTTAGGTTGTACCTACCCATATTCAATTTGACTGCATTTCGGTCTGAGAAGCCGAGCTTTCACTAATAAACTACGGCAAAATCTTGACTGAGTATTATTAAATTATATGTCTACATTTTCAGTTTATGGTTGTATTATATTATCAAGCCAGATATTTTGTCACATACATATTTTCTCCGGCCAGGAGACGCACCTTGGTTCCCTTGCTTTGCAGGCAGTCACTACTGTAGTGAGTTAGTGACTGTAATCAGTCACTACCAACTAAACTATGGAGTTGTCTTACAGAGTTGAGTTAACACCTTATCATCAGTCGAACCTCCTCGTCACTCATGTACAAATAAAATATTATGCCTCCCCCACCGAGAATCGAACCCACACCTCCTCGCCTAGCAAGCAGGGCTACTAACCAACAACAAGACCAAATAAAACAGAGACAATTATGTATAATTATTTTTATTCGACTCCGGCGAAGCTAAAAAGAGAAAATTACTTCATAGCGTATATATGTACCTACAAGCATGCATCCATATTGTTTGTATGTAGGCATGTTCGCTGAACTTATAAAAAAATCGTGAAAATAGAAAGAAAATGGATTATTTTAAACAAGAATTAAATTTATGTCAAGGGTAGGCAAGTCCTACAATACATGAGTTTGACTATAGCTGAGTGCGTGTCACAAACAGAGGCTATAAGTGACAGGACAGGTGAACGCGGGAATGTGCAATAAACTTAGACCCGTATTTACGAAGTTCTGTCTGTTTTATGTATTACTCAGGATAGATACAAGGAATTAAATGTTGACTGGGAGAGAATGCTTTTAGCATTAAGTCTTTTGTTCCTATACATAATGTAAGGTCCAAAAAAGATTAAATAAATTAATTGATTAATTAATTAATTAAATACCACAGAAATGAAGGTTTATTACTTCCCTGCTCTTTACAATTGTAAAAACTTGTAACTCCTTTGAGTTCAATATTGGTTAATGATTAAACTTCGCGAACTATGTTTCCGAAATTTGATCGAAAGAGGAATTGATAAATTTCACGCTCAAATGTTAAATTATTCTCAATATGGTTGACTTTACGTTTAATATTGTATTTTAGGTCAAACTTAGTAGAATTTTCATGGAACTATTTGTTCATCTACTTCAATGCTTTTGATAAAGATTTTAGCCGGCCATAGGTTCTAGGAATACAAATAGTTGAATGTCAAACTAATAAGTTTTAATTAACAGATAAGTTTTGATGTCAATACTATAAAAATATGTATTTTGAATTAAACATAATTATGTATTTCCGCTTACATTGTATTTATGTATAAGTGTTACTATTAGCGTAAAACTATATCGCTATAAAATCTTTCGAAGTTCAATAGATTTAGATGTATATTTATATGTATGTGCATACAATAACACTAATACATATATTGTTGTTGTAACAAATACAAATTTACATGATCATCAGTTACTAAATACTTATATTTACGTCCAACACATGACTAGTAGGTATACCAAAATAATTTATATTTTCTCACAATCAAACTTTTACTTGGTTGTATTAAAAATATTTCCTACTTACATCACTATTCCACCAAATTGAATAGCATTTCCATAAAAATGTAATTGGGTTGGAATATGAATGGAAAGCAATTACTTCTACAACAAGGTTAATTACTTTTTCCTCCATTTTGGGGATTTAAAATAACATTTCAAGTTCCCAACGACACATTATGTTCGTAATAGCGCGGGGTAGGTACTCGTAATTCGGTGCACTCACCAAACCCCTATTAACCATTACCTGGTTCGATTGAGAGTTGTTCAGGGGTACGGAGGGGTACGGAGTAATAAAGATCCAGTTAATAATTTCCGTATGTTCTCAAAATTTTATCCACGAAGGCAGATTTAACGGATGGTAATAGAAACACGTTTAGTATATTTTATATTGTTTTAACAGGAGATATATAAGAGACATAGATATATAGAAATAGATATATAGAAGAGACAGATGGTAAGGACTGCGGCTTATAGACACCTGTAATGTTAAAATAACTCATTAATTTAGTACAAATACTTTAAAAAAACACCATAAAACTTTTAAAATGTCTTGTAAATGGATTTCCCGGGAAACTCTGAACAAAGGGTTCTAAGAGAAGAGTTCGTTTGTATCTAAATTATTGGTTGCAAAAATATTAAATAATGTAGGACATCTATTATTCTGGAAAAAATATCGTTTTGTGCAGTCCACAGCCACACAACAAAAATATTTTATATTTTAAACCAGTTTAATAATCACCGAATACTTTAAAATCTTTTGAAAAATATACGCAAAGTAGCGAATTGTACCTACGACAGGTAGATCTATAAATGGGCCCTAATAACATGATATTTCTCGTTCAGCAAAGAATTCGCAAAATAGGCGGTTCAATTTATTTTTATTGTATTGACTTATACGAGTCGTTAAGGTCTACGAATTAGAGATCCTTAACTCGAGTTACCAACCTATAGGCGTATTTATTTCGATACTTAGATACAAGGCTAGTCTATACGGAGAAGCACTTCTTTTTGGGTCCTAATTTTTTTTGGAATGTTAAGAAAAATATAAAGCTAAAATTCGGAAAGGCTCGTGAAATTTTGCCTTCGGATCAATTATTTTATTTTATTTCCATTAAAACTGCAGAATGATAATACTCGTAAAATACTGTAAATGAGAAAAAAAATGTTTAAGACTTAAATAAAAGGAGTTGTTGTAAACTCGTCACGACCACTGCTGAGTTTGACGTAAACAGGAACACACTCAGCCTAATGCAGTACCAAGCCACAGACGCTGATTTTCAGTGCGTACAGCTCAGACATTAAACCTTACAAGTCAATATACCCTACGATAAATAAAAAACGTGTAATAAATCTTGTATCTACACATTATTTTCTTTTTATTGTATAATTCCACAGACAAAGAAAAATGAAACTCTTGTAGCATAAAATATTAGGATAAAAGAATTAGTATAGTATATGACATAGATAACAAAAAGCTTAAGAAGACACTACACATAATAATTTGTATACTTTATACATATAACTAATAAAGCACAATCTCCATACTGCTGAACCCTTAATAGCGTCCAGAAATTGTATTTCAAGCTTTTCAGAAACTTAGGCATTAGCTACGAAGTTTTTCCTCGCAACGTACATGCTTGGGTTGCCACAAATGGAGAACTGTTTCTGAGTTTTGTCAGGAATAAAAAAGTAACCACACTAAATACATGGGCTATTCTTATACGAACTCGAAATCGAAGCTCACTTTTCGTTTGACAATTGGACACGAGCTTCGACGGTGACGTAATTCGATGATCGAGACAAATAAATCCCTTACCGAATGCCAAAAATGTGAAATTAGCCTGAAAAAGTAGTTTTTCTCACCGCCGCATTCTACACTGCGAGCCATCCGTACTGTCGAGTTTTATAGAATAGGAATTTTGAAACTCATCGCGGATTCCGCTGTCGAGTTACAAAAACATCCTTACAGAATAGCCTTGGTGGTCTTAATTATTATGACGTAAGCTTTTATCGTCCAATAAAACTTATTAGACTTATTAGATTTCTATATCGTAACGGTTTATCTACGATATAATAGCTAGCAAGTAAACCTAAGCTTGGGAGACACGATAATGCTGCGATTTATTTATTATTGATATAACAGTATTTGATATTACACACTTAAATTATGTGTAGTCGCTACATTCTAGATAGATTTTATGTTATGAATTATATATTTTATATTGATACAATAAGGGAATAAAATTATGATTCATTGTTTCATGTTGCTAAAAAATGTTTCACGATTTTATTCCACCGCTTTTTCGTCTTAATAAATATTTTTATCCATCCTAAATAACAGCTTTCTAGTAATAAGAGTATCTGTGCTATGCTGCGGACGACCGTTTTGATTGCTTACGGAACCCTAAAAAGTAAGAGTCAACAACATACAGAATTGCCTGTGAGTTAGTCGTATATACTCAAGTAGAGGCGAAGGTGTATTTGGGGAGAGGGAACGTTCACAGCCAATATTAACTTGCCGACGTTAGGCTAGACACGTTGCAGGAATACGAATTATATCCATTGTACCTACGAGGTGGATAGATCTTCGTAAGCTAAGATCTACGTGGGTCGTGGATTTTACAAAGCTCAGATTCACCCTAAGAAGGTAGTACGTCTGAAATAATAAGCGAGCTCCCATTGTATCCTGTGAGAGAATCCTCTCGGTCTTGTGTCATTTAAAATGTACATAATAAGTGGAACAAGCTAAATCGTGTGAGTTCTAGGATTTCTAAGAGTATCTTGCTTTACGCTAGAGATTTGAGCACTAATTTCGCGTACAGTTCCTAAGCATAGAAATACTTGATAGATGAATGTACAGAATACAGACCTCGTAGCGTCGCGTCTAGCGTAGCTGTATATGGAATCTTTAATCTGTAATCAAACATTTTTAGATTTCTTAATGCAAAATTATCTCTCAATATGTAAGTTGGCGATCTCGAAAGAATTTACAGTAAATATTAGGTCTTTACCTATGATATTGGAGATTTTATAACCAGCATTTTCAGATTTAATTATCAGCTGTAAATTGGCGCGCAATTCGAAATTCACCGCACCGTCAGCGCCGGACGCATCGCATTTGTATGAAATCATGAGAGAGCCCGATGCGGATGACATATGCGAACGCATATGCCGCCGCAGAAAGCCGCGGTTCGAAAAAATCGTAAATCCGGAGCTGGAAGGCGATGGTGGAAGCGGATCCAACTCAATCTACGGCTGAGCTAGCTGTGGGCTTTGGAGTTAGTATCAAAACCACATTGAAGCACTTGCGTCAAATCGGAAAGACAAAAAAGCTAGATAAGTGGGTGCTACACGAACTAAGCGACCAACAGCGAGACTTGTCCGTCGAAGCATGCATAGCACTACTGAATCGGCATAGAAACGAGGGAATTCTAATCAAATTGTTACCTGCGATGAAAATTAGTGGATCTTGTACGTCAACCGTAAGCGTTCGTCTCAGTGGGTGGACCCGGGTACAGCACCTAATCAGTGCGCTTAAATAAACGATTCATTCATTCATTCATACATCACAGATTCTTACCGAATGGCACAACAGTGACGTCAGATGTCTATTTCCAAGAATTACAAACAATGGTAGAGAAGCTCGCAATTCAACAACCAAGACTGGTCAATCGCTCTTCCCCATTGCTTCTCCACGACAACGCGCGAGCTCACACTTCACGACAGACCATCGCAAAGCTACAAGAGTTACAGCTGGAAGCTTTCCGTCACCCACAGTATTCACCGAACCTTGCCCCAACAGATTTCTACATTTATCAAAATTTAAACAATTTTTTAGATGGCAAAAAGTACAACACCCCAAAGGCAGTACAAAACGCTTTCGCTGAATTCATCGCCATCTGCTTTTTCATTGCTGTCTGGCAGACAACTACAGTAAAGGGATAAAGAAACTGTCATCAAAATGGCAAAATTGTATACATAGATAATTTGGGCCAGTACCTTATTAATTAGCTAAAATAAAAATTACCAAAATTTTTATATCTTAAAAGTTTCATACAAATCTCCAATTTCATAGTTAAAGATCTAATATTCCGTGATTATTCCGTGTTAACATATTCCTACACATGCATAGATGTAAAACAGAAATATATTAGACTTAGACTAACTCGATTATAACTTGTAGTGCAAGGTGTGTCCATTCAAATTGCATTGTCGTCGCTAGACGGTAACGATGCTCAAAGACGGGCGTTTTGATTAGATTTGTTTCTCCGCCCTTCCCATGTTCCATGTCTGAGTACGTCGTTGTCTGACAAAAATGTATCAAGTAATACTTATAAGTTGGGACACTTTACTTGCAAAATATCGGATTTGATTTCTGTGCTTATACGTCACGTAAAAAGAGAAATGTTTACATACGAGGTTTGAATTTTGCTTATCATCTTCATACGTATAATAAAACTCTTACTAGGGGCAAGGCCATCTTTAAACTATTGGAGGCCATGGTCATATTAGGATAATGGTAGAAAGTAGATAAGCAAGCCTCTAGATTTATGCAAAAGCTAATAATCAAATTGGTATTGTAGTCAGTAATAATTTAGGTTCGATTTATTCGAATTATAAAGTTTTTTGGTAATAAATATCGGTTATCGTTTAGTGATCTTTAACAGGCACACAGGGTCGATCACGGGGCCCTGGGCACTTGCCCAGCGTGCCCAGTGGGAAAGGGGGGTCTGACTAAATTAAATCTAACTAGGGGTATTTATTAACGCAATAGATTCCATATATAATTAAGTTTTTTGTCTGCTTATCTATTTGTCGGTTTGTCTGTTTATCTGTGTGCTGTGTGTTGATGAATTAATACCAAGCAAAAGATATGTTTTGAGTTTTTTAAAGCTGGTACCCCCATACGTGAGATCGATAATTAGGCAAAAACTTGGCAAACAATTAAAAGGTAATCAGAACACGCAATTTTCTAATTATGCCTTAACTTGTATAGATCTGGGAAATTTCCGTTGGATAATACTTTTAGTGAGCTGAGGAATTTGGTGTAACAGATAATTTTAAGATTGACAGGAGTCATTACATGTGATGCGAGTACGTGAGGCCAGAAAGCGAACATAAATCTTCCCATATGGCAGGTTTACATGCTTCCAGAATAAAATTATATTGTCGTTCAGACTGAGAAAATGTCACTGCCTCTGTATCTCTATATCTCTCCAAGATTTCGGGAAGTCTTTGTTTATTGTCATTTTAATTATGACTAACTAACTAATCGATTTAATAAACAGGAGCGTAGCTACCGCCGTGTCAGCCGTATCAATTATACGGGGCCCCCAGCGTATAGGGGCCCCCACTAACACTCCCAAAAAAAAGCTCGCCAGCGGCCTACGATCACTATAGTTGGCACTCTGACAGCTGACGTTGAGGGGGCCCCACAACAAATATTGATACGGGGACTCCTTAGGGCTAGCTACGCCACTGCTTATAAACCAAAAATGTAACATGGATTGATGTCCATGCGTCATGATTTAAAGAATTAAATAAAATTAAGTATTGATAGAAACGCGAAACATTTATACTATAAATTTCTATTACTGTCAACCTGGGTAACTTTCGATTTCAGTGTAACTTCAAAGATACACGAGTTTTCACTGGCGGGATCCTTCCCGCCCAACCCCAACCTCCTGGTTGGGTTGGGGGTCTTCTTTCGTTTTGGCAGATTAAGCGTCGGTAATTAATTACTTCTAATATAAAAAAGATAAAAATACCCATTTAAATTTCAAAAAAAATTAACCACATAATGCTCAAAATCAGAGATATGTAAGCCACGGTTAAGCAACTAGGGTTAAGTGTTGACGTTGCCTTCAATTGAGTAGGCGCCATGATGGATGGTACAGCAGTAATGGGGTTCACCCTTGAAGTTGCTGGTAAGATCTGATATTGTTGCTACCACCCTTCTGCTAGTGATCTCGAGGTTTAAGAAAACATGTGATAGTACTTTGTGTATTTCATTAAACTTAAAACATACAAATTGTTGTTTACCTAGGTATGTATAAACATTTTATGGATTTTCGAAATATTTTATGAATGGATTTGGCAAAAAATCTATTGATTGTTCCTTGTAAAACACTTAAATATATGTACCCGAGTAAATATTCTTTAGAAAAACAGATATATCTAGTAAAGAATACCGTGCCCGGGTTTCTTCTGAGGACTAACTTCACCATTTATTTACAAAGTAAACCCCAAGTTGAACCCTCGAAACTCATTAAAAGTAAATCCGGGTGCATTTTCTAAAGACGCTGAGTTAAAGCTTCTTTAAAGAAATTTTCTTAAAACTGCTAACGTCGGGCGTGCCTCATTTGCCACTATTGAGGCATTTCCCCATAGTTCAATGCGCTACCTTCCGTTTAAATAAAGCTCAAGATTGAATCGTTCCGGATTCACTCTAAAAACTTTATCGCAATTCTTGTTCTCGAAAAGACGGATTTCTTAGAGATTTGTACGTCATATTTTGTTTTTAATGCACAGGCTTTAGAATAAGACGCTTTGAATCTCGAAGCAGGGGAATCTTGCTATGGCTTCAGAAAGGGAACAGTAAAAAGAGCTAATTCAATGTGAGTTTTATTTAAAAAAGCGTATCTACCATCACATCACCGTGAAAGCGATATGTTTCATTGTTAATGAGCATTTAACTTCTTTTCAACTGGTAGCGTCTGTGATGCCTTCAGTGTTAAAAGATATAGGTGACCATTTACCATCTAGGACTTACTCCACTCTCCTGGACTAATTTTACAATAATACATAGTTACATGTACATAAAATAGAACTCTTCTAGTTAAAGTCCAACAATATACCACATTAAATATTTTTGTATTCACTAACATGGCCACAATGAAAAAACAGCCTGTGGATCGAAATGCCTTCTTCAAGCTTTAAAAGAATTTTCTAATAAGGGCAGCATTACATTTGTCGGGGACTCTTCTGATATTGCTCAAGTAGGCTACGGTGATTACTTACCATTAAATAGTAAAGCTTGTAAAACACACGAAATATCTAGTGGCATTCGCAATGATACACAAACTTAACACATACGTATTAACTGTAGTACACAATAACATATTCTAACTTTTATGTATTTAACTACAATGTCGTTCACTTGAGCTCGTTTCTTGTCCGCTAGAACACATTCGCGAATACCAACCGTAGACATTGAATTTTTAGATACGAACAAGGGTATTTTTGTACTTCTATATAGTTATACTCGAGCCAAATAGCAACCCACTACATGGTTTCAGTCGCTCCTGATAATTGCGAAGACCTAGAGCGCGTTACTAGACCATGCTATTTCAACGCATATTAGTCCAGGTTACCCTTCGGTGTTTGTGAGTAAAAGTTTTATCCCTTTAATCTCAGAAATTCTGATTATATTTTTACTTTAACTATTAAATTAAAGTTTTACATATAATACACTAATCCATGAGAAGCACATTATTATTATCGTAAATAGGTATATTGGTATAAAGTGACTAATGTAAACATAAACATAAACGCTTACACACTCATACTCCTGCGTTAGGTTTTCCACCTGTGTCGCAGGTGGCATGGACGACCCATATATGATTGATATTGTGATGTGTTATACATCACAATCACACCCATGACCCGAGTATAAATATTTATCTGTCACATAAATATCTGCCCCGGCCGGGAATTGAACCCGGGACCCGTTGCTTCGCAGGCAGGGTCGCTACCAACTACGCTATAGGGTCGTATTTACGTAAAGGATCGGAATGGCCAGCTCTAGTAGCTTCATAGAGTTTATTGTCACCCCAATTTTCCAAATGCGGACTGCTTGGCAAACACTGATATTAGTTTTGTGCAAAAGTACTCTACTTGAGTGTTTCCGGCTATATTTCATTTAGGTACAAACTATTTAGTATACTTGACTACTATGACAATAAGCATTCCTATCACTTTAACAGATTGAATTAAGATCTTTCTCTTATTGCTTAATATAATGTACCTATTGAATATCTTACGGTTTTCTCGCAAAGGGGTAAGTTCGATCCTTTACCCATCTCTAATTTCAGTAGGTATATGCTAAAATTATTGGAATTTTGCAAATTAAATAAAGTTATCTTACCTACTTATTCCAACACCTAATATTTTGTGTAAAGCGAATATTTTTTATTCTAATATATCAAGTTGGTTTTAGCTTTCTTGTTCTTGTTGTTTAGTAACAAAGACATTAGTGCAAGAGCCAGACGCAGTACCTAGAGCGACGTCCTCTGTCCTCAAGAGACCGCCACCACACTAAAATAGAGATACAATTCTAGTTATATCTAAATGAACCATAGACTTTTTTTATTTCGAAGCAGCATATTTTTAATATAAAATGTATTGACTTATATTTGCCACAGAACTTGCTACTTTTACTGCTAGGTAAGTAAGTACTAGGCATGGCACATTTCACGCATCACTGGTTATTTCACTAGTTATAACATAATTCACTTGGCACACCCGTTACATGTTTCGAAACCGTCTGTTATATACAACGCGAGCGTGATTTCACGCGAGCCACCGGCCAAGCTACATGTAACAGACGGAATAAAATGCACCCACTGTAACAATATCGTCACTAATAAAATATAACGGTCGTGATTTATCACGGATGATATAACAATGACAAAAATAACTTCACGGACGTGATAGTGAAATAAATGTAGCGATATTTTCCATCACTAGTAAGTACGCTCGCTACGTTAACCGATCATATTAAATTTATTTGACGTAAATCAATATTGCCTGGAATACTTGTATAACTTTCCTGAAATAATAGCTAATAAGCTATAATCTAACATCTGATATTTTGTCTTTTTTATACCCCACTTGTAAATAAGAATAATTCGTGTGGTTCTATTTCAACACATTTTTTTATAATTTGTTTAGATACTTATACTATTTCTTACCACGAATTAATTTGTAGGTAAGCTAGAGATCGAACTTCTTTATACCACAGTGTGCTATTGTAATATTCCAACTGTTATTTTATAACTTGTTGTAAAAATCAATTTGATAATAAGTACCTATAAGAATTTCAAAAAATCTACCTACATGCTGTCTTCGTAGTGAGTGTACTGAAACCTTAACTATACTTCGCTAGGACAATTCTAAAGGTAATAATAACAATCCTAATGATTCTAATTTTACCTAATAAAGTTTCAAAGAATATTGAAAGAATAACTTAACCTAAATACAGAATTTACTTTGTTAAGTTTTCTATTTTCAAAAGCTTTTCGTTCTAAAGCTAATAACCGACCACGATAAGCCTGCCTGTGTGGAACAAGAAAAGCAATTGCAATATCCCAAATTTTATTCTGAAGGTAAACGCTCTGTGCCAAAGCCTAGGCAGAGATACAATCAGAGTGAAAACAACAAGAAAATAATAAGCAGTTTTCTTAGTGAAACCTACATTAATGTGCATTGAAACAATTCTAAGATAATTTGAAGGAATGTCTATATTCCGAAATACGTTACCATACATTCCTTTTAATGTTGCAAAATACAATCGTTTATCGTATTATTTATTTATTTGACGACCTGTGTGGCGCAATGGTTAACATGCCGGATCGCCACACCAAGGGTCCTGGGTTCGATTCCCAGCGAGGCGGAATTTGAATGATGAGTTTGAATTTCTGTTCTCGGTCTGTGTGTAAATGTCCTTGTCTGTTGTGTTGTCCATGGCACCCATGACACATGAAATCCTAGTGTGGGGCTATGAGTGTGAAGCGTTATTTATTTATTTATTACAGTTACACTTTTTCCGTTATGTATTTCGTACATTTATAATCCGGTAAAAATAAAGTAACAATACCTAAGGGTAAACTTCATTCAAATTCAATTTAATTCCTTCTTGAAGTTACAAACAAATACTTCGATTTCATTAATAAAGATCAGTCCGTTCGAATTTCGCGATCCGTAAAGTATTTTTACGATGCGAATAAAAATTTAAAATTCCGGGAACTTAAATTACCCCATTCCGCTCCAGACTGAAGAGAGTAATGAAAAGAAAAGTTCGCTTTTCATGACACATAGATTATTCTTATTGCCTCTTTTGTCCACAATGTACGTGAACGCTTATATAAAATTTTATGGCCTCTATCTACTGGATTCAATTTCATTTCCAGGAATATATTTAGTCTTGTTTTGCGTCACAGAGTATTTAATATACAGAAATGATTTTACTCAAGCTTTCATCCATGGCAGCAAAACAGTTTAGTGTCTCTAGATCATATTATTACATATCACAACTTGCTTCTGTTTACCTTTTTAATATTTACATTCTTTTGTAATTTGTCATTTGAAAATACTTCCTTTTCTCTTTATCTTTCTTCTTAGCTTTTTTATTGTTTTACTTCTTGTTGTACGCCTGTTATCTTTTTTCTGTTCTTGCTGTTTTCAGTCTACTACTGGGTTGCCTGGAAGAAATCGCTTTAAAGCGATAAGGTCGCCCATTGTTTTGTGTTCCTTCCTTGTGCTCTTTATGTATATTATACATATTTTGGTGTACAAACAATAAAGTGTTAAATAAATAAATAACACAAGCAATTTGTCCAGTTAGCGTTTTACGTTATTACAGAGCTTAAAATCTCTACAAATACTTCGTTGAATTCCTGCTAAAGTCTTAGTGCAACAATGGATTCTTGCAAATTGTGGTTAGACGAATGGAATATTTCATAATGGCAAGCAACTTGGCTCGAACTCAATCCAATTGAAGCTCGACACTGTTCCTACATGCATTATTAAATCGATTGATTAGCGAGACTGTACGTATTTAAGCGTTACAATTTTCAAAACGATATTTTTTTGGTTGATATTTAACTCCGTTGATAATAATTATAACTTCCGTGATAAAATAAAGTCATCAATAACAGTAGCGTAGCGTGGGGGGGCCGGGGGGTCTTTAGCCCCGGACGGCACCTGAAGAGAGGGCGGCAAGCCACTCAATTTTTAAATAAAAAAATGTATTAAAATTAATTATTTTATATTTTTGGAATGAAGTTCCTTATTGCGCGTTGCGAAGGGGGGCTAGGCGGAAAATTTTGGAACGAAAAGTTGTAACGACACTTTTTGCCTTCGTTAGTCGTTACAACTCGTGCGGCGTCGTTTCAAGTCGTGCGGCGTGCGCATGTTTCTCTGTCTGTCTCTCTCTCTCTCTTATAGAAAGCTAGCCAGATATTTTCGTTTCTTGTAGTAAGTACTAGGATAGCAAAAACATGCAAGCGAGTGTGCCAAAACAAATCTGGGTATTAAATTTCTAGTAGCAAGCTACTAGGTGAACAAAGCCGATGAGAAATTTAATACCTTAGATTTGTTTTGGCACACTTGCTGCATGTTTTTGCTATCCTAGTACAGACTGTAAGGAACTTCGTTCCATCCGGGTATCCCTTGAAACCTCTCAAGTTTTTTTTAATGTAAATTGTATAATGAAAAATACAAGAAAAGTGCATTTTTTAATTAATAAAAAAATATTTTAAATAATATGGGGGCGGCAAAGTTCATTGGGGGGTTCAGAGGTAGCAAATTTTCGGTCGGCCCCGGGCGGCGGGAGCCCACGCTACGCCACTGCTCAATAATAATATAAGTACTGAATCAATTCAGTTATATAAATTTTCACAAAACTATAGAACGCTTTAAATGTGCGTACGTATAGCAGCAAGCAATTTCCGATTAACTTCACTTATTTGAACCAGGTAAATAAGAGACTAAATTCTAAACTTCGCAAAGTTCGTCCGGCTCGCCTTTTGACATTCAACCGTTTTAATTGTGCCAAGAGCTTTGAATTTGCTTCAAAATTATCACTTCCTCTTCTTTGTCCCTGAGAGTCCAGAATACTTAAGTGCAGAAATTTCTCCTAATTTTCCGGAGCTAATTACGTGCAAGGTAGGATGAAGGGCATTTTCTCACAAATTCTATTCAGGTCGTGATGTTAGCCCATTTTTCGAATGAGGTAATTCTACTGCCCGGACAAACAAAAAATAAAAGTCACGTTAATTAGGATGTCAGCTACGCAAATAATAATCCCGGCTGCTCATTTCGTATGCGGGTCTCAGCTCGTAACCAAAAATTTATCTTCGCGTTTTTTAGACAACGCAATTACAGAAATATTTACTTAATGTCAGCCAACGGTCCTGAAAACGCCCCAAGATTTAAAATTCAAGCCCGCAATACTGGTGTCTTCGAACAATGTTATGCTTGCGACTTATAACTTGTGGGAGAAGGTTTGGCCTTGTTTTATACGGACGTGACATCTTTAAATAAAATTATTACATATAAAATTACGTAACGTTATATGACTATAACAATGTTCTTCTCACTTCAGAAAAAAACAAGTTTTTCCTTGAATTTTATAATATTAATTATTGTTGGTAGGTCTGGTAGTGATTGTATGAATCGTTATACAACAGCTTTTTTGTAACCCGAATGGCTGACGAATCAGCAGATGGACCACCTGACATGAGTAACAATAAAGAGGAAACGACTTCACAAAATGTAGGCTATACTTCCATTTAAAATATATTTGTTAAAACATTTTCACAGTGGTTCAAAGCAGTGAAAAATCAAGTACATGCAAGAAAAATACCGCTGTAAGAAAGTTATTATGAAATGATGTGTTTAAAAACCAACTGTTCCCTGCCAAAGTCAACTTTTCCTTAAAAAATCGATTATATAACGAAAATCTTTCAATAAATTTCTTCACGTATAAATAACAGTGCTTACCCGCGGATCAATTCGTGCGTTTCCATTAAAAGTTTTTCACAATCTGTTAGCCTCACAAAAATATTCAATTCAATGAAATCGAACTAAAGCCTGCATTAAAGGCCTGTTTTATTTTATGAAAAACGAACTACCGATAGACGGCACAAACATCCAGACATTTGTATTCCAAGGATCAGTAAGCTGCACCCACCCTTAGATCAATAGCAAAGCTCATTTTGTTTTATTCCTCCACTCGAAACGCCCGAACCCTTTCAAGAGTTTACTTGCTGTATTTACTAACATTTTGTAGATAGTGGAATATACGGGAACGATAGTAATTATCCGCTCGAGACAAACAATCGAAGGTTTTATGAGGTTGCCGGAATGCGATGAAATCCTTAAAATAAATTGAATATTTTTCTCATAAATACGTATTTAAAATTCATTACATCTTGTAGAAATTCAATCCGATGAAAGGAATATTAAACGATATACGAATATCGATGTGATATAAAAGTAAACTGTAGGTACCTACTATAGCAGAATCTAATGAGTGCAAAATTCCGGGTTCGATACCTCGCCAACTATCTGCGCTATATGATGTGACAAAATGTTTGTTCTCGCATATCGGTTGTTCTTCTTAACACATGATGTTTGTATACATTAAAACATTTATCCTGCAAATATTTTATGACAAGTATAATAACTTACTTGTGGTCTGTCACTATATATATAAGATCCGATCCACGTGGCTGTTTATTTTATGGCATTTCCAAACGAAACCTGGCCACGTGCTAGTAGCCATGGTTGTATGGCAATGCAAATATCAAAATCAACATCTATGAATTTCTGGATAATAAAAAGAAGAATTTGAATATTGTCTTGGTAACACTGACACTAACACTCTGACACTAAGGTTGCCAGATGGCCGGAAAATCCCATATTGTCCCAAAATCCTACGTCTTAACCAGTGACTAGGAATTAGACTGCTATTTCGGGGATTTCACCGACAAAATGGTGTGAGGGTCGTCACATTAAAATTTAATGAAGTGCGTCAACAAAAGGGCGCTGCCGCCCCGGCCCCCAAGAAAACTGGATGCATCATTGTATCAGCCCATCGAGATCTTGTAGAACTGCCCCAAAAATGTTGGTGCTGTGTTGTGGAGTACGATCTAGACCTCCTCAAGAGTTCTGGCTCTAATAGATTAGATAGAGTATTAAGTTGTAACCTAATTTTAAGAGTGTTCCTAATGTCTATGAATGAATAAGTGTAAGGAATACATTTTTTTCCTACCTCGCTTCTAGGTGTTCTAACACCCCACAATCTTCGATCTTCTAAAGATGCTTTCGTCCAATTTTAAAAAGACAACTGTGTAGGTATTGAGTTCGTCTTATTTTCAGTTTTAATAGCTATCGCCATAGTAAAGGCAGTGTCATCAGCATACTCAAACATTTCAGATTGTTCCGAGTTGAGAATATAAGTCATTAATATAAATAAAGAAAAGCGTACACCCAAATACAATGCTCCGTAGCATGAGTATTCAGGACAATGGCCGCCAATCTTAACCCTTTGTATCCTATTCTGCCTTATACATGAACCAGTCTGAAACGAAGCTCACAGATCCCATTTTCTTCAACAACATCGGTCGAAAGAGCTCCATTCAAAACAAAATAAGATAATAAGATAAGTAATTCAGAGAAAAAGTTTTTTTAATATAATGTTGATAAGAGTATTCTCATAATAACGATCCTCTAACATTTTACGTACCTACTTGGTCTTAACTGGATTCAAAATAACCTATTATGCTTTTAGTCCTGAATCTATTAGGCTACCTTGCTGACGATGCTTGGTGCTTGAACAACTAATTACTGACACACACATATTAGAAATCTACCCCAAAAAATTGGTGCCGTCGACTTTATTTACCTGGGTTAATTCATCCAGGTGCCTTAAGTCTACTCAGAACAGTGATCGGATGAGAATCATAAATATTTCAATAAAAATTCGAATTAAGAAATTGGGATAACCAAAGCTATCTACTTATTACTTTCTTAGTTCTGGCAAAAAAAAATTATTGTTATGGAGGCCATACACTATCAAGTGTACTTGATGAAGCGTCAAGCGGACTTGACGCGGCCTCCAGTATACTTGATCGTGTATGGCCACGGTATAACTATTTGGCCATACATCTCTCTCATGCACACTGGATGGCGCGTCAAGTCAAACTGCAGATGTGACCGTGTATGGCCTACTTTAGTCAAAGAAACTGCAAGCAAATGCCAAAGTATTGTATAGCTAAAATATTGAAGAAGACTATTAAACTGTATACAATATGGAAACCAACTATAGTAAGCAACTTATGTACGAGTACTTTTGGCTTGGCTTAAGCCGAGGAGAGACTTCAAGCAACCCTCAGGCATCGTATGGATCGCGATAATAAAGTTCTCGTAGGTTTTCGGCGTTTATGGCGGGTGGGAAAAACGTGTAAACAGGGGTACGGCCGTAAATTCTTTTGACATGGTAATCTGCTACTTGCGCGGGAAATGGCGTAGCACTTTCTCTTATATACGATATCTATGTAAATACCCAACACAGGTACACCGATATTACGTCCACATGATACTGCTGAGGTAGATTTTTAGAGCAAAGTTTTTGAGATGAATCGGGAGCGGTAATAAAATGGGAGCATGTGTTAACATAACATATAAACGCCAATACTCGCGCTGAATGCCTATAAATTATAGAAAACAATACAATAGTTTTTGGTAGGTACGTAACTACGCGACGTACCTACTTTATTGTATTCAATCTATCTACGAGTATACAAATAATAAAATTTAAGAGTAGGTATGTCTGTGATTCAAGCTTTGAACATTAAAAGGTTCCATACCAAAGGGTTTCAGTTTGTATGAAAAAATAAAAAATGTCAGGTGATTTGTTTTAAATAGTTAAAAACATTTTTCCGTACAAAAAGAGTGATACTTACATTTCGTAGATTTTACTTTTATTGCATAAAAAGGCCATAAAATATCTTTAAATTAAAGGCATAGACCTTACTGAACTTAGACCTATAGCATAAATACGGCATCTGTTATTTGCGTGTAATACTACTCTGTTAACTCTATACAGTTTTGTTAAACCGTATTACGATAAATTGCTTAACAGCGCCATCTTGTACCGTTTTAAAAAACTTTGTAATGCTATCGTTTGTTTTCCAATTTTTATGTAACTTAACTAAAACGACGAATCTTTAATTTTAGTAATCCCTAAATAACATGAAATAATAATATTACCAATATATTTTTTATGTATCTATTTATTATTTTAATTTCACATTCAACACAGATGAGCAATAAATGGTTAATGACATGTCCATTTTGTAACCTAACTATTTTATCTGTGCACGTAAACTCCAAGTGAGTTGCTGCTTGTCATCGTCGTTTTTCAATTCAAGTGAAAAGTAGTGGTATAATTTACAAGATTGAAACAGGAAAATAATTGAAAGTATAAGTAATAACATAACAGAATCGTTGTAATCAAGAAAAGAACTAACCGAACCGACAATGAGTTCAATTGGAACTGGAGTAAGTATACATTAAAAATGCTTAAAGTAATTTAACTTACAACAGGTGCTTGGACTATTTCTAAACGAATAAAGCAAGTATTAACACTGTATTATAGTCTAGATATATTTTATGTTCATATTCAAATGGTACCTTCAAGCTTCAGTTGAATATTCTATACCCTTGGGAGGTTATAGTAGCTCAAATTTGTGCATAATCATTTTGTCATGTCTCTTTCAGTATGATTTGTCAGCGTCTCAATTCTCCCCCGATGGGCGAGTATTTCAAGTTGAATATGCAGCTAAAGCTGTGGAAAACTCTGGAACAGTAATAGGATTAAGAGGAAAAGATGGAGTAGTATTGGCAGTTGAAAAACTTGTGACATCAAAGCTATACGAACCCGGTGCTAACAAAAGAATATTTCATGTTGATGAGCATGTTGGAATGGTATGTTTTGTACCTTTCATATTTTTTATGTAAATGGCTAACAAACAAGCAGAAGAACCACTAGAATACTAGATGGTAAGATTTGTAAGTGGTAACCGTTGCCCATTGACATAATATTTCTGACTTTCTGACACTGCAGACTACACTTAATACATTAAAACTGTAACCAATTCATGTAATTAAGCTATTTGAGTAAACTATTATTTCCACAATAGATTCCATTTCATAACCGATTAGAATATGGTTAATCCTCGTACTGAGTTCTGTAGTCACAATAAAATTCTTAATACTTTTTCAGGGAGTAGCTGGCCTCATCTCAGATGCAAGACAAATTGTAGAAACAGCTCGTTCAGAAGCATCTAACTATAGATCACAGTACGGTATCCCAGTGCCACTGAAGTACTTAAACGAGCGTGTGTCTATGTACATGCATGCGTACACATTGTACAGTGCTGTCCGTCCATACGGTTGCTCTGTTGTGATGGGATCCTGGTCTGAGTTTGATGGGCCACAGATGTACATGCTTGATCCGAGTGGAGTTTCATTTGTAAGTAATTTGCTTTTATGGTTCTAACTTGACCATTGTCACAGACTTGAATCTTTCTTTGTTAGTTAAGATGCTCTATTGTGGTGTTTGAGAGTGGTGGATTGATGGCCTACCTGAGTGACAGGATTTTTTTAATGATCCATTGAGTACTATTATGTCAATTAAAACAAGGAAATTGGCTTAACATGCATGGTCATAGAAATTTGCCAGTAGCAGTCCAATTATTTGAATGGAACAGTAAATCACTTGCTAGCAAGCAGAAAAGCAGGAAACTAATTTTTTGAAGAATCATGTTTGAATAACATTCATGGTAGTTAGTGCCATACAATACAAAGGTGATGAATAAGGGAGGAAGTTTCCTAGTATCCTTATTATTATTTGGTTCTTTTGTCTAGTTAATAACAAAATCCTGTTTATTGATTTCAGTCATACTTTGGATGTGCAGTTGGCAAGGCGAAGCAAGCTGCTAAGACTGAAATTGAGAAACTGAAGCTTGCTGATCTCACAGTCTCTCAATTAGTAACGGAAGCTGCCAGAATGTATGTATATTATTCTTCTTTTATTGCATGTATGTTATAATGTTAAATGGGCACAAGCTGTGTTTGCATAAACACAATAGGGATGATGACACTGAAATGAATGAAATGAAAACGAATTTATGTTTGAAGCACTTTATATTTAATTATATTAAATACTTTAAATATAAATTTAATAATTATTTTATATTATCTTAAAAATAATACTCATTATCTTCATTATTTATATCATATATAATATTTCATTATTACATGATCTTCAGCCATTTGGAGAGTATGATGTCATTATCGTATATCAAATGGAAGTTTAACTAAATTTTGAACTTCAAGTTTAATAGACACTATTTGTATATTAGTTAATGATGTCATGTTATGATTTCAGTGAGAAATTTTATAATGACTTCTATTTGTCAATTTCTTCTTTAAAATTTAAATTTTCTACATAATATTTTTTCATGAATATTAAGGTTCTATCTAAAAAGATAGTAAAAAGAGATAGATAAAAAGAACCTGCGTGCTAAATTTAGTTAACATCCCTATTCTAGCTGCTATTTTCATGGTCCAGGCTTAAGGACGCTTAACTTTTCTAACGGTCCGACAACGCGAATCGCGGCAACTACAAGATAACGTTAGCAGAATATAGAGTTGGAGGCCTAAGTTTTCGTTTTAGAAATAACTTATCATATAATTAATTTTTAGTAATATTGCAGACTATGCAAGTTATTTAATCATGTAAATAAATATTGCTAGTAACAATAAATTGTATAGGGCACATTATGGAGAGTGTGCACAGGAATTGTTTGAATTAATTGTCCCATCTCAGTTTCTCCATCGAGCGATCAGACCCCACCTAATAATAAGTGGTCATTGCCGCTCATGGGCACCAGTAACACCGAACTGGCACACATGCCTCCAGCCAGAACATGACGAGTTCTAGATCATACGGATTATAATTTTTTTAAAGTCTGCTTAGAAACTTTTACTATTTTTGTATTTTTTTATAATCTCTGGTGAATTTATACACGCCGATACCGTCTTTGTATTGCTAATATTGTGTCTTTCCGATGTAGCGATAAGGCCGCCTGTTGTTTTGTACTTCTTATTTATCTGTTCTCCTTGTATGATTGTATATTCTGTGTGCAAACAATAAAGAGTTATCTATTTATCTTTTTTCTTGTTCCAGTATATACCTAGTCCACGACGAGCTGAAAGACAAGCAGTTCGAGCTAGAGATGTCGTGGGTGTCGAAGGCCACGAACGGCCGTCACCAGCTGGTACCAAGGGAGGTCGCCGCCGCCGCTGAGAACCAGGCCAAGCAAGCGCTCGCTGACATCGAAGACTCGGATGATGGGGAGATGTGAAGGAATAGATAATACATTTTTATTGCTATATTTATTGTTTTCTTTTAAATGTTTTCTTTTAAAATCTTCCGAATTGTTGTTCTATTTGTTGTCCTGTTACTTGGTTTAGATGTTTTATAGGGCATGTTACTGGAACTGTGGTCGCAATGCGTTGTTATGCAACCAATTCATTTATTCGACTAACGCCCCAACTCAGAGTCACTAACGGTTACTTTAATTGTTCCTTAGTAACGAATTAC
This sequence comes from Thymelicus acteon, assembly GCA_951805285.1. Taxonomy (NCBI): domain Eukaryota; kingdom Metazoa; phylum Arthropoda; class Insecta; order Lepidoptera; family Hesperiidae; genus Thymelicus; species Thymelicus acteon. Next base: position 10,684,583 of record OX638228.1, read on the forward strand.
CATACAAATTCTGTATTAAGGAGCGACAGTGACTACCGTTAGTGACTGAGATGGGGCGTAATTAAAATTACTTTAATTACCCAATTAACGGTTTTGAAAACCCATTTATCCATTCATTGGATAAGTTAATAGGTGAAATAATGACAATACACTATAGTATATAGTAGTATACTAACCATAATCCCACGCCGGCATACTTACATACTTGATTGTTACGTATGAGGCGACAGGAGCCGGCCCACTTGGTAGTAAAGTTTATATTATTATTATAGCAATGATATTATAATGTAAAAAGTACATATGTCACTAGCGCGCCGACGGTGAAGAGCGAGCGTAAGAACAGGCAATTGACCGTTCTGCGGGGCTATTATGAACTTTAAGGAAATCATACAAGTTATATACAATCCTTATACCATGCTGGCTATGTTTCGTATTATGTATCGTATCGTAGTCGCTATCAATACAAGACGATACGCAAGCTTTTTTGCTGTCAGAAGTGCTTGACATTTGACATACCTGCAGCGTTAAAATGCCTTTGTGTAATATTACGAGTATACCAATCTGATTGGTGTAGTAAAACAAAAGATAAACGTGTGTGAGTTGTAGCTCTTTTCGGAACAGATTTTTTGGTTGATTTGTAAGGAAATAACGTATCTATATATTTTTTAATATCATTGTATTATAGTGATGTATTTTGTGATTATAAGTCATTAATATTATAATTTATAACTGAGACTATCGTGAAGCCAAGTGACTCGCCTTGTTCCGGCTGGGGACTGGGAGCCAGTTCTTTTTTTCTTTCTCTCTCTTTCTTGTTCAGCAACACATCAGTGATGCCTAAGTCCATGGGTCACGTTGGCCACTTTCTGAGGTAATTTAATTTACCGTTTTGTCCGTGACCGGACATAAGGGTAGGAAACTTAATAAGGAATCCTGAAGACAGGGGAATCACGAATCGTTAATTATTCAGGTCTTGTCCTATTTTTGTACAAGAAAAATAAAAACAAACTGCAATAACTTATTACATGAACTGATTTATTCGTTGACTCACTGGCAAACTTAATTGGTCCACCTTTATTGCTTCTAACTAGAGACGCGAGTCTGCGCCGTGCGGGGTCGGAAGGAATCGGAAGGAGGGGACGGGAGGGGGGGTTAGATAAACGACGAACGAGGGGTGAGCGGGGCGCAGGCGGTGGTGGACCGGCAAGTCGCAGCGGGGTCTTCGCGCGCGCCTCACCTACTCCTAAACTTATGCTACCTATTTACAAGTTTTAGTACCCGTTTAATTAATAATAATTATATCGAAACTATATACACGATAGAAGACACGTTCTATTATTGCACGAGGCGAGGCCGACGTCACGGGGCCTCCTTGGTCGCGGGGGACGTGGCCTGCGAGAGGGGCGCGGGGGGTCCGGTCGGGGAGCCGGTGGACATGCGCGCGAGGGTCTTGTAGACCGGCGAGTTGACGAACCGCGGGTACGAGTCGCGGTGCATCAGTGTGTATATCTGGAGCTGCGCCTCGTCGAATGTGTGCGGCGTGGGCTCCACCATGTTGCGGTTTACGGTCTCGCGGACTCGAGAGTCCAGGGACACCTGAAATGGAAGTGGAAATGATTTAAATATGTTTGTTTACTTTCAACGTAAAAGTAATGGGCTTGATCTTTCAATTTCGTTCATTCATTAACCTAAAAAATTTTAAGAAACTAGGAAAATAACACTGAAAAATTATGCCATGCCATTTGCCTTTGCCAAAGAGCAATGAAATACTTCTATCGATACCACCATCATCAACAGTTCGAACACAACACGGTAGATAAAAGGACAGGCCTTACCTCTTTGGGTGACAGTATGGAGATATAGTCTTCATAAATGAAGCGTGCTTTCTCCTCGACGGCGTCGGGGTCGGTCTCGCGCTTTAGCTCCTCGCACGCCAGCCAGAACATTATGTTCTCCTCGGAGTACTCCCCACGGAGGAAGTCGCGAAACACCTTGCGCCCAGCTGTGGACATTACACTTGGTGAACAATGATGACTTGATCGACAATGACGTCTTAATCAACAATGCTGCAACAATCAATACTTGCTGAACAATGATGACTTGATCAACAATGACTGGGTACTTACTAAACAATGACGACCCCGTAACCTATTTGGTAGTGACTACCTGCTAAACGAAAATTCCGGGTTTGATTCCCGGCCCGGGCAGATATTAATGTGACAGATAAATATTTGTACTCGGTTTATGGGTGTTAATGTGATGTGTTATGTGTCGTCCATGCCACCCGCGACACAGGTAAAAACCTGGTATCTTATAAGCTACCGGGCATTTGTCAACACATACAGCAAGCTTTAGATGTAAGCCCTTTTGCTCGAATAATTGCTTTTGATTTATTGCAGACATTAGCCATGTATTCCGATATTATTATGCGGCCGCGTAGAAGCATTTATAATCAACCTTCGAAAGGTCTATGGTTGTATTGTCCAGTCTGTATCAGCGGGAACGATAGTTATCTTGTTGAGAATGTTGCTATATCTTAACTATGTATGTATATAATAAGGTACCTGCGCTGTGCATCAGACGGTCGAAGGACTGCCCCCAGCTCTGTATCTCCTCCAGGGTCGGCCTATAAACAACAATAAAATTACTATCACAAAGCATAATTTCAGAGAATTTAAAAACATAAAATACACCCTAACGAACATAGTTTCTAGCTATAGTAATTGCTACCACAATCTTTTTTGTTGAATAAGCCTAGGTATATAAGAGCCAAAATGAAAAAATACTAAATCGGATTCTTCGAAGGTAGGTCCGAGTCTTGTAGACCCGAGTAGTCCGATCCTAACTAAGAAGTTCGGATAGTTTGACAAATTCGCCCCGTATCATGTAGAGGGTCTCCTCTATCCAAAATTCATCTCAATCTCTATACCTAACTGATAGCCCAAAAGGTTTATGTCTATCCCAGTGACGGATCGACCGAGTTAAGAAACTACATGCGCAGTCGGTAGTTGAATGGGTGACCGCTAGTGACAATATATCTTGAAAGCCCGGCAGATAAAGCCTTTGAACTAGGTAGCAGTCATTCAGCCATGTCTGATGCCTTCAAACGGCTCCACAGACCCAAGCCTGTAATGAGACATCAACATTTTGAAGCCCCAATAGTGCAAATATCTGTGACGTGATGTGTACTTACGGCGCATCTCCGTCGAGTAACAGTGGCTCGTGGCCGGGCTCGGGTGGCTTTTTGCCGGGACCGCCATCCGACCCGCGCGTCGCCAGCCTACACAAACAAACAATACATTAGGGCCTCCGCAAACACGCTACTTTGATGCTACGGCTGAACGCCAGAACAGCAAGGATGCAAACGCGAAAACGCGATTTGCCCATGCTAAAAGTAGTGTGTTTGTGGAGGCCCCTAGAGGAACTTACGTTTAAAGGCCACTTACTATCATTGGGATCATTGAGAAGCATTAACTTATATAGGAAAAAATTGTGTACCAACAACCACTCATTGTCACCCATATAGTTTTTTTTTCTTTAGTCATTTTTATTTCCCCCTGATGTTTATTATTACCCATATAGGTACATCAGCTACAAGGAATGGTCACCAATGCGTGCAGCCATAAAGGATGCAGAATATCGCTTAATACCTCTCCGACTGGTTAAAATTATTCCAGTGTGATTCCAGTCGTAGATTAGATACTGTGTAAAATGTCTGAGAGAGGAACTATTGAAATGTTAAGGATCACCCCCAACCCAAGGTTTCGTTAACATCTGCATTGCTACTGCCACGACAACAAGTGATGCGAAATCGTCGATTCTCAAGACACTTTTCACTATTGCTTCGCCACTGTCCCTATACATAGTAACAAAAGATCGCCGTGGGTGATCCCCCTAACAAATAAAACTGAAAGACTCTCTCTCTCCAAACGCAGAAATATCATAGAACATCTTGTAAAATATTTGCATTAAAATATCTGTAGGTAATGCATGATCGTAGGTAATACACGCTACGGTTCCAGCGTTGCTCAGAAAATTGTTGACATCGTAATGAAGTAATTCCACAAGTAGGTGATGATTAGCTTCGGTGACTACGCTGAATGATTTTTTATAATTAACTTTATGGATTGTGATTTATGACCATGCACACGACACGGTTAGCTCCGGCGCTTTTATCGTAAGCTTCGTCGTATGTTTCATTAATCATTTGTATGACCTTACAAGATTCCACAGTAGGTAGTGTAGGTATCTCCTAGAATCATTTATTGAATCATGATACTCATGAGTATCTATTATAGTCATGACTAATCAACAATTACATAGATAACTAGCTGACCCGGCGAACTTCGTATCGCCTAACAAACAATTTTTTTTTCTAAAATTAAAATAGCCTAAATTACTCCTTGTTACATCAGCTATCTGCCAGTGAAAGTCCCGTCAAAATCGGTTCAGCCATTTCAGAGATTAGCCGGAACAAACAGACGGACAGACAGACAGACAAAAATTATTTGTATAGAAGATTTGTATAGATGTATAGATGTATAGAAAGATAAAAGTAGCCTAAGTTACTCCTTGTTACATCAGCTAACTGCCAGTGAAAGTCCCGTCAAAATCGGTCCAGCCGTTTCAGAGATTAGCCGGAACAAACAGACAGACGGACAGACAGACAGACAGACAGACAGTCAGACAAAAATTGTAAAAAATGTTGTTTTGGTATATGTACCGTGTATACATCTAAATGCACTTAGTAAAAAGCGGATATTTTAATATTACAAACAGACACTCCAATTTTATTTATTTGTATAGATGTAGGTATAGATGTATAGAAAAGTAGCCTAAGTTACTCCTTGTTACATCAGCTAACTGCCAGTGAAAGTCCCGTCAAAATCGGTCCAGCCGTTTCAGAGATTAGCTGGAACAAACAGACAGACAGACAGACAGACAAAAATTGTTAAAAATGTTGTTTTGTTATATTATTATGTACCGTGTATACATCTAAATGCACTTAGTAAAAAGCGGATATTTTAATATTACAAACAGACACTCCAATTTTATTTATTTGTATAGATGTATAGATAGATTGTATAGATGTATAGATAGATAAAAGTAGCCTATGTTACTCCTTGTTACATCAGCTAACTGCCAGTGAAAATCCCGTCAAAATCGGTCCAGCCGTTTCAGAGATTAGCCGGAACAAACAGACAGACAGACAGACAAAAATTGTAAAAAATTTTGTTTTGGTATATGTACCGTGTATACATCTAAATGCACTTAGTAAAAAGCGGATATTTTAATATTACAAACAGACACTCCAATTTTATTTATTTGTATAGATGTATAGATAATTAGTAGGCACTAGCAAAGACTGAGCTGTTAAGTACGCTATATATGTTACGCAGTTTATTCGTCATGCAGCAATCCTGACAGCACAGCTTGCACGGAAGATCAGCACCGGCGCCATTAGAAGCCTACTTACCACCTTGTCCTGCAACAGAAAAAACGAAAATACTTATAACTAGTTGTTTTACGACTCTTAACATAACATTCTATAAGGCAATTCAGTTGTGGTATTTAAAGATTTATGAAAAAGAGAGTCGATCTTTGGGTTGAGCTCGTGGCTAAATATGACTCTAGGATAATATTAATTGTCATCCAATGTGCATAATCCATCCATTCTTTTTGTCCTCTGTTTGTTAACCGATTTTCTTTATTTTGGTATAGTTTATTGGGTATTGATAAGATTTAGTGTTATCGATAAAAAATATTTGGAAACCGAAAGAAAATTATTATTTTTTCTTCAAAATTGCAATATAAATTATGGGAAAATTTCGAACGAAACGAACACTGATTAACTTTAAAGGTGGCCAAGCGCAAGTTATAATTTGCATACGAAGGGTAACACCATGCTGTTTGTTACACGCCAAAAAAAACATGTTTCTTCTATAGGTAACCGAAAGAAAATGAAGCCCCTTTAATATTCAACTTTATTTGATACCGACAGTGGAGTCTTATGTACCTATAGGGTCCCGTCAGCCTCAGCGCCTTTTGGGTACAAAACCCTAAAAAATTACGCGCGTGGCGTAATGATTACTATGCCGGACCACAGTCAATTGGTTCGAATTATTTGTTCGATTTCGGCGAGGCAGAATTTTGAATGATGAATTTGAATTTCTATTCTCACGGTGTGTGTATTTTATCTTAGTGTGTTAATAGTGACGTTTGTAGGTAGACTAGGTAGTGTAGCGTTTATAATGTAGTTACATAAGTATAAAGTACGGTATTAGTACTGACCACGAGCAGGAGCAGCAACAGCACCAACAAAGGCAGCACGGCTTGGCGGCGGGCCGGCAGCCGCGCGCCAGCGCAGCCAGGCTGCACATCTGAAACACACGCACCACATCAAATCCGTGCAATTTATAGACCGATTGTTAGCCGTGGACCAATTGCGTTGACCAACTGGTTGGTCCACGGGCAAAAAAAGTGCCCAACTAATTGGACCACACAAATGGACAAATCACATTGCCCGTAGACCAACTGATTGGTCCATGACAATTTTTTTATGGCCCGTGGTTCAACTAATAGTTGAAGTTTGTTCGACTGTCTCTACAGCAAGGCTGTTTTGTAATTCGACAGCGGAATCAGCGATGAGTGTCAAAATCCTATCTTTAGTCGTTTGAAGTGTGACACTCATCGCGGATTCCGCTGTCGAGTTACAAAACAGAATAGCCTTACAGTGCCATGAACATCCGTACAACAGATCGCGTCATTGCCTCAGTGGCCTCGGTGCTACGTCACTGTACTTGCATTTAATTTTTTTAAGTAAATAGGCGACACACGAGCAGGCTACCTGATGCTAAGTGATCGCGCATGGACTCCAGCTACACCAAAGGTGCATCGGATATTACCGGCCATGAAATAAAAGAAAAGATACAAAGAAAGTTTTGTTTTAAAATTAATGATTTTGTACAAAAGGCCTTCATTTAAGCTTAAGCTTAATCTACACTGATGCTACGAGGAAACCATTTGAAAATATTTCGCGTAAGTGTAGCAATAAATTTATAATAAACGCTAACACACTTATACCTCCGCAGTAGATTATTACCTGTGTCGCGGGTGGCATGGACGACACATAACAACATCACAATCACACCCATGACCCGAGTACAAATATTTATCTGTCACATATCTGCCCCGCCGGGAACCGAACCCAGGCCCCTCGCTTTGCAGGCACTGCCGCTACCAACTAGGCTACAGGGTCGTTAAATCAATTGGCAATTTTTTATCGCAACTGGATGTTCATCAGGTTTGGCATGTACGAACATTAATTAATTAATTTTCATATACGATTGACCTCTACAATCTATATCGACAGCTTAATTGACAATTTTTCACCGAGAGGAATCACACGCGAATTCGCTTACATTCGTAGCTCGTGTCTACGCCGGGTGTACGTTATTTGTAGTACCTAACTATAGTTCGTAGAACATCTTATTTCATACCTACGTCTTATTACATTCATATATCATATTTACCACATTGATATAAGAAATTGATTTCAATTGAATTTTAATTAGGGGGTAAAGTTCAATGTGTCGTATAACTATGTTTTGACTGTTACTTTTATTGCTACGAATTAGTACAAAAGTCTTGTAGGCTTTTTAGCACGAAAAAGATCGTTGAGCTACCCCATGATTGGAGACTCCAAACTAATCGTCTTCTTTAATGTCCCTGGGGAAACAGTGGATATGTTACCGGATATCTGTGTAATGCAGGTATTCAACACAATTCCTAGGAAATGTGTATAATACCTGGGTCGTTTTGGCAATGTATTAAATTATATGAATATTATTCACCATTACATAGTTTGCCTAGGTAATGTATACGTTTCCCAACTACTGTACAGAATACCTGCAGGTCCACCGGCAATGAATAAAGTTAGATTTGGGTATGTGTAGTCAACTTGGATGGAGGTTGGAATTAAGAATTTACTTAAAAACACACTCAAAACAAATTGTAACCTGCATGAATAGATATTTTTTTATACATTTTAAATTAATGCTTGACCGAAATCACACTTGATGGTAAGGAGAGATGCAGTCTAATAGCTCCTGCACTACACTGCTCGCCTACGCAGCTTCGGATTTTTCAAAATTGGTGACAGAACCGACTTAGTCAACCCCGACCCCACGTGGTACTAGTCTGCCCTACCCCTAGAGTGAATGTAAACCCCGGAGGCGCGGAGGGAGAGCAGCGGATGGAGTGCCTGCAGTTTGTTACGCAAGGGCGGAGGGGCTGCACTTCCCGCAGCGCCTGAGACGTTTGGAAGCCTTTTTGTGTATCAAAAACCCCTAAATTCTCCCTAAAAGTGCATATGTCACCGGAAGATAACAAAAACCGCAAATTTACAAACCTAGGTTTATACACAATATACAACTAATTGAATATTACTCTAACTGAAACATTCGCTACTTGAAAGTTTGCCTTTTGATAAGTGTCATTATAAAAGGCAGACCAAACGTACAGTTGGCAACTGTTAGGTTGGGAAATAAAAAAAAATATGTGATAAGTTGGCAAATGATTATTCGGCGAAATAAAATTCTGCGAAACGTTAGTTGGCAAGTGATAATCGGCCAAACAATTTTCGGCGAAAAGGCAGAGAACCGTCTTTTACACACATTACCAACTACGCATGGAGTATTGTATAGAATGCCTGGGCTAAGAATGAAATAAATAATATTAAAAACTTTACCTGAACGTTTTAGATATTCTATACATTGCCTAGGTATTGTATAGAATGCTGAATTATATAGATATCCGGTAACAGATACATTCACTGGTTTAGAGGAAAGCAAAGTAAGGTAACTTCTGGAAATGCACCGGAAGGTGTTTATTTAGGCGCGAAGCGTATCAAAGTGACAAGGAGTTAATAGAAATTATAAAAGCATGCAGAGAAAATTCCCATCAAATAGAAACATTTGCCAAGGCAGATATGTTCTTCTCCAATCGTTAATGGATTTGATAGTAAGACTTTGGCAACCGGCGCGTTGCAAACGTGGGTTATTTTTGTTAGTTTTAACTATATTTTTGAAGTTCTTCATTTTTAGTTTTCGTCATAAAAGAGAGTTGAACTAAGAGATAAGAGCAATCTGATTCATAAGACCGCACAACAAACCCATGAAAGCATCACGCGGCCTCAAGACCACACTTTCCAAATCTCTGACCTAATATTGTCAACATTAGACATGTACAAGGTAGTCTGGGTATTCATACCCATAGGATTCATCCTGCACGCATCCTAATTTTCAAGTTATTTCCGCATCAGGAATCTGGACATATGGTAATGAACTAGATAGGGTTTATAGAGTTAAAGCTTGTAGAGCCAGGATGGCGGATCTGGGATTTTTGTTTTGGAGCGGAGTCTTGGACTTGTTGTGGATATGAAATACCTTATTTTTTGTCATGGGTGGACGTTGATAATTTTGGGAGGAGTAAACTTGAGCCTTACATTGTAGAGCCTTACTTACTTGTTATAGACTTACTTTTTCACCAGCACCCAGGACTCACTGGTAGAGAATGCAATTAAGCATTAAGTTTTTGCCCTTGTATACCCTTACTTAAGGTGTTGCAAAAATTAAATAAATAAATAAATAAATAAAACTACAGTGGCTTGTCTCTTATTGAGATCTGATATTTTTAACAGTGAATCTCTTATAAGCATGTGAGTGCTGGCAACCTATTTCACATCAAATGTTTTTGTAGGAATTCCTAGTTCTTTTACGGCATCCTTTATGGCAGTCTGTGTTTGCCTATAATTTTAAGAATAGTTATGTCTGTGAGTTGTATGTACATTTATATTTTAAGGTTGTTGGGTTGTACCTTGCGTTGGCAATCCAAATAAATAAATAAATAACGTAATAAGTAATGTAGTTAAAATTATGAGAGGACGTTATAGTTTTATTGAAACATCAAAGAATAACTCTTTAAACTAGCCAACTATCAAGTATCTAGGTCATCTGGAAGTAGGTTATGTTTTTGATCCTATGTCAGTGAGTCAGTCACCAAAATGCGAATTTTTAAACGTTAATATATCAATAACTGTTTGAGCTACATTTATGAAATTTTGAATTCTAAAAAAGCTAAGGGGTTTTAATAAATGTACCAAATTTCATGTACGTAGGTTAAATAGGTCTCGAGGTATGAAGTGGTCAAAAGTACCTCGAAATGGTTCGTGTAATATTACTTTCCTGTGTATTCACCCAACCTATCTGGATGCCAAATTTTAACTTTCGGAACTGGGTTAGAGTTTTGATCTATAGGTCAGTCAGTGATAAAAATGACGATATCTGGACGTTAATATCTAAATAACCGTTTGCGGTGTGTTTATGAAATTTTGAGCACATATGTATTTTGCAAGTCTCAATAAATGAGCCAAATTTGACAGGTTTATGAGTTTTTGAGTTATGAGGGGTCAAAAGTGGCTCCAAATGGTTCGTGTAATTACACACGGTGCTACTCCCCAGTTCTGTTAACTTGAAATTGGCTTGACACGCACTTGCCTCATACATTGCGCGTGGCCCGACACGCACTTACCCGGTTTGCAATATACAAAACTGTTAGTCCTGAGTGAAAAATCAACGCCCAGCCCAAATCTTTGGAGCAAAACTGAAACTGCTGACAGATTTCTTATATACTTAGGTACCTGATGTAGATAGTGAAAAGAATGGATTTTTCAAAATATCCAGGAGTTTTTTTCAGTTGTAAGGGGGCGTTCATAAAATACGTGAGATGTTTAAGCGGGGGAGGGGGTCGAGTCAAATCTCATCTAATCTTACGTTGGAGAGAGGGGGGGTCTCGGCAAATATCACGCAATTTTTTTCTCTGATTCAAACAAAAAAAAATTATACTATTTTGGTCCATTTAATCCAGATTGTACATGCTTAATTTTATGAATTTACGTATGATTTCTTAAGCGTAATCGTAATACGATTAAGATCATTCACTAATTATAAAAAATAGACAAACTTAACAGAGCATTCACACCAAACGCTATCTTTAACATGTGTGGAAACGATATTAGGTACGAAAAAGTCACGTGCATATTTTCCCAAACTTAGTGTATCTACCTGATTCCTAAACATTTTAAATGTGGCGGATGGCGTAAACGCTAACAGACAACGACCTGAAGACGCGGACCTGGGCATGGAGCCCCAATGATTTTGTCAGAACACTATTTTGTTACAATACGAGGAGTTTCTTTCGGCTTTTCTTCTCCTCCATGACAAAGCACCCTTCCGAAAAGCTGGTAGATTAAAAAATGACGTGCATAAGTGTATCAGTGATACCTATATGAATAAAAGATTTTGATTTGATTTGATTTGATTTGAATAAACAAAAAAAGTAGATAAACAAGCCTTTCCATTTATGCAAAAGCTAATAAGCAAATGAGTATTGTAGTCAGTAATTTAGGTTCGATTTATTCGAAAATAAAAATATAAATCGATAATAAATATTGGTTATCGTTAAGTGATCTGGCAGGAACTAGGGGGCCCTAGGAACTGGGCACGTGCCCAGAGTACCCAGTGGGAAAGAGGGGTCTGCTAACAGATAAGAGTTTTGTCTACAAGCTCTGCGATCTGCACGCCACTTGACTCCCTGGAGAGTGGGGATCCCTTGAAAAAAGATGAAGGAGTGTTGGAGGGTGTAAGTTACAGATTTTGTAATCTTTTTTTGTATGTGTGCAAACCGTAACCTGCATGCCAAATAGCTATCTAGGAGTTCGGGAAGTAGGTATCCTCGGGGTTTTATTTTATATACAGACCTGCACCGTATTCAATGGGGGCTGGAGGGTGGTTAGATATTAAGCATTAAGATTATGTTTGTGTGCAACTCCGGATAACTCCTTATAGCTTGCGCACCTACTAAATTTTAACTTGCTACGACCGACGCCTACGACTTCGGGAAATGCCTGCCTACGGGATTTCGATAGAATGAGTGAGTGTGAGTCAGTGGCATCGATTTAAATTAGGTAGGTAAAAAACTAAGATATAAAACAAATTAAACTTAGTGAAATTTGCATTATCCACACCTAGTTAAGAGGGTCCGAAAATACGACCAAACGTTTGAAGAAAAGGTTGAAAATACAGTTGGAAGAAATGTTTTCGCATGAGAGTATTAAATTAAGGCGCTTTCTTTTAACTAAGCGCGGGCGGGTTAAATCTCAAACCATTGTTACTCAAATAAGAGGTCACGACACTCACGACCCATATGATAAGAGGATCGCGAACGGGTAACAGGATAGGGGGGACAAATAAATAAATTTAGGGGGAAAAGCTAGGAAGCAGAAAATATTGAAAATAATACAAATAGTTAAGGGATAACTTTTAGAATTAAAACCTGAAATAATTATAGGTCCCCTAGTCGAACCAGAGCTTAAGTCGAACCGATAGTATTTTTTCGAAGTGTTCAAATTTCTATTTTGATATAAAGTTAATACGATATGTTAATGAATAAAGATTGAGCGAACCAAGATTTTTTATTTCGAATACCCTAGAAATTACAGCTATTTTCTCTCTCTTACGACTTATTCAACCGTACCGTATTTATTATCATAATAATAGAGAGGTAACACGCAAGGGGATCGCATATTACTTTATTTTGTTTAGTGAGCGGCAACTCTATATAGGTTGAGAAACAACTAATAATGCTCTGAGATACGCCCTGAGGAAACTAAGGAGATAAAACATTAAAGAAGAAGCTTAATAGATATGCTCTGCAAGTGTCTCTAGAATTCTTAATATATCCGTAAGCAGGCTTTACTCACATATAAAATCCAGTGCCACGTTTTCAAATTGAACACTCCAATTTAGTGAGCTTTATGTATTTAATGAACCAAAACTATTACGTCGATAGACTCCAGTGAATCTAAACTTGACGCATCTAGGTGCCTATATGTCATACAAATCTTCACGTGGTTGAGATTCTTTTGAACCGTTGTGTTGTGTTACTTGCTATGTATATAACCCTGCAGATCTTAATTAAAATCGAGCAAAATTGTGGGGACACGGTCCACCCACCACCCACTAGCAGCTGCAACCTGTAGATACGAGTACACTGCCGCACACATTGCACACATGCATTTCCGATACCGGCTTCAACCCTGAATGGTCATTATTCCATTGTTTAGCAATGACCTAAACATTCCTTGGAGAACGACCTAATTTTAGAATTGACCTTATTACTGAATAAGATACGTGGTCAATCCATCCCACTGCGATTTAGTAATGACACGATACGGGCAACACTAACGCGAAGTTCGCTCGATCTAGGCGTTTCACTTAAGTCGCAATGGGGTCTCAAGAGAATCTCTAAGCGCGTTCCGAGCTAGGTGAGTACGTACCATAGCACGTACATCGGGCGAGCTCAGCATCGGACGGTACGCACCGGGCGGCGGGCCGGGCCGGGCCGGGCGGACCCGGCGGACCGGGCAGGCCGGGCGCGGGGCGCTACGCCGGCGACTGCGCGCTAGCGGGCCGCCGGTGACTCATAGCGCCACGTTAATTACACGCTTATTGTACGAAATCCTAATTCTTCTCCAATTTATGTTCACGTTCGTTGTCAAGGTACACTTACACAGCGACACGGTCCGGCGCGTCCGGCTCCTATCACATTCCCGCAAACGTCTCCCCGAGTTTAACCGAACTTGAACCGATTACATCCAACAGTTTACTTCTCGCGGTGCAGTATTATATATCTAATCGATTTACTGTGTAACGTATTACAGAAATCCACGGTATTATAAACTTCTACGTGACTGACGTAGCTGGTCTCTCCTGCGACGTATGTTTACGTCTTCGTGTGCTGAAAATTATGTCACCGGCGTCAGATGGTGCCGCTCTGCGACGGGAGGAAACGCCGCGACCTCTCGCACTCGCGTCGCGCGTCCCGCCCACGACGCCCTCAGCGGCCGCAGCGCGCGCCGCCGCGCAGGGCGCAGCCCGGGCGCGCCCCGCGGCCACCGCGGTCAGCGAGGAAGCGCGGAAGACGTCGTTGCGAAGCGACGCGAAAATAAACAGCGTTTGGAGGGTAGTGGGTGAGGGTCGCGCGCGCGTATTTATAGCGCGCTCATTGAGGCGCGTGCCACTCCGCGCTGTTTACCGTCCGCTATATCGGTGCGCCACTGTAAACAAGCAGCCGCGCGTCCTCGCTGGCCGGCGTGCGGCTGTGCGGCCTGCAGAGGACCACGGAAGGCCGGTCGTTCGGAACTTCCCGGCTACGTGGAAGGTCACGGACAGAGACGAGAGCGAGAGGTCGCGGCGGCGTCCGGCAGGAGGAACGTGGAGCAGCGCGCTCACCTGCCCGCGGCTAGAGGGCCGGTGCGGCGGCGGGCGGCTCGCCGGCCATGCCGACGCTAGCGGCGGCGCGGGCGCGGCATGGGGCGCGAGGCAGCACGGGGTCGGGCCGCGGCCGGGGCGCGACTGGCGATCGACCGCCGCCCGCCCCGCCGCCCGCCCGCCCCGGCGCGCCCGGGCGCGTGCGCGGCCCGCGGCCCGGCTGCCGGTCGCTGAACCGCGAGCTATTCACTCGCCTCCGCCCGAGTCCCCGCCGCTACCCACCTAGCGCATATCGATTTTTGCAATGCCGCATCGTAGTCGGTTTTCATTCATGCTACCACATCCAAGAAACCATTCGACGCGTATGTATGTTATTCACATTCAATTACTATAACATTGTTCTGATTGGATAGGAAAGTATATTTTACTCAATGGTAATATGAACTCTATCTTCCCTAACCCGGATCAGTAATAACAAAGAACAAAAGACGACCTAGTGTCCCAAGTACTTAGACCAAGATATACGCTAAGCTTAGTAAGTACCTAAGCTTAAAAGGAGAGGTTAAAATGTTTAAAGTATATCTATCCATCTAACTTAATTACTACTTACTTCAGTCTTTGTATTCCGAGGCAACTCAAAACATGGCATTGCTTCTTAAGTTCTTAGGTACTTGTCACGTCGTCTGAAGATTGATGTCTTGTGCGTATATTTCATCACTAAATCATCGTTAGGACTCTCCCCCTCCCCCTCCACCCTCGGACCAATTACAAAAACTTTTCAGCGTGCGCTTCCCACTGCGGTGGTGCGTCAATTACGGGATTGAAATATGAGAATCATTCGCTACAGTCACTATTAAATTCTTCAATTACCTAAGTTACCATTTTAGGTCAAATACAAAATATGGGACGCTGAGAGTTCACTCTTACTATTTGTAATGTTTTTTAAGATTCCTTAAAGGAACCAAGTTATGTCCGTTTAACTGGGAAGTGGATACATTTAAGTTATAGCACTGTGCAGTTGAAAAGAACATGCATTCTTGTAAGAATATAATTAGTGAGAGTAACTACTCCGTATCTCCATGAGAGAGGAAGATACCGAAGATAGAAAAAAACTCCGATATTCGAGCTCTAGCGTTAGCTATGTAGGTAGGTACCTACAAGTAGGTATATTAATATAATATATTTTTTTCACAATAGTGAACTGCAGACAGGTATTCTGCAAATCTTTATTTCGGTAAACCTATATTATGAATTAAAATGAGACTTGATGACGATAACGTGATAAAAGATTGATTGATAAAGGATGATTTAGTCATTAGTTGAAATAAAATTATCAAAATGTCAAAATTTATATCAAGCAGTCATTCAAAGTGGGCGATAATGAGCTTTTGGGCGCTCCTAAGATTTCCAAATAAACTTTGAGAACCATAATAGGTTCTATAATTAAGTTTTTTGGAAGTTTTGCCAGTCAACTTGAATCACCCATAGCCCAGCGATTTCTGTTGATCCTGTGATCGACCGAGTTAAACACAACGGGCGCAATCGGTAGTTGGATGGGATGGGTGGCCACAATATGTTAAGCCTACGGAATGCTTCGAAGAATACGTAAATAAATAAACGCTACACACACATAACACACACTAGGATTCCCAGTTTCGTGGATGAAATGAACAACAAACAAAGACATGAACACACACACCCAGACCGAGAACTGAAATTCAAACTCATCATTCAAATCTTAACCTAATATTAAAGTGATTCATTCCAGGATTTCATTAATTCCGTTGCTGGCGACCGTGAAAATTGACTACATTAAACCTTATACAATGATCTAATCCAGTGATTCCCAAAGTGGTCTATATCGACCCCTAGGGGTCTATGACAATCTGCAAGGGGTCTACGTCAGCGAAAAAAAATTTGGGGGTCCATGAAATGAAAATGGGGGTCCACGATAGTGGATCTCAACACATACACTGATAGTACCTATTTACTTACATCATACTATCTTATAATATCAAAACATATACATTATTTATAAAAGTACCTATGAAGTAAAAAAAAAAATTATATATGTTTATAAAATTGTGTAAGTTGTAGGATGTTGGTATTCGCTTTGTGGTCGCAATACATTTTGAACTTGTAAAAATGTTTATTTAATGCTACGTATATTTTACATAACAGATACAAAATTTTATTTTGAGTAGTTTTAATTTAAATTCAATTAATAAAAGTATAAATTAACATGTGTTTTTACTTTAAGTTTTTAACACTAAACTTCACTACAGTTAGAAATTTACAGGAAATCAATATCAGGTAAGTAGGGGGTCTACCCAACACGGAAAAACATGGCAAGGGGTCTACGACACAAAAAAGTTTGGGGAACTCTGAATTCTAATCTGATCAAAAACATAAAATTGAAATGAGAGCCAATTTCAAAAGAAAAGAATTGAGATCTAAATGGGTGCCAAGTTCTGTGTAAAAAAGCTTAAATTTTTTGTCACAAGAACATGTAATTCAAGCTCTACATTTGACTTGATTAGTTTTCTCGTACCTACCTAGGCTATATTATAATTATTAAGTCTGTAAGTTTGATGTAATACCTATGTTACTTATCTAAAATTTGGTTTGTTGGTTGCTAACTAATGAAAACTAGCCAAGTCAAATGTAAAGCTTGAATTACATGTTCTTGTGACTAAAATTTTAGGCTTTTTAGGGTTCCGTAGCCAAATGGCAAAAAACGGAACCCTTATAAATTCGTCATGTCTGTCTGTCTGTCCGTCCGTATGTCACAGCCACTTTTCTCCGAAACTATAAGAACTATACTGTTGAAACTTGGTAAGTAGATGTATTCTGTTAACCGCGTTAAGATTGTCTCACAAAAATAAAAATAAAACAATAAATTTTGGGGGTTAGAACTCAAACTCAAAAATTTTTTTTTTTTCAAACCTATACGTGTTGGGTATCTATGGATAGGTATTCAAAAATGATATTGAGGTTTCTAATATCATTTTTTTCTAAATTGAATAGTTTGCGCGAGAGACCCTTCCAAAGTGGTAAAATGTGTGTGTCCCCCTCTGTAACTTCTAAAATAAGAGAATGATAAAACTAAAAAAAATATATGATGTACATTACCATGCAAACTTCCAACGAAAATTTATTTGAACGAAATCTAGTAAGTAGTTTTTTTAATACGTCATAAATCGTAAACCGCAAAAAATATCGATCAAAGTTACAATGAACTACAAGAACTTTTATATTATGTTACTTGCTGCTACGGAACCCTTCATGGGCGAGTCCGACTCGCACTTGGCCGCTTTTCTACACAGAACTTAGAACCCATTTAGATCTCAATTCTTTTTTTTAAATTAGCTCTCATTTCACATTTATGTTTTTGATGAGATATCATTACTTTTTGTCTAGAAATTATAAGTGTTTATAGATAGTGAATATACCTATTCTTATTTGTAAAATTACTCTATCTACAGTGAAACCGCTAATTCACTAGTTTCACTAATTATCAATAATTTCTAGTTTTTAGATTTTTTCCTTCACATAAGCCTAATAGTCTACCTTGATGCCAAATATCAAGTTTCTAGGTCATCTGTAACTGGATTAGAGTTTTGATCTATAGGTCAGCCAGTGATAAAAATGACGATTTTTGGACGTTAATATCTAAATAACCGTTTGAGGTGTGTTAATGAAATTTGGAGCACATATGTATTTCGCAAGTCTCAATAAATGAGCCAAATTTGACAGGTTTATGTGAAATAGTTTTTGAGTTATGAGGGAGTCAAAAGTGGCTCCAAGTGGTTCGTGTAATTTTGTTAGCTTGAAATTGGCTTCACACGCTACCGCGTGTCTAGATTGGCTACCGATTTTCAGTCATGTCTATCCAGGCCTGAGTCTCTCTGGGTTTCTAACTGGGTTTCTCCTATGCAAAACCATCCTCAATCTGTCCTCAATACTTAATTCTTTTATTACATAAATATGTAATAACTAGTAGTCCTATCGGCCATTTGCCACAAAAGATTCAGCAATCAGCATTGACTATATTATTATGTTTTTATTAGACTGTAGGCATTAAACTATTATTATCTACTGCCGTATAGAACCGACACCGCGAACACGATGTTTGCGCAATGAATTGTAGCCAATTGGCTAGTTTTTAGTGGATTCAGTCGATTTTGAAAAGAGAACTGAGGCTCGATTTTGAAAATAGAACCTCCCGGTGCGAATCAAATTTTGTTCGCGATGTCTGTTCTGGTACTTTACTATACTTACATTATTCAATTATTGTAGGTACCTAATACTTTGTCACAGAACAAATACTTATTTAATTGCCCAAATGATCGCTTTTGTAAACAAACTTTTAGTCAAAAAATTAACCGCCTCAAAATGAAAAGCAATATGACTTTAAAAAATAAAAAAAATAATTTAACGAAAAACTGAATTAGAGAAGGTAGTTATTATTGTAAACGCTTTGTAAATTACAATAAATTGCATAAACGTGCTTTGTAAATTACAAATTAATTAATTACATTAATTGAAACATCAAATATCTGGAAACAGGAATCAATCACTCCTGTCCTCTGAGGAGTTGCACTCTATATAAACATAAAACATAAACATAAACGCTTACACACTCATACCCCCGCAGTAAGTTATTACCTGTGTCACGGGTGGCATGGACTACATATATAGGTAACACATTACAATAACACCCATGACCCGAGTACAAATATTTATCTGCCACATAAATATCTGCCCCGGCCGGGAATCGAACCCGGGACCTCTCGCTTCGCAGGCAGGGTCGCTACCAACTAGGCTACAGGGTCGTCCACCGGAACACCGGAACCCATTTTCAAATCCCCACCACGTTTATGAGACTATCTGGAGGAATCCCGTTCAATACCGTTTCAATAATCCAAATCGGTCGAACCGTCTTCGAGTAGTCGGTCGGTAAACATACAAGGAAAAAAATACACATATACGCGACGAATTGATAACCTCCTCCTTTCTTGAAGTGGGTTAAAAAAACAACATTTTAGACTACCATCAATATGGCAGCACGAGTGACACAGATATATGAGGCAGCAACGTTGAAATTCGGAAAGAGCACATCGAATAATACTATACCTATTTTCAAAACTCCTGAAAAACTTTTCATTATCGCCCACTTTGAAAGACTGATTTATATAATTTTTGACCACATTTTGATAATTTTATTTCAACCAATGACTAAATCATCCTTTATCAATCAATCTTTTATCATGCTATCGTCATCAAGTCTCATTAAAATTAACGGACATACGATGATCAAAGCACAGCTATAGAACTGGGACCAACAACTCAAAAATAATTCTGAAAACATGACCTCAATCTGTCAAAATATCAAAAAAATATCTTTTGTTTGCAAATGTAGGACGCACAGGCAAAATGGAAAACCGATTTATCTATGTTTTGTTTTATGAATTATTTTATATCCCGGAGTCCACTGTCCATATTTGTTATTTTACGGGTATTTCCCTTATAGTTTCGTCATGTCCGTCCGTATGTCCGTCTGTTCGTCCTCCTGTCATTTGGCATGGATATACATATTTAGTAAAACTCCAGAATCGTAGAATAAAATATTACCGTACCTACAGGTAATGTGAGGATGAATTTTTTATTCGTCGCGTACCCTATATTGTGGAGTATCATTAGAAAGGTCTTCCAAAAATATTGTGGGTCTTCTAAGACCATTTTTGGAATTAGGGGTCCGTTTGCGAAATATTTGGCTTTAAAGTGCTAATTTTGGTTGGAGTCAAGTGGAATCAAGTGAGTCAAGTGACACGCACTTGCCCGGTTTTTAAAATTATTATTTTAGTTACGCTACCTTTGCTGAGCTGGATTAAAAATAATGAGAATGGATGGATGGATGGATGGATATTAGGCATTATATTGGTATGTGACCCTAATCTAGAAGTGGAAGTAAATTTTAGACGTGTCAGACTGTAAAAGGTAACCCATCTAAAATCTTCTAAGCTGATGTGATCCTTTGAATCCAATATGAAACAATAATGGCGGAGGGTCGAGGGGTTTGGGGGTGCGCGAGGGAGCGAGGGGAGCGAGGGGAGCGAGGGACGTGAATCGCGTGGGCTCGCTAGAGTCGGTCACAGGGGCGGGCGGGACGGCGCATCGATCGGGCGGGCGGACGCAGCGCGCAGGGCGGCGGGCGCGAGGGGGCGAGGGGGCGAGGAGGCCCCCCACCCGGATCGATCGCCGCCCTGCGGCCGGCGGCGGAGCGCCTAGTAGGCCCGCGCTCGCGACGCGGCCAGCAGCGGCTCCAGCACGAGCCAGCCACCGCCGCCGCGCCGCCGCGGGGGTGGGGTGCCGCCAAGCCGGGTGGGCCGCGGTACACCTATGAAATATCGCATCTCGGCGGATCTCGCGGTTTTCGATGAATTTCGAAACTAGCGTTAATCAACCCGTTTTTTTCGGCCCGTGTGAGAATCGATCGTTTGCGGCACGGCACGGCTGAGGTCCGCGACGTTGCGCTTTTCGGCCGCCATCGCTACAGTACGAGACTATTCGCGTTCCTATGCTAGCACAGTTTGCCGATAGAGTTCGTGAAGCGATGACATTGATGTATTTCATTGATAACATATTAAATTGTCGAAGTAGCTCATAAATCGTAAGCTGAGCCCATATCTCAGCTCCATTGTATTGTAACCCACTTTCGGCGTGACAAGCGCGGAGGTACTCGAGAACTGCGGAGGCGCCCGATCCCTCCGCCTGGACCATTAAACGCGACACTGCGCAGAGGACAATTCGCGTCGACACCTGTTGCATTTTTTATGCTAACCATACTTTAGTTTATCGTTCGCTACAAATATTTATTCACGTACTGAAAGTACGAGAAAGTATAGGTATTAAGTACATAATTATATTGACACGGACAAGTGTGAAAGTAACATAGGTGTTAAGCAGTGTACGGTCAGCAGCAGCATGGGTGTCGGTAGGGTGGGACGCGCGGGGGCGGCAGCGGGGCAGTAGCGGGCGCCCGGGCGGCGCGATGGAGGGCGGCGCGGGCGTAGCGAACGTGTCCTCCCTCACCATGGACTGCGAGGACATGTTTAAGGAGATTACGAAGAAGCTGTACGGGGAGGAGGCCACCGTGGGCGTGAGCGTGGGCGTGGGCGTGGGCGGTGTGGTGGGCGTGGAGTTCCCGGCGGCGGAGCGCGACCTGCATGATGACGACATGCGGCCCGAGGAGCACATCACGGCGTGGGGGCTGGCAGCGCTCATGCAGAATGGGTTCCCACCGCCTGGCATCTTGCAGGTATAGCATCCCGTCGGCATACAGCACACCCCACTCCTGTGCGGCATATGAACGTGTGCGCAGCTAACGTCAAGTTGTGTACCGACAATTCGAAAACCAAATAAATCAACGCTAGATGTCAACGGATGATACATCAAAGAGACGTGCAATCTTTTCATATTAAACAAATAAATTGTAGTAGGTGTGGAAAAATAAATTTAAAAAGCTGTTTCGTTTTGGCGGCTAAAACATGCCGCTATTTTAGATTAGATAGCTTAGGTGCATACATTGAAATTTAGTTCATTTTCAATTTTATTTATCACGAATTATTTTTAGCTTTTGAATAAAAACAGATCGCAGTATGCTATTAATACATTTGAAGGGTACAGGGAAAAAAGGGTCATTGTCAAGTTTTCACACAAAAAGAGTTAACAATGCCATCTAGTGCAAAATTAAAAAAGCTTCTTGGCTATATTAATGAAAAACGCTTAGAAAGTTCAGTGCGCACAATTGACTCAAAAAAATATTGTATGGCTGTATCGAAGAAAAATCAATGTCACCCTTGTTGCAGAAAAAAAGATCATTGTCTATTGGACAATTATTGATCTTTTTTCGTGTATGATATTTTAAAATGATATTAATTTCTTTTTACCCGCCTGTCAGAAAAGGCTTATGTTTTTCGCGCGTATTTTGTATTTTTTTTATATGTCCTTCGCGGCACGCACTATGAAAGATGAGGCGAATCGCGTCGTTCGCAGCAGTGGGATATTCACAACGTGTCAGTACAGAAGACAACTCGAGCCCAGATACTCTTAGCACGATTGCTGGTATACCATCAGGACCATTGGCTTTTTCACGTCTAGACACCGCAAGGTTTTGAGAACCACCTTGTTAGTAATGCAGATCTCAGGCATAGTAGTTCCACAAGGAGGTAATTGTGGTGGTAGGTTATTGCCAGCATCTAGACGTGAATTTTCGGCGAACTTTATATTAATGACGCATGATGTTAATTAAATTAAGTTAGAATTGAAAATACATAAATACCTACTAAAATTGTAAAAAAGATCAATGTCAATTGACTATGATCTTTGTTAGAAGTAATGTTGAATATAATAAGACATTATTAAAAATAACTTTACCTAAAGAAATATTAAAGAGTACTTAGTCCAATAACAATATTAGGGGCCATCCATAAATTACGTCACACGTTAGGGGGGAGGGGGGGGGGTCGATGAAGTGTGACATTGTGTGGCAAGGGGTGGGAGGGGGTCTTAAATTTCGTGACGTCACATTTCAAAATCGAATAATTGGTATGTATAGGTAAATATTAAAAAAAAATAATGGAAATAAAACTTATTTCGGAACTGGTATTTTAATTTAATAATTTCTAGGTGTAAAACTTCATAATATGTGACGTCACACTAGGGGGGGGAGGTCTCACAAATGTGACCAGCTGTGACAAGGCGGGGGGGGGGGTATGGGTCAAAAAGTCATGAAACTAGTGTGACGTAATTTATGGATGGCCCCTAAGCTATGAATCATAATTTTATGTGCTACTGTATTAAAGTGTTTAGTAAATAAGGTTACAAAGTAAATAAAGTTTTTCCTTTTTTCTCCCAGTGAATCACATGTGACAATGACCCTTCGTCCCCTGTACCCTTCATACTCGTATGTGTATATTGCTGGCAGGTAGGTACTTATTTACTCCTTATTATTTTGTAATTTTTATTCTACGAAAATTATTTAAATACGAGGTATGTTTAGATTTAATAAATCAGTCATTAATGTATACAGAAAAAAATCATAAAAATAGGTTATATGATGAATTTCAAAGAAAAACTACCACGGCTAGGTTAGCTTAAGTAGTTAATGAGTAATAGCCGATGAACTACAGAACCCTATATTGCAAGTGGCATGACACGCACTTGGCCGGTTCTTATTAAAATCTACCACCGTTTCGGAAACTTGCCTTATTCAAGTCGAGAGGAAAGTAATATCCACTTCAGTACATACCTACCTAAGATAAATTTTCATAAGTACATACAATGATATTATAAAGTAAAAAAGAGGTAGTTAAGTCACTAGCGTGCCGACAATGAACAAAGAAGGTAAGAACAGGCAACTGACAGCTCGTAGCCGCTCTGTCAATACAAGACGATACGCACGCTTTTGTTGATGTCAGAAGTGCTTGATATTTGACATACTTAAAATGCCTTCGTGTATTATACCAATGTGATTAGTGTAGTGAAACAAAAGATAAACGTGTGTGTGTTGTAGCTCTTTTCGGAACAGATTTTTGGTTGATTTGTAGGGGGTAAAACGTATCTATATTTTTTTAAATATCATTTGGTACAAAACACAATTAAATGTTGACTTTAGATTCTAGAACTACCGAGTGCCAAAATCAATGCTTAATTATTCGAGTTAGGCTAGCTGGATGGGTTTTATCGATAACCGACTGACATGACAATGCGATTCTTCATTTGAATTATTCATTAGTCGGTCGACTAATCTGCAATTTCAATAATTCTATCTTAAGTCGATAGCAAAAAGAAAGATACAAACACCGTAAAACAGCTAAAGAGTTTTTACATATTACACACTATCTTCCGCCCGCGACTTCGACTGCGTGGACGGACGTAAAATTGAGTTCAGTCAAAAATGTGTTGAAAACGGGATAAATTATATCTATCCTTAAGATGATCTGTTATAAGTTGATCCATTTGATAGAATCAGAAATGACTCGTATTTAAAAAAAACGCTTTTTCAAACGCTTACCCTGCTGTAGACCCGCGAACCAAACCCAATCCGGGAATCGAACCCGAGAATCGCAGGCAGCGTCACTATTAACTGGCATATAGGATATTTGTTTTCAGACATCGTTTTTCATCCATGGGCGTGTCCAGTAAATATGATGGAGTACCAGTACGCCACACGACAATCGTCAGTATCATGCGTGAATCGATTTATGCACGAGTGGGTTAACATATGGTGATGAAAATAACACCAGTCGACTGAATTCTGAATCTAAGTTAAGATTGGAATTGGGCTAATTGCTTCTTCATCATCTTATCAAATCAAAATATCTATGTATATACGTATCTATATAATGTTACCCCACGGATTTTTTCTGTGGTAATTATGAATGCTTGACCATCTGAACTAAAATAAAATTCAACATCACTTTTTCAGCAAGTGGCAAGTAATCCTGAAGCTAGATTTCAAGAGTGTTTGGGGATTGTCAAAACAACATAATTAAAAAAATCCGAAAATCTCTGCTTTTCTACAATATTGAAATAAATTTTTACCCCTTGTAGTACTTTGTTAATTCAAATTTGAAATTCTAAATCTGCCACCGCTGATAATTCTGATACCTACGTAATTTTGTTCTGGAAATCTAACACTAGTACGTGGAGTTATTAAGTCTCAGAAACTCTGATCTAGGCTTCAGATATGAGGAGACACCCGTTCCCTATAGACTAATTATTAATAGGTTAGTTGTTGTGAACGTTACTATGTCCCACAGGCAAACTTCACGCCTCGCACAGACCCGTCCGCTGAGGACCGATGGACGGCAGCGGAGGAGCCGCTGGCCTGGGCCCACTCGCGCGTGGCCTCCTACAACCCTGCCCAGCGGCTCTTCAAGTGCACCGACTGTGAGTGCGTCGGCTTCCTCGCGCGGGTCGCAGAGCACTGGCTGGGCACGCATTCTCAGGTAAGAAGCCTGAAAATTGATTAATCAAATTTACCTGTACGTGAACTTCAATCACAACTATTCGAAGAACTTTTTTTTAAGTAAGTTAATGCTTGACCACTATCGCACCTGATGGTAAGTGAAGATGTGGTCCAAGATGATAAGGATAAGATACGGGTGGACTTAGATGTATAGGAAAAAAAAAATTTATAACTGTCAAATATACCATTAACCCACTGTCAACACACCCTGGACGCCTGTCCACAAACCCTGAATCCTCACGAATTGAAGCATTAGCAACATTCAGGCAGCCGACAAAAAACTTTCATCGGACACATTAAATACCGATCTAAACTATATATTATTATCCTACAGGAAAATCATGCACCAACACTTTGCTCACTGAGCAGAATCTGTATTCATAATTCTTCTAAAAAAATAACCGTAATATAACTTCAAAATTAGGGATAACTATTATTCGTCAGATGTCGCTCAAAAATTGGGACCACGTGACAAGCACCAGCTTTCGAATATAAAAAAATCATCAAGATCAGTACACCCAGTAAAAAGATATGAAGTAACACAAATAAAAAAACGTATGTGTGTACTTATGTACGCACGTAAGAAGTTATACCTACATATTTACCTCTTACTTATAAGTACCTCTCGCTCGCACTCACGACCGAGCTAGCAATCCAAAACATCTCCAGCGAATGTTGTGTGTATCACTTACCTTCATCATGTCGTTTTTTGGCTGTCGCATCGTAATAATTTTACTCTCATAATTTTTTCCGAACGCTCCATAATTATGATAAGTAGGTATTATTATGTCTTCTGTGGTACAACTTCAAAAATTTCAGTCGAATTGAGAACCTCCTCCTTTTTTCGAAGTCGATTAAAAAAGGTTATCGAATGAATGACATGACACGCTATGCACTGAAAATAAACATTAATGTGCCACACACACAAACAGATACACACACACACACACACCCGCACACCCGCGCATGCACGCACGCACGCACGCACGCACGCACGCACGCACGCACACACACAGTAATTACACTTCGCCGAGTACAATGCTCCACAACACAAACCTTATCCGCTATCCCCTGATGTTTCCAGGCCCGTGCGTTCCAATGCCCGCTAGCCGGTTGTGGGTTCGCGAGCGGCTGGGCTCGGGCCGTCAGGCAACACCTGGCCAGAGACCATCATTCGGACCCCGCTGCCGCGGACCACCTGCTCCGAGACAACCCTGCGCTGGATGACCTCACGCGGTACCTGCAGCGG
Source organism: Thymelicus acteon (assembly GCA_951805285.1). NCBI lineage: Eukaryota > Metazoa > Arthropoda > Insecta > Lepidoptera > Hesperiidae > Thymelicus > Thymelicus acteon. Next base: position 10,711,197 of record OX638228.1, read on the forward strand.
CTCAAGACCAAGGTACAGAATACTTCAGAACCTTAACTGCGTTATGCCAAAAAGAAAAGTAAAAAACATAGGTGATACATATGTAAGGTATCGTATATATATTAAGGTATTGTATATGTTGTATGTATCACACACATATTAGTAGAATAAGCTAGTGCAAAGTTCTTTTGTTGAAATACGGGGAAATAATACAAAATGAGATCGGAGGATTATGTACACATGGAGAGAACCTTGTTACCAAACAACAACTTCTTTAAGCGATCAAATATCAATTTTATTAGGGAATCATAGGGCGTGATTGTATACTGAAATACCTACAATCTCTTTCTCTACTGATGCAACGGAGGTCTAACCACAACCACACATATTCAAATATCAAAACTGATTTAGCAGACAATACTAAAGCACTGATAATTGTAGGCATATTACATGCATTTAGTGACGTCACAGGTACAAATCGGTTTAAAATGTACTCTGAATTGGTAGGTGGAAACAGCACGCACAGAGCGGCGAGCAAGTCCGGGCAACGCGGGGGCTCTAGTGCCGACAGGGGCTGCAGGGGGCGCGGGTTCCCTCAGCGGCGCAGAGGGCTCCCCAGCGGGGGGCGACGTCGGCATCGACGGAAGCAAACGATACGTGTGCGGCGCATGCCCCTACGCCACCGACCGCCGCGACCTCTTCACCCGGCATGAGAACATCCACCGCGACGAGAAACCCTTCCACTGCTACCTCTGCCAGAAGCAATTCAACCGCGCTGACCACGTCAAGAAGCACTTTCTACGAATGCATCGCGACCAGCCGTACGATATGAATCGTATCCGACGCGCGGGGGGCAAGCAGGGAGCGGGTACAGTTCTGGTCGTGACAGGCGCCGCGAGCGCTGTCAGCTCTGCGGGCGTCGCTGGTGTACCGGGCGTCGTGACGGGAGTGTCGGGAGTGTCGGGGGTATCGGGGGTGTCAGGTGTTTCGGGTGTGTCAGGGGTGTCGGGAGTGTCGGGAGTGACAGGGGTGTCGGGCGTGAGTGGGGTTGGATCGGGAGGTAACACACACTACTGCAGTACTGTCACCGTGCCGGGCGTGCAGGGGGTCGCGGGAGTGACCGGCGTGACGAACATGGGCAAGACGACCAGCGAGGCGGGTGGGGTCCTGGAGTGCCGCCCGCCGCCCATCAAGATGGAGCGCGCCCCGCTGGTGAAGGCGGATGCCTCTCCACCAGCGCCCCACAAGAGTGCTCCTACAAGTCCAGTGCGTAGAAAAGTACGTTTGCTTAACTGTGTAATCGATAGATTACAAAGAGAAACAAACAAAAAAAACTGGAGCTAATAACGCGACGATACTTTTGACAAGTTTGTGGTCATTGTTGGTTAAAGTGCTAAAGAGCAGCTAGCAAGTACAGAAATTTGGTCCTTCGAGCAGTAAGTACTCTTACCAACAATTACCACAAACTCTATAATATCTCTACTAAAGAGAAAGCAATTAATTTACTAGTTACTGAAAAATCATTAAGTATGAGTAGATTACGATAATTTATCATTCAAATGAAACACAATGTCTTACATTTCCACTACTGTATTTAATTGTATCGTATTAAGACATGCCACTGTTCCCAGCAGGGCGAGCGCGGGGAGCGAGGCGAGCGGCGCTACGCGTGCTGCTATTGCCCGTGGTCGGGCGCGGACAACTGGTGCCTCAAGCGGCACCTCAACACACACCTCAAGCCGTTCGCGTGCGCCCTCTGCGAGTACAAGGCGAGTACATACACACACACGCACACGCATACACACACACGCACACGCATACACACACGCACACGCACACACACACACACACACACACACACACACACACGTGTTTGCATGTGTATTTGTGTCAACATAATTTGCTCAATAGGTACATATAATTTCATTTAACATTTAATACAGATTTTAGTTTGTATTTTTAATCTGTCATTTGTACTCCGAGGTGGGCATAAACAGCGGCAACACAGTTTGAACTATAGCCGCTGTTTACGAACATCTACTAATATAAAGACGAAAGATTTGATTTTTTGTTTGCATTGAATAGGCTCCGAAACTACTGAACCGATTTCAAAAATTCTTTCACTGTTGGGAAGCTACACTATCCCCAAGTAACATAGGCTATATTATATTTTCAAAGAAAAATAGGGATCCTTGATAAAACTCCAATAATGTAACCCGAGGTGTAAAAAAATAAGAAAACTGAAGCAAAGCGAGGGCGGTTCCTCGTCATTTATAAAACTGTTTTTGTTTTTAATAATAATCTTAAATCTATAAGGCGGCGCGCGCGGAGCGACTCGCCACGCACGTCCACAAGGTGCACAACAAGAAGGCGTGCGCCAAGTGCCCCTTCCTCGCCGACGATCAGTTGCAGCTCGCGCATCATCTGCGAGAGGTCCAGTTAGTATCTATTGTTATATTATGCTTGTCGAACCCCTTTGTATACCTACTAAACTTATTGGTACCTACTTGTGATCCTATTTATTGATCTGAGCTTGTGATGATCAACTTACGACACAGATTCTACTAACCATCTATAGTCCCTCCTACAGTCCTATTCGAGGTGTGTCACAGATGTCCATGGTCCATGTGTGGCAGAGAATGGTGGAGATGCAAGACCATTCTGTATCTTCATTAAAAAAACTCGTTAGTTTCTCTCATTATCTTTACCCTTAATTATTCTTGAAAACAGTGCATATTTTATGAACGTCCGGTGGATATTAAGTATTTTAATGCAGTTGCCGAAACGGGATATTCACAGTCACATAGAGAGCCGCAACCTGAAGGTGCCGTCGGGCGTGGCGCGGCCGACCGGGTTCGTGGCGGCGCCGGCGCCGGGCGCAACGAGCGGCGCGGCGAGTGGCGCGGCCAACGGCGCGGCGAGCGGCGCGACGCGGAGACGGGAGGGGCGCGCGGCGGGCGCGGCGAGGCTGTTCGGATACCTGGAAGCGTCGGACGGGTCTGGAGACGAGTACGAAGCTCCAGCTTTAGGAGCGGAGTTCACTTCGAACGGCGCGGCGGGCGGGGCGGCGGGCGCCCCTCACTATGCCCGCGACAAGGAGAACGCGGCGCCCATGCACCATGCCATGCACCACGACCACTGCTTACGGTACTAACGATACCGGGTAGCGACTTCACCTCACCTCACCCGCACGTCATTATACTTCTGTATTATAGTCGAGGAGTGTTTCATTTCGCAATCCCGGTAACCCAGCAATCCTAAACCAGGTTTCAGATTAAGAATTCATCAGCATGTTTGTAACTTCCAATGGAAATACAAGGCTTCCTTAGCGCGAAATTAATAAGTATCTACTTGAACTTAGTACTTGACAATAGAAGTCTCCAAAGTCAGGCCCCTACAGCAGCGTTACAAAATTGTAGAAAACAAAAAAGGAAATACCTACCTACCTACCTACTGTTGGTAGGTAAGGCACAATAAATCATAATCAATAATAAATATTGCAGTTAAATTCGTGACGATTCCGATGTCTAAGATTTACCAGAGGGGAAAATTTCACTAATGCAATAAAGATATCCATATAGGCACTGGTACTGGGCACTGTTTCGAATAACCTAACATACGCAGTGACGCACACTGGTCGAACTAAAAAACCCCGATCAGGGTAATTAAGATGATTGCAATCGTAAACCGCGCATCGTCCGGGTGCAGTGCTTACATACTGCACTAATATTTTACAATTTTCCAAAAATTTTACCATTCTTTTTAAAAATCCCTAAAATTCTAGTAACATTTAACTATTCATTTAAAATCCACAATCAACTCCTTTTATTTCTCTACCTCAAAGAACATTCTTTTGGTCCTTCGAGCCGGATTCAATTAGACAAATAGTGTTACAAGTATATTTTTAACGTAAGACTACGTTAAAAATATTGCCTTTTTATCTTTATTTATACCCGATACTGCCTAAAATATCCTGTTTTGTACTGGTTCCTGTCAGTAACTGATTGATGTCTCAATAGTAGCGCCTAATTTATATGAACTTTATTGACAATTTCATAAGTATTTGTCTTTTCTCCCGTTATACTTCTTAGTTTTATCAACAATTCAACATTGGCATTCGCCTATTGTTTTTATTGTTATCAGAGAGCTAAGAAAAAAGAAAGCCATAGGTGATGACTTCGGTTACTGATGTCAATGAGCGACGATGACCATTAACGTTAAGTGTTGTCATAAAAAAATTTAAGGATATTAATGAGGATATTAAGTAGATACCAAGGAAATGTAATAAGTGCAAAGTATTTACGAATTCCTGATGATGCATGTGTGCATGCCCATGTATGCCTATATGCCTAAGCCTATATTTACCCGACTAAAAATGAAAAATTCAAAGGGTAAAAAAAACAACAACAGCGGGTAATACTGTTTACTGTATAAAACGCGGCGTAGTCAGCTCGCAATAATCGTTAATATTTTACAAAGTTTAATACATTTGCGCAATAATATCACTATAAAGTATACAGTGGGCTCGATCGAATTCGAATCAGTCTAATTAATACCTAAAAAATCGTGTTCGTATGAATCACATCTACATATAAAAATAATATACTCAGTACAATAGGTATAAAATACTCGCACATACATACAATACAAGGGATAGGTTCCGGAGTCGCTCGCCTGGTAGAAACGTGTCAAAAGGTATAGCACCGAGTATGGCGAGTGAAACCGAAGCCCCACCCTACAACCTACATTTGTCTGGCATCTCAGATCAACAATTACAAATAGTCTCGTACGAAACTTATGTACACGACCAGACCCCTCTTTCCCACTGGGCACTCTGGGCACTTGCCCCGTGATCGATAGGGGCCCCCTAGTTCCTGCCGGATCACTTAACGATAACTGATATTTATTATCGAATATTTTTTTAATTCGAATAAATCGAACTTAAATTATTGACTACAATACCAATTTCCTTATTAGCTTTTGCATAAACCTAGAGGCTTGCTTATCTACTTTCTTTGTTTATTCTAACAAAATAGTGTTTTGGCAAAGACATAGGGGCCCCATTATCCTAATATGCCCAGGGCCTCCAGTAACTTAAAGACGACCTTGTACACTACATAATTATTTTATCTCGTAAGAGGAAAAAATGGTTTTCCCTCTTCTTGGAAGTGAACGAGTGATTTTTTTGGTGTGACGGACATGAACGGCGATTAACATTTATGCTGGCTATACACGTTACGGTCTTCCGAAATTCTACCAGTGCAAGCGTGCTAGCATGTGGACTACGAAGTTTTTAAAACCAATTCATTTCAGTTGACTTCCGCAAGCCCATCTACAACGATAGACCAGTATACCGGAATCAGCAAACCGTAACGTGTAAAGCCATTAATTAGCTCGTCGACTAATTCGTTAGGTATTGGGAAAATCTTCATGAAATAACATTCTAAATATATTTCATGATACAATAGATGTAATTGAAATTAAGCTCACGGGCTAAAATTTACGTCCCTCTATTTTTTGCACACTGACGATTCTATATTACTTATTATTGTTGATCTGAAATTGTCATTAATTTGCAATCGCACGACAGTTTATTCGCATATAAAATGTTTATGGCATGGAGATTCGATTACTCGACTATCGCGAACTCAAGCAGATCAGCCGAATGTATTGCAAAACTAATCAATACGATCACGTAAACATTTAATCCGCAAGTCGAATGATGCCCTTATTATTGCTACGAGTATGGAAGACGCTAGTAATAATACGTGTTTATCGAAACTACAAATGAAATCGATCAAAATTGTATAAGATTCATCCAGTTCGACTGATATGCTTGTGAATCGTGTGCGTACATGTATTGTATATCATAGCCTAGTCCTTAAAATTACGAGGCACCAAAGATAGTGCGGATCTGATCTACTCGGCGGCGCCGGACGCGGGGGGGTCGTCGGGCGCGGTGGGGAGGGTGGGGGGGGCGGCGGGGCGCGCGTGCGGGTGCGGCGTGGGGCGGCGGAGGAGCGCCGGCTTGGCGGCGAGCGCGGGCTTGAGGGAGCCGCCGGTGAGGGTGAGCTCAGCGAACTTGGCGGCGACACGCGCAGTATTGCGGGCGGGGACGGGGCTGGCGGGGGCGGGGGGCGCGGCGAGCGCGGGCGCGGGGTCGCTGCCCTCGGACGCGGTGTGGCGGTGCGCGGGCGCGGCGGGCGGAGCGGGGCCGCGCTTGCGCAGCGTGTCGCGGTTGTTCAGGAAGGTGTCGGCGCCGTCGCGCGCCGGCAGGTCCAGCACCAGGTCCGGCGTGCTCTCCGCCAGCCGGCTGTGGAAACGATTATATAATTTATTGTTTAAAATCAATAGTACAATTTACAAACGACCTACGATATACCTTCCGGATATTTCATTGCAGCTTCAGTTACTGTATTAATGTACTAAAATTGTATCAGTGATCTGTAGTTCCCTTCCTCATGTTAAAGGCGAATAAAATGTTCTTTGCACTATTATGGTATTACAGACGCCTTATTAGCGGCGCCGGCCACACAACATCAGTCATTCGATTAGTGTATTAAGGCACTTTGGGTAGTAATTACTGCTGTACTACCGACTGTATTTGTAATTATTGTCGTCATGTAAGCACAATATTGAATAGATGTAGACAACGCTCACCTACATCCATCGGCGGCAGCGGGCGCGGCGCTCGCGACCTGTACACAGATGGCCTCACTCACTGCGCTGAGCAACGCGCTCTGAACACTGCTCAATGCTCAGTGCTCAGCGCTCAGAGCTCAGAGCACAGAGCTCGATGCTCAGCAGAGCACAGAGCACGACTTCTAACAAATGGACGTTAACCATTGTCAGATACATAATGTTAAGCATGCTTCACGCAACACAAGTTAAAGCACTATTGTCATGTACGTGATAATTGCTCGGGTGAAGTTTGACCGAGTTCGAAAATTGAAATAAGTTATTTCGAATGTATGTACATATTTTATCATCAGATGTTTCATCTACTACATCAGACTACGATACCGATGCCCATTTTTTAAATGGTTAAGATTTCCTTCTCGTTTTGAACACAATAAATTAATTTTGTCTTGGGATGTGCAAACATGCTATAGTACTGTCTTCCTTTAGCTCAGATGTTAAAAATATTTTAAGGGCGATTTGTAATGACACATGAATAGCACGATCAACTTAAGGGGAAGATAACTGAACTTAAACTTAACATTGTATGTCTATAAATAGAAGAATGTATTTAATTTATTGAATACTAAAATATTCCGGATTTTTTGCTATATTATCCCCCAAGCTGTCATCCGTTTAGTTTATCGTGCTACTTATAGTACACCCTATTATTTAAAGTGTATTCATATAAATTTTAAGACATAATGTTAACCAGAGAACAACTGAATCAGCGATATTTATAAGCAAATTAACTACATAAAAGGCGACTGTGCTGTTTGAAATCATTCATTACTCATTAGTCAATTGTAAACTGTCATAAACTCAAAATATCTGAAGCAAAAATATATAAATGGGCATATAATTCAAAATTTAAGGCTGTATTGTGACAAAATAAAGGCATATAATTCAAAAGTGAAGGCTGTATTGTGACAAAAAAAAGTTGATAACTGTGCATCGATGTAAGTGACTGCACTAGCGCTACGAAGCAATAAATTAAACACGACCAGCCAACAGCTAACGACATTTATTCAGATAAAGCTCTATTCGCACCATACACTGTAATTCGACTCATATCACAACGGATCTCAGACTCACATCTCAATAACAATCTTTGAAAATTCACATCAAGTGCATTATATCAAAAATACATTTTATAGTATACAATGTAAATGCAAGAATATATAATATAATCAATTCCAAAAGATACTGAAATAACTTTTTTATATACGACAAAACATTTAAAATACACATTATTAATACATTTAAAAATAATAGTTAAACTACTAGTAGATAATTATAACTATGTTAGAGTACATTGGTATATTATAATAGAAAAATAAAACTATGAAAATCATTTATGTAATGTATATCTTTGCGTATATCTTTACTTATATGAAATTTAAAAAATATAATATTCAACCACAAATAACAGAGAATAAGCATTAAATTCGATTTCAATATAGTGATGTAAGTGTGCGAAATATGACTATAATAATCTATGTAATTTTTAATAATTCATTCCAATTACGATAAAAAGACGAAATATTTAACAATAAAATTGTAATTGTAAATGTAATAACAAATGAGAACTGTTAAGAAACTAGATTCTTTTTTATCTCCCCCTTTACTTCTACAGGTACAAGAAATTACAAATTCAATTCTCTTTTTCTTTCGCTCCCTTTTCATATATTTTAATCTATATTCATCTTTACTTATAATCGTTTCTCCTTAATAACTTAACTTCATAATGAAGTATACACTCGTATTTCCGGAACTTTCAAGTCCATGAAAAGAGATCTATAAAATTTTGCGCTTTTTAACATTTTGAGACTCTTGACGATAAAATAATTGTAGATTATAAATATAGAAAATATTACCCATATAACATTTTAATATAGATTTTTAAATATTAATTCGTAATCCTATAAATAACCCACGATCTGTAATCCTAAAATCGGAGCACCCGAGTATTATTATGACTATCGTATGTACGTACTTTATCGTATGTACGCGCGGACGTGTGTCAGTGTGTGTGTGTGTGTGTGTGTGTGTACGTGTTGTGTACATGTGTGCGGTGGTCACGGTCGTACCTGGGCTGGAATGCGGCGTTCGACGCTGCTTCTGTAATACAATGTGTGAAACAGTTAAGGATAAATCTAAATAATCTAAATTTTACTAACAAAAAATAACCGATTTCAAAATTACTCAAAAACTACTCGTCAGATCTCAATAAAATTTAAGTGGGACCACATGACAAGCACCAGCTTCCGATTAAAAAAAGAATCATCAAAATCGGTTCACCCAGTCGAAAATTCTGAGGTAACAAATACAGTCGAATTGAGAACCTCCTCCTTTTTTTGAAGTCGGTTAAAAAAGTACACTTCATGTGGTCAACTTTGGAACATTTTTTTTGAATGAAATATAATCGTATGCAATCAATCGTATGAAAACTAAAGTGTATTATTTATTAAACAACAAACGCATAATTTCACCTCTTATTAGATTCCCTGTATTCTGTACAGTACGGCCGATGTATCTTGGCGCGTCTGAACATAGGCTCTGCGAACTTTAGCGCATGTAAGACAGAGATAGCGACACGAACATGCTAACGTGTGACTGAGACATAATACGCCGCGTGCCAAGCTTTGCCGAATTATGTTACTGCGCAGCCTTCTGCGCGAAGTTCAGACGCGCTAAGATACGTCGGCCGTACTGTACTCTGAAATATTGACTCAAGATGGACTCAATGTCAGCTCATGATGATAAAGCAACATCACATAGGACAGAAAGCGAGAGGGTAACTCTACAGTATTTTACCATAAATTATTTTTACTTATTCATTGTTTTTTCAATATTTTGCTAATTTTTATATCGAGTGTATATAGTTCATAGATAAGTAACTATAATGGTTTTACTACAATATTGAAAATTGGTACCTGAGTGTATCACCGCGCACCGGCCGCGCTCCATCCACGCCTGTAAAAAATAACACGTTAACAGAATAATACTTACACATATTAGTCTGAGATTCGGTATAGTTAAAGTTAGCACAAAGTTACACTGAGGACACAGAAAGTTTTTTATTATGTATCAAATATTAAATTAAAATACATTAAATATTAAATGATGTCAATGCAAGGTTAACGCATTAACTAACATATCGAATATCGATAGAGTTTCGTAATAACACACCGTATTTAAGTAAACCAAACTCCCGCTTGATATATCCTATCATCCTATCCTAACATTCAGATATACAAAAATAATCAACACATACCATCATCATCATCGTCGTCGTCATCATCTTCGTCGTCATCATCATCGTCGTCGTCATCGTCGTCGTACAACGACGCATCGTCGCGGCGCCCGTCCGTCGCGTCGTGTGCGTCGAGCGCGTCGTCGCATTCGCTGTCGGTGCGCAGACGCGGTCCGTTAGTGTCCAGCGAGTCCTCTGCTTCGCTGGAAATTAAACTTATGGTCGGGATTGGCCTAATATGGCTATGCTATATTGTTCGACATTTATCACTCAAACTATCATTATTAGTCGTGTACTAACGTGACCTTGATGATTAAATAACGAAAATTACTTCATCTGAGATCGTGAGGAAACATGGACACCTGGAGTTCTCCATAATGTTCTCAAAGGTGATGTCCGCACTTGGCATTGAGAAATATGGGCCTGTACTCCTATACAGTGTACTGTGTAGTCTGTGTGTAGTACAATGTATGTTGTGTACAGTCGGCCTCAGAAGTAGCTTAACATTTTAGTACCTTGTCACATTTTACATTTCTTGAATTTGTCATAGATGTTGTTAGGAAACCGTCGAAACAGTTACTATTACAAAGTACTATAATGTTAAGCTACTTCTGAGGCCGACTGTACCCTGTACTGTGTGCCTGGGAGGGCACGTAAAGGTGTCGGTCCCTATTATTATCGTAAGATAATAGTCGTTAATTAAGTCATGTCGGGCAGCATTAAAACATCCGACATTGGGTTGGCCACTAATCCCTCCACCAATCCGCACACGAGTACCATGGTGGAGTATGCTCTAGGCCTCCTCAAGAGGAGAGACCCGTGCTCTAGTGACCAAGTCAAGCCAACGATCATCATCACTCACGTGTGGTTACCCCCCGCATCGTTCTGGTCTACGGACGCGAGGGGCGGCAACGTCGGTAGCGGCGGCGGCGCGTGCTGCAGCCCCGGGTCTTCGCGGCGGTACAGCGCGTGCGGCGCGATGTGCTGCGGGAACACCGCCGCGTGGTGCACTATAGCACGCTTCACCAGCTCGTTGAATAGGTTCTGTTGCGCTACCTGTGTGTAGGTATAATAATAATAATAATAGTTTATTCATCTCCACAAATTGTTAATATAGTTATCTAACATACATAATTTAAGGAGTTTGCAATTTGTAGGAGATCTGGTGCCTAAACTAAACCGAAGCCTGTGACGTAGTACACCAGGTCCCTCTCTCATTTAAGTTGTAAGAAGGTTTAAAAAAGTTTAAATTTTACAAAAAAACTTACAAGCTAATTTACAAGAATTAAGTATAATTAGTTACCTTTTCAATTTATGGAATAAAGTTACATAGATGATGAATTTCCAAGACATGATACAATGACTGCGACCTTATGCGTTTATTAACGTGCTAAGAAAGGCGTATTCCGGAAAATTTAACATTAACTTTAACGCAGATGTAGCAGGGGCATTTGGAGATCGTGTAGTTTTGAACACTCAAGAGTAACTATATTGTTCTTTGGTGATCGTTGTATATAATGAGTGAATTTTGACAAATATTGTGAGATAGTTGCTTCCTGCGAGCCATACATTTTGTGTTTTCCATACCAAATAGTGGTCCTTAAAGCTGCATAATTCTATAAACATAACCCCCAAGGGCTGATGGATGGATGAATGGATGGTGGTCAACTATAATTCATTAACACAAATCTCGTTTTTACAATGTTATGTCTAAAGCTAATAATACATCCGCGACCGCAATCCGCAATCATTTGATATCCGCCTTCAATTAAGTTTTACAGTTACCTGCGCACCCCCGTCTCCCCAGGCAGCGAGGAGAGTGGGCCCAAGGCAGATGGCGAGGTTCCACGCGTCCATCATGTTATGGTCGGCGTGTTCCGCCAGGTGCGCGAGGAACGCGAACAGGTAGCGCAACACTAGCAGCGCGGGGAGCGGCACGCAACCTAGGACTTCGCGTAACCTGCGATCATTATGTTCATTTAGTTATTTACTAGTAATTTTTTGTTATTAAAGTTCTCATGCCCTAAAGCTTTTAAATCAAAACACGGATAAAAAGATATCCTGGATAGAGTATCCAGGATATTTTTGTTTCTTTCTTTCTTATTTCTTAGCTCACTAACTCGATGGTACTTTTGATATTGCAGGTGCCCATTGGCGACGATGACCACTTATCATCCTGTGGCTAGTATGCTCACTTTTCTATTGAAATAAAAATAGTCATGAAAATAATTATGAAATATTGCACAAATAAAACAACAATTAACAAATAAAAAGGGGTCATCAACATCGAAAACAATAAATAATAGTTAAAAAAAAACTAAAAAACACGCTTTTCAATCGTGTAACAATCGTTTACAATCGTGTAATTGTAAAAAAAAGCGTGGGGTGCTTTTTATTAAAATATTATACCTTTTACTCATTGACACCATGCACCCCACGCTTTTATTACAATTACATGATTCTTAATTCTAGTTTATTTTCTATTTTTTAGTTGGATTTTCTATAAAAGCGTGTTTTTTAGTTTTTTTCAAATTATTATTTATTTTTTCATTTTTTACTTTGATTTTTTGAAAAAAAAAATAGTTTTTTTCTTTTTTTCTTTAAATATTGAATTGTCATCGGTCCTCGATAAGTCTACGAAGTTTGGAAGAAATCTGACCGTTTGAAGTGGGTCAAAATCAAGTCCAAAAGAGTCGGTTACAAGTTACAAACATACAGGTGAAGCTAATATAAAGCGTGTAAAAATAACCTTCGGACGGACGCAACCTCCCGATATGCAACCTCAGATACAGTTTGAGCAGTCCACCCACAGAGTTGATATTTTCCGCGTCATCAACACAGACAAACATAAATTACCTTCTAACAAACGCAGCGTCGTCATGCAAGGCGGCGACGCGCGCGAGTCTCTCTCGCAACGCGGGTGGCAGGAGCGGCGGACGCAACTCCCGCAGGTACAGTTTGAGCAGGCCGCACACAGAGTTGATGTCGGACGCGTCGCGCACGTCCGCTAGCGGGTCCTCGCCGCGCTCGAACGCAGCGCGCAACGCTTGCATCTCCACTTGCGAGCCCGATACGCGGAAGATGCCTTGGTGACGCAAACCTGCGGAGAACAAAGAGGTTAGATTAGGGCAAATCGACAATCCTAATGCTAAGTTGAGTTGAAGATAGTATATGTACTAGTAAATTCTTAAATACGGCGAACAGGTGCTCCAAAGTTAAGCAAGTAATAACTATCGCAATACAGCGTAATTGTATAAGTAACAACACCAGCGCCATCAAAGTGTGGCTAGGCAATAAGAAAGCAGAAAACTCGTGTTCTGAGGAATTCAACTGTTGTTCAGAAGAGTGTAATACCAACGAAGGAAGTCAATTTGATTCCATGAAATAAAACTGAATAAAATTGGGTTAGGCATTTAAAATTTAAAGTGACCGGGATTTTTTAATGCCTAAATCCAATTAACAAAGAATTGCTCTATAATAAATCTATTTATATTTGTTTAATGTTATTTGGTTTGCTGACGAACGTACAGTACACACTACACACGCACCGTAAGTAGCAATAACCCGCACGCACGACGTGAGCACATTGGGCAGTCTATCGTGCAGCGGCGCGGCGAAGTGTCCGCGGCGGCGCGCGCGGGGCGCGGGGGACGCGGGGGGCGCGGGCGGTGCGCCGGGCAGCCGCTCGCGCGCCGCTCCCGCCTTGCTCTCCAGCCGCGCGAGCCGACCCGCGCATGAGACGTACGAGCGGAATTTCTGTCGATTGACAAAATTAGTTAATGTGGGTGTTGTCACTATACTACAGTTATAATTTTTGTCGTCATAAGGTATAAAGGATTACCTAATGAATACAAAATATACAAAACTCTTAGATTTGATCATGCTTCTGCTGCTGTTTCGGAATACATTTTTCATTGAGGACTAATAAATAGAAATAGCGAACAAAACTCCTCAGCAAATCATTTAAATAAATATAAACAAAAGTTGCAGAATACGTTTCTGAGCAACGCGAAACTGGATATAGACTACTATTGCATGCTTTTACTTTAGGTAAATTAGCGAACCTCATCACTACTCACAGCGAGATAATAGTCCTCCTGGTCGGGGTCTGGCGGCGGCGGCGCGGGGGGCGTGGGAGTGGCGGGCGCGGGCGCGGGCCCGAACAGCCCTGCGACGTCCCATTCCCCGCCCTCCAGCCGCCGCAGCAGCTCCGCCTCGGCCGCGTCCAACGTCTTCGCGTGCTCGCGGCACTCGGCTCGTAATGCGCGCGCACCCGCTTCTAGTTGCGTCAGACGCTGCGCTAGCTCGCGGGCGCACGCCTGTTGTTGCATTATTTTCAGATTATTGAATGGAATGACGCTTCAGTTTTGCCTACCACTTTTTTAAACTAAAATCCTGAATCAAGTAATTATACTGGTGAATTTAATACAAAAACTTTAATATTCTGCACATTTTACTCATGTATAATGATTTTACAGTCTTCCGACTATTCTCGATTTTGTATTGTCGCATCTTAATCTGTGTGTCGCATAATGACTTTTCACACCTTTTGACAATTGATAGGTAACTTATAGTCACCGCGAACTAAGAAGCCCAATTTGTCGTTTGCCATCACAGTGACATTAGAGATGTACAAAAAAATCGGTTCACGAAAGAAACCAATTTTTACAACAAATCGATTCAAAAATATAAGACCTTCTAATCGATTCGATAATTAAATTTGAAACTAAAAACCGTAATATTTAGGTACCTAGTTACCTTGATGGAGCTATATCGTACCGCGTATACTCCATATGTACCTATTTACGACTTCAATAAAATATTATTTTATCCATTCGCCCATGAACATCAACAACACCAAAAGTATCACTGGTGCGTTGCCGGCCAAGAAAGAGATAAAAAAAGAACGAAAGATAGATCATGATAGAATGAAAGTCCCGCTCAGTTTCATAATAATATTTTGACATAATATTATATTATGAGCGTCAGGAAAAAACTACAGTAAATAAATTCTTGCTTATTTAGCTTGCGTAAGACACATTCATGTTATATACATAATTATTATTTTGTTGAAAAAAAAAATTATCGCAACTTTAAATACATAATAACATATAACATATTATCTGCAGTTACTGTCCATGATGGCGAAGTGCCCATACATAATGAAAAATATCCTTTGTTAGCATCCAATTCGTCGTGGTATTATTGGGTACCTAATTTTAAATTCAAATGCAAGCAAATCATTTTTAACAATGTAATTAAATTAATCAATTTTCATTTTTAAATTTCGATTATAGTAATGTATCGATTATGATTGGTTTTATAAACGGTTTCAAGCCGTCACATCACCCTACGTCAGATTAGATTTAGGCTTCTTCATATAAGATTGTTTCGACGTCATATATTTTTATTAAATTTTGCATAAATTATGATGTGATGGGATTTTTACTAGATTTTAACGTATAATATGATTTATAATGAACGCCAATGAAAATGAGTAGGGATTTTTAACAAATTTTGGCAAAATCCTTTGTCCGTAAGTATTCAACTGTCAAGTCAACTGTATGTCAAGTAAGTGAATATTCCATTTCGGTCAAAGACACTCATACAAGGTTAGTTCATATTAATAAATAGCAGCTATCATTATGGGCATCTTAGATAATTTTGACTATAGTTTTAAAATTTTAACAGTCAACGATACCTCCGAGGCCTCATCTTGATCATCGGCGGCGCCATCGACCAACTCGCGCATTTCCTTGTCCTGCGCGTCTGGGGGGTCGCCGGCGTACGGCAGGGGGCGCGGAGGGGCGAAGGCGGCGGGGTGCGCGGCGAGGAACCGCGCACGGTCCGCAGCCGCATCGAGTGCGTCCGCCGCCGCCAGCAGTGCGGACGCAGCCGCCGCGCACGCCGCACCACGTGCGCTCTCCGCACTGCCCGCTGTGCGCGCGCACCTACCCACCACTGCTTCGAAGCCCACTTCGGTACACTGCACATATTCGCGTATCAAGGACATCAAAATCGAATTATTACATTTGTGTGAAATTTCTATTTGAAAAACTGTATTTTACACGCGATTTTTGATAGGTAAAAACTTTTAAGATCGCGTCACCCGGCTACCTTGGAGATCAAGATATAATTAAAGGTACCGAGGAACTCTTAAGTTTAATTTGTTTTATTAAATATAGCAATATAGAATGCTTAAAAACATTTCACTGTCGGTTGTAGAATGAGCGTGGTACCTAAATGACCAAATAAAAAACAGACTATCTTCTGAATAAAACTGAGTTGGACTATCGACCGCCTACAGTAGATGAGCAGGGGCCATGTGCGTTGCATTGTATTCAAGAATGTTTGGAGCTTTATGCACCTCATTTATACCAAGAAGACCGATTGGCCTGACTCACCATCATGACGTCAGCCACGTCGTCCAAGTAGTATCGTTGTAAGGTGGCATTCGCGGCTTCCAGACTCAACACATAGTCCGCTCGCGCCCGTAGAGCCCTCGCTCTCGCCTCGCTGTGCCGCCCGCGTCTCTGCAACAGAACAATTTACTAGAATCAGATCAAATACAACCTTTCGAGTTTTTGTCACGGACAGAATCTTGATTCTTTGGGTGGTAGTCGGGAATCTACATTGCATATTTGTATATTAAAAAAAATATGAGCTGCATTATACTGTTGACTTGTATTGTGGTGGTTTTATCACAACTTTAGGGAGACACTTGCCGGAAGAACTTGATAGTGTCTTCTCATTTTCTCAGTCGTCACCATAATCGTATTGGTCTTAGCGGCTGATATCACTCGCCGCATCATATTTCTGCATCTTTCACTGTTGGCCTACTTATACTGTAAGGAGGTATGCAGTAACCAACCTTACCCTAATACATTTATATTCACACATACACACCTACAACATATGCTAGCTATATTACTTAACTAACTCCTTACAATACATTCATATGATGAATAGCCTATTAATTGGCTTCAACCTTTAGAGGAAACCTAGGGCGTATTTACATGACATTGACCTATTAGTGTACTCTCTTAATAACTCCATACACGTACCCATAGTATCCATACCTTTTCAAGTTCCTTATCAAGCGCCTTGATCTTCTTCTGTCGTGGCGGGTCAGCCTGCAGCAGGGTCTGTCGCTGTGCGTGCGCATGCCTCAGTTTGAGCGCCGCCGCGCGCCATTCCGCCGCCGCGGCCGCGTGCGCCTTGCCCCCCGCCGCCGCCTCCGCCAGCGCCGCGCCCACTTCCTCGTGACGCTCCGACACTAGAAAAAATGAAAATAATTTAAGAAAGAAAGAAAAACACATATAGTCATATAGATATCAGTGATACGCTTATGCATATTTTTTTTACTCTACCGCCATTTTGAAAAGGTGCTTTGTCAGATAAAATAGCGAAAGAAACTCCTAAGCACAGCTGTCCTTAGCGGAACCGATTGACGATAAGAAAATTCAATTAATTGAAATTTCAATCAAGTATCGTACCTACAAAAACAGTGTGTCCGATGTGCCTAGGCATGTATTTACCTATTATGTATGTATGAACGTGTGTATGTATGTACCTTTACGTCATACAATTAAAGTATATTTTTTTTGTCAAGTAAAAACGCCTCTGCATGCCATTCCGTCAGTCGGCGCTGGCTCTAGCTCTGCTTCTCTGCTCCCTACATACAGGCTTGAGCTGTTTAGCAGCTCACTGCAATTAGATACGGTTTATGGCTCAAGGTATGTCCGCTTTGTTTCTAAGGTCCTTTAATATCAAAGCGTAGTTTTAAGCGATTTCATTAGATCGCTAGCTTTTATTCAGTTTCTTAAGACATATTGCATTCAAATCTCCCGCTCCTGCTCCCTCTCCCTCGCCCGCTCCTGCTCCCCTCCGAAGGGAGGTAACAATTATGTGTTTTTCCTAACTATAAGCTTTTTTTTACATTTCTAAGTTTGATAATGACAAAGCGCGAAGTTGCGTACAAACTTACAACCCTTTCGGTTTACCCCTCAGCAGATGAATTTTCAACAAAACCTGTTACAGTTATTTTTGATTTCTAACTATGAACTTACATATAAATTTTCACATTTTTGAGTTCGAAAATGACGAAGTGTTACCCCTTAAGGAATGAATTTCGAGAAAACCGTGATACAGTTACTTATTTTTTATGTTTAACTATAAGCTTATATACAAATTTTCACCCTTTTTACTTCAAAACTGACGAAGTTGCCATACTAACTTGCACCACCTTAATTAACCCTTTGGACGATGATTTTCCAAAAAAAAACACATTACTGTTAAATTTTGTTTCTAATCTTGAGCGAATAGATCAATTTTTATGTTTTTAACTTCAATAATGACGAAGTTGCGTACTAAGCTCCATCCTCTAAATTAACCCTTTAAGGGTTGATTTTCCAAAAAAAGGTGTTAAAATTAACTTTTGTTTATGACAGCTATGAACTTACATAAAATTTTTCATTTATATAACTCTAAAACTGACGAAGTTTGTATGAAAGTGACTTCCAACCACTATTTTACCCCTTAGGGGCTGAATTTCCAAAAATCCGATAGCCTATGTTACTCAGGGATAATGTAGCATCCTAATGTTGAAAGAATTTTTAAAATCGGTTAAGTAGTTTTTGAGTTTATTCATTACAAACATACGAAAATACAAAGCTTTCCTCTTAATAATAATAGTATAGATAGTATAGATAGTATAGATAATACGAACATGAAGTAAGCAAGACACAAATTGAGCTGATCTGCAAGCCGGTTTACTGGCCTGACTCACACGAACCGTGTGCTTAACTGAACTACAAGTCGTGTTTTATTGTTATTCGTAAGTTATCCATGTCTACTATAATACTCGTACGCGTAGTTTGCAAAGTTCCTCGATGTCAATAACCGCTCGATACTGAACTTGAAAATTGAATTTGATTTCCGTGTCATGGTCATCGAATACATTTTAACCACAGTATTAATTACATAAATTTTATCTTGCTGTTTGACAGACAATAATTTTATTAATAGATAATAATAACCCTACTTATTATTATAATAAACTTTTACAACGTCCAAATAGTGGAAATTGAAAACGTACTGCGGTTGACATAGACATTATGTGCACAAAATAAGACGAGACCCAGCCCGATACTAAAGATAATAAAGACCTGGACGTCTTAGGATCCCTTCATTTCCTTTTCTCTTTTTTTCCATTCTATCTTGACACTGCGTGTGTCTGTGTGGTGTTTGTGAGGTAACGTTTGCGACCGTAATCCCGTCATCAACTTGACAACGAAGTTCAGAATGGTAATTAATTATTTAACGCAAAAATCTAAAGTTAAAAAAGTCTAAAGTTAAAGTTCTTTGTGTTTTACAAAGAAGTTTGACGACCCGCCGGACCACTTGAAGTGTCCTGCCTGAGTTTGCACACGAGGCAGAAATTAGAATGATGAATTTGAATTTCTATTCTCAGTCTGGGTGCGTCTTGTCCCTGTGTGTTGTCCATGGTACCGACGTCACGGAATCCTAGTGTGGGGTATGAGTGTGTAGCGTTAGTTATTTACTGATTTATTTATTTAAAGCACCATCCCACCTATATCCTTGCACTTCCGATGCAGCCGCAGTACATCATCAGCGGCTCTCTGCAGCCGCGCCGCGAGCGGCCCGCCGTACAGCTCGGCGAGCGCCGCGTGGTCGCGGGCGAGCGCGCGCGTCGCCTCCAACGCCGCTTGCCAGCACGAGAACGCGCCCGTTAACGGCCATTGCTCGCGTCTGGTGACAATGTTGTTGTTTATGGTTTATATTACACTAGCTTTCCGGGATAATAAGTACCCTATGTCTTATTCCAGATGATGGTCTACAGGTGTTTTTCATGAAAAAAAAAATCCGTCCAGTAGTTTTGCGTGAAAGAGTAACAAACATCGATCGATACATATTAGTAGGATAATTAATATACTTAATTAATAGGATGGGTGGACTAAATCGTAGTGTGTGCCCCCGTGCAGGCAGAAGCCTCAAAAGGAGAGAATTGAGTTCAAATGGCATTATGAAGTTGGGCGGAATCTAGAATGTAGAGAAAGCCATTTAGAATAACTTCGTGCCTTCGCCTCGCCTCTGGCCTCGCGGCCTCGGGCGAATTTAAATCACTGTTGGATTTTTTGTGAGAATCACGAACAAAATTCGTGTCGCACCAGGAGGTTCTGTTTACAAAATAGAACGAATCCATGGAAGATTGATGCCCATTGCAGCCAATTCATTGGGCCAAACATCGTGTTCGCGGTGTCGCTGTTATACGCCAGTTATAATACTTCAATGTAGCTTATCAAGATATTTCCTACCTTTCAATAGCGCTCCGATACTACGACCTCAAAAAACCATAAAAAAAATTCACGGCCCATTTTAGGAGGGTGATAGCTAGCCAGCTGAGTAAAAACCCATAACAATGCAAAATACAATACATAATTCAGTTTTAAAACAATATTTAACACTTAATACCCAGAGAAGTTTGAATTTGTTCAGGGGGCCGCACATGTTGCGCATAGCAAGAGGCTATAGAAGAGGGAAGGGGCTTTGAATGTGTGTTGTAAATTGCGATAGGGCATTTAGAGATTGCTCGATACAAGATCTTTATTTATTTATTTATTTATTTATTTATTTATTTATTTATTTATTTATTTATTTATTATGTTACACCAACAAAGTAAGCACTATGGCGAGCATAAAGTTATACAACATTGAGTATTAGCTAAGTGTTACTTCACTTACAGGTGTAAACCACATTACATTCAGGCAACATTAAGCAATACACAAATGAAATAACATTGTATATAAAATTAATTATGAATAATAAAATTATATAAAAATGTCTACAGAATCAGGAAACTAGTACATTAAATAATTAAATTAAATGAATTACATTATATGAGTCGTATTTCCTTTACCTCTATACTGTAAGTATCAGTATATCGAATAGTTTGATATAGTGTCCTACTTTTTCGAAATGCTTAAGATTATTCAATTCAATTCAATTCAAAAATAATTTATTTCAAATAGGCCACTTTGTGGCACTTTTGACACGTCATAATCCGTACAATAAGATTAATAAAATACAATAAAATTAGTACAATAAAATATTAATATAAAATACTATTACAAAGTATATAGGCACAATTACCTAAAGCTAATCACACAAATATGGAATATAAAAATACAACTCATTCCCACGCTTTCTTATCATTTAAATAATCCTTTATACTATAGTAGGAGTTTTCTATAAGTTTGCGCTTTATAAAAACTTTGAACTTATTGAAGGACATATCCATTATTTCTACCGGGAGTTTGTTATAAAATTGTACAGAGTGACCAATAAATGAATTTCTAACTTTACTTAATCTAGGTGTGGATAATATTAGTTTGTTTTTATTTCTGGTATTTCGATTGTGGACATCTGATTTTTTGGTGAATTTATTTAAAGCTTCATGCATATTTTTATGCAAACGAGCTAAAGATCCACAAAAAAGAGAAAGAACTGGCTCCCAGCCTCCCAAGCCCTCAGCCTAAACACGATTCGTTTGAGGCTGACTCAAGCAAGAGCTATAAAACAGTAGCTGAAAAGGCCGTCTTATGAAGTTATGAAAGAGCAGCCCTACTTGTGTTTATGGTCCTTGTGCCGCTGGGTGGCTGCGCGCGCCAGCTTGTCCAACGCGCGAGAGTACTCGTGCTCGAGGTCTGCCCGGCGGCGGCAGTAGTCGCCCAGCTCGCCTGCAACGCCCGCAGCTGCCTCCGCGCGAGCCTCCAGCAGCCGCGTCTGCTCCGACAGCTGCACGCGAATGTCTGGACATAGCAAAAGGTATACATCAGCGATACGGCTAGCCAGACTACAAAAGTTAGCTAGTAAGTTACCAAAATTAGTCCAAATGGCCCATGATAATGTACACTCCTAATCATCATACCTACAACTAAGGGATCTCGCGCACTAGTAGTCCAAGTCGAAGACCAAAGCCGCATTAGCATAGATTTTCTATGATACTGTTCAGGTTATCGCGCACTTGGTCGCTTAGTCCGATTGGACGCGCAGTCTAGTCCGCCGACTGATCGCATATACATACATCGCACTACCTACCTCTAGTTTGCGAAGTTTTCTTGGTCTTGAGACTAATATTACGCGAGATCCCTTAGTTGTAGGATGATTAGGAATGACGTTCTCATCGGCCATTTGGACCAAAATAAATTTGGGTTGTCAAAGGCCCCATCTTGAGTCTAAGACAACCTACCCTGTTCGTACTACACACTGCTGTACAACAGGCGAAGCTATTGACCAGTTAAGGATCACTGGACTCTGTCGACTCAGTTTAATCCCAACTGTACTGACACATTAGGGTTGCCAGATGGTCAGGATTCGTCTGGATTGTCCCGACATTTCACATGATGTCCAGAGTCCCGACAAAATGCAAAATGTCCTGATAATTCACTCGACGCAACAGAACGCGTTTGCCACACGCGCTCTAACCGTTTTTTTCGTCGTCAGCTCGTTTACCGGCTATTTCCAAAAACCAAAATTTGTCCCGAAAATGCCGACTTTTTGAAGTTTTGTCCAGACATTTCAGTCAGACCTATGACACATGGTGATATGGCTTTTTTCCTGTCATTTCTTGGATTCATTTACACGTTGGATTTTGTTTTTTTAGGAATCGATATATTTGGAAAGTGCTCTCCTGTGAAAAACCATTACTTTATCGAAAGTAAATAACCATCGCGACGCGTTGGCCCACCTTTAGTGAACAGACATGCACTTAGTCGTCAAGTGGATAATTGCTCAGATAGGATCAATAAATAATCATTATAGAAGACACATTACAATTAACACCCCCACGCGGATGGTTTGCCACAAGTTCTTATCAAAAACAAGTTAATAATTTAAAAACTAAATACATGGTTTTATGGAGTCAATGTAGATACTAAACGAAAAAAACCGGGCAAGTGCGTTTCAAGCCACGCGCAGTGTAGGGTTCCAAAGTAAACCCTGTCCACAAATCTTGGAGACTAAAATGACAACCACTAATATCAAAGTTCCAAATAATGATACCAGCTAAATTTGTGCGAGCTTCTTTTCCGATTTTTTGAATCGTAAAGTATGTCATGTCGTAAGAATAGTGAATATGTACAATCTAGTCATGCTTATCCCAAAAATGTCATCAGAATCAAAGCAATATGTAAAAATTCAACTCCTTAGGATAAGTCGAAGTAGGTCTTATCAGGCTTGCAAGATTTAACCCAAACAAACAGGGCAAGCTAAATAAAACCGTTTAAAAAGAGGTTGATCTAGGATCTTCCTGGATTCTAACTTCTAAGTCTACGAAAACTGATAGAGTTCGGTTGGCAAATTGGACAAAATTACGGACAACTTTTTATAACAAACCGGAAGATGAGTGACAGATAACAACTTGCAAACGCAGATCATAAAAACAATTTGCTTCGCTCTAGGTCTTACAGGTGTGATATTATAACATTAATGTATGGATATTCATGTAAACGTGATAACATGCCTTTCGCTCAGGCCAGGGATATAATATTGCAAAGTTCAAGGTTGGATGCTTCGGTAAGCAACTTCAACCGTGTTGCTTTGACGTATTTATGAACGCTCCTTTGCCTCATATAACGATTTTCTACGAAGACTATCGATGATGATAAACACGTTTCCAAGTTAAAAAGAAAAAAAGGGACTGTGTTTTTCGCCGCTGAGGAGTTCTTCTGACTGAAGCCAACCCTGAGAAATACAATCAAGTTATGATTGACTTTAGAAAAAGTAACCAAAATTTGAATGAGGCTGGTCTGAAGCCAACGCTTAATGTAGTGGGGTCATTCTTAGTATAAAAATGTCATCAGAACTAAAGCAATATGTTAACTTGTTGTTCAAAAAAATGCCCGTAGCTACATATAGGTAAACCTCAGTTGGAAAGTCCATCAAAGTGAATAACGGCCATGATAAATAAAATGCGTCCAATCGCCATAAATAAAGGAAGTTCAACGGACTACATAACAAATCTTCCCACAAAAATAAAGCGCGAACAACCGCTCTGCTGCTGGAGGGGGCTGGCGATATAATGAGCTGCCACCGTCTCCCGCTTCGTCCTCCCCATCGATTATATGATATCAGGACATGAGCTTACATTATCTCCTGCTAACTCTATATCAAGATTTTATCTGCACATTATAATAACTGTAGGTAACACAAGTCACGCACCGAGCTTCGTCGATTTTCGTTACGAAGAACAAAAACGGTGCGAGAGGAATCGCATGAACCGTAATATTTCTTTCTTTAAATGATATTTACGAGTAACATCGCCGCGCATCGGCATTTTACCCACTTGCGTTTCGTGTCAACGAGCCGTATCCAGCCGCCGGCGCTCTACATGCTCTCTTTGTATGAACTTACATGTGAACTGGCAAACATTTTCCGGTTTCTCGGATGAGCAGTCGCTGTTTTTGCACGTCGAATGAAAGGCATACCTTAGATTTATTTTTCAACCTTACTCATTCGCTGAAAGAAAGCTAGCTAGTCGGTCACACGCGCCCGCCACATTACTCACATCACAATAGATAATAACAACGTAGCGTACGCGGGCTCTGAGAGCGAGCGGCCGAGAGCCGAGGAACGAGGGAAACATCGCGGTTCCGTTCGGAAACGCAGTTATAATTAGCCGGCAGCGTGTTACGTGTAAAGTATATTTCGGTGCCGCTAATAGACCATAAAAGATGCGGACGGGTCGTGGAGAGTAGACGTCAGAACATGGCGGGGTCAGCGGGCGCGGGATCAGGTCGCGGGCGGCGTCTTGGACGTACCGGGGAAGGCATTGGCGAGGTCGGGCGGTCCCCAGTCATGGCGCGGCTGGACGATGCAGTGGAACATCGGGAGCGCGCGGCCACCGGCGGTCGACTGGCGCACCGCGCAGCCTCCGCTGCGCCCCCGCCCCCGCCCCACATCCCCCGCAGGACCTCATGCACCCTCGCATCGCGTACCCGAAGCGTTACAGCTTTTCGCTCTTGGAATCTCTCGTTCACCCGACGAAGTTAAGTTAAGGGAGATTTGGGCTGATGCGATTATATATCCGTTTGGATAGTTTCCGCACCCATAACGCGCAGATAACGCGCCCTGTGCCGTGGATCGTACCTTCGTGAGATGACGAGAATCACCGATCTCTGCCAAGTGACTAAGATAAATGCTTTTACTCAGAATCACAACCGATCACAATCAAGGTAGGTCGGCACAAAAGGCTTGAAGATTGTTATCAACAATGCACACTCAAGTTTTTCAATTCTGGTTCGTCACAAAATGCACTCGACGGAAAAAAGAAATATAAGTTGAGGTTCTTTGTGTCGTTTACGTTTGCCGGAAGGGTCGTGATGAACGAATGTCACTCAACAATGCAGCTTTTGTAGTCTGGCATAGAAAAAATAAGGTGGATAAATTAAATGGTGGGTTGGTTGTTACTCGGGGTGGGGAGTAAAGCGTGAGCGGAGGGGTGGAGACAAGGAATTGGGAAGCTGAGAGGTTATCGCATCAACTGTTGCACGCTCTCATATAACAGCCCATAACTACATTGCAATTGTTAGATTAAAAATATTTGTTAGTCATATTTACGGAATATATCGTGAGTCAGGCTAAGATTTTTTTAGCCGAATAATAACTCATACTCGCTCCCTTAAACAATCTATTCATATGTTTTTACCACAAGCCAGTTGTCAGTAATCACAGCATGGCAGAAAAAAAATATTGTAATTCGCTTAATTTTATCTTATTTTAACCTGGATCAAAAAACGTTAATTTTGAAGCTTTTATTTAACTTGCTTTGTTCGTTAATTTGTTAGTATGTAATATGTATGGGTCAAATCTTGCAAGCTGAATTAGAACTACCTACTTCCTATCATCCTACAGAGTTGAAATTTCACAAATTGATTTGGTTCCGATGACAATGCACTTTATGTTAATGGTGACCTGATACTATGCCCAAAGTTTACTCCAGATAAAGGAACTCTTCAACAATCAAAGACAAAACCAAAGACACAAACATATTCAGTGTAAACTCCATGTAACGTCACTCGATTTAACGACAGACTCCCTGAAGCGTCGAAATCACTCGGCTTTGGTTGGTTTAGCTTGTAGCTTCCATACAACGATACAATCTATATAGCATTACACCTTCGATCATTCGTGATGAGGTGGGAACGGCACCGGAGTTTAATAGCTACAACGACCTCCCATTAACTGAGTGGATTCAACAATTCAACAGTTCAACATGGCAGGAAAATTTACAGAAAATCATCAAACCTACATCGAAGTAGACGACTGGTTGTTTACAACGCGAACGGCTTCACTCACAGACAAAGAAATTTTGGATTCGTGAGAAAACTGATGATCAAGAACAAAGAGATGAAGAAGATGAGACGGATGAGCCTGAGCCTCCGCCGAGCATTAAAGAAGCTCTGGAAGCAGCTAAATTATTGGAAAAGTACTTTCTTTATCACCAGGATGCCTCAATATCGCAAGATATGAATAAAATAAGTAAAAAATACAACAAAATTACTGGTGCAGCAAAAGACGTCAGACGAAAATAACAAATTATACGCAATACGTTCAAATAAGAATTGTTTTTTATGTAATTACTAACACTAGTCTGAAATAAACTTTTTCTTTTTCTAATCAAAATATGCACAATCCTTTGAGTGTCGTTATATAGAGTTTACACTGTAATTTTTAAAGTTTTTTATTTAGCTTTATTTTCTTAATTGTCCAATAAGGATCCAATAGATGATGTTACACTCAACTTATTAATAAATTCTCAGTACATGTATACCTGTCTAGGTACAACTAACTCGAGAATATTTATATAGTGAGAAAAAAAATACAGTCGAATTGAGAACCTCCTCCTTTTTTGAAGTAGGTCATCCATTTGTTAAAATAAAAGCTTGGTCTAATAGATCCTCCCTTTTTAGGCCACCATGTTTATTTCTGGACTATTACGACTTCCATTGGAAACAGTCGGCTCGCGGATAAGATAGTAGAACGGAACCCGACACGCGATATGAAAGGTCAAAATTGGGCTTCTCTTGAGATCACATGCATCAATCAATCGACAGTGAAAATACACAAAAAGTGATCGTCGATGTCTAGTTATCTAATGCTCATAAATAAAGTGACACCAGAGATTAAAATAAATTTACGACAATAGTATGTTTTTCAACACTTAATTATCACATGACACGAACACAATGATAGATACAAAAGACGCGCAGCAAACAATAAGAGTTTCAAACGCATCTTTAAATAGGACAGTCACAGATTACACAACTCAGATAATGTTTTCCAATATAAGAGCCTAGAACGCTAGGATCGTGTACTCTGGGAGGGGAGCAATGTTCCCGCGAACCCTGCACCCACGCAGAGTTCGCTGAATGCGACTGATCCTTTTTTATGATATGGAAATAGCAAACGGGCCCAACTGAAGGAATATATACCAACTCACAGACAAGTCCGAAAAATTCTGAGGAACACAGGTCAATACAGAATGTATTGTTCCTCTTCCTGAGCATTAAAAATAATCCACTCACCTTAAACTTAGTAGATGTGTTATGTTATAACTGTTATAAGTCACCAGAGCAAATCAGCAAACAGTCGCAGACCTTAATGAAGAATGAACTAATTCATTACTGATGTAACGCCAAAGGCCGACACTGAAATTAGGTATAAAGATTTACGAGGCAAGGAACCCATTGTTACCGATTGTCCCTCCGATATTGCAACCCAGAGGAAAACCCGTAAAAAACATTTCACGGTCGATTCTAGATGTAGGGTAGGGTGGTAGTGAGACAAATACGTAAAATACTATGACTGTGACTATGCACGAGAATCGTCTGGACTAAACTAGACAGGGGAGTGTATTGTACTCCGGTACTCGCTACCGATGGTCCGACGAACAACGTCGCGACGCGCGTCGGTGCAAAACTTCGGGTGTTTTTTGATTTTAAATACCAGTGAGCGACGAGCGTCAGGCGCTCTATTAAATAGGTATCACAGCATCAAATCAATCAAACTCAAACGCAACGCTCAGTTTATGTATCAACAAAAAAATATCATTTACTGCGTTCGACCAACAAAGATAACCAAACCAAGCTACGCACTACACAGCAGATGCCGTTGTCAAAAACTTTATTAAAAAGCAAAGCCAAACACGAAATATTGGTTTGCCCGCATGTGGAAACTCAATCCGGGGCCCGGAATCAGTCAGCTGCGGAGCGGCTCAAGGGGAGCGGGGTGAGGAGTGTGGGGGTGAGTGAAGGGTGGCCGCGGGGGTGGAGTACGGCGGAACCGGTCGGCGCGCACGCAACCATCGCCCCTCACCCCGCAGGTATCAATACAAAAGACAAAAACCTCAGCGTGAACGTGAACCCCTTCACCTTTTACGTTACATTTGTTTGCGTTCGATCGACACCTGCCGACTAAATGACGATGCTAATGAGACGCCGAAGGCACGCGCTTCCTTATTCAACATTTACACCAAAAGAGCACATTGCAGGGCCGTTTTATCATGATCCGGACGAAAATAGAGAAACAGGAAAAATATTATTGATGGAATTCCGCAAGATACTTTGATGGCGTGATTAGACGTGCTCCGGCCGTAAAGCGCGAATCGACCGTAAACTATGTCGATGATAGTTACGACGATGATAGATTCCGGGTAATTCCGACACTTGGGAACTCATAAACGCCATGAATATCGAAGATATGTAATAAAACAGCCCTGCCCATCTGGTGAATGTGAATAATATTGGGTACGAATATAATCAAACTTCTATATTTTAACAGAGCAGCTTTCGTCACAATTTTCGACAAAGTAGGTAGGTTGCACGGACGTAAAAAAAGACGGACGTAATCCTAAGAACAAATTCAGTGAAGCACCCATCGTAATACCAACTCTGTATTCGTACAAGTACACACACCCACACATTGATAACATCTTGATATGACATTGACACCATCGCGAATCAAAAATTACAAAATTACGCACACATGGTAAGCGAGCTGTCAGCTGTCAGCTTCACTCTCGATTAGACAAGGTTACGTCCGTTCTTTTTTTACGTCCGTGGTAGGTAAGTATAATTATTGGCATATTTCAGCTTCTGCACAACAATGAATGAAATCTTTTTCTACAATGTAAACAGTCAATAGAATTCCTAAAGAAGTAATATATTTTTAACTGACTTCAAAAAAGGAGGAAGTAGGCATTCAATTCGACTGTATTTTTTTATGTTCGTTACCTCAAAACTATCGACTGGGTGAACCGATTTTTATGATTCTTTTTTTAATCGAAAGCTGGTGCTTGTCACTTAAAGAGCGATATGTGACGAGTAGTTTTTGAGTTATCTCTAATTTTGAAGTTGCTTATTTTTTGTCTAGAATTATTGTTTAAATTTTTTGAAATCTATCCAGTTCGTTACGATATTCAATACGATAAGGTCCTGATTAACCAAATAAGCTCATTGGCCATTGCATGTTTAAAGTTACGAGCTCTATCAGTGGCACTAAGCTCTTTACATCAACACAATTCTGCAATACATTTGCTTGCTCTACAATATTTAGAACTGTCATGAAATAGACATTCAAATAATAAGATTGACCGCTACTACGCTGAGATTGTTCGCAGAGTAGATAAAGTTAATTAAGAATAAAGACTGCCGATGCAATACTGGAATAGCCGGACAATTGCTCGTCAAGACGTCAGCCGGCTCATTGAACCTCTCTTGTTACGGAGCTCCGGTTAATTTATTGAAAACGACATAATCTGACGCTACTCGGCATGCACGCCAAGATTAATCTAAGAGGACAATAGTGTGAAATAGCTAGAGGTAGATGAATGCAAGACGATGCGATGGAGCGAATTGGCACGCAGGTAGTCCGCCCAGACAACAAGGCGCAGACAAATGCAACTAAATATAGACGTATACGTATTTTGCTTTCTTATGTGTCTATTAATTGTGTAACTAACTAAAATTCCCTTGAGTTCCCTGTTTAATTAAAGGTGTCTTGCGTGTCTCACATCAACAGCTAACAGCATCTGTTGGAGTTCCTCTGCAACAGAGATATCTATCTGGCTTGGAATCTAATCCGAAGCTCTTAATTCCCATTGAATTTCCGATTTAAGGAGTTAAGAAGACATACGCAATTAAAATATCACTTATCTTAAAGAGTCCTCCAACGCATAAACTCTTGACTTTAAATAAAAACAGAGAGATTTCGTTCGGGGGACAGAGTACGTATTGGACCGATAGGTCGTATGTTGGCTCTATATATTCAAGAACGCCAGTAACAAAAAGGTATAATTAATAATTACACGTATTCATTGATAATAACATAGTGTTGAGTCGATAATGCGATCGCAAAAGCTGCAAGTCGTACTGCCCTTAATGCCTCTGGCGATTGTAAATTACGTCCACGATGTGCAAGCTGTTTATTATACGGAAGAAACGACCAGGTATAACTTACAGTTTACACCTGGTGTTCAGTACCTTCAGTAGTTAGTACTATTTCAGTAATTATTTACTACATAGTGGCTACTCCCAGTCTTAAGTAGAAAGGAAAATCTCTCAGTACCGCATGTTCTTTGAATTAATTATAGCTGGTACAGCCTTGTTGGAAGTGTCCCTGCTTGCCGAACCCCTTGATCGGGTTCGATTCCCGACAAGGACATTTATGTGACAGGTAAATTTTTGTCAGGGCGCGTGGTTTTTTGTGATGGTCCGTTTTTTGTATGTGTAATGTGTATGAACCCCGAAACACATACATAAGTAATATGTGCGGGACTGTTTATAAGCGTTTATTAAAACGCAGAATATACCTGCTGAAGTTTTTTTATGAATGAATGAACGAATTAAGAAAGCTATGTGCGGTTAAATGGCAGTAAATAAACTACTATCTTTAAAAACCACATAATACTGTCAGAATGTCGTTAGCGAAGCCAGAGAAGGTGTTTAAGAAATGAAACAGAGAACGAAGTAGATATGGAACCTCGACGAGTAGAACTCGGCGATCGGACCACGGTGCACGGGCACGAAAGGACAATCGATGAACAAGTTACAATATAATAATACTATTACTACAGTGTATAAAATTGTGATCACAATATATTCACATAAATTGCAGTTCTGTAATCAACGCCCACATGCAGTTAGGATAACGTCGACTGCCGGCTCTTGTTTATCATAATTAAATCTGAATCATTAAATTATCAGAATCTAAAATTCCGCTCGGCGCCAGCGCAGCGACGCGGGCGTATCCATTGAAAGTGTCTCGCCTTGTTCCGAAGTCGCACTTGTGACTCAATGCTGGCGCTTAATTGCCAATTGTTTTTAGTGATGTCAATAAGCATGGAAAAGTAATTTATGACAATTAGATTTGGCACGTACGGGTCGTCATTTACGAGAAAACCTGTGCCTTGTGGACCTAATGGCCATTAATATGGGCCTAGGACTGAGGACTAGTACTAGAACTACCGGAATATCGGATCCTGTTTTCCGTATTGCAATCCCTAATTGCATCATTATCTGATACTAAACACCTAAGCTGCGTGGTTATCCCTAGCTGTTCCCCAAATTCAGGCATTAAAAAGCTTTCGTAGTTGAGCCATTCAAAAACTTGAAAACAAAAACTGTTCTCGCTGCACCAATATTGAGCAACTGAGAACGCTTATTATAAAGATATTAAACTCGTTTGCGGTCTGAGCTCCCGTGACTTGTAATGATTCACCGGCAGTCGACCAACGCCGCTGACTGCCTCCTGTCCTGTCGCCTCGCAGTACGTGAGCTGCATACCCGACGCCTCACTCTACACCACTCCATCTTGATAAACTCATAGATATCTCTATTCCGATCACAAACGCTCTGAGTGGATTGGATCTTTACAGTTATAGACATCTCTCACACCTTACAGTTATACAATATAATTGTCAATTTTTACGCGATTGGTCGCAATGAGAGCCAAAAATGCAGATTTCAGCTTGAATTTTTGGCTGGCAGTGCACCGGTGTTGCATTTGGTGCCGCATATTGGAGACACTGACCACTTACCATCAGGCGACTGACAAAATATAAAACGATAATCACTTAATGGAACTAGCATTTCACTCACCCAAAAACATCGTCAAAATTTTCTGTCATCTATTGCATTTTAGAACGATCTAGCAGCTTTGCGTTAAAAAAAGTTCTCGTGTTTTATAAAGGATTTACCTAAATCTTCTTTATCTTTGTATTTAATATTTTAATTAGATCTAAAAATTACACATTATAAATTATTACACAAATATTTGATGGTAAACATCCCTAGCCTCAAGACTCTAACGTAAGTCAAACATTAAGTGGCTCTCGATATTGAAGATTAGAAGTGCTTGCGGAAGAGGCTACTCATAACATAAAGTCTACAAAATTATGTACTCGTACATTTTACATCGAGATAAGACATGCTAAAACCATGAATGTGCATAACAAGCCGTTTTTATAACGTAGCCCGCATAAAATAACAATGGTATCTTATTATTAATAGGATTATTAAATAGTTGTAGTATTTGCAACGTAATCTTAGTTACCTATATTTTATAGGTGCGACGCCAATGAATTCCAACTAGTATTGCACATAGTTGAAATAAACCACAAGATTTATAATAGTCATTGTGATATCTCGGGAGTATAATAGTAGGGCGTTGTTGTGTTGTGCATGAGACAGACAAGATGACTTTTAAACGGACAAGAAAATGTGGAACTATCTGATTTGTGTCTTTTTTCTTTAAATTTAGACCTGTGGATTTCGTTGTTAATGTTAAACTACATTGCAATGACAACGAATGACACTATAACGTTTCTTGAAAAAATTTTTTGCTCAGGTGCTCCAGATACAGATACTCCAGACGTTCAATATTATATTAACCTATAGGTAGCTTTCTTTATGTCAATATATCAATGGCTGGGCTAATTCCTTGGTGTTTTAGCTCAGGTACTTCAGGACTTAAATTTTTATATGATTTAAAAAAATTCATCGCATTGAATTACTTTTGCTATTGTAGCTGATGATAGTATGATGATGTCTCCTACTTGAGAAATGATTGATTCTGATACTAACTTCCACCCCCCTTTAGATCCGATTTCCAGGATAAAACTATCCTATGTCCTTCCCAGAATTCCATTATCGTTTCAACGGATAAGGCGTGCAGCCCTGCTAGCCAGCTCTGATAGTCAACTTTAGCCTTAATCTTCATCTAGGTATTTCACACAGAAGTTTTTAGAATGAACGGTTATACACACAACGTGCGATCATTTAATTGCTATAATTTTGAATGGAAGATTGTATAGCTATGAAGTCTTATTATTACCCAACTGACTCATGGAATTTATTGTTCTAGCCTGGATCTCTACTAAATTTTCTTATGAATACACACATGGCAAACGTACTTTTAAACTGTATTGTTTATTTGCAATCATAATTGAACTTATTTTAGATTAATGGAAACCGCATGTTTATAGTATCCTATAGATATGGTCCAAGTATAAAAATCTGCCTGCAGGACATAGGAGATCCTACTCTATCTCCTTAAAAAATCGATTCAATCCATTTACCTACATAAAAGAACTAGGAACAGGAATGGATTTAATATAATTAAACCAATATTAATAAATCAGCAGTAGGTATATAATTAAACTTTGCATTATTTAATAATATACCTAGGCATAAGGAAATCGCAAAAGCAAAACAATATTATATGGGTCGTGCAGCGACGAGCTCGGGTACGCAGACGGTTAGATTTAGCTCAGGACGGATCGCACGCGCACGAGCGGGGCGACAAGCGTAAACATAACATTAAAATCTCCGTATTCAATCACCACTTCTTCAAAACAATAACACGTCGGATAAGTTTGACTTGAGGGCTTTATTATTACTCTTCGGCCTTGAACTGGCAGCGGTAGCCCAATGAGAGAGGGCTGGGGCCGAGCGCAATTACTGTCGCCGGGGGACGCCGCGCCCCGCCTCGATCACGCTAAATAAAGTTCAAGTAGCCGTCGTCATTGTATTCGAACGATATCTTTACAGGTCTAATTTATTCGCCTCAGGTTTCTATCGCGGCCGACATGAATTACACTATTGTGAGTATACTTATTGTGCCATTATTATTATTTTAATTTGATTCAATATATCGCGTCAATTTGACACCGCGGCGCCGTTAGATTTGCACGGTGGTCGTATGCCGTCGATCGCTGTTCGTTATGCAGATTCTGTTCGTTGAGTGTAGTCATGCGGGACATGCGGGTAAACGCTTCAGCGTGGCGCGATGGCGTTAGCGGAGCGGGTGCGTGCAGTGGCATCGTCGACCGTCGTGGTTCTATATATAGCGGGCGCTCGCCACGTCTCTGACTCACGGCACGGCCGATCGGCACCACTCGGCGCTGCTTTATAATGTATTATGGCGCTAGAGAACCCACAATCTCCGCGAGACAATGCCCGCTCGTCGCGTCCCCGTCGATAAGCCGGCTGGATTTCTATACGAAGTTGGCCTTGCATTATATGGAGCTCGGCAATCCCAGATAAAGATAGGCAATAGGCTTTCATCGTTTATATCTGGCGATAAAATCCTCAGGTCAAAGCCATTGTTCGTACCCAACCTAATGCATGGATGAAAATTAAATACACTACATAAATAAGTTTGGTATTTTTCCAATTAATTCGTAATTCGACCAACGTTTTGCTTCTGGGTACAGAGTGACTGCTCTGAATCTGAACAGTCAATGAGGTCAGATGAAGTTTCTCGGAACAGACGAAAGAGTTCACAAAGCTTCTTGAAACACGCAAACGCACGGAACTCGTCTTTAGACAGACTATCAAAATCGGAACATTCGTTTGCAGAAAAATTCTCTCACCCCAAACGCATACAAGGAACCTATATAGACAGATGTAACTGCAGGTAGGTAGATAGTCCGTTCCGTCGAGGGTAAAATAAATTCATAACCATTTTGTATCTAAATAAACTTCTATTTAAATAAACCAGTGTTATTTGTTTTGCTCGCGAATTTTCTTTGAAGGTAAAATAATTGCCGTACCTACTTCGTATCGGTTATCATTAATGCTATTCATGCGGGTAAAATGATACTCACAATTTTTATCCAATTAAAACTTATAACAGTTTTCAACTAGAATATCTAATGGCGTGTCAGTTATCACCACGCAATATCATTTACCAAGCTCGGCATTTGTTGTATCGTGAAATTCGTGAAACACTACATTTTTATTATTGTAACTTAATAAAAGTTAAAAAAAAATCACTACATCTACATAGACGTACATAGATACATTTGAACACATCCAGCAAAACAACATGCAAATGCATTACAGCATTAAAATAGTCATTATTACTAATTATGCAAGAGATCATCAGCATCATACGCTGCTATAAATCGTAGATTTTCCGTAACGTAACGTTTGAAGGCGACGTCGAAAAGAGGTAGGTAATTATGGAAAAGTGCTTTTAGTAATGGGGAAGGCCTTGCGTAGCATTGTTCGAAGTTTCGAACTGAATACCAATGCGCACTCCCGCGGGACAGTACGGGTGGCAATGGCGAAACGTCAATGGTCGACGCCCATCATTGTAATCACTTGCCGAAGGCGACACAAACCACTAATGACACCCATCAATATTAACAAAAGTATTATTACCACGCCTTTCAGGAATCTTTTGTTCTTTTTACAGCGCGTTACAGCACGTTAACGTAATGTGGTCATTAATCAATCAAAAGAAATCCATTACAGAAATGCTACTGTCAATCATTTACGTCTTCTACGTTTTAAAAATTTTAGTTTACTTCACGTAATGGTTTGCATTTTATAGTGCCCTTGAAAGTCAAAGTGAAAAATAACTGTTCATGAGGCTCACTCTTGGGGTATGAATTGACTGACATCTATTCAAACCTCTTATCACATAATTGACACTATTGGAGTATTTCAGAAAGCTATATTACAAAGTATTGGTAGAGATGGGTAGAGTCAATGGATTATAAGGCATTGTGAACGGATGAATTACCTATTTCTGGAATCTGGAAGCAGCTATATTACAAGATTTACAAATTTACGTTTCATAGAATAATATAGAACAAAGTAAAAACTAAAAACGGTCGTAAGCTTTTTGCTTTGGAATGAAATGCAATGCCAGAAGGCAGAATCCCAGAAAATTAAGCTGCTCCCGTATGCATTAAAATAATTTAAACCCGGTTTCTCGAAGACCCCGTGCTACCACAGCAATCCTTGTTAGTTGTCATAAAGTTTTATTCCTCTCATATACCAGCAAACCGTGTAATATTTTTCGAGTCGTGCTCAGATCGTACTTAAACCAGATGGCCCCTATCACAATATACAAATCATTAGTTTGGTTGAAGAGTTCTTCTCATTCATCTGATGGTACAAGTAGTTACTATTTATAAAATGGTTGTAAATGAGAAAATACTTTTCCTACACCGAGTAACCTAGATAATAATACACTGCTTTATTATCTTTGCTTGTTTATATTTTCCTGTTTATTTTCATAATTACTTTTGGATCCACTTTTCCTTATTATGAAAATAAATCTGTCTAACATTCAAGGATTTTCGTAGAAGCCAATAAATAATTAAAATGTAAAATGTACATAAGTGCATCTTGACATTCTTCACGATAAGAAGTTGAATTGTTCATAGGCAATTAAAAGGCAGTGTCACCATTAAAAGTGTAATCGATAATTATTCGAGACAGCCGCGGCGCCGGTTGACTGCTACATCTGTTGAGCACGTGATGGCTACCGAGTGAGCATCACTCTCCAAATCTGCCTTCCATATCGTGGGTTAGCTGTTAGTGGTTACAGATTAGGCGTATTTTCAGTGCGCACACGCTTATTTTTAACAAATCTAAGGAGGTGTCTATTCTTCATGCATTTTTAACGGATGTATTGGGTGATACTTTCAACTCAACCAACTCATCTATTTCTAATACTATTAGTACTATAAGGATGTGGCTTTTAATTGGAACAACGGAACGAGCTATAATCTAAGAAATAGTTTAAATGTTATGGGACCCATTAGTCATCTTGGCGAATATCTCGTCTTCAAATGTACACCCAATACCTACTTGGTTGTTCTGACTTTTGGAGTACTAGTCGACCTTTTTCTTAGTCGACATTAAACAAGTTTTACGACAAACACCACTAATTGAAATGTTCTGTAAAAGCAGGACAAAAAACGGCAAGTTATTAATGATTCTTTGGAAGTATCTGAGGCTCTGTCTAACGGCACATCATATTCTAAGCGTACGAAATAAGCGATTGTTGATAGATATTTAGAGCTAGATGTTTCCATTTCATTGATCTCTCGTGCACGTCAGAGTTCAGACTCCACAAAGCCTAAATGATTACTAACATGAGTATGATGAATTTTAAACGAGATGAGACAGGTTGATCCGACCAGAAACACTATGTAAAATAGAGGCAAGTTCATTACAAACGTTTGTTGACTTTAGATATAAAATCGTTTACACGTAAGCATGTGCCACGTTCTATATAATACCAGTTGTTGTGCTAATTAATAACTTTCATGAATAAAAAAGTTCTTCCATTCATAAGATTTTCTATGTCGTAAAAACTTGGCAAGTCTTCACCATTGATCACATTACTTTGTAAGTATAAAAACTCCGTTTAATATCTGGTAATCTCTGGTTTAATATTAGTTCGGAATAGGTAGGTGGATTGGTATAAAAATTAAACTGGCAGTTGAACTCGCGGCGGGTTCTTATTTTGATTGGAAAGAACACAAATGGGAGTCGAACAAAATCTGTCAAAAAAACGTACGGGTATATTTGGTTGTGAAATATCGGGAGTTGATAATATAGCTAGTTTTTGGTGGAATTATTATAATTATTGTTGTGAGTGGAAACAGTGGACGCTTGCCCCACCCTGTCTCTGACCTGTAAGGTATCTAATCAAACTTAAAAAACTTAATTATCTATGTACTAACTACAAATCTGTAAGAAAGTTTACACTCGACAGCCTTCAGTCGACACAAAAAAATGCAATCAAAACAAAAAGCGCGCGTATAGTTTGCTAGTTACGTATTATTTTTGCTGCCCCACCCTGAGCCCATGGCTGGCTACGCCCATGATCCTTTTAACTTAATATTTCCACCCCCTGGGGAAACCCAAATCCCTACAGAGTACAGACAGACGAGTGACTCCTTCAGCATATGTAGTATAGCTGGTCGCTGGAACGCGCAGGTAGGCCGCTGATCTTTCACTAAAGTATTCACATACAACCGTTTACGTGCCTGTTTTAGGGTTTGTGTTGTGGGGCCCACCGATCCCCTTGTACAATACAATGTAGTATACATAGGTACCCTATTGAATGAACTGACGACATGAACTTCGAATTTCTGGCATTGTTAATTTTACACCAAGTTTTAATGAAGTAACTTGTAAAGTTGGGAGATAATCTTGACATGTAGATTGTTTCTAGTGAGTTACATTAGATACATAACGTGTCTAATTAATTATATTATTTTTTAGTAATTACATACATTAATTTGATTACGCTGGAAATGTACGAATACATGTACGAAGGAAAAAATCTGTCAATAGGATTACTTCATTTCACGCGGCTGGAAAAATTAAGTGATCTTACGCCCCAACTCAGAGTCACTAACAGTTACTTTAATCGCTCTTCAGTAAAGATTCACCATACAAATTCTGTACTAAGGAGCAATTTAAGTAACCGTTAGTGACTCTGAGTTGGGGCGTTAGAAATATAATTTTACTTGCACACCGCCTCACTACGTCGCAAATCTGATGGCTGGAGAGCTATTGAACCATTTGACTATCCCACTTCCCACAAAGCTAGAAATTTATTAAATGATATTTTATTATCAGTCAATTAAGAAAGTACCGTTCTGGCAGGCATCTCGCGGTTGCGTCATCATCCCTTAAATTTTTGAAAATGCAAAAAATATTTTTTTTATCCCACTCCCACAAGGCTACAATTTTAATATGTTGTAATTTACATATGTTTAAGTGTAAAAAAAAATTGCCAGAACATTTTGAGGGTTGCAAGTGTGTGCCAGAACAGAGCAAAGTTGTCATCGGGAGAGCAATTCGTATCTTTCTATGTATAATTTCAGGCTCTAGTTTGATTTGATATCATTCAAATGTATAGGGCGATTGTTGGATCTCACAGATAGTACAGATTGGTGGAAATAAATTTCAGTATTGCCATACAAAAAATATTAATTTTCATACAAATGTATCCTTCTATTCATAAATTCAAGCTCTAGCCTGCTTTTGATGTCATTTAAATGTACAGGACTATTGTTGGATCTTACAGATCATACATACACTTTGGTGGAGATAAATTTCGGTATTGCCATACAAAAAATAATAATTTTCATACAAATGTTTCCTTCTATACATAATTTCAAGCTCTAGCCTGCTTTTGATGTCATTTAAATGTACAGGACTATTGTTGGATCTTACAGATCGTACACTTTGGTGGAAAGAAATTTTGGTATTGCCATACAAAAAATAATAATTTTCATACAAATGTATCCTTTTATACATAATTTTAAGCTCTAGCCTGCTTTTGATGTCATTTAAATGTACAGGACTATAGTTGGATCTTACAGATCGCACACTTTGGTGGAAAAAAGTTTCAGTGTTGCCATATAAAAAAATAATCATACAAATGTATCCTTGTATGTATAATTTCAGGCTCTTGTCTCTTTTTGATGTCATTATAATGTATGGGGTGATTATAGAATCTCATAGATCACACACATTGATGGAAAAAAACAGTATTACCCTACAAAAAATAATAATTTTCATGAAGCAAAATCAGCGAGTTCCATTCCTGGCTAATAATATTGATTTTTCAAAAATCTAATGATGCAGTTTTGGTTTTCATCAAAATCGGCCCTGAGACTCCTTTGACCACTTTTCGCTATTCCTCATAGTTTTGAATTTATCCATCCACGCTCACTTGAACAATTCACCCTGTATACTCTTCTGGCAGATACTTGCAACCGCTAGAATGTTCTGGATGTTTACATATATTTTTTAAACAATTGAAAGAATGTTACCTGAAAATTTGAGCCTTGTGCGAGTGGGTTATGAATTCCTCTCCCGATGACAACTTTGCTCTGTTCTGGCACACACTTGCAACCCTCAAAATGTTCTGGCAATTTTTTTTTTTACACTTAAACATATGTAAATTACAACATATTAAAATTGTAGCCTTGTGGGAGTGGGATAAAAAAAAATATTTTTTGCATTTTCAAAAATTTAAGGGATGATGACGCAAGCGCGAGATGCCTGCCAGAACGGTACTTTCTTAATTGACTGATAATAAAATATCATTTAATAAATTTCTAGCTTTGTGGGAAGTGGGATAGTCAAATGGTTCAATAGCTCTAGGGCTATGATGGATTCTCTGGCCTGAGATTCCAAAAGGCCTGAGACTATTATGATACATATGTTTTATGTTTTAAATCACAATTTGCTTCTCGCAAAGCAATCAATAGCTTTATCAGAAGCAGCGGTCACGATTCCTACGAGGCGACCACGAAGCAACGACACGGGCGACACACGCTGCGTGCATCGCAATGAGACGCCCGTGCCGTCGTCGTCACGCTGCAACTTCGGTGCGGTTGCACGACGGACGCACGAAGACGACGCACTAGCACGACTGTCAGGTCTGTCAGCGTCGTTAAATATAATCTTGTAACCTGCGGAGCTTACAGAGAATCTTTCGTAGACACTTGGCCTTATTCGTGTCTCACATCATGATAATATTGTATTACTTACTTATTAATTAATATTTTATGGCAGTTTTTGCAACATCAGTGTAAGAATTGATGAAATCATGTCATGGGAAAGTGATTACAATAAAAAAGGATGTCAGTAGTCAACAAACAAAGGAATTTAAACACATCAAATTAAATTATACGCGGGTCCTATCCATTAAAAGCAGGATTTGATGATTAGCATAACTTAATAACTGCTGATGAATCTATACAACAGCTGCAGTCACTTCCTTATATCGGTTTTGGGCTCGTTTGATTGGCGACTCCTGTTCAGTATAACTTGAGCAAGAGCTGTGTATGATTGACTGTTAAAAATAAATAAATAGGAAGGAACCACCTCAAATCACAATTTAGAAATGTATGGCTGATGCATTTGATTTGTTTCTATGAGTAAGAGGCGTTAGTTTTAGATTTCTAGGATTAAGAGAAAGAATGAAAC
Source organism: Thymelicus acteon (assembly GCA_951805285.1). NCBI lineage: Eukaryota > Metazoa > Arthropoda > Insecta > Lepidoptera > Hesperiidae > Thymelicus > Thymelicus acteon. The sequence continues at coordinate 10,752,445 of OX638228.1, forward strand.
AATGGGATGGCAAAGGTACTGATTGATAGAACTGGTCTGTTTCGAAACTAGGGGTACAAATTACTTTAAAACTGTGGCTAGGGAAGACAATACAGGCAACTTCGAACGTTAAAATTATTGAGATCTCTCGTCCTAGCCGGGAGTCGGGATTTGAAGTAAGGTAATTTCCAATTTATATCCCCATGACGAACACCGATGTCGAGTCGTGGGAGGAGAGGAAGCCAGTAATGAACGCACTCCGTCACTCGCGACACTCCAGCATTACATTACATCATTTATTCATTAGCAGACGCAAAGGAAATGCTCTCGACGACGGAAACATTATGTTACTGCGCCTCTAAAGACAATGGAATCTAATCCATCCACTTGAAGGCAACTGTCTTTTCGAGTCTTGACTTGACCACTGTCAATTTACAATGAACTAGCTGACCCGGCGAACTTCGTATCACCTAAGGATCAATGCAAGTAGTGATACTTTTAATTAAATTTTAATAAAGCTTACATATTAATTTTCACATATCTGAAGTTCTTTACCCCTTAGGGGATGAATTTCCAAAAAAACCTGTTACAGTCAATTTTGGTTTCTAACTATTAACTTACATATGAATTTTCTCTACATTTCTAAGTTCGAAAATAACGAAGTTTCTTATAAACTTACATTCATTTATTTACTCTTTATTGACCACAATATTTAATTACGGTACAATTAATGCATTCTCTACCAGCTAACCAAGTACAAGCAGGCTAAGCAGAGACAACGCGAAGGTTACATCCCCTGGTTTTACCCCTTAAGGGTTGAATTTCCAAGAAAATTATTACAATAATTATGTTTCTAACTATAAGCTTACATATTAATATTCACATTTCTGAGTTCAAAAATGACGAAGTATTGTACGAACTTACAACCCCTTAATTTTGCCTCTTAAGGGATGAATTTCCAGAAACCGTGAAACAGTTATTTGTGTTTAACTATATAATTTTCACCCTTTTTCAAAACTGACGAAGTTGCCATACTAACTTTCACCCCCTTAATTAACCCTTTGAAATCCCCCAAAATAACGCATTATTGTTAAATTTTGTTTCTAATTTTTATGTTTTTAATATATACATTTTTATGTTTTTAACTTCAAAATGAGGAAGTTGCGTACTAAGTTCCATCCTCTCAAATAACCCTTTAAGGAATGATTTTGCAAAAAAAAAACAAACAAAATTAACTTTTGTTCATAACTATAAACTTAAATAAAAAATTTCATGTTTATAACTCTAAAACTGACAAAGTTGGTTTGTATGAAAGTAACTTCCAAACTCTATTTCTACCCCTTAGCGGATGAATTTCCAAAAATCCGATAGCCTATGACACTCACAAATAATGTGGCTTTCTAAAAGAATTTTCAAAATCGGTTCACTAGATCCAGAGATTACCCCTACAACGTCACAAACTCACCTCACAATATCACAGACAAACTTTACCTCTTTATAATATTATTAACCGACGAAAAAAAAAGGAGGAGGTTCTCAATTCGACGCGTATATTTTTTTTATGTATGATCACGCAGCAATCGGCACAGGGTGGTCCGATTTTCATGATTCTTTTTTTAGTATAGATTCACGGACCTAAAAAAAAGACGGACGTAATCCCAAGAACAAATTCAGTGAAGTACCCATAGTAATACCAACTCTCTATTCGTACAAGTAAACACACCCACACATTGACACTTCACTGCTTCAATCGCGAATCAAAAATTACTCTCGATTAGACGAGGTTACGTCCGTCTTTTTTTCAGGTCCGTGTATAAATTATAGAGTTCATAAATCTTCTTGAAGATATTTCTAGTCAACCGTTAATGTCAACAAAGATAAATTGTCGTATAACTCATTCAGATTTCAGAGTTATAAACACCCTAATTTTACATGATATTATTGCTACTTTTGTACTGATGTGAGATCACTGCACTGCTACTACCTTTTCTCTACTGCTACGATAGTTTCTCATGTAAATTTCAGCACGTACCTACAAGATATTGTATTAGTTGGAGTTGATAGAATACCCTCTAGGACTCGATACAAATATTGACGTTCTTTGCTGACGAATACCCACCTATCGACTCAAATTGACAATAGAAACGATAGGTAACAGTTGCTTCATTGGCAGGTGCCTGCCTACAATACAATAGACACCAAGATGCCGTTATGTTTGTGCCCATCAGAAATTATCAGATGCTCTGATCAACAATCTTATGCCTTACCAACCACACGTAGGGGAGAGGGGGGCAGTTTAGTACAGGGGAAGTTTTGAATTATTCGATTTATGAACGCATTCTTTATCTTTCCCAACCTCCATAACCTTTTTAATACTGGTAAATCCGAACTACACATCTATCAGATCCCAACTACCGTCAACGTCAGGGTAATTTTACAAAAAAATTGCCGGTTACTTTACGGAGACCAAAATAAACAAATATTTTTTTGCTTGTAAGCAAATTACTGAAAACATAGGTATTATTATCAAGTTGTGATTATTCATAGTGTTTCATATATTATAGACTCAGTATTTACAAATATAAGATCATTAAACACAAGTTAGTTTTTCGTCTAGAAATTTTTAATTCTGAAAGTTGGTATTGGGGCAAATTTGAACAAAATCACTGGGGCACTTTTGAATAAAATGTTCAAAGTGCCCCATACATATAAATAACATATGGGTATTTATTTTATGAAAATATAAGGAAGCGATTTCATTTTTTATTGTCTTTACAGTCATTGAGAACCGCTTTTTGAGATTGTTTATTTTATATTCAACACTTTTAAAGTAAGTATCTTCCTAAGGCTCTTTAAAATTTCATATTTTTTAAGATACTTATGAATGTTATTACTTTTTAATATTGTTTCGGAATATCTAATTTGATCTCGGGTTATACAAATAAGTTTGCTACCTTTGTTCAAGACTGCCCCAGGCCGTTCAGAATTTTATAAAGTTTATTCAATTAATAGTTATTGTAAGAAATAAATGACAGTGTATTATGATAATATTAGATACAAATAACATAAATATACTGTTGATTATATTCTAAGTTACATGGTTTCCATTTAATCCTGGTTTTTCAAAACTGCCCCTAGGGGTTTCAAATGTCCCCCGCGGATGGGGCACATTTGAACAAAATAGAGCTAAAAAGAAAAACGAAATTGTGTTACTTTAGCAAGTCAAAATAAATTAATATCATCTTTAATATGTAGTATAAACCCCATATGTAATACTAATATAAAATAAATCTTGATTGGTAATACTATACGAGAAATATAATAATTTACTTAAAAAGTGTTCGAATGTGCCCCCCTCTCCCCTACCTTGTTGACTTATAAAATACGCGAATCTCAAATGTCAAAACTAATCAACATAATCTCATCTTTTCCTGTTTTCCAAACTTTTCCTCAGTTTCAATTTTCCACGGAATAAATCCTAAATTCCATAAATTTGCGGATGTTGATTCTATTAATTTTATTCAGCTGTAAACAGTCAATACCAGCATACAACTTAAGATTGTAGCGTAGCAATTTCGGGTTACCAATTAACTATTTACGGATTACTGGATACTAGGTAAATACCCAGGCGGTTATTTTAGCTTCTGTTCTGTGTCTTTAGAAACCACTCGTTCCATTAAATATCTAATTTATCCACATTACCGCATAATAAAAGATAGTCATTCAACTATGGCTCTTTACAGCTCTCATTTCCCACTTATTGATCATACCGATATAACTGTGCTACCTTGACCTGAATGAAGAACTTCTCATAAAACTGGATATTCTCATAAAAGCTGTATAACCATTCATTTTTTCTTGAGTCTACGTAAAATTCATCGTGTTTCATTGTACGATGGTAAGCTGGTAAGGGCCGTCACGCCTTTAAAACCAATGAACAAAAGTTTAACTTGTTTGTTCGCAATTCAATAGCTAATTTAAAAAATGTTCACATGACCACAGAACACATAAACATGACACAAAAAATCCCTATACCGTAAAATGATCTACGAGAGAATACGAGTAACATTCAATCTGCCTTTGTTTCAATCGCTATGATTCAATAAAGACTAAATAAACGAAAGAGGAGGTCGGGATCGGGAGGGACGAACCGGGGTGGGCGGCGGCATTAACGGAATGAGTTCCCGACGTGTGTAAACAACCAAACACCGATCCAGATGCGAAATATCAAACAGCCAAACGGGCGGAGAGGCCACTCACTCCATACGCCTTTACATTGCAGTGGTTTGGCTACATCGCTTCATTGGCCTATGGGTTAACTCACTCGCCAATTGAGATTCCAACTAATAGCACTCAAGATAAATAACACTGAGCATGGAAATTTTCAATGTGTATTCCTTGCTTCTATGCAGGTACCTATATTCCTTGCTTTTTGCTTTAAATCCTGATAATTTTAGATTAAGTTATGTTCTTACATTAATGTTCAACCATGTAGATATTATTACAAGGTTGATATGTAATATTATTTTACCTTTTTTCCATATTATCCAAAAATATAATTTAATTTTTAGATTTTTTTACTTTTATTTTATCTTTCATGTTTTCCTCTTTAATTGTTTGTAGCCACAGACATATATATGTTATATAACAATATTTACAGTACTGCATCATAAACATACATTGCAGAAAACATGTAAGTCTAATTATAGAATGAATAATTTGTAAGAAGTACATCTGACGAAAAAGTTAATAATAGGACACCTTGTTGGTCATCTTCATAGATTCGACCTCAATATCAAATTAATAAGTCAATTCAGACCTTAACTATGAATTAATTTATTACATCACCTATTGATGGATTACTTTGACAACAAGATGTAAAGCATATAGCCTATGTAAAGTTTATGTATTGACATTATTTACAACAAAAACTTTTACATCATCCTAAGTACAGCCATCTTAAATTGATTAAAAGATTGGCAACATGCAGGATTTAAAAACTTGTGACTTATATACCTTAAAAGAAATTTCTAGTTTAAAAAAACATTACATATAAACATTTTCTGCAATACTTTGATTATATAATGTACATAGATTTTAAATAGACAACTACAGCACATTAGACATGAGTGGGGCTGTTGAGTGGTGCATCTGCGGTAGTGTGGGAACACATGTGCCAAATCTCAGAATGAAAACAAGGCCGCCATTATTTGAAGGTGAATGCAAATGTGGACATCAGGAATTGCTAAATATATCTACATTACATGTCTATGAAAAACGGGTCAAGCAACATAATCATAGTTCACAAGTTGCATTTTTATAGCATAAATAAAGTGCTGACAAAATTGCAAATTAACCATTTGATTATATGTGATTACCTCACAGAAAACCAAATTATTAAAAAAATAATACACCATTTTCATAGATAACAAAGCTAAAAGTTAAGTTAAAAGTTTCATTTAAAGTTTACCAGAAAGTTTAGATTAGCTTAACTCAAAGGAAGGTTTGACTTTGATTTAATATAAATTATGTTAATTGATCTGATATTTTTAACCAACTTCAAAAAAAGGAGGATATTCTCAATGCAACTCATACTTGCATTGATTCATCTTGATAACCCAAGTGTTCTTAGATAAGTGAAATAAAAAAAAAAACAAATATAAAAATCCCGAAGTTAATATGAGTGATTTGTCAGTGGAATTGTTTAAGAAACATGTAAAATCTCAACTTTTAGGAAATGACCAGCTCTGCAACCAGTTCCATTCAAGTTAGTGATTATTATATATATATTTTTTAATAAATATACCAATGTATTTTTATTTTTAAAAGATGGCCTGAGGAGTTTCTTTACGGCTTTTCTTCTCCTTCATGACAAAGCACCTTTGCGAAAAGCTGGTTGATAAAAAAATTACGTGCATAAGTGTATCAGTAATACCTATATTATGAATAAATGATTTAGAATTTGAATTTGAATTTTGAATTCAAAAAGGTATATCATGGTAGATTTTTTGATTGATATTTTTTAATTTTTTAATTTATACTAGTTTAAGTTGGTTAAAAATGGGGATCATGAGCAAAAAAAAAGTAAATTATTCCAATTTTTAGATAATTTCATATTTTTGTGATATTTGGTTTTTAGAAGTTCTTTGTCATGTTCATGACAAAATATATAATTATTATATTATAACATTAAATATTTTATTTAAATATATAATATATATCCTATTCCTATGTAATGTAATGTAGTTGACACTTTTAGTGGGAAATTTATGTATTGTGTTAAGTTGTATCATTACTAGAACAATTTTATTATGAAAAAAAATAAAAATTAAGGGAGTATAAAATTGTTCAGATAATAATTTCCTGTCATAAATAATATAAAAGGTGTTTCTTTTTATTTAACACAACATTAAAAATTAAAAATTACAGTGTAGTAAGCAAGCTAAAAATGGTAATTTTTAACAAATAGTATTAAACATGTTCAAATAACTTCAGAATAGAACAAAGTTCAAGCCACTGCAATGTGTATAATATTTCGAAAGTAAAAGTACAGTTGTGTAAAGTTTATTTGGTAAGTGAACTTACTAGTAAAGGCGGCGAGCTTCCTGGTGGAGCCGAGCCGCTTCATCGGTGTGCGAGGCTCCAGGTCACGCTCATCTAGCGCTGGATCCGCTCCCGGCGCCGGCGGCGTTGTCGCTCCTGACACCGACATCCTGCGCCCTCCGTCCGAGCCTTCGCGTATATACAACCGCTACTGCATTTACCAGTTACCACGCACACTGAACACACCGCCACCCTTCACCACATATATTACGAAATTCCCAATAGTTAATTAATTATTCAACAAACCCTCGATGCACGGTTCTCATTCAAAAAAATATACCCCAAACATTAGTCTGCGTCCGGTTCGACGAACTAAAATAACGACAGAATCTCAATAATTCACCTACGTTGCGGCGTTGAAATCGAACGTGCGATTTATAAGTTGTATGCATGCATACATAATTACGATCTTGCAGAGCCGGCAAGTAATTACAAGATCAGAACTAAGCACGTTTTATCTTATGAAAAAGTTTAGCGAGCGTTAAATGTCGCAAAAAATTCGACACGACACGACGCCAGCCACCACCACTCAACATTCAACAACACATACAAAACACAAACCAACCAAAGTAACTCTGTGAGTTGTGACTGTGACACAAACTAATTTTTTGATTTGACATGACAATTTATGACGACAAGACAAATGACAAGAGCAGTGTTGCCAATGTAAATTTTTATGTGGCCACACCGTACACGTACATTATATGTAGTAAAAAAAAGCCATAGATTAAGTAGTAAATCTATGCTTCCAAAAAACGGCGCGTAGGTACGCGCGTAAAACGCGAAATCCGTGTGCTTAGGGCCTTCACAGTGCGACGCGGATCGTCCGCAAGCGGATGAACGGACGGCGTCCGTCACGGATGAAAATCTTTCAGTGTCACGCGGACCGCAATCGAAGTGGTACCAGTGATGGAAAAAAAATGACGCTTGTGATTGCTGCGTATTTATTATATAAAAAACGGATTCGTAAAAGAAGGTTTAATGTACATCCAATTATTGAGAAAAGGCTATTTAGTCGAGAATTAGTATCCGTCCGCGAGGCTGTCTTCGCGTGGCACTAAACAACAACATTAGATGTGTAATAGCGTCCGCACGCGGACGGCCGCAGCGCAGAGGTGCGACGCGGATGAATATCGTCCGCGCGCGGATAGCTCTCCTCGTCCGCCTCGCTCTGAAAGTGCAGATACGTATAATGTATTTAACCATCCGTCGTGGAGATCCGCGTAGGTCATCCGTGTCGCACTGATGCAACACAAAAAAGAAGCGCGCGAGTCCACTCCCGCGTAAATCGCTCCATCTGGATAGGCTGATATGGAAGGCGGCGGTGAAAAGATTAAAAGTGTTAGGCCATTTCTTAGTTCACTTCACTGACTTGGCAGCACTTGGCATTGCATGTCATGTGTGTTAATTTGTTAGCAGTGATGCAAAAGTTCCTGATTTATCGGGAGATCTACTAATTTTGGTTATCGCGTCCCGATATCCCGATTTAGCGACCCTTTCTCTCGATTTTTTTGCATTTTCTATCAATGTAATATAATATTTAAAGATAAATATATAAAATAACGTTCTAAATACGAAATACAAAAGAAATTGCGTCGTTCAGTAAAAATACAGAAGAATTTTGGGCAAGCGTAGATATACAGGGTGTCCCAGGGCCAAGTGACCGCCCGGCGTCTATTGATTATTTGGATAAAACTATTAACAAAAACCAATAAAGTACAGGTCTAATCAGTCTAGTTTTTTTTATTAGGTTTTTAATTTTTTTTTTGGAAAGAAACCTGACTTGCTGCACTATTTTTGACATATTTTTTTGTTTTGTTTTTACATTTATTTTCATTCTGTTTTTTTTTTATTTACCAGTTGTTATCATAGTTAACCTATTCGAGGTATAAAATCTACCCAAAATTAAATAGGATATATTTTTTAAAGACATTAACTAATTTTTTTTTGAAAAAAATTACCCTTTTTTATTTAATTTCGTTAAAAAGTTGGAAAAATGCCCTATGAATATTATCACTTTATCAATTATTATTAAATTACATGATATTACCTACAAAATCTCATGAACATGTTTGTAGTTATCTAAATCATTTACCGAACTACAAACTCTTGAAATATGCACCCTATTTTCGATAATAAGAAGAGTAGACTTTTAAAACCAGGCTAGTGGAACATTTAAGTGTCTTACTATTAAAAATACCTTTTGCCCGTTGATAGAATAATTTTAAATGTAAGGAAACAATAAAAACAAGTGCAAAATTAAATCATCTATTAAAAATAACAGTAATTAATTCATAACATTTTCGAAATGACCGCCATTGGCATTAATACAGGCTAAGGCTCTAAATACCACCCTTTCACTCGTTCTTTGCACTTCCGAAAGGTTTGCTCCTATTTCTGTAGCACAGCATCAATCCTCGTAAAATTAAAAGCTCTTCTGTGATTGGTGGAACCGTTTAGAATCTTACGAATGGTTTACAAATTTACCACGAGACGTCGCAAATTGACAAATTTGCGAAAATGTGGCCGTATAATAATACAATTTATCTCTCGTTTACAATTCTATGAAGGTTTAGAAATTTCCTAGGAAATAGCGGTTCTTGTTAACGTTATACACAGCCTTGCAAAAATTTTTATTGGCAACACTGGTTGCTGTCTGTGACTCCACAGAGTACTTAAAACACTAAGTTTTGTCATTCATTTTGTGACTGTCTCACTCTGTGCTGTCTGTCGGTTACGAGGTTACAGTGCGCCCAACTTATCTGTGAAATGGCGAAAATTGGACTACAGTGCGACCAACTTATCTGTGAACTGAGGGAGGGTGCTGTCGAACGCATTGGACCAATCACTGGGACGTGCTGGGACGCAATTTGAGACGTAGTAAATGTCAATGTCATTCATTGACATTAACACAAAGAACTTAAGAATGGGGCAGCATTACAGTGCGCCCAACTTATCTGTGAAATGGCGAAAATTGGAACTAATGCTGCCCCATTGTGTTAATGTCATTAATGTCAATGAATGACATTGACATCTACTACGTCTCGAATTGCTTCCCAGTGATTGGTCCAATGCGTTCGACAGCGCCCTCGCTCATTTCACAGTTAAGTTGGTCGCACTGTAGTTCCAATTTTCGCCATTTCACAGATAAGTTGGGCGCACTGTACTAATGCTGCCCCATTCTTATGTTCTTTGTGTTAATGTCAATGAATGACATTGACATTTACTACGTCTCGAATTGCGTCCCAGTGATTGGTCCAATGCGTTCGACAGTGCCTCCCTCAGTTCACAGATAAGTTGGTCGCACTGTACGTACGTACGGGTGTTCCTTGGTTTCTTGGTTACGAACAGAGTGAAAACTTTTATTTCTTCAAAAACTTTAACGTATTATTAATATCGCGAAAGTACAGTACGCAGAGTGTTTTGCGTATTTACGCAGAATTAGTTGTGAATTCTCTACGGATTATTAAACATCATGCCGCAGCATCAATATTCCAATGTGGAATACTGGGATATGGTTCGCGCTTACGCGATAGCGAACGATAGTGTGTTAGGAGCGATCAAATTATATAAAGAAATGTTTCCTGATCGCCGTACACCCTCATATAGCCTAATATTAGGACTAAATCATCGATTAAGAACATACGGACAATTCACCGTGCCATCTCATGCACAGGGTCGAGGAGGTTACTCGACGATCCCTAGCGACATGCAAGAAGATATTGTCGAACACTTTAAGAAAAACCCGCAAGATAGTATTCGGAGTGCTGCTAGACGGTTTGGTGTGTCTCACGGCTTTGTGTGGAAGCTTCTACATGAAGAGGGTTTAGAACCTCATCAGTTCGAAGCTAACCCCGATCAAGAGCTCTCGGCCGACGACAAGCGAGCAAGACTCGAGTTTTGTCGTTGGTTTTTGTCTAATTTAGACAAAAACATTTTATTTACGGGAGAAGCCAATTTCACTAAATTGGGCATCTTCAATCATATTTGGAGTGCTGAAAAACCCAAAGCTAAGCGAAAGAACGCTTTACAAAGCGGTTTTAGTGTTAATGTGTGGGCTGGTGTCTTAAATAACTGTTTGCTAGGACCGTACTTTATTGACGGAAAATTCAATAGTGAAACATATTTAAACATTTTAACGAGTGTCATAGATGAAATGTTGGACGATGTGCCTTTAAGTTATCACCAAAATCTGTACTATCAGCACAACGGAGCCGCTACTCATTATCAGGTCCGAGTCCGTGAGTTTTTAAATACTCATTTTGGTGATAACTGGATAGGTCGCGGTGGGCCCGTGCCATGGCCACCTCGCTCGCAAGATCTCACTCCACTAGACTTTTATATATGGGGTGAAGTGAAAAGACTAGTATATGATAATGAGTTCTTGAACAGAGAGGAATTAAAGGTGCAAATTACGACTGCTTTTGACATTGTTAGAAGTGACTTGTTCGTTCTAGGCCGCTTAAAGGACAATATGCGTAAGCGTGCCGAACTTTGCATTACGCGAGGAGGTGGTCAATTCGAACAAATATTAAAATTAGTTTAGGTAGTGTAAATAATTAATAAAAATCAATAACTGTAAATAACTGGATGAAACTGTAAATATTCCATTTTTTAAATACGCCAGAAATACTTAGGTGTTTACTGTTTATTCATTTTGTTTCTCGATGTCCTCTATTTTTGTCTGTATTTTTGATACTTGTGTAGTAGGTAGGTACATAAGTACCTAAGTATTTTTGCCTGTCCTAAGCCAGGATTTGAGTATGAAGGGAAAACGGATCATAATTACAGGTTGTTCACCTAATTAATACGAGTTAGACTTGATTTTGACCCACTTCAAACGGTCAGATTTCTTTTGTAGACTGATCGAGGACCAATGACAATTCAATATTTAAAGAAAAAAAGAAAGAAAGAAAGAAAAAAACCTAAATATCATTAAAAAAATAAATAAAAAACACACTTTTACACACAATATCCAACTAAAAAATAGAAAATAAATTTGAATTAAGAATTGTGAATTAAAAGTGTGGGGTGCATGGTGTCATTGAGTAGAAGGCATAATATCTTAAAAAGCACCCCACACTTTTAATTCAAGTTTGTGATGGTGCCAACGCATTTTAGTCGGCTGCGAGCAAGCGAGACAAGTAAATGTCATTTTTTAAAAACCCTGACCGTCCCAGAACATAATAATGCTTATTGTTTATTGTGCACAGTTAAAAAGTCTTCATTATTTACGTTTGAACTTTATTTGAGTTTATTTAAATCATAATTGGTAAATAACTACTTACATTTTTAAAAATTATTTATTGCAAAATATTTGATATCCGCCATCTCGAACCAAACTTGACTGAATGAAGCGCTGTCACAGTTTTTGTTCAGAACAGCCCGTCTATTTAAATAAGTCTATGTGTTTTGTTTGTTATTATTATCTCTGTTATTTACAAGCATGTTTTTATTTGTTGTAAATGACTTGTGTGTAATGTAAACCTTCTTCTGTTCCTTGCAAACCATATCGCTCCCTTAATAAAACGTGACCTAACTCAAAAAACATGTTTTTTTGGGAAATTGCAAAATATGTTTTGACAATCATGACTTTTCTTGCTTATAAGTCAAGGAAAACACGTAATTTTAAAGAATTAGTGTATTTAGTAATAGGCCATGAAGTGATTATTTATTCTGACGCAAAATTTTGACAAACAATTATGTTTTTATAGTATTTTTTTAGGTTTAAAAAATAGTGTTAAATACTTGAGCCTATTCCTTAGAAAACAAGAAGATTTATTGGTGCCACTTTTTGTAATAAATCTCTATTTTATTAAATACTAGCTGTTGCCCGCAGCTTCGCATGCGGAAATTATGCTTATCATATTACATATTAGTACATATTAGTACCCCTTGCAGAAAAAAAATTAAAAACAGGTTAATTTATATGGAAGTACTTATATTTAGGAATTTATACACTGAAATGTACGATATAATCACAAATCATTCCTCCGGGAACGAATTTTAAAAAATAAACAACATTAGTTAACATTAGTTTTTTCTTTTTCATGAAAAAATTTGAAAAACTCGAAAACATGTATTTCATCAATTAAATGAGGAATTTTTGTTGCAAATTTAAAGCAAATCGTTGATATTTAAAAATATTCCACACTAAGTTTCATCTTGTTTCCGGTGAAAACTTTTAATTTTATCGGGACGAAAAGTTTTTTAAAACGTGATCCAAAGTATGAGGAACAACATAACTAATTTCCGTCGAAATCAGTTCAAGGGTTTTCATGTAATGCCCGAACATACAAACAGACAAACAGAGAATAATTTTAAAAACAAAATTTTTGGTGTTCTAACACGTTATTGATGTGCCCCTAACCGAAATTTTGAAAAATATTATATGTACAGAAAAACTGGCTCTTGAGTTTCATTAGAAAAAAAACAAAAAGGTCCCGTTATTTCCATCCATCCAAGAGTTACATATCTTGTCTCGAAGTAACACCACCAGATCCTAAATGGATCAATGATGAACTGGTTTTACGATGTCAACATGAACAGTACAAATATTTTTAAAAACGGTTCTGTTGTTTCCATCTGGACACTCCTTTTCCCTCTCCCGCTCCCACTCCCTCTCCCGCTCCCACTCCCTCTCCCACTCAAACTCTCTCTCTCTCTCCCACTCCCTATCCCGCTCCCTGTCCCTTTCCTTCGCCCGTTCACGGTCCCTCTCTCGCTTCCTGTCCCTCTCCCACTTTCAGTTCCTCTCTCGCACTCGGTCCCTCTCCCGCTTTCTGTCCCGCTCCCTCACCCGCTTCCTGCCCCTGTCCCTCTCATTCCTCTCCCGCTCTCTGTCCCTCCCCTCTCCTTCTCCCGCTCCCGGGTCCTCTCCCGTTTCCTGTACCTCTCCCTCTCCCGCTCCCCGGCCCTCTCCCGCTCCCTGTTCCTCTCCCGTTCCCGGTCCCTCTCTCGCTTCCTGTCCCTCTCTCCTCCCCCTACCGTCCGTAAAGTCCTCTACACAATTTTTTTGTTTCTCACTATAAGCTTACATATCCATTTTCATATTTCTGAGTTCGAAAATGACAAAGTTCTGGAAAAACTTGCAACCTCTTTATTTACCTCTTAGGGGATGAAATTCCAAAAAACCTGTTACAGTTAATTTTTGATTTATTTTCACATTTCTGAGTTCGATATTGACGAAGTTTCGTACAAATTTACATCCCCTTTTACCCCTTAGTGGATGAATTTCCAAAAAAAAACTGTTACAATTAATTTTTGTTTCAAATTATAAGTTAACATGTACATTTTCACATTACTGACTTTAAAATGACATAGTTTCCTAAATAGATATTTACAAACCCTTAGTATTATCCCTTATGGGGATGGATTTCGAGAAAGCCGAGATACAGTTATTTTTTGTGTCTAACTATAAGCTTATATACAAATTTTCACCCTTCTTACTTTAAAACTGACCAAGTTGCCATACTAACTTCCACACGCTTATTTAACCCTTTAGGGGTTGATTTTCCAAAAAAAACATAACTCTTAAATTTTGCTTCTAATCTGGAGCTAATATATAAATTTTCATGTTTTTAACTTCAAAAATGACGAAGTTGCGTACTAAGTTCCATCCAAGAAAGTAACCCTTTAAGGGATGATTTTCCAAAAAAAATTGTTGAAGTTAACTTTTGTTTATTACTATAAACATACATAAAAAATTTCGTATTTATAACTCTAAAACTGACGAAGCTGAATTATATGTAAAAGCCTTCCAACCCCTATTTTTAGGGGATGAATTTCGAGAAAACAGTGATGCAGTTATTTTTTTTGTCTAACTATAAGCTTATATACAAATTTTTACCCTTCTTACTTCAAAACTGACGAAGTTCCCATATTAAATTGCACAACCTTATTCAACCCTTTAGGGGTTGATTTTCCAAAAAAACACATAACTTTTAAATTTAGTTTCTAATCTTGAACTAATATATAAATTTTCATGTTTTTAACTTCAAAAATGACGAAGTTGCGTACTAAGTTAAATTGAAGAAATTAACCCTTTAAGGGATGATTTTCCAAAAAAATGTGTTAAAGTTAACTTTTTTTTATTACTATAAACTTACATAAAAAATTTCAAATTTATAAATCTAAAACTGACAAAGTTGGTTTGTATGAAAGTGACTTCTAACCCGTATTTTTACCCCTTAGGGGATGAATTTCCAAAAATCCGTTCTTAGTGGACGTCTCCTTAGCAGAAACTATCTCCCTGCCAAATTTCATCTTAATCGGTTCGGTAGTTTCTGAGATTTTTTGTTTAATCAGCGGTGTGTCGCTTTTCAATTTTATATATATAGATCTATCAAAAAACATTAAGTATATTTTTATGTTTTCGGTCTATTTGGGATAAATAGTAACACATTTTCCATATCTTATGCTGCATAGCTTGACACTATAAAGATAATTCTTTGAAACAAATTGGCTGAAAGCCTGTAGTAGATCAAAACATTTTTTTTACTGTATTATGGACTCATTTATTTTAGTTTAAATATTCAGCATTTATTAGCTGCAGAACTTTTGACAAATTTATCTTGATCTTAGTCCATCTTCACTGAGTTGACTTGTTGAGATCAGATGGACTACCTATCTAGAATCAGAGAATTATTACGATCCAGGTAGCCTCTATTGAAGCATTAAATTACTATGATTGAGATGGCAATTTAGACAAGGAGCTATAAGAGTTTGGTTTTCCATCCATAGAAGCTTCAGAAACGATTCTGTTTGCAAATTCAGCTTATAAATTAAGCTATAATTAAGCTTTATTTCATTATAATTATAATAATACATAAGTAAGTATTATTTAAGCTATAATTAAGCCATTATTTTCTTTGATTTCAAAGCCATTCTAAAAGAAATAAGTAAGCGAGTAAATAAGTCACTTATTTATCCATAATAATTATTTCTTTTTTATCACTTACAATCTGTTATTATAAGTGATATTATTTTAGAAGAGATAGACAAATGTCAAAGAATGTCTTAACTGTTTGAAAACACTTTTGTAATATATTTGTAATAATCGTATTATAAATAAATAACGCTTCACACTCATAGCCCCACAGTAGGATTCTCTGTGTCGTGGATGCCATGGACAACACACTAGACGAGGACATTCACACCCAGACTGAGAGCAGAAATTCAAACTCATCATTCAAATTTTCGCCTCGCTGGGAATCGAACCCAGGGCCCTTGGTGCGGCGATCCGGCATGGTAACCATTGCGCCATACGGGTCGTCGTAAATTATAAAAAATAATGTTAATTAAAAGGCAGGCTCAACACTTCATTTCTCACATAATTTTAAAATATTTTTATAAAACATAGACCCAACATTAAAACAGACCATCAATATATTTTTCTTTTGTACTAAGATAAAAAGTCATAATTATACAACGGTTCTTTGTTTTATGAATAATTTAAATAAAACCATACTTTACATTTTAGTAGTACACAAACTCAATTACAATTAATCAGTCACTTTAAAATAAAAATAATATAGCAACACCATGATTAACTTAATTCCACTGTTTCATAAAAATGATTGAAAAAACCGGGCAAGTGCGAGTCAGGTCTCAGAACCCTAAAAACTTATGAGAAGTAAAGAGACCAAAGATTGCCAGAGATGTTGTAATTAGTTGTAACCCAGCCTAGGAATGAGATATCAACTCAAATCCAGGATAGAAAGATAGTACTCGTTATGAGTAATTTGTTCGTCTAACTCATTTCTGACCTAAACCGTAATCGGTCACAGTTTTATTAAGGGAGCGATATCCAAACCAAACCAAATATCAGCGATCTATATGTTCTACTAGATAGGGCGTTCCCTATCTTTAATACGGTCCGTTGACAATACCTGACGAGGCAACAACGGTCGCAGTGTACTATTAGCAAGCGCGGAAATAAAACGCCCGTATTGCTACGACAAAAACAACGTAAATGTGTATTAAACATCCAACAATACTTTATACTAGTATTAAAGTAAGTATTAATGACTATTCATCGATTAAGTGATAAAAACTTCGTAGTTCGTGTCAAAACAAGCTTAATAAAAGGTATTTCTTGATTTAATCCAATATTTTATTCAAAATAAGCAGCCATATTGTTATATGTAAACAAACCTGACGCTAGTCTGTCTCGTTTGCACGACAACAATCCGTCTATGAGTGCGAAAGAGAGAATCGCTAGGAAAAAATCGTACGACTCGTACATCGTCATGAATCATAGATTTAAAAATGTACAGATGTTCCATAGCGGAACTATTGTAGGTATTAGAGAGAATAAATCTTATTGGGTTTTTATGTCGTTAGGTAGATTTGATTACAATTGAAACGTTAATCCGTATGCTTCTGTGTTCGCAGCACCCTCATCGTTTCATAGAAAATGTACATATACGATAGTGCATACGCAGCGAAATCCTGTACGGAACGTGGCCCGTACGTCGCCGATGATGTTTTTTTCGTCCCGTACGGGAAAAGCTCGTTACGTATGCATTGGGCTTTTTATTCATGAGGGCAAAAACTATTAGGCAACATAATCTGTAATCAGGCAGTTGCATGTCTGTATCTATGACCATAGCCTTCCCTCACTCTGCCGCGTTCGTTTCGTGCTCTGGCCGCTTTGCTTGTACTGACGACACTGACGTGCATTTCTAGTAAAACATATAATTCACTGCCAAATATTTATTTAAAATCAATCGTAGCTCACAATTATTTTTGATATCAAAACATTGACTTAAATATATATAGATTCGCTGTTCTTAACAAATTTCGTGTCACGCTTTCGTGCCACAGAGTACTCAATCACAGAGTCAATATGCGCCCAGTGTTGCCAACACCCTACTCCGAAAGAGATCATGGATACATTACTATAACTGGACATATACCATGGATATATTACTCTGTCTGGATTACTTTGTAGAGGTACCTGAGGATTAATTACGTCATAACGGAATGACCATTGTGTTCATCCATTCATTGTGTTATCTGTAATCCCAGGATATATCATTCAGCTGTGTTAAATTTTTTTTATAAGTGTTGTGCACTTAAAATAAAAGAAATGTACCGTAATAAATTACATTGTTTCATTTCATTATCACCTTCAACATCCGTTTTCATGACGTAAGGACAATTTTGAAGAAATTATAATAAAATGTGTTAATACAATAATATATTTTTTTACCACCAGAAAAATTATTAGAAAACATTTGGAAAATAGGACATAACACCCCACAATTATGAAGGATAATCTCAATCCGGTCTGCGATTGGTCAAATAGTCATTCCGTTGTGACGTCATCTGTCTTCAAGTACCTCGAAGTTATGTATCCAGTTAAAAGTTATAATTATATCCATGGCGACAATCATACGATTTATGCCTTTTTCCAGTTCATCTCGGAGTGACTACTATATATTTTTTTAACATCGTAAGTAAACATTATGTATTTGTATGCATTGTTAGAAAATTATGTACGAGTATAATAGGTTCATGATATAATTATTATAGGTTCATAGATTTATCAATAGATGGCGCACGTTATAATTACCTATGTCCCGATATTTCTACATTTATAATTTTGTATGTTATTATGTAAATTTATATTATAACTAGCTGCCCGGACAGACTTCGTTCTATCAAAAAAAAAATTGCAATAAAATAATATTGCGACTATACATTGAGATGTAAGCTATCCTATCTTTCAAGTTGGATCAAACTGCACACGGTGTGCAAAGGACAATGAACCTAGTTGGCATACCTACAAGTATGTAGTAGTACAATCAAATATCTCAGAAAGTATATAACTTACGACATTGTATCACTTAATACTTTTTGATCGTAATCACTTAGTCTATCGATTGACACATATTTTATCAATATCCGCCGAAACAAAGTTTTTTACTTTATTTTTCTACGGGTTTGAACTCAAATATCTCAGAAAGTATACCACTTACGACATTTCATCACTGTATACTTTTTGATCGTAATCATTTAGTCTATCGACTGACACATGTTTCATCACTGGCCGCCGAATCGAGGTTTTTTCAAAATGGCGGACTTGTAGGTATGCCAGGTTCCATACAAAAATGTTGGAAGCCCTTTGATTAAAATCGGTTAAGTAGTTAAGGAGTCTATCGCGGACAAACAACGTGACACGTAATTTATATATATAAAGATAAGAAGATTTTATTTTAATTTATAGTTTTACTTATTACTTTTCTTTCAATTTCGTTTTGTAGACCGCCATCTAAAACTAATTAAAGTTTTAGTACCTACATTAAATGAATCGTACTATTTTTTTTCTGGAGCCATCTTAGGAAATACGACTTTTATTTACCCACCGTACGTACGATCTCTCACTCCGCGACGTCTGGCAACCCTGTTCCGTAGTGATTAAGTACTCTGTGTTCGTTCTGTCAAGTTTGGTTCAAGATGTCGGTATTAAATCACAGAGTACTTTGTTATATACTGAAATAGAGATCAAACTTCGCGCCTAAAAAGAGAAATGAGCATCAGTGGCGCCACTTATAGTGTCTTGAGGAACTAATATGATAGCCAAGTGTTGCCAGATATCATATAATTACGGTAGTACCGTACATCCAGTTTTACGACCTGGCAAATTTACTTTCTACAATTTTTTCGAACCGGGGCAGAAACTTGATAGTGATAGAGATAAGATAAAAAAAAACTCACAAATAAATAATAGTTGGCATTTTTCGTGAATGGGACGATAAGAACTCTTTCTTAATAAATTTATTTATTCTCCCAACCAGGCTTCAGTATGCTAGGCGCTTTGTGCAGCAAGTTTTTTTTTATTTTTAATCATACTATATTACGATTTTTGCGCCCCCTGAATTGCCGCCCGGGGCGGGTGCCTCGGTTTGCCCCTCCCCCCCCTAGATCCGGGGATGGAATCAACTCGGGAGCATACATCTTTAACACCACTTCTTGGTATCAAGCTCTCACAGGTTTTAAGGCGGAGGCGATCCCTCTATCATCAAGAGTTGAGTTGGCGGAAAAGGATGCCAAGAAGTTCGGCATTCCCCTTTGCCGTATGGACCACGGAGTCGTCCGATTTACGCAGTTGTGGAAGAGACGACTAACAGAAGTTACCCTCGGCAGCTTGAGCTAGTGACCAGAATAGGCATGATGACTGATTTTGAAATAGTGTTCTATATTGTTAGGAAATATATTATAATAACAACGTATATCATATTTCCGCAAAAAAATAAGGTTTAGTATAAAATAAATATATTTCAAATTATAAGTTTAAAATTCGCACCAAAACTCTTCAAAGTGTCGGGGCGTGATTGTGACGTCAGTCCTCAGGAAAACAAAAGACGATACGTCATTATTACTATGGTGATATTCATTTGTTTTAAGTAGCGTGACGTAATTCGCGCTTATTGAGACTGACTGGCGTTTTAGCTAAGATGGCGGCTTGCCGTATTTTGTAGTTTTATTTTATCAAAAATATGTAGTGTTTATATCGCTAATAATAATACGATAAATGCGTGTTTTGTAATCCATTAATAGGGTTTCATTAAATAAATACATAATTTTAGTGTATTTTACTTACTGTCATCATGCCTATTCTCGACTACCAGAGGGGTAATCGTCCATTCTCTAGCCAGTTCTGCCGATGAACTTTAAATTGCCTTCCTTTTAGTCATTTGCTTCTTTGCTGATCAGGAGGCAGCGTTAAACTTTTTATTAAGCCCTGAGGTGGATAGATCTATAAGCGTGCACGCAGATGACCATGTCTTTGACAATGACCATGATGCCCTGTCGTAGGTATCACATCGGCTACTGAGTTTGCGCTCGCGTTCGGATCTCCCGAAACGAAACAGAGCTGCCCCCAGATAAAAATTTTAGAGTATTGATTGTATGTGGTTTATTAATCGTTGTTAGTATATTATATTTGTTTTAATTCACGCTAGCTTTTTTATTTCTTTTGAGAAAGATCTTTACCCTCAAGTTGAGAGGGGGCCCCCGGCAAAATTTTGATACGGGGCCCCGGAAGGGCTAGCTACGCCACTGCTGAGGTGAACCCAATTGGGTTAACCTCAGGTGAACAAACTGTAAGTACAGAACAGCGTGTCTATATATTTAAGTCTATGTATCAAAAATGAGATACATCTACATCAATGTAAATGCTAAATGGATACCTATAATGTTGGCAATTTTAAGTACCGGCAGTTTGTACTGCCTGTACTGCCATCTGTGATTACCGAAGAGAACTACTTTAACATTGTGATTGTGGCGCCCTTTGACAGTTGAAGAAAAAGAGGGGCGTTCCGGCCGAGGCTTCCCCGCCAAGAAGCAAGGCGAAGAGGCATTCATTAACTGCTCTTGCTTCGAGCTGTGCAGTCGTGCAGAGTGCTGCGATTAGTTGCTAATAATTTATCTGTAATATAATACCACCTATTCGGATTCAAGTTAACAAACGTGCATCGCCATGAACACGTGTTTATAAGAACAGTTTTATGAAGAACATAACCTATTGCTAACATCAGAAGTGTTCCGAAATCGCGCCAACAAAATGAGGTAAAGTCCGATGACGCAACTGTAAGTACAAATTAATGTCTATGTGATTAATCAGGTATGTAAAACAATATATATGCCTGTGTTGGCAATGTCTATTCTTTATTGATATTGTGTACACATATTAGAGTATATAAATTAGATAGATATTGTGTACGTTATCGTATTGCATAATTACTAGTGTGATATCTCATAATGTTCCTTTTTAAGAATACATTGTTCATTTCACTTGTCATCTCAGGATTGAATTGATTGAAGGTTTGCCTAGGACCAAAGTTAAATCGACTGTGTCAGTTCAAATCTTGGCAGGGTATTTCCTAGGACCAAAGGAATGCACTTAAGATGGTGAAGGGAAGTGAACTGTGTACATTTGTTATATTACATAATTACTAATGAGATATCTTGTAATGTTCTTTTTGAAAATACATTGTTCATTTCACTTGTCATCAAAGGATTGAATTGATTCAGGGTTTGCCTAGGACCAAAGGTAAATCGACTGTGTCAGTTCAAATCTTGGCAGAATATTTCCTAGGACCAAAGGAATGCACTTAAGATGGTGAAGGGAAATGAACTGTGTACATTTATTTTATTACATAATTAACTAATGAGATATCTTATAATGTTCTTTTTGAAAATACATTGTTCATTTTATTTTTGTCATCAAAAGATTGGATTGATTCAGGATTTACCTACGACCGAAGGTAAATCGACTGTGTCAGTCCAACTCTTAGCAGGGTACTTCCTAGGACCAAAGGAATACACTTAAGATGACGATAGGAAAATGAACAAATGTAAGTAATTCATATTGGCCGCCTAAGACTAAAAGGACCAAAATGAATTGTAGATGAGTGTTTCCAAGATGTCATGACTGGCCGAACGATTGTTTGCTAAGTGAACACCAGCTAAAACATGTACCTTCTCATGTTTTAGCTGGTGTTCACAGTATCCTGTGGATGTTTGGGAGCGCCTGGGGGCAGACGCTCAGCAGAATGGCCGTGTTGGCAATTTTAAGTACCGGCAGTTTGTACTGCCTGTACTGCCATCTGTGATTACCGAAGAGAACTACTGTAACATAGTGATTGTGGCGCCCTTTGACAGTTGAAGAAAAAGAGGGGCGTTCCGGCCGAGACTTCCCCGCCAAGAAGCAAGGCGAAGAGGCATTCATTAACTGCTCTTGCTTTTCGAACTGTGCAGTCGTGCAGTGTGCTGCGATTAGTTGCTAATAATTTATCTGTAATATAATACCATCTGTTATGTATAGAGTTGTGTGCTGGTGTCGCTAGATGGCGCCTCGCTTGATGATCGAATGAAGTAGTTCATTCGATCATCTATTCCATTATTGTATTATTCGATTACTCGATGTTAAGTAATGATCGAGTACCTAACTCGGTACAAGAAGGTCAGTCGATACTGGGAACTCGGGGCGGACGGTTGTCCCTACAGTGTTGTGCGTACTTGCAGTGAATATTATAATACTTATAATATTGATTTATTATAAATAATAATACTCGTGGTTCGTTGAACATAACATTGGCGACGAGGATGAAGAACGACCAGTGGATTAAATTCGATCCGCTGGTGAAGCACCTAAGGGATGCAATGTAATCAAAAAATAATAATATTAGCGTGTGAACGTGCGTGATTACGTGATCGCGCAGATACGAGCCACAAGCATGTAAGTACCTGGAATATTTTTATAAAAAATCTAAGCTTCTACAGCGTTCATTAAAACGCGTAACTTCTACAGCGTTCATTATCACAATGTAATAGTCCAACCTTTGTCAGGTTTACATCAAACTATTAAGGCTAAAAAGTGTAAATTGTTGCAATTATTTACTGGTAATAAAACGATCATAAAATATTTATTACTAAAATAATACATTTTCTAATTATTGCTTCCCGAGTAATGCATACCAAAACAAATATAATTATTGCTTGGATGTAAGGTTCACCATTAAATTTTTATTACGTCTAAAATACACTTTTATAAGGACAAAGATATTATCATTCATTGCACGTGTATAGGATGTACACAAAAATACTTTAAATAATGCCTACTAGATTTCGAACAGCAAAATATATGCATTAGTCAAGGAAAACAAAGGAATAATAAGATAAAAAGTGAGTTATCCATATTATTTTGGTGTTATTTGCGTTACACTACAAGTGTATTCACCTGAATAACATATTTGGTATTCAGTAAATGCAAATTAATTTACTCTTAAGGTCTCATAAAGTAGGGCCTATCATAACAAATTATAGATAATAATAATAATAATATAATCTTGGAGACAAGAGGTCTATAGAAATCAACACACTGTGCATCATAAATATACCATACATCGTAATGGCTTTTACAAAATACAAATAACAATATACACGCTGTTTAATTGTAATTGAGATGAACAAAATTATAGAGCACATCATTGTGCAAGAGAGCAAACTTACAAGTAATATATCACAATATTTCGTCTATATTGCTCCCGATCTATTTTCTCACTGAAAAAGGGAGGGTATGCATAAAATGCCTATCAATGAAATCATAGATAAATCAGCATTTGTTATTTATTTCACACCAAACCATGAATACGCTATTGTAAATATCCTTAAAAATAGAAGTTATTCTTATAAACATTTATCTAAAGCACAGATACCTACTTCTGCTAAAAAATGATATAACGTTGGAAGTCCGGCAAAATGCACGGCATAAAAAAGTCAAGCACCAAGAAATAAACAAATTACATCATACACATCACATGACATAATTATATATACGTCATATAATGTACCACTTCGATCATTCGAAGACACGCATTTTCAAAGAGAAATAGGCGAAGAAAGTACATATGTTATAATTTAACTCCGGTTGAACCAACAAGTGCCCTAAAATTCATTAATGCCACTGAATAACATCAACAGAAACATGTAGAAACACGCAATAATTCGAATAATTCGAACAAAGCGTCAATTCGCTTCCTAAAGATGCGATGTAATATGTTCATGTTAAAACTAGCAAGTATTACCTACTAGTAACACTAATTAAGACTACATTTGTTCGAAGCTGTTTCACACTCATCTTACGGTTTAAGAAGAACTTTAATTCTCATAAAGAATTAACATAACTCACTTACCGAGAAATCATAACATAAAAATATTATTATATCTTCATGTTAAAACTGTTTAAAGATCTATTGATGAGAATTATTGGTGAAAAAATTAAATCCAAAAATTCACACGAGGTAATTCACTTCACAGTTCAAAATCTATTTACTTTTAACATTAATCGACTTTCACTATAGAGAGTGTATTTAAAATTAGGTATATTTGCTAGTCCTAACAAAGTGACAAAAATAACATGTGCTGAAAGATAGTATCTGTTTCCTCTAACTACACGCAACTGGTGTGACAGTACCGTCACAATAAATAGTTGTTGGTTCCCTTCTTAAGGCTAAGACATAAGGGACAATAAAAAGGAATTAACAAACCGAAGTGTTCAACAGTACTAT
Source organism: Thymelicus acteon (assembly GCA_951805285.1). NCBI lineage: Eukaryota > Metazoa > Arthropoda > Insecta > Lepidoptera > Hesperiidae > Thymelicus > Thymelicus acteon. Next base: position 10,777,107 of record OX638228.1, read on the forward strand.
AGTGTGACCTATCACAAAAGAGATATTTTACAGGATCCAACTACTTCCGAAATCAATGTCAAACTACAAAATGGGACATAATGGGACACGACATCATTTGGAACAACATCATAATGAGACAAATTATATTGAATGAATATTTTGATAGTTTGTTTTGTAAAATAAAACAAAAATAAGGAAAATTATAACTTTATTGCACTCCAACATTACTCATAGCATAGGTAATTTAACTAATGCTAAAACAGCATTTCCTTCCATGGAACCGACGTAAATATTAAAATATGACAAAAGGACTGTTTAACAAAGTTTAAACTTTAAAGTAATAGTAATCTCTCTCTCCTGGTTATTGCACTGATATGACAATGTCAGTTGGTGCTGGTATTAACGATATACTATAACAAAACATTATCCTACGTTAGTGGTAGCCGTGGTAGTACGATGTGAAGATGATTCCCATCATAATCGACCACATTTCACCGATATGAAATCGCGGCATGAAATAACAAATTGCAGGTTTTCAGGAAGTTACCCCAATCAATATGAATCACAGATATCAAGTAAAAAGATGATACTCTTTCGGCATCAGAATTCAATTATTATGTAAGGTATCTGTAAATCTGTTTTATAATGATTCGTTACAGAGGAGTTGGTATATGTTCACATATTCGAGTCAGATTATGACGAAGTATGACAAACGACAGCAGTTATGAGTTCACGGTAACGGACTCGACTTTCATGATAATTATTTAATTTTTTTTTACAATTCTTATATAATATCATCCACAATAATTTATTAGTACTATTAGTACTAGTAGTAGTATTTATTAATACATTATTATTGAAAAAATAACGATTTATCCATGTGGCAATGAGCACTAACAGACTCAGAAGATATTTTCATCTTATATCTTGCAATAGTTATTCTTTTTGAGTAGCGGAAAAATAAAGAAAATATGTCAGGTTATGATTTTGGCTACATAGTAAAGAGACAATGAGACACTACATCGAGCTCAATAGTATCTACTAACAAAATACAAAAATTAGGTAACTACCTATTATTTTATTACATTAATTTTAAAAAATATGGATAAAGGAAAAGATAAATGTCAATCAAAAACAAATATCAACAAAATAAATTCTTCCAATTCCAAGTCAATTGTTCCAAGTTCCCACGAAGTTCCAACGATCTAATATTCTTAATTCAATGACCGAAATATGGTTAATTAAGAAGAAACATTAACAAAATAATATTTTGTTATAAGAATATATCATATCATTGCCTATTAGCCTTCCAAGTGCAAGTAAATTGTTATATGTTCAAGCGATTGAAATATCTTTAACGAGTAACCGCCCTCGCTTTGCTTTGTTTTCTTATTTTTTTACACCTTGGGTTACACTATTGGAGTTTTATTAAGGATCCCTAACTTTTTGAAAATATAATATAGCCCTTGTTACTCGGGGATAGTGTAGCTTCCCAACAATGAAAGAGTTTTTGAAATCGGTTCAGTACTTTCGGAGCCTATTCAATGCAAACAGAAGATCGAATCTTTCCTCTGTATATATTAGTATAGATCACATACAAATTTTAACTCTGCGATCCGTATGGCGCAATTGTTACCATGCCGGATCGTCACGATTCCATTCAAGTTTGAATTTCTGACGCTGGTGAAGCTGGTGTGGTGACGACGACTTAATGTAGGTTTTAATACTATGAATACTGAGATACCAACTCTGCGCCTGTGCTTGAAGCTTTGTAATTTGGTCTCAACCAATTTTAAGGTCAGCAAAAGGCATTGGGGCATGCCTCGTCATTGAATCCAATGCTGACATAAGGCTTTGGCAGCACCAGCCAAAAGTGACAGCAAAAGCGTTAAAAGCGTTTTGCTAGGATTCCAAGCTTCCTAGCAGGACCATAGCTTAGAATACAATGAACCGCTAAAGCTAGGGTTCGAGGATATCTCAACGCCAATAACTGAGGGTGGCCGAGGTATTTCAGGGATACATTCTGAAGAGTAGCAGTCAAGATGAACGGACGTTGAAGTGAATGAAGTGGCGTTGAATCTCACAAGGTAATCAGGTAAACAATCAAAAAATTGTATGCAGAGTAATCAAGTTTGCTGAATTCATAATTTATTTGGGTATTGGGATAAATATACCTTCAGCCATTTTGTGGGGACCAGTATGAAAATGCTGGGCGGTCAACAGATTCATTTACTCAGTCATTCGAGACGAAAATGTTAATTATGGGTAAAATTACCTTAGTTATTCATCAACATTATGATTTGAAACTTCACCATCTACGAAAACAGATTAACCGAACATCAAGTGGGATAGATCTAGGCTGTGTTTTTGTGATTGTGTGATTTAAAAGCCAGTTTAATTTCCTGACCAATAACTATTAAGTAAAATAAATAACAGACTAGGTCAGCATCAGGACTCCACCAGATTCACTCCAAAAATAAGCTTGCATGGGTTCGTAAAACACAATAAAATTGCAAAGAAGCAACTCGGTGTAATAATTCTATATTTCAGTATGCTATGAAAACGTACCATGTTAATGGATCAAAATAATGATAACGATAAATTCTTATAAATTACATAAATTACTTTAAAAAAACTGTCAGTCTCCTGACTGTTTGTTCTCCATTGCGCATCGCTTCCCGCTTAGCACCTGTAGATGTGGCGTCTCGATGATGGTACACGTCCTGGGTAACAGCAGCACTGGCGATGTGTTGCCAGGTATGGACTTGTGACAATATGTGAAAACCTCACAATGGAACATCCTGTGGCAAACGGCATCTTTTCATCGAGCAGGTGATCTTCCACTTTTTATCTAAGTGCCTTAGATCACTAGACGTTCTATACAGGCGATCTTACTTCGTTAACTAATAACTTTGTATGTTACAGGTCTCGAGCAGCATAAAAGTGTTTTTCTAATGTGAAAACATGTAGTAGATAATGATATTATTATCATTAGATCACTGACAGATGTGTATAAGTCCTTGGTCAAAACCTTTTTGTATAAAATATATCATTAAACAGCGTCTATTAAGCTTTCAACCAAAGCAGCTGTTTATGGTTAAATTTTTGTTAACCTTGTTACTACTACCAAAAACAAAAAAAAAAAGATGATAATATGATTAGGGAACACTACCGTCAGGTATGCGAAAGTATCTAATATATGAAAATTAGTTTCAGGCTTTCCAGCGAAGTAACATCAATATAAGGATTAATATAACTGGCACAAGATCCAGGAGGAATATTGTACATAATATTATAGAGTAGAAAAGCAACGGGAATTTGGAACGTTGAAGAAATAAATTATAAAGCTGTGTATTGTTTAAATCTATCCAAATTAGTTCTACTATATGTTTGCTCAATTGTGTCAATAAATTAATGACATATAAATATAGTCACACGCATTATAAACAAAATAAATTAAAAAAAAGGAAGAGATGTTATGTATAGAGTTGTGTGCTGGTGTCGCTAGATGGCGCCTCGCTTGATGATCGAATGAAGTAGTTCATTCGATCATCTATTCCATTATTGTATTATTCGATTACTCGATGTTAAGTAATGATCGAGTACCTAACTCGGTACAAGAAGGTCAGTCGATACTGGGAACTCGGGGCGGACGGTTGTCCCTACAGTGTTGTGCGTACTTGCAGTGAATATTATAATACTTATAATATTGATTTATTATAAATAATAATACTCGTGGTTCGTTGAACATAACACCATCTATTCGGATTCAAGTTAACAAACGTGCATCGCCATGAACACGTGTTTATAAGAACCTATTGCTAACAATAACATGGTACGAGTATCTTTAAGAATTTTTTCACTTGTCCAACTTCAACCGTTTGGCCCCGGCAGGGGGGGGGGGACACTTGAATATAAGTGCTCTTACACCCGAAGGTAAGCTTCAAAATCATGGAAGGTAAGCTTCTGAACAATACAGAAAATTAGAAATATTTTTTACTTGGTTGGGTTAATCGGGACTGTCTGGATTAAACAATAAATGCAAGTATAAAGTAAGACCCTCATTCTCTTGTATGCCTGCTTAGCTATGTCCTACGAGCGATCAGACGCAAACGCGAGGGGGCGCGGCGTGGCATGACGTTTTCGAGCGAACAAGACGATACCGCGGTTTCCTCACGGACCAACTATGTATACACAACTAATTGTGTCATTAGAAATATAAACTGTACTTTTTTGTAATTTTCCAGATCCAATAATGAAAACAATAAAATAATACAAAATAAATAACACCGGTGAGACGATTTGCGCGCTAGTAACAACATAAACAGCGCGCTAGTAACTATAAAAACAGTGCGTTGTTGAGGAGCTATTCAGTTAAAAAAAGACAAAAAAATAGTTTTGTGTGCCAAGAATGTCATTAAAATAAAAATTGTGAAAACGTTTACATGCTTTTATTTCAGAGCTTAACAATATCATAATTATGTCTACGATCGTGTAGAGATAGCATAAGACATGAGCCAGTTCACAAGTACAGTAATCTACAAACTTATTAGCCGGGCTGAAGTTGTCACAGTTGCGCGACGGGAGCGCGCGGGTGATCGCAGTCCATCGTAGTCGATGCCCCGTCCACCCGCGCTCCACCACTGATACCTTATTTTACGTTCTGCGCATCGACTAGCGCCTAACTTCAGGCCGGCCAATAAGTTTGGAGATTGCTGTACGTACAACCTCACGTGGCCCACTTCACGAGTACAGGCGCATGGTGCCGTCAGCGCCGGCGGCCAGCAGCCAGGGCTGCGCGGGGTGCCAGCGCACGTCCAGCGCGCACAGCGAGTCGCGCGGCGCCGGCCCGCGCAGCTGCTTGAGCGGCACTAGCAACGGGTTCTGGAGGAGGTCGCTGGAATCACATTCATTTATTAGTACACCCTTTGCTTCGGTTTCCGTATAGATTTCAATTTTTAAAAATAAAATATAACTTGTGTTAATCAGAAACAATAGAGCATTATATTGGTGAATGATTTGTTGTTGGCAGTTCAGTAGTAGTTTATCCATTACAAACAAAAGAACAAAACTTTCCTCTGTAATATTAGTTTACATAATATTTAATTACTAGTCTGTTACATAATTTTATTATGAACATAAAGGTGCTCCCTCACCGAGAGCATTCGCGTGTAATGTAACGTTACAGATTTGAACATTACATCAGTGAAGGAGGAGAACCGAGCATTACAATGCGCACCTTGTAATGATACAATGTGTAATATCTTGATACAACTTGTAACATCAATGCGCTCCACTTCCCGTATAATGTTACATTACATGCGAATGCTCGTCAGTCAGGGAGGTAGTATTGTAATGTAATGCTCAAAGACGAATCTATAATGTTACATTACACGTGAATGCTCCCGGTGAGGGAGCACCTTAATTAATGATAATATATTAAGAGGAAATACCAGTGCCGAAACATTTCGAAAGCCATTAAAAATCGAAACTATTGCCGTCGCGCTGTAGGATTGTAAGCCCCCGCTGGCAGCTACTATGTGTGGGTGAGCGCGCTATGCGTGTGTGCGTATTGCAGATCGCCCGACTCGGGGATGCGGGGAGAGCGGGAAGCTTGAATGGCTTGCTCGTCGTTATAGTATTTTTCTGTTTTGCACCACAACCATTCTGTTTGACCCTGGCTTTCGTTACTGGACTGGATTTAGCGTTTTCGATTTGGTTTATCTGTTGGTTTGGTGAATTCTTGTACCAATTATACCTAAGTACTAAATACCTACCTTAATATTTTTGTAGCTACAGTGGATTTCATTTATTACAAGATAGGTATAACGACCTTAGATATAGCGACCATTTTGATATAGCAAAGTTAAATCTTAGTCCGTTTTTAAATTCATACAGTTATAGCGACTTCGGATGTAACGGCGACTTCGGGTGTAACGACTGATTTGTAAAAAAATCCTAGAAATCCCATGCAGGTATTATACGACCGGAGTTGGCTGCCAGAGATAGGTACAAAGAGCTTTTTAGGGTTCCGTAGCCAAATGGCAAAAAACGGAACCCTTATAAATTCGTCATGTCTGTCTGTCTGTCTGTCTGTCTGTCTGTCCGTCCATATGTCACAGCCACTTTTCTCCGAAACTATAAGAACGATACTGTTGAAACTTGGTCAGTAGATGTATACCGTAAACCGCGTTAAGATTTTCACACAAAAATTGAAAAAAAAAAACAATAAATTTTTGGGGGTTCCCCATACATAGGACTGAAACTCATAAATTTTTTTTTTCATCAAACCCATACGTGTGGGGTATCTATGGATAGGTCTTCAAAAATGATATTGAGGTTTCTTATATCATTTTTTTTTAAATTGAATAGTTTGCGCGAGAGACACTTCCAAAGTGGTAAAATGTGTGTGTCCCCCCCTGTAACTTCTAAAATAAGAGAATGATAAAACTAAAAAAAATATATGATGTACATTACCGTGCAAACTTCCAACGAAAATTGATTTGAACGAGATCTAGTAAGTAGTTTTTTTTTAATAAATCGTAAACCGCAAAAAACATCGATCAAAGTTACAATGAAGTACAAGAACTTTTATACTATGTTACTTGCTGCTACGGAACCCTTCATGGGCGAGTCCGACTCGCACTTGGCAGCTTTTTATCTTTTGTTAAATCCACACAGCAACTGTGGTAACCTTTTCCTTTCATTGATACAAAGTGAAATAAAATTGTGGGTGTTTTGTTTAGTAAATTTTTGAATTATGGTTCCTAGACGCACATTCGATGATCGATATTCTTGGAAGAAAATGGTGAAACCTTGTGGTGAAAACAATGCTGATTTGTGCAAAACACACAGATTCCAATTAAAAAATACCTACGATGTGGAAAAACCGTGATAAAATATTAGAATGATTTGAATCAAAATCCTTGAAAATTAAGAAAAAGCGTAAAACAATGCATCTCTTTACCTTTGCTTATTACGACTTCCGGATATAACGACTATTGACAGTGGTCCCGTCATCGTCGGTCGCTATATCCTAAATTTAGTGTAATAATAAAATATAAACCGGGCAAGTGCGTGTCAGGCCACGCGCAATGTGAAGTAGTAAGTTTATCGACTATTACTCATTTACTACATAATATGCTGACAGACGGACAGATGGACAGACGGACAGATGGACGGACGGACATGACGAGACTATAAGGGTTCCAATTTTACTTCGGAACCCTAAAAAGTAATTGAAGATTCGATGACCCGTGTGGTGCAATGGTTACCATGCCGGATCGCCGCACCGAGGGTCCTGGGTTCGATTCCCAGCGAGGCGAAAATTTTAATGATGAGTTCGAATTTTTATTTTCGGTTGATTGATCGGTCTGTGGCGACAGCGCACACGCGTCACACGGTGACGTCACGCCAACCTGAATCACGCTATCGAAGTTTTCTGCATCGGTTGCATATATACAAATGCTCCGACAAGGTCAGTTGGGGCTCGGCCGCCTCCCAGGCAACACACCGCGCCTGGCGGGAGATCTCCCTTTGCCAAAGGTCGTTTGAGATAAATTACTAAAAAAACTCACAAATATAATTATTTTAATAGTTGGCATTTTTCGTGAATGGGATATTAAGAACCCTTTAATAAGGTTCAAGTTACAAACGAATAACTTATTAGATAATAGATAATAAAGTTCTCTTTATTATCTACTAGCTGACCCGGCGAACTCCGTATCGCCATGCAAACTATTTTTTTTTTCTAAAATAAAAGTAGCCTAAGTTCAGGGGCGTAGCTACCGCCGTATCAGCCGTATCAATTATACGGGGCCCCCACTAATACTCCCAAAAAAAAGCTCGCCAGCGGCCTACGACAGTTGGCACTCCTATTATATTTGACAGCTTACGTTGAGGAGGCCCCACAACAAATATTGATATGAGGCCTCCTTAGGGCTAGCTACGCCACTGCCTAAGTTACTCCTTGTTACATCAGCTATCTGCCAGTGAAAGTCCCGTCAAAATCAGTCCAGCCATTTCAGAGATTAGCCGGAACAAACAGACAGACAGACAGGCAGATAGACAGACAAAAATTGTAAAAATGTTGTTTTGGTATATGTACTGTGTATACATCCAAATGCACTTAGTAAAAAGCGGTTATTTTAATATTACAAACAGACACTCCAATTTTATTTATTTGTACAGATGTACAGATGTATAGATTACCTAATAAGTTATTCGTTTGTTTACTATATTATTATGATTTTGGCGCCTCTTGAAACTGCCGCCCAAACGAGCTGACGATCCACCTGATGGTCAGTGACTATCGTCGCCCATGGACATCAGCAACACCAAAGGCATCACTGATGCGTTGCCGGCCGAGAAAGACAGAAGAAAAAGAAAGAAAGAACTGCCTCTCAAGCCCCCAACCGGAACACGACGAGTCGTTTGGCGGCTGACTCATGCTCAAGGGTGGTAACTATCCAAGCGAACCCCATGGAGAAATAATAATAGTAATAATGGTATTAACAATTAAAATCAATATTATCAATATAATCCCTCGAGGGGCCCTACCACCAGCGGGCCGGATTTAGTCGCCTTTTACGACACCCATCCGGCGTGGGATTGGTGTTAGTATTCTAAGCCGCCCCAATACGGCTAATACTTACTACATTAAAATATTATTATTAAATACTTCGTGACTGACTTTTATTTAAACTGCCCAAACGTGAAACATCGTATCCGAAATAGAAGCGTCCTTCACCCATCTTACCGCCTAAAAAGTACTTTTTATCAAATATATGTAAAGAAAAGTATCGTGAACCTTAGACCTAAGTGCGAGTGAGCGAGCAATATGCGTGTACGTATTAGTTGACCCTTCCGTCTCACCCCTTATAACGTGAGCGGGACAACTGCAGCTAGGACTGATAATAGCTACATAAAATTGATGAAATCGGCATTACGCATTATACTGTTTCCTCCACGAAATCTGAACGGATTTTGAAAATTTTTTCACGACAATATAAATAAAGATCTTGACTATGTCGGTATGTTTTAATTTCTCTCTTAATTTGCGTTTTCTTTGGTTTAATCGACGTCTGAAAACGACCATTTTTATCGGTAAATTTTGTCGTTTTTGAAGCTTCGTAACTTCTATAGTAATTAATTTATTTGAAAAAACGAAACATACCGACATGGCAGACGTAGAGATGTATTGTTTTCCAAAAAATATTTGCTCTAATGTTAATATCCAGGGAGGAAACAGAAAAATACGTTTGTATGGGCCGAACGGTACTCCGATATCCTCTTAACATATTACACATTTATCTTTATCATGGGTGCCATGGACAACACACAAAGACAAGAACACACACACACAGACCGAGAACACAAGTTCTAACTTATTCTTTCTGCAATCATGGTACACACTTCACAGTCGACAAAACTGTAGATCACTATATTATTATTCACTAGTGATTCACTACAATAGTGTCAAAACAACAGTCATAGCTCATTCACAACATCAGCAAGGCTATTCTGTTTTGTAACTCGACAGCAGAATCCGCGATGACTTTCAAATTGAAGTTCGAGTTCGAGACTCACTTCACTGCGCAAGTGCGTACTAGATGATTAGAAAAAGACATATTGTATTAAATAAAAACTATTATTATATTATATATTATAAAACTATTATTATATTCGGTAAGAATACCATACCGAGGCCATCTTTAGTCGTTTGAAGTTCGAGTTCGAGACTCACTTCACTTCGCAAGTGCGTATTAGATGATTAGAGAAAGACATATCAAGATGATGCAAGTTCGCTTTCGAGTCTCACTTGAGTGAGCTTCGATTTCGAGTTTGTATTTTAGAGAATAGCCCTCCAGTACGTACTTGTAAACCATAGCGTGACAAACAACGAGGTTGGCGTCATCCCCGGCGGACGCGAACAGCGGGTATCGCTTGTGGAACGCAACCGCGCGCACCGCGCCGCCGTGCAGCCGCAGCGTCTGGTACGGGGACGATGACAGCTCCAAGTCAAACCTGTAGAACATTGTATATTTCATGACATAGCATATAATCGGACCTTTAGGGGACTGGAAAATGAATCAAGTGTAATGTGTGTATGAACAAAATGATAAATCAAACCAATATTTTTTTTATGTGAGCCGACTAATTAATGAGCTGACGATTCACCTGACTGTAAATAGCTATCGTCGCCCATTGAGATTGACTTTTAGTGCAACAATACTCACTGAGAAAACACAAAACACGTGTATGTACAGTACGGCCGCTGTATCTTGGCGCGTCTGAACATAGGCTTTGCGAACTTTAGCGCATGTAAGACAGAGATGGCAACACAAACATGCTAACGTATGACTGAGACACAATACACCGCGTATCGAGTATTGGCGAATTATGTTACTGCGCAGCCTTCTGCGCGAAGTTCGGACGCGCCAAGATACAGCGGCCGAACTGTACATGACTGTAAAGTTTCACAATCCAAAAAATATTCTTTTCGTATCAAAATTAATTTTTGAAGTAATACTTCTTATTTTCGTTACTTTTTGACCCCTCCCCCCTCCTTGTTACAGCTGGTCACATTTATGAGACCTAGTGTGACGTCACATATTAGGAAATTTTACACCTAGAAATTATTAAATTAAAACAGCAGTTCCGAAATAAGTTTTATTTTCATTAATTTTACCTATACATATCAATTATTCCCCCCTAACGCGTGACGTAATTTATGGATGGCCCCTATGTATTATGCAGCCATGACATAAAAATGTTTACATAAATGGTACAAGTCTCGTAATGTAGTACTAACCAGATACATTTCCGATCGTACGACGCGACGAGCAGATTATCGCCGGCGGGGTGCAGCGCCAGCGCGCTGATCCATTGCGCCCCAGCCCGCAGCTTGCGTACCAACTCTTGCTTCACCAGGTCGTATACACGAACTACTCGTTGCGTCTGTGAAACAACAATAATAATTTTAATAATAGTTTATGCTACATTGAAACTACTACTACTAAAGAACTATTAAAATCAATATTACTAATATAATCCCTCCAAGGGCCCTACTTGTCGCCACTACTTCACCCATCCGGCGTGAGATTGGGGTTAATATTCTAAGCAGCTCCAATACGGCTGCAGTATACTCACGGTGGACTGACGACCTGAAGAAGACAGCGGGCATCCGCTGGATTCAGAAGGCCCAGGACCGGTCAGAGTGGCGCAAGTTAGGGGAGGCCTATGTCCAGCAATGGACCTCCAAGAGCTGATGGATGGATGGATGGATACTCACAGCGACGAACAGCAGCGGCTTGTGCGTGTGGAAGACGGCGCACTGCACGAGGCCGGGCGCGCGGCGGAACGGCAGGTGCGAGCGGCGCCGCGACAGCTGGTGCACGCACACCGCGCGCGCGCCGCCCTCGCGCACCGTGGCGCACACGTAGTCGCCCTTCGCGTGCCACGATATCTGGTGACGATGACGAGTTTACATTTGGAGATTATTTTATTTATTTCTTAGGTAATCCTACAGTGTTTACAAAATTACTTATTGTATACAAAATAATTACTTAAATGCTATGGCCAAAAACGGATTACACAAAAAATACTAGTAAAATTTATGAACAGTTATTCTTGAAAACGTGCTTAAAAGTAATTTGTGTGTGTGTATAAATATGTGAATGTGTTTTTGTGTGCGTGTATGAATGTATGTGTGTGCGTGTCATATGCTACATAATCATATCTCATTTATTAATTTATTGCAATTTTTTTTTTTAGTTGTCTAGATTTTAAATTAAAAATATCTAAGCTTGAGTAATGGTTATTGTAGTTGCGGGCTACGACAGATAACCGAATCTTCAGCATACTTAGTATTTACTAAAGGTACATGTAGCATTTTAAAGACAAGACTGCTTGGACATGAGTTTTATGAAGTTGTAGTAGATGATAAGTGCTATCTGTAACTGTGAGCAGGAAAAAAACAAACCCGGTAGTTTCTTGCTGCTTCTTCTCCCGGGCCCTCTCACAGTAGGGCCTTGTTGAAGCATTGGCGTAGCTTGCATGACTTTCGAAAGTGTTTGTAAACCAAACCAATTTTGAATAAAAACATTTGATTTAATTTGGCGTCTGGTAGGGTTTAAAACCAAATCAAATTCAAGTGGTACATTCAAATGAGTTTATCGTTTATATCTAAGTGTATTGATTGGATTAATACCTACATTAAACTAATTTGACTTGAGTTTAAATTAATCGGTAATTGTTGCTCAAAAACTGTGAATTCCAAACAAAGTGAACATTCTGCTTCTTCAGTGTTTTATTACATTTTAATTTAAACACGAAATACAGTAGTTTAAATTTAAAAAAAAGTACAATTAAGTTCCTACTACAAGGCTAAATAATAACTATTTGGCTGGTGAGGATTTCTATAATAAATTTTACTAACAAAAAATAACCGACTTCAAAGTTACTCAAAAACTACTTGTCAGATCTCGTTCAAATTTATGTGGGATCACATGACAGGCACTAGCTTTCGATTAAAAAAAGAATCATCAAAATCGGTTCGCCCAGTCCAAAGTTCTGAGGTAACACACATAAAAAAAAATACAGTCGAATTGAGAACCTCCTCCTTTTTTGAAGTCGGTTAAAAATAAAACTGAGAAACGAACTTTGTGGTTGTTAAAAGGAAATGTTTGTAATAAATGAAAGAACTCACATGCACAAGTGGCTTGAAGTGCGTCACAATGACCCGGATGCCGAGCGCCCACTGCGTCGCGTCCGGCTGCTCCCACTGCACCGCTGCTGTCGTACGCTCGTCCACTGTACACACACATCATTTACAATAAATAAATATTTGCTTATAAAACACAAAAAATGTTTCAAACCTCAACCCATGTACATTGTAGACCAGTGAACGATGCGTATATTAGTTCATTGATTGTAGACATAGGTTTCATTTGAAAGGCAATAAATAACTCGAAGATCGGTTTAGGTTTTAGGCCACTAAAACAAAACATAAGGCACATTTGGTCCATTCATGAAGTCGATTCTTGACTTTTTACATACAGAAATTTTAGTGTAGAAGTATACGCTGGGTATAGCAGCCGGCACTGAAGTCTAGTGGTGACCGTTATTGCGCAGAGGTCGAAATAAGGTATCGTGGGGGAACAAGCTGGGCGCGGGGAGGGCATCTTTATCGGTTCTAAGCGCTGATTGGCTCGCCAGTCGTAAACATGCACATCCCCTCCAAATTTCGTCCACCAGGCTTCCATGCCGGGGCTTATATTCGCTAAACTATACAAAGAAATTAAATTGGAGTGTCTGTTTGTAATATTAAAATAATCGCTTTTTTCTAAGTGCATTGGGATGTATACAACGTACATATACCAAAACAACATTTTTTACAATTTTTGTCTGTCTGTCGGTCTGTTTGTTCCGGCTAATCTCTGAAATGGCTGGACCGATTTTGACAGGACTTTCACTGGCAGATAGCTGATGTAACAAGGAGTAACTTAGGCTACTTTTATTGTAGAAAAAAAAAAGTTTGTTAGGTGATACGATGTTCGCCGGGTTAGCTAGTTTAAAATAAATGACAACTCACTGACGACATCGTGCGCCGGCGGCGGTTCCTCTAGCAGGCGGTCTGTCGCCTCAGCGACGCGGTGCGCGCCTATATCCGCGCCGGGGTTGAGCAGTAGCAGACGCGTTCCTACCGCGACCGCGACCAGACTCAGCCCGCGGGCCGGCGTCCACGCCACGCGCGTCACTGCCGCCCCTAGCGCCACCGTGCGGAGACAACGGCCCGTCAATGTCTCCCATACTAGATGATATTGACATTTGTTAATGTTAATACATTTTATCATATCTATGTATACTAATATTATAGAGCTGAAGAGTTTGTTTGCTTGAACGCACTAATCTCAGGAGCTACTGATTCAAACTGAAAAATTATTTTTGTGTTTCATAGTCCATTTATCGAGGAATACATCATATATTTTAGTACTTAGTTTTTTCCACAAACTAACGTGGGTGAAACCGCGGGGCACAACTAGTTTTATATAAGCGCCGAGACCCTTACTGCTAGAAAGCTGTAATTTGAAATGAATATACATTATACATAGTTATTAAAAGTAGTCAATTCGTTGATAAAACAGTATCGTAGAACAACAAGTAAACAAAGTCGTAGAATACAGCATTAAAAAAAATTCAGGGTACAGTGTAACAAGTAAAGTGGGAATGATTTTTTTCGTTTAATCCATAGTTTAGAGTATTGTTGAAAAGGTCTTTCAAAAATACATATTATGGGTCAATTTTTTATTCAGGGGCCCGTTTCAAATATTCAGTGCTAATTTTGATTAGTCACAAAAATAGGTTATATCATTATGATTAATTTACAAGGAAAACTATCACGGCTACTAAGGGTACAACTTACAACTACAGAATCCTATATTGCATGTAGCCTGACATGCACTTCAGCTGTTTTTTATCTATCTATATCAGAGTTATAGTATAATGTAAAAGATTACCTTTAACAGTACCATCCTCACTGCCAGACACGACATATTGTCCACTGGGATCAAAGTCGATGCTACGTACAAGGTCTGTATGGCCTTTGAACTGGAGCACCTCGGCTGTGGGGAATGGCTGCAGATCCCGCGGGGAAGGCAGCTTGGGGACCAGGTCTTCAGGACTGATTGTGAGCTGATGGCATAACAATATTTAATTATTTATCAATTTTAACACAATTACATTGACAACGATTGTAACATATTCGTCCTACAATAGGATTCCATGTGACATGGCGCTATGGACCACACACAAAGACCGAGAACAGCAATTTAAATTCATCAATGATGAGTTCAGGAGTTGAGTGAGGAATACCTTGTTGGGAATCTAACCCACGACCTGTCATTGCTGTGTCTATAAAAGTTATTACGCCACTCCACTCCACTGGGGTTGCTTAGACTTTCAGATCAATATTCAGTTTGCAGTGGTGCATGTAATACCTTGAAAAATTATGGTTGTTCTTTAAAATCTATTTCAAGTGTTTGTATGTTTCAAAATTTTCAGTGTATGTTGCATTCAATCAAACCATAGACAGTTAGTATACGAGTATACAAGTATTTTCATATACCTGAGAGTATTGACCAAAGGCATATTTCAGGAACTTTATTAGTACAGTGTCGATTGTATAGACACTGAAGGCATTCAAATAATTTTAGAAAAACATATTATAAATTACTATGTAGAGAATAATTATAGTAACGGGGTATTACTATATTCTCTACATCTATTGGTCCTTCGAGACACAGCAACTCACCCTCATTTTGATAGCTCGCGGCGCTAGATACAGATCAAGGCAGCGCAGGAACCGTTCGCGCACGAAGCGTTCATATGCGGGCACGGCTCGCAAACTAGAATGTTTGCGCGGCAGGAATGTGTATTTGCGCTTCCACGGCGTCTCACTCAGCTTCTCCCATTCTTTCATCTACAAGACAAAAGAGAACAATATATTATTACAATTAATATGAATTTAGTTTGATGTATGTCCCTGCCATACCTTACGTGTTAACGTGTGCAGAATGACATTGCTCAGATGTGGCCAACAGTTAGTACGCTAAAAGTGGCTACATGTATGGCCTAACGCGCTATGTAAAGCGCATTCATAGCTGTCAACATTAACGGTAAAAAAGACATAGCAGGATGATTCTAAAGCCGACATTACATTTGTAAATTGTTAAAATTTACGTAAGTATACAACATAAGTATAAATAAATTACCATAAGCTACTGACAAAGTATGTTAACATTTGCTTTACAGTAAGATTATTATGTATAGAGAGTAAAATAAATGTAAAGGCAGCCTAATCCGCCTAATCCTAATCTGACCGCTAGTGGCAAAAATTTCTAAAGCGCTTCCGTGCTTCGGAGGGCACGTAAAGCCGTCGGTCCCGGTTGTTATCGTAAAATAACAGTCGTTAAGCCATGTCGGAGGCCCTCGGGCGGCATGAGAACTTCCGACACTCGGGTTGGCCATTAACCCCTCCACCAATCCGCAGCAGCGTGGTGGAGTATGGTCTAGGCCTCCTCAAGAGGAGAGACCCGTGCCCAGTAGTGGGCCATTAATGGGTTGAAGCCAAAGGTAGCCTAATTATACGATTCCTACCTCTCTAGCGTCAAGCAGGTATTCAGGCGGCGGGTTGTAGCTCTCAGCGTGTCCGGGCAGCGCGCGGCGCGGCGCCGGGATGTGCCGGTGGATCCCGCGCTTCGCTTCCTCCTCCTCGTCCGTCTTCGCGCCCCACAGGTTGTAGAACCGACGCTCCTGGATTGTTTGGAACAACTGTTATATCGAGTAAGGAAAGGAGGGAACTGCAACGTTTAGATGTAACATTTTTCCGTCACGGATACATGTGCGTACAGGGATGTGGCGGTGTATACCGTGCTTTACCTCAACCTCATCTGCCGTCTTAGAATGGACGTTCCTGGAGTGTTCGAAAGGAATTTTTATATCGACTATGTGGATGGAAGCAGCAAAAACTGCAATGTTTATTTGTAATATTTTTCCATCATGAAAACTTTACCGATTTTTAACTTAATCGTTAATCATAATAATAAATTTATGTATAATTTTATTTGAAATGTTTCAGTACGACATAATCGACTACATTTGTATATGTGTTATCCTGAATGTTGTCATTGAAACAATTGACATCATTATTGTTGCAAATGTAAATACCAATAAAATTATTACTTTCTTTCATCATTAATTTGTCAACTATTTGAGGGACAGTTTGTCTAATAACATGATAGTCGATTAAATCAGGCCTTATTAAAGAAATAAAATGAATGCAACACTTTAAAAAAACGAGTAAAATATATACATGAGAAGAACCAAACCTTCTTCTTCCTGCGTTCCTCGGCTATCTGCTTCCTTGTCTTGGTCCAGCCCATCTTGAGCGCGTGGACGATGCGCGCTATGGCCAGCTGGTCCGACCGCGAGGGTAGGAACGATCGCTTGTGCTCGGGGAACGCGCGTAGAGGCGTCGCTAGTACCTCGCGGGAGAACCATTCTACCCATGGCTGGAATCATATTGATTACTGATGGGTAGTGTTATTTAAAAAAAATGCCTTTGTAAGTTGTATTCATAATAGTTAAAAAAAGCAATGGTGCGATGCAGCCATATCTTCTGTCAAATTATAAATAATTGGTTTCTTGCAAAATGGACAAAATATTCACTGTTGAACATATGAATGAACCGCAAAGTAAATAAGTCTTATTATATAATGGTATTAATGGTCGATATTGTATTTTAATACAATAGCGAGGGTATCATGGGGTCTAAAAAAAATAATATTGATTTTGCTAAAAAGAAGGTTTTACTAGAATTTTACAGCCTAAAAATATACAAGAACATTACTCAAACAACACTCATTAGCAAAATATACTATCAGTAGTGATTGCATAGTGATGCAAATAACAATAATTACCTCATACTCCTCATGTTTCGCATTGGGAACATTTCCAGCTCTTATCCTTTCTATGAGCTGCAGATCTTCTTTAGAGAGAATAACATCCTGCCCGGTAGCCGGGTCCTTTACGGTTCGCCAAAACTCTGGGTCTTCACATTTCCTGAAAACCCCAATACAAAAAAATTATTACATTTTAATTTGCAATTTCTGTAACAATTTCTTTCTTTCTTCAAGAGGGGGTCATAGTTTCGTAATGACCAAACTGAACTTCTAACATACTTGAGGAATTCATCAATCTGATCTCGTTGAGGTGGCTTGGCAATGCGACGTCCATCCAAGTCATACCCCACATGTGAGTACTCATTATACCACCACATAGGGATGTCCCCGACTGTGTTTACCCTGTCTTCTTCGTCTGACGTGTCTCCTGATTCATATTCATCTGTATACAACATTAGAGAACATACTTTGATAATGATGAAGATATTGTTTTATCATATTTTAGAACAAACTTTAATAAATAACAAAATTTTCATTTGTTTATATAAACTTTTTTTTAAAAAAAAGCACAACTATTACTGTAAAATACTCATATTAAAATGGACAAAAGTTACGAATGCAAATTGTAAAGAGCTTGAATAGAATATTTGGGTGATAATATGTGTTTTCTATTGCAAATAAAATGTAATAAAATCTTTAGCAAAATAAAGGTTTTGAAAGAACTTCTGACATACCCTTTTGTTGAACGGGTTGAATTTGCAAATTGGCTTCTTTAATTTTATCTGCTAATTTATCTATGCTACTTTTAGTCTTATTCTTTTTGTTGCCCTTCTTAGTATTATGTATTGTTTCTTCCTGTGTTTTTTTAAGTTTCTCACGAGTTTTCTTTGTAGACTCATCACTAGACCCTGATGGATTTGACGCAATGCCTGACTCAGCACCACTGTCATTACTTTCATTGTTATCACTATCTGAGTTTTCCTCATTATCATTGTTACTATCTTCATCAGTATCTTCTTCATCCTAGATTAACATACAGAAAATTTTATAAACTTAAGAAAGCTATAGTGATGAAATTAATTTATTAAATTTACTCATAATTTTATCACTGCTTTTAACCTTCATTGCAATGTAAAAGTACTAGATTATAGAACAACAGTTTAAAGACTGATACATAGTAACATAATAATCAATTGTATTTTAATATAGGTATCTATACTTGAGTCAAACTCGTATCAGAATACTTGTCAATAAATCGTAAAAATTCCTTTATAGGGTTTTCACAAACTGATTTGTATTTCGCACACCAAATAACTATTAAAGAACGAAATAATCATTATAACGTTTGTGACAACTTCATTATTTTAATATTGACCTATAACAACAACACACTAAGAGAAAACGACGTAAATACCAACATCTTAAAACAATTTTCGTCATGAATAACTCACGCTCGCACATCCTTAATTTCGTGAAGCGACTTCAAACCTTTGTAGAAACTTATTGTTTTGAGGCCGGCCTACCTATGACTATAAATAGAAATGACTACGAAAACCTCACAGCTATAATGGCGCTTACATGCTTTGCAACTTGGTCGTATTATATTTCGAAATACAGTGAAATCAACTTATCTGTGACTATAAGGAGGGCGCTGCCGGACGCATTGGACCAATCATAGTGCGCATAGTAGTAATTTATGAATGGGATGGCATTAGTTCCAATTTTCGCCACGTCACAAATAAGTTCTTGAGAGATGGCACTGTACAGATTATACAGATATTTCATTCCACTCAATATGCATGAGCATAAAATTATTTATAAGTTAAATTTCATTAAACAAAGCCGAATAACATTTTATATTTATGTTTATGTATTTTAAAACAGTCTATATCGATTTTATACGTAACTATTCCGTGTTATTTTAAACTTTTGCAAAATAAATATTATGTTTAAAAATAAAATAAAATTACAAAGAGTGGAACGGAACGCGACTTGCGAACTCCAGATTTAGTTCAAACGTACTTTATACGACCAAAAGTTTCATGCACCTGTTTGTTTGTGGTTGCTAGGCAACACAGTGCTTATGTAAATTCTGATTCGAATGTGAATATAGTGTAATGGTTGATACTCTATGATTAGGCACTTACTGTGGAATTATTTATTTTACTATCATCATCATCACTGTCTTCAGCATCTGCAGAGTCATCCTAAAATTAGAATTTGATATTATTATTGATCAACAATTCAAACAGTAAAATATACTACATATTCAAATCTGTGTATCTGTATACTTACTGAAGATCCAATTTCTTTTTCTTCATCATCATCAGTGTCATCACCAAGCACAGAATCTGCACTCTCATCATAGAGAACTTCCTGAAATTAGATAACAAACAAACTTCAATTAAACATTTTTAAAAGCAAGCAGTGTGAACTTAACATTGTTTCATAGGAGATGGTTTCAGAGCTTGCACTGCTCTGAAACCATCTAACCATCTAACCTAACCTAACCTTTTCTTAACCTCGGACCACTTCAGTTTCATTCTTATTGACCCATACCAAAAATAATTATAAAACTCAATAAACAAATAATAACGTAATTTAAAGCAAATTAAAGTTTTAACCTTTTGCAGACCATACTTACGACCACAGACAGTCTGCAGACCAGGTTGGGAAACACTGTTCCAGAGTAATAATACTTATGATTTACACAATGACTATCAATCAATCAGCAGCGTTACTCCTACCAAATTATTTTATAATAGGAATGATAACCAGAATATTTCTTACTTTTCTACACGAGAGTTCACCGATACCTATAACCTATGTAGATGCATGTAATAAGACTTGCAAAGAATGTTAATATCAAACGTAAAAATCTGAATACTACATGCATTAGAAATTGAAAAATATAGGGTAATTAAATGAAATTAAAGGCAGGAGTTTAGACTAATTCTAAAACTTAGTCAAGGAATTAACGGAATAATATTTACATCTTGTTCTGCATCTGACTGTGCCTCCGCTTCATGTTCGGAGTCCGTAGCGTCGTCGTCGGCGTCCAGTTGCCCAGAGAACAATTCTTCTTCTTTATCTGAATCTACGGTAGCCTAAAACACAGATGGTTCAAAGTAAAGTAGACAAATGTAAAGTAAACACAGAAAAATCTCAACGTTTCATTTCTTACCACTTGCTCTGGTGAATCAGAAGTCTCTGCGGATTTCTCATCTTTTAGTTTTCTTTTCACTAAACCAGTTCTGAATGGAGGCATTTTTTTAAATTTAAATTATATCATTGTACTTCACTACGCTACAAATTCACATTCGGCAAATCAATCGCACATTTCGCACGTGGGATTCTGAATTTTTGATTTCTCTCTTGCTTGACACTTGACACTCTTGACAGTTCGAATTTGACAACAACTTTGACAATTGACAAGACAAGATAAATATCACAGGATACATACATAGAATCTAAATCGTTTTAATATCTGTATACATACATAGATTAGCCTTTATTAGCCAAGAAGCTTTTAAACGAAGTGAAGACCAAGCTTCAAAGGGGTATTTGAAAACAGATCACATGACATTGGATGAACATCTTAATAAAGCTTTAAAAATTTACACAATTTCTACTAAAAATGACTCGTTTTCAATTTGCACATCCTCTTGAATTTCAGTTTCATCTTTATTTTTAAAATCGTAGTTACATATTTTATGAAATCTCTATAAATGTTCATCGATAGCATTAAACTCATCACAATTTTTAATTTCTGACTTTGTATTTAAAGTGCCTTTTATGTTGGTGGTAGACCGTTTATTCTTAAGTTTGAGTTCCGCAGCGAATAAAATAGATGGCCTTCGTATTTTAAAGAAAAAACTGTAGATTTGGGGGTCTAAACTAAAAACTGTGAAGATATCGAAAAACTGTAAATCTACATTTAAAACTGTAGAGTTGGCAACTCTGTATACAGGCTACAGTGCCACCAACTTATCTGTGAATTGACGGAGGGCGCTGTCGGACGCATTGGACCAATCATTGGACGCAATTCGAAACGTAGTAAATGTCAATGAATGAACAAAAAACTTATAAATGGGGCGGCCAGATCACTAAACGATAACCGATATTTATTACTGAAAAACTTTTTTAATTCGAATAAATCGAACCTAAATTACTAACTACAATACCAATTTGCTTATTAGCTTTTGCTTATATCTAGAGGCTTACTTATCTACTTTTTTTGTTTATTCTAACAAAATGGTGTTGTGACAAAGTCATAGGTCCCTATTATCCTAATATGCCCAGCCTCCAGTAGGATAAAGATGGCCTTGATGGCACTGTAAGTTGATGTATACAACATTACAAGATGTAATTACTCTGTCTGCTTAGTGTGTAATTACTCTATCTGTGGTCTGCCGTCTGACAGTGACGCTGACTCTGACTGACGTCTTTGGATTTGAATTTGAATTCACAGAGTACTTAATCACTACGTGTTTGAATTTGAAGTTATGTTATTATGTAAAATATTAAAAACACAAAATCCGTTTAAAAATTGCAAATTACATTACTATTAGAATCATATAGCGCTGGCAATATGAGCAGTTGATTAACATTTACGAATACGATATAACGATGTTCCGAAACTTATTCAAAGCCTTGGAACCTGTTAAAAACAAACTAGTGAGTGTAGCACGATTCTCTTTTTTAGTTGCTTATTACTTATGTACGATAAATCTCGACTATCTTTATCGCTTAGGCTGTGTGTATGTTATTCACGGTCTGTGTTATTATTGTTTAGATACCTGTAATAACAGCGTTATTTTTCTAGTCTCGTGCGGTCGCTGGAGGTACGAACGGCGCAACGGGAGCATTCAGTCGCAATTCTGTTAGCAAGGAACAGCAGCTAACAGAGGCTCTAAAGCAATCTCTCCCAGGCATTACCTACATCAGTATTCAAGACATCTCTGGAGGATGCGGA
Source organism: Thymelicus acteon (assembly GCA_951805285.1). Lineage (NCBI taxonomy): Eukaryota > Metazoa > Arthropoda > Insecta > Lepidoptera > Hesperiidae > Thymelicus > Thymelicus acteon. The sequence goes on from OX638228.1 coordinate 10,799,526, forward strand.
GCCATGTTTGAGGTATAATACCTACCAATTTTTTTTTGTCTCTAGTCAATACCTCTGGAATTAAATTGGCTATCTCTGTCTATCGCTATTGTATGGTTTCTGTTATACTCACACCTTATGAAATGTGATGTAATCCTGAGTGGTACTGTTGTGCTAACTTGTTAAGCCTGTATAATTTTCATCTGGATTATCTAAAATAAATATCCACATATTGGGCGGAAAATTATTCCAATTTAGGCAATCTTTAAATATTTAATGATTGCTTGAGCACATTCATCTACATTATTCTATTAAAATGATGTATTTTCAAAATGGTCAATTCTACAAATGATCAAATATATAAGATTAAGAGTTTAGATATGCTTAAAAGAGAGTTTGGATAAAATTTAAAGAAAGGTGAATTCCCTAACATAAAAGATTTTCATGCATGGCAAGTGATAACTAGCCTCATTAATATTAAAGACCACTTTGCACAATGACAAACATATAAACTCATTCTCAACAAGGCCATATAATTTTATTATTGTATTCAGTTCTTTCAGTATTAAAATTTATTCTGTTTGGTCAATTTTTTTTTTTATGGAAATAGCCGGCAAACGAGCTGACGATCCACCTGATGGTAAGTGGCTATCGTCGCCCATGGACATCAGCAACACCAAAGGCATCACCGATGTGTTGCCGGCCAAGAAAGAGAGAAGAAAAAGAAAGAAAGAACTGGCTCTCAAGCCCCCAGCCGGAACACGACGAGTCGTTTGGCGGCTGACTCATGCTCAAGAGTGGTAGCTATCCAGGCGAACCCCATGGAGAAATAATAATAGTAATAATGGTATTAATTAATAATTAAAATCAATATTACTAATATAATCCCTCGAGGGGCCCTACCACCAGCGGGCCGGATTTAGTCGCCTTTTACGACACCCATCCGGCGTGGGATTGGGGTTAGTATTCTAAGCCGCTCCAATACAGGAAGTATTCTAAGCCGCCCCAATATGGCGAAGTATTCTAAGCCGCCCCAATACGGCGAAAAAGGTTTTTTAGGTCTCGCTCTGTATAATAGTGTTTTTATTCATCATCCTGTAAATATTATTATCCTTACAGCAAATTTAAAAAAAAACAATGTAATGACATTCATTCATGTTTGTATAGTTATATTATGTAAATGTAAGATTAATTATCTCATGCACTTTAACATTATATGGCTGGCTGGCTTCAACCCATTAATGGCCCACTTCTTTCTTCTCTTGAGGAGGCCTAGAGCATACTCCACCGCGCCGCTCCAGTGCGGATTTGTGGAGGGGTTAGTGACCAACCCAAGTGTCAGAAGTTTTCAAACCGCCCAAGGGCTTCCGACATGGCTTAACAACTGTTATCATAAGATAACAACCGGGACCGACGGCTTTATGTGCCCTCCAAAGCACGGAAACGCTCAAGAAATTTTTGCCACTAGCGGTCACCCATCCTACTACCGACCGCACCTGCTGTTGCTTAACTTTTTCGATCACATAGGATCGATGCAAGCCACCGGGTTATGAGCGCTTCCTACAACATTATATTATTTACAATATTTTTTGTATTTCAGATAAGTGTTGAAGCTAAGGAATTTGTGGGATTATCCCGAGTGAAACAACATAGGCTAGTAACGGACTCCTTGAAGGATGAAATAGCTGAAATGCATGGCATTCGCATTCACACTACGCCGCCACAGCCTGATTAAATATGATGTTAATTGTTACAGATACATAAATTGCAATTCATAAATACAAAAAAATTTAAAAGCATAGCAAAATTATAGAAAGTTTTCATAGTTCTAAATTGGATGTTGGTTTTTCGTGATAAAGAAGAATTATTATGATCTTTATGACTTTATTTTTATGTGTATAGAACAATCATTTACTAATACTTATATTTTAACTTAATATTCTGTAATCACGGACCTTAAAGAAATACGGACGTAATTTCAAGAACAAATTCAGTGAAGCACCCATCGGAATACAAACTCTCTATTCATACAAGTAAACACGCACACATTGACACCATCGGCCGCCATTCCGGCGCCGGACCGCACTCGAGTCATACGGACAACGGGAGTTGATAAAGAATAATAAAATGCCTTTGTGTGCTGTTAAAACTTGCAAGAACAATAGTAATTCAGTTAAAAAACATAAAGGGATCACCTTTCACAAGTAAGCTTGTAATTTAATCACTGATTTCTTTTATTTTTCCTAAAATTATTAACAAAATAAAACTAGAAAAATTGTAGCCACAAAATCAGTCAGTGTTGCCAACAATATTGCATATGCTAATACCCAGAATGTGTGGGAAAATTATAGTGTAATGCTCGAGTTTCTTACTTTAGTTTAAAAGTATATATTTTTGGGGTTCCGTATTAAATAACAAGGAACCCTTACCTATATGTTTGCCACGTCTGTCGGTCTGTCCGTGGCATTGCTTACAAACTAACAATATTAAAAAGCTGAAATTTGGTATAGACTAAGGTATATTAATTACGGATAATGGTAGAACAAAATTTGAAAAAAAAAAAAAATTTTTTAGGTACCTCCCCTATAAGTAAAATGGGTAAACCAGTGTATTTAATCTGTTTTCAATTAATAAAATTCATTAATCTCATCAAATATAATAATTTGCATTTATTTAATGTGGAATGTGTTATATTCGATTTACATGCATTAAGTATTTAAGTAGATAACTAAATTTTAAGAGAAGAATTTTTAGTGCGCGTCCAAACGTTATAATTTAGTAAAGCTCTTTAGTTCATACAATTATTCACAACCTACTTAATTACTTATGCATTTTTACTAAATTTTAACTAAAAAGTGTCTGTCCAAACGTGGTTAGTGATAAGCCCCGCCCATCTACTTAACAGAAAAAATTCAATCTTTTTTTTAATCTTTTTTTGTAATTTAATCACTGATTTCTTTTATTTTTCCTAAAGTTTTTTTGTTTACTTGCGTACTAAATTTTAACTACTAAATTGTTCGTTTACCTTATTAATTTATTTAAAATTTAGTTATCTACTTAACTAATTAATACGTGTAAACCGTACATTACGGAATAATTATTCAGTAAGTAATACATTTAGTGTTTAGATTTTACTAATAGTAAAGAAAAAATATAATATAAATAAAGAAAAAATGGGGAAATGTTCATATTGTGGTAACCCCAAAATTACGCACACGTAGTAAGCGATCGGCCATTACTATGCTTCACTCTCGATTATACACGGTTATGTCCGTTCTTTTTTGACGTCCGTGTCTGTAATGATTTCTCTTTATTATTCTTCAGCATAGACTACTATGCCTTATTTTCTCCAAATACCTATGATGTAGTTAAATAAATAAGTTGTTTGATTTTAATATTATAATAAATTCTCTTACGGTGGTGATATTAGTTTGATAGTAATAAAATAAAGGTTTGCTAGTAATTTGAATATTATTCATTCCTAATTCCTTGCATATTTATGATGAAGATCAATATTTTGTGGATCAAAGTACAAAAACAATAAGCTATTTGTGTACACCACAGACACATATATACCTCTATGTATAAATGTCTGTGGTGTACACCATATAAAATCGCGGGAATCCGACGGCGGACGGACAGTTTCATTTCTATGATGTATTAAAATTTTGAATTATTTTGTTGTTATTTTAAAAAGTATGTGCAAAATGCGTGCAAAACCTGGAAAAAAATTAGCACAAAATTTCCGTTTTAACTAAACCTACGAAAGTCCTCAAAATTCGCTAAGCAAATTGTAAAAAAGTTATTGGGTCGTAAAATAATTTATAAGAAATGGTAATGACATGAGCAGCGAGGCAATGACTTCTATATTAATATAACGGTAATGATTTTTTGTTAATGGTAATGACAAAGAGCATTAGATATAAAGCCGCTTTTTGGACGTCCATCTCCTGCATAATCTGTATACGGCTCGATCATGGAGCAGGGTGAATTCGCGTTTTTGAATTATTTTGGTGTTTTTTTTTAAAAGTATGTGGAAATGCGTGCAAAACCATGAAAAAAATTAGCACATAAAATTTCCTTTCTAAGCCTACAAAAGTCCTCAAATTTCGTTATGCTAATCAAAAGTTATTGGGTCGTAAATTTTTTTATGAGAAATGGTAATGATATTGAGCAGCCTGATAATGACTTTTATTTAACGGTAATGACTTTTTGTTAGTGGGAATGACAAAATTTAATGTTAATCAAAAATTTTTTAAAGCCGTGTGTATTATAGTTATGTCTATAAGTTGCATATGAAGATAAAAAATGTCAAGCTAAAACCACTAATTAGAGTATTATTGGTAACGAGATTGGCAGTAATAAATTACGCAATTTTATTCTAAATAGGAATTATTAGTTCATGGAAATAAAATTACCTCTGGTATTTGATCTGGTATTGAATTTGAAATTTTGTGGGGAATGTCTGTTAAAATTATAAATAATATAAAAGATGTGATAGTCCCTTATTTATCTAGGTTAGTAAATAAATGTGTAAATCTAGATACTTTTCCAGATCTAATGAAGTACAGAAAGATCATACTGATTTTTAAATCTGGGGATAAAACAGGCCTTAATAATTACAGACCTATTTCTATTTTACCTACGGTCTTCGAAAATAATTAAGTTAAATTAAACGCTGAAGCACTTCACCGCTTGTAATTTACTCCACCCTGAGCAATACGGTTTTACCGAAAGCCGTAATACAACAAATGCAGGTGCTAGGCTTCTCAAAGTTATCTTTGAGACCTGGGAGAATTCACAAAATCCCATAAAGGGTATTCTGTGACCTGTCTAAGACGTTTGATTGTGTTGAACACTAAACATTACTACTTAAGCTACTACTAGAAATAAAATAAATGACGATGTAAAAGTTCTCAGGTTTGTTTGTCACACCGGTTTACTACAAATAATTTACTGATAAATGCTAAAAAACTAAGTATATAGAATGTTTGCCACCAAATGGAATAATACGAGACAGTCCCCTTTAACACGTACAGCAGTACCAAGCGCGTCACTTCACTCTGCGACTAGTAAAAAAGTCCGGTTTATATTTACGACGACCCTGTAGCCTAGTTGGTAGCGACCCTGCCTGCGAAGCGAGGGGTTCCGGGTTCGATTCCCGGCCGGGGCAGATATTTATGTGACAGATAAATATTTGTACTTGGGTCATGGGTGTGATTGTGATGTGTTATATGTATGTATGTGTCGTCCATGCCACCCGCGACACAGGTAATAACCTACTGCGGGGGTATGAGTGTGTTAGCGTTTATTTATTTATTTATTATTTATTTGATTCACCTAATAAATAATGAAATTATAACTATGGAAAAATCCACGGTTTTCTTGGGTGTCACCTTAGATTCTAAACCACAATGGGGCAATCATATATCGGCTTAGTTAGTTAATGCCATTAGAAAGATAAGACAGTTTACTGATGTAGAAATTGATAAACTTGTTTATTTTGCACACTTTCATAGCCTCATGTCCTATGGTATATTGATATTATTGATGTGGAGTGCAGAGGCTGATATTGATGCGATATTTGTTTTGCAGAAAAGGGCAATTAGGACCATCTATAATTAAAATTACGCCACTACCTGCGGGAGAGATTTAAAGAAATAAGCATATTAACAGTAACATCTCAATTTATTTACAATTATATTTTATTCATAAAGAAACAACGGCGGTTGGTTCAAGCAAAATAGTGATACGCAAAATCATCAAACTTGAAACAGACATACTTTTGGTTACGGATTCTTTTCACCTACGTAGAGTACAACGTTCTTTTGAGGAGCTCTATGTACGTTTTTACATTAAATTACCTAAGTACATGATTTGCTTATTCAAATGTATAAGAGATCTCTGAAATCCCAGCCAGTAGGCAAAGGATATTATAGTATAAATGAATATATTATTGACAAAGATGCATGTAAATTAGCAATGCATCCAGTTTCGCGTCAATTAGAACATCTTGTGTAATAATTTCATTATTTTAAAAGATGTGCTGTGGAGTTTCTTTACGGATTTCCTTCTCCATAAAAAAGCACCGTTCCGAAATGCTGTTAGATTTAAAAAATGACGTTCATAAGTGTATAAGTGATATCGACATGAATAAAAGATTATTTCATCTTATTTCATTACATTTTTTGGAACGAAGTTCCTTATCGCGCGTTGCGAAAGGGGGCTAGGCGGAATATTTGGTAACGAAAAGTTGTAACGACACTTTTTGCCATTATTAGTCATTTTAACTCGTGCGGCGTCGTTACATGTCGTGCGGCGTGCGCATGTTTCTCTGTCTGTTCTCTCTCTCTCTTATAGAAAGCAAGCCAGATATTTTCGTTTCTTGCAGTAAGTACTAGGATAGCAAAAACATGCAGCAAGTGTGCCAAAACAAATCTGGGGTATTAAATTTCTCATCGGCTTTGTTCACGTAGTAGCTTGCTACTAACGAGGAAACTTTAGTTTATTTTTCTTTTCAGAGAATTTTCTTCAGAAACTTTTCTTTATTTTCTTTTCTTCTTATCTCTTTCTTTGTTCTCCTCTTCGTACAATGCACAATCTCCTCTGTTTTCGGTTTATCTCCTCCTTCTAGCAATTTTTTGTTTCTCTTAACGGTTTTGGCCTTTATTTGCATTAAATTTTCGTTTATAATTTATTTTACTAAAAAGATATTGCAAAATTAAAAAGTTTTGTAGATTCTTTACCAACAACTTGTAGCTCAAATTTAATTTACAACACACATATCAAAAATTTATCGTTGAAAAAGAAATTGCTAGGTCTCATTACTCAATCAAAATTGATTTCAAAATCTCCAATCGTCATTACCATTCACACAAAATCATTCCCATTTACAAAAAAACAAATGGGAATGATGCATATGGTAATGATATTTTTTCTTTTTTGCTTAAAATTCATTTTGATAATCATTAATTTAAGAACTCTTTGTGCCAGTGAAAATCATGTTCCTATTACACATACGTGTGGAGTATTAAAATTAATGTATAATTAATATTTACCTTGTAAGTCCAGTAAATGGTGATGATTCAAAATCGGGACAAAGTACTGAACGTTGTTGTTTTTCATGAATAAAAGTTGTTTCTCCATGCAGCAGTAAAAAGTTGGCCTGTTCCACTTTTTACAATGGACCAGACGAGGAGAAACGAGGGGTACTTTAAAGCGTAGCCCAAAAAACATTTGAGAAATATAACGTTTGACGGTACTGACATGGAGTTGACGAATTTTCGTGATAAAATTTTAATTGATGTTTTTTACTAGTTCTGCACTGCTGATTTCATAATATTATATGTTATAATGTACCTAACTAGATATTGTCTCAAAATATAAAATCAAACACGCAATGTGTAAGGCAGGTTTTTCAAAAAATATTTTGGAATATCAATATCAGCAATTTCCCTACAAATGGTAATGATGTTTTGGGTGTGTTATTCAATTTTTTTTATAAATTACTTCAAATAATGTAATGAAATATGTGGGCGCTTATGTAAAAATATGTATAAAAGCAGTTTCTAAAATAAAAAATTATAAAGGTAGTAAATTAAATTTTTTATCAATCGGAACATCTTTTTTGTGACTTTGGCGAATTCACCCAGCACTGGAAAATCCAGCTAGCGTATATTCTGTGGTTAAAACATTGTCAGTTTTTCAAGTGTCAGTTGTCACTTGTCAGTTCAGTCTGACAGAGGTCAGAGCGTGCGCATAAAGTTTGCATTGCTCTTTCTTTCAAATTTATTCAACATGGCACTTAATTTAGTTGTAAAGGTTCATCCAGTTGTTTTGTTTCAAATTGTTGATGCCTACGAGCGTCGTAATGCAGATTCACATCGTGTTATCGGCACCTTATTGGGTTAGTAATAATTTCGATACTTTTATCGTTACTAAAGATTGTGTGCCGACGTCATTCATAACCTATTTGATGCCTTGTTTCAGCAGTTGAGATTCTATCTACAAATTAATAATCGTATATAAGTCCTGAGCTCTTTAAATCTGTTTCAGGGAATTTTATGAAGGGTCAACATGATACTGTTGTAAATTTATTAATACTTGGGGTTACTCCTGTATGAAAACTTTGCATTTCAATCAATCTTAGGAGTTTAATGGTGATAGCACAGTTTAATAGACTTGCAATAGCTTTTAATTTCGCCTGGTGTTTATTTCTGAATATTATTAATCTTATTTTCTACATATTTATTAATGTTATTCGAAACTTACCTAGTCTTACTAAACCTGAACATTATTGACTTTAATATGGTATCAATGCATTGTAGGGACATCTGATAAGGGTGTTGTTGAGGTGACAAACTGCTTCTGCGTGCCACATAAAGAGCATGCAGATCAGGTGGAGGCAGAACTCAACTATGCCATGGATGTGTATGAATTGAACCGTCGTGTCAACTCTTCTGAAAATATTGTTGGTGAGTTAATGTATTGTAGTTTGAATAGAGACTCCTTTTACACATTTATATATTAAACCAACTTTAACCCTTTATTGTGCAATTTTCTGAAATATAAATATAGTGTACTACATTTATAGTTATAATAACTGTACTGTTTTAATTACCTGTATTGTGAAGCAGTCATTTTGAAAATAAATAGAATGAATTTTATTAGTACTGTGCACACTTGAATTGTAAAATTTAGGAGTATATGGCTTGAAACAAGTTACCAATAGTAAGAAGTAGAAGTAGTGAAGTAGTAGTGCTGAAGAAGCAAAAACAATTTAATTTTCAGGTTGGTGGGCAACAGGAAATGAAGTCACAAACCATTCATCTGTGATTCATGAGTATTATGCGAGGGAGTGCCGCTCGCCAGTCCATGTTACATTGGACACATCACTAGCAGGTGCACGCATGGGTTTACGTGCCTATGTCTGCGTGGCTCTTGGAGTGCCTCGCGGGAAGCAGGGATGCATGTTCACACCCATTGATGTGTCACTTATATGTTATGAACCTGAGGTATGAATCTTCTAACTTTTTGAAGTATACTTCTTATGCGACTTGCAAAAAGGTTGCGTTAAACATTTGCGCTACCGTGGAGGGGGTATGAAAGCAGTGGATGGCCCTAGCTTCTTATTATCTTTTAAAATTTAATGTTATTACTTCTACAAATCTCACAGACTCAACAGCGAAATTAAAAAGTGACAGAAAAATGGATATAAGCAAACTTAGTTGAAAGACTCCTATTACAAAGAAATAATGTTCAGGCAGTTTAGGTACCATTTTGTTAAATCCATACCACTGTATGGCCTGGCAAGTTGAAGATTTCACTGAGAACATCCACAATCAGGCCAGTAATATAATTCAAATTAGATATTAATTTCAAACTTTTTATAGTTAACTACAACACTTCTTTAATTACATGACTTCCTTCCATAAAGATCACTAGATAAGTATTAGTAACCTGGAAAGAGCAGATGATTCTGCAGTTCATAGCAGATGTTCAAAAGATTGACAAGAACTATGTAAAATGTAAATATTATAATTAATTACAGATTGTTGGGCTACAACTGTGTCAAAAGACCATGGGGCCCGGCGGTCGCTCTCGGCAAGTTCAGCCAATGATGGACCTCGCACAGGTGGCTGAAGCTGCGTCCAAGCTCTCATCTATGTTGGATCAGGTATAGAGTTCACATGATTAGTCACACAATGTATAGTCATATACTTGATATACTCTTTTTATCTGAAACATTATTTAGTTAAGACCTAGCAACAACCATAGTTGATATTATGTGACATTTTAATTGACCTGATGACTTGTGGATTTCACAAAACAATAATACTATTGCAGTTAAAATTTTTGGTATTTGTGATTTTAAAATTTTAAGCATTGTGGGAGGCAGAACAGCAAAACTTGTCTGGTCTGAATTTATCCCTATAAGCAATCAAGTTACATGTATTCAATTATGCTGCCAACAATCCAATGCTAATTTATAGCTCTCCTACAGCATCTCACCACTTCTGCTCCTCTCTGTGTTTTTACTTGGGGTATAAAATTATTCGGTAACAATTCTATGTGGTTCAGAAAAAAAAGGTAAGAACAATTAATGACAAGGTTTCAAGGTTCATTCCCACTAGTTCTACTGGTTAGTTCTATCCTAGAACTAGTGGGATTTTTTTTCTCACTAGTTCTACCGTAGGACTAGTGGGAACAAAAACCGTATCTACGTTTTGTTCCCACTAGTTCTACTCGTTAGTTCGATAGCCGTATGTATATCTACCGCTTAATTCCCACTAATTCAATAGGCATGTGTCTGTGTGCAGGTTGTACAGTACGTAGAAGACGTTCTGGCCGACCGAGCGCCGCCCAACAACGCCGCGGGACGCTCGTTGTTGCAACTAGTGCATTCCGTGCCCACGCTGGCCGCGGACACCTTCGCTGATGCCTTCGCTTCCAGCGTCAAGGACTTGCTTATGGTTAGTACCTGGGATTTTTTCTCACTATAACTGTCAACAACTATTCCATAGGATAGGAAGGATAAACAACATATTTAAGGATATTCCTCTCTTAGTTTTGAATGTATTCTTGCGCCATTTCTTGACAAAGCACTTTTCAGTAATGGGTGTAGATTAAAAAAAATTACGTGCATAAGTGTATCTGTGATACCTATGTATGTAAATGATTTTTAATTTGATTTTGTGTTCGAAGATATTTAATAAGTACCTATATTATATAGTATATCTTATATGACTGATGGTGAGTTAGTTTAAAGTGAAACTTCTTTACATGAGGGCTATGCCAGAAATTGTGTCACATTAATAAAATTAAGTAAAATATGGAAGTTAAGAAAAATATACTAAAATGTCTTGAATTTAATTAGACAAAAAAAAACCGAGATAATATATGCAATGATATTATATTGTAAAAAAGAGGTAGATATGTCATTAGCGCGCGCGATTGTTGTGCATGTATTGACTTGTTATTTGATGTGTGTGTACAGGTGGTGACACTGGCGCAACTCATCAAGACTCAGTTGCAACTGAACGAGAAGTTAACACTGCTGACGTCACAGTAACGTGCGGGGAAACTTGGCGTCCAATCTGTACAATCTCGATAAGTCAGTAAATATTCCAATAAACCACTATATTTTGTATTTTATTTTCTTTTACTACATTATACCAAAGAACTTATTTATTTTATTTATTTATTTAAAACTTTATTATACCTTATAAAAATAATGGTACAACAGGTGGGCTTAATGCTAGAAGCATTCTCTGCCAGCCGACCTTAGGGAAAACAGACATCGAAGGCGGTATATAATAAAGAGATGATATATAAAGCAAAAATAATAACTAAATCTAATATGTATATTGAAGGTATGTATAAAAGTAAATAGAATTATATATATATATATATATATATATATATATATATATATGTATGTATAAAAAGAGAATAGTAGAATATGTATAAAATATGTAGAAAATGGTAAATAAAGTAATTAAGTAGTTAATCGTCATTATTATTACTTGGGATTAATTATTACATGTCACCTAAAAATATAAAATATTAATAAATGACAGTTAAATACACCGTTACATTACATAATATTATTGTAATATATTCAAAACTTTTTAAAGCAATTTTTATTCTCAAGGATCACGTAATTATTATATTAATATCAAACTCAGGAAAATCCCCAATCTGTACCAGGACATCTTTGCACAGATGCTACAATTACGTTAATGGAAGTTGTAACAACCTTAAAATTTAACTGTATAATTTTTGAAGTAAAAAACGACGATTCTTTACGACCGTACTCAATAATCTATCCATCCATGATTCTCAAGATGGGAGCTTGGCAGCTTATAACTTTACCCAGAATTTACGCAGATAATGGATAGTAAAATTTCTGAAAACCGTCGTTACACAAACTGAACAATTGGTTAGTTCGACCGTTTCCTCTGCTGTCTCTAGTTTGTACTAACTGTTGGGGATTGGGCTCGTAGGACTAATGTTACTAATTCGGGTCTGAAGGACCTTCACTGAATTTGCTGGTTCTTTTTATAGCTTTCTAGGACTTTATAACTGACCCTATCGCTCTGTGTCATCTGACTTATTAATTAAAAGATGGTGAAGAACTTATGTATTTTTATTACTGATTACAATGCAAATTGAACGAATATAAATTATTGAGAGCGCTGTCCGAGGGGCCCTCGGCCAATGGTCTTATTCTTCCGGTGTGCTGATGGCGAGAGAGAGGGGTTTTGAGCTTTCTGTTCCTTTAAATACCCGTATTGGCATCTCGGTTTGGTGGGGTCCAAATTGGTAATTGGTCGGGTTTGAATTCGTCTTCGTACTCGTAGCGCCATCTATCCATTCCATTGGGAACTACTATTAGTTCGACGTTTTAATGGTTTGAATCGAAACAGCTTGGCTTCTTCTTTCATAGATGGCGTTAACACTAACACTCATCGTTACATAGTTAATAAGTACGTTCTTTGGTGAGCACAGACGCACGCGTCTTTCTGCACTTTGTACCTGTTTAGCATGAACAAACTACGCAATTGTAAGAATTATGAAAACGATCAGTGGCGTAGCTAGCCCTAATGAGGCCCCATATCAATATTTGTTGCGGGGCCCCCCTCAATGTCACCTGTCAAATATGTATAAAAGGTAGAGTCGTAGGCCGCTGGCGAGCTTTTTTTGGGAGTGTTAGTGGGGGCCCCTATATGCTGGGGGCCCCGTATAATTGATACGGCTGATACGACGGTAGCTACGCCCCTGAAAACGATCGACGATACTATAAATAAACAAACTGAATAATCCAAATCAATTATAATTTACATCAACGCTCATCGCTACGTAGTAACTGGTACGTCCTCGGGCGCGCACAGCCGTCGCTCGCGCCCGCACCGCCACACCCAGCTGGGCCGCACCAGCGTGCAGCCGTTCTGTTTGTCCGCCGCGCTACTTTCTGCGCAGATCTTGTAGTCCACTTTCGTATCTTCGTCTAATTCGGACTCCTGTGAAATCAAATATACATATTAAATACAACTGTTACTGATGTCTGTATGCACATGAATGATATTATATATATTATATTTTAGATTTTTTTGATTCCAAATATTAATATTGGAAACGAATTTACTGACTTGGATTCATTTTCACTGATTTAATGTCGTAATTATTTGTTTAATTTGAATCATATCACAAATTAAAATACATTCAAATTTAATTATTCCATTTAAACATTTTTCGAGTTAGTACCCACATTAGCGCAAATGATGTAAAATTATACTTTAGTGGGATGAGATGTTTATGTCACTATGAAAGTGATTTATTAAAGACTATCTCAGTACACATATTAATCAATTAAGTATTATGTTATTTAATCCATCCGTAGGAATTTAATGCTAATGTTAATGCTACTACCTCTATGAGCAGACCGCCAAAGGCGCGCACGTATCTGGCCAGCAAGTCGCGTTCAGCCTTGTTAACCACTTCGTCGGTAATAACAAACGTATATCCATCGAAAAAGTCGGGCAACGCCTGGAAAAGCACGAGAGTGTAAATACACAATTGAACATACATAACTGTAGTAAAGCTATGGTATTACGGGTATGTATGGTAGCAGGTGGTACTCAGGTATGTTAAATTCTTTGTGTTACGAAGTATTAGTATTTTTGGTTAAAAAAGTATTTATTTAACAGGGGCGTGGCTACCACCGTATCAGCCGTATCAATTATACGGGGCCCCCACTACCACTCCCAAAAAAAAAGCTCGCCAGCGGCCTAAGATCGCTCGCTACAGTTGGCACTCAGTTTTATATTTGAGAGCTGACGTTGAGGGGGCCCCACAACAAATATTGATATGGGGCCTCCTTAGGGCTAGCTACACCACTGTTATTTAATGACACAGAAATCATTGCTGTAATAATTATGTAGAGGTTTTTAGCGATCTCCACTAGCGATCGGTTGCCTCAAGCGTGACTAAAATCAATAATTAATAACAATCAATAAAATGAATATGGAGACCTTCAAGCGCCACCAAAAAGCTAAAAACCACCATCTCCCATTAAAAATACCTTTTCGGTGTCAATTTCCTCTTCAATCGAGCCAAAATCCTCGACTTCAGTATTATCTTCTTCATCAGAGTCCAGTAGCGTGTAGTGTCCCTTGAACCGCTCGTCCTTCACGAAGCACACTTCAGTTGGACTTGACGTCGATTCTCTCGTTGTTTGTGCTATCTCTACCATCGCGTTCTCTATTTCATCATCTGTATTTCCGTCCGATAAAGCTATTGAAACATTAGAGTACTAATAATATTAGTTTATTTAACGTATTTAGTTTATTTAAACAACTAGAATTTAATATTTGCGTTTATTAGGCTAGGTAGCCATCTTGAAGTGATATATAAATCTACCTACATGCAGTATACGTACTAAAATTATCTTATTTTTTAATGAGGCAAAGGAGTACAATTCATTCTTCCTATATACAAGTACATAATTTTATTTAATTGAAGTAGTGAGCTGACGATCCACCTGATGGTAAGTGGCTACCGTTGCCCATGGACATCAGCAACACCAAAGGCATCACCGATGCGTTGCCGGCCAAGAGAAAAGAAAAAGAAGGAAAGAAAGAACTGGCTCTCAAGCCCCCAGCCAGAACACGACGAGTCGTTTGGCGGCTGACTCATGCTCAAGGGTGGTAGCTATCCAGGCGGACCCCATGGAGAAATAATAGTAATAATGGTATTAATTAACAATTAAAATCAATATTACCAATAAAATCCCTGGAGGAGCCGTACCACCAGCGGGCCGTACCACGTCATCTGGCGTGGGATTGGAGTTAGTATTCTAAGCTGCCCCAATACAGCTAAAAATCTCTAAACAAACTAAACCAATACAATACCTTCCTCTTCAACCTTTGGTTCCTTAGGTATCGGCTGTATCGGTTTCCGTTCAGCGGGCACGGTAGCGTACCACCGCCAAGGCAGCCGCCGGCGGTACCGTAAGCACTCGTCGAGCCAGTCCGCCGTAGCCACGGCCACGTGCGCACCGCTCGCGCGCGCCGTACGCAGCTTCGGCGTGTTTGGGAATGCGCAGCTGTTTGTGTAAAAATAAATTATTAAGTGTATTCCATTTATTCAAATTACCAGTCTTATTATTTTTTATTGATTATTTTAACCCAATAAATATTATTGAACGAGACTAATGAGTCATTAGTCTAGTCAAACCTCTAATGTGATCAAGTGGAAATCTGTATTACAGGACTTACAAAGTAACTTATCTATCAAAACATACACTATGTAAATTTAAGTTTTCTAGCTGTACAATATTTATAACATAACTAGCTGACCGGGCAAACGTTGTTCTGCCAAAAAATTTTTAGTGGGTAGGGGGATGAAAAATAGATGTCCGATTCTCAACCCTAGCCGATATGCACGCAAAGATTCACGAAAATCGGTGGAGCCGTTTCGGAGGAGTTCAACTTCTAACACCGTGACACGAGAATTTTTTACATATATTAGATTGTACATTCCTTTCTAATGCACATACACACGCTTTGAAATCTAAACAAGCTTGAACAACTTTGAAATATAAGAGAGTAACCCTCACATAAGATGCGTGCACTGCGGGGTCCAACTGGGACTGTATCGCGCGCCCAGCACCAGGGCAACTTCCCTGATCTTCGCTCTCCGTGCCCCCTCGTAGCCGCTCAGTACTAGCGTCACTCCATCCAGAATCTTTGATACATCCTTGCATACTGCGCCAATACGGTCAGACACGTCTGCAATATATAGAGAAATTAAATAACTAGCCAACCCTGCACAAAGATTAGTTGAACATAAAGATTATCTGTACTTTAATTTAAATACTCGGTACAGGCTAATATTATTAAGATTTTATCTTAGCTAGCGCATTTATGTTGTAGACATAAGCTAAATTCAAGTATTTGATCTTTTCTTTGCTCTGCTATTGGGTTCCTAAAAGCAAGATGTACTTTAAACAATGTAGTTTTATAACATAACTCAATAAATTGTTATTAACTTGAAGAAAATATATAATTGTAAAAGATTTTGTTGTTAAGATTTGAGAAAATATGATTTCAATTGATGTTAATCGGTAAAAATTACAAAAATGTGTAGAAGTATCGATAATAACAAGTAATACCCGTATCAGTATCATCATCGTCATCGCGTTTTCTTTTCTTGTTACTGCTGTGCTCTGAGTTACTTTGCCGATCGTTTGAGGCTTCTCTCATTTTCTTTTTGTTTATACTACTATTTGGGGAGTCATTCATCATCTTATTATGTTTATTGTCACTATATTTCTTGGAATTTTCTCCTGTTCCATTATTTCTTTCTTTGTTCTTTGTACTCTCACTCATTCTATTAGCTATTTCTCTATTCTTGTCCCTTTCTCTAGTTTTATTTAGTTCGTCATCTTTATTCTTTTCGTCCTTATGTCTATTAACAACACGGTCTATTTTTTCGTGTGGCTTGTCGTCATCATCATTATACATAATACTGTCCCTTTGTCTGTTTGCAGGTACATGGTCACTTTGCTTCTGTCTACTACTTCCAGCTTTACTAATTGGCGTTTTCAATAATTTTGTTGACGAATCTGATATTTTCTTCAATGCATACGAAGTGGCCTGTCGTATCTGGGCATCTTTAAATAGAAACACATGTCATATAAGATGCAACTTAGTAATGATTAGTTTAACATAATAACATCTGAGGTTATAATTAATGTTATATTCTGTCTAATTAGGAATAGATTTAGTGACCCAATCTATCTCTAACCAATTTATTCCACGAAAATAAACCCCAATAGTTCATTGTTTCAACCGTATCGTCATACAATAATTAGGCTATAACTCACCAGTACTAGTGTTCACAGGGTTGTCAGTACTCGGTGACTTGAGATGTTTGGCGAACAGTTCTCCAGGGCGAAACTCCTCTTCGTCAGATGAGTATGTGTCCAGAGCGAACATTCTAGATGGTACCGCAGGCGCAGATGGCGTCGGGGGAACGGGATCATTGCGACTTTCCGGTTCGTGTATGTGAACGAACGATAGCCCATACTGAAAAGGAAAGTTAAGTAGGTCTGTAGTAAAAGAAGTAAAAGATACCGCTTTTTATTTGGATTTTGTAATTAGGTTCGCATTGTTTTGAAAGATGTGAATGATGTGATGTGAAAGATGTGATGTGATTTGAAGTTTGGTAGCGATATAAATCAACAGATTTCTTTTCCATTTTTCAGCCAGTTTTTTCGCTAGTAACATACAACATAACATATAACATACCTGGCAATGTTTATTGTAAGGCTGCGAGCACACGACGCGCACGCGGTCGTACCGCTTGCCGCGCGTGTCGGCCGCGAGCTCATCCCCCGAGAACGAGCGCACACGGTCCACGCCCTCGTCCCTACGAGACTGCGCCGGCGGAACGAACACGCAGCTCGGGACTAACACCTATATTAAATTATACATTGGTATAGTTGGCGGCACGGATGTTCAGCGGTCGGCGAAATCGCGAAAGCGCATCGTACATTTGAGATGAAACGTAATGTCGTTCAGTTGTCGCCGTTCAAGACGTGACCGCACGCTCAGAGAACGAATCAAGCTCTGCCCTAATGTCACTTGACGGGCCAATCACATTGCACGAAGTGACGCAAGCTGCTTCCGGCAACGCCCACAGTGACAAACACCTTATCTCATACCGCCAAATTAGCCCGAAAAATCGCTTCTGCGCAGGTACGTGCAGTGACGTAGCTTGCGCTATACAGATTATTTTTTGCTGTATTGTAGTGGCTTAAAATACTAACAATCCTTCGACTGAAAGGTGTCGTAAGAGGACTAAATCCGTCCCGCTTGTGGTCGATCCCCTTGGAGGGATTATATTGGTAATTTAGAATTAATTTTAATATTTCATTAATACCGTTATCAGTACCGGCAGCTAAAAATAAATACAGGCGAAATTCATTCTTAGTGCGTTCTTGTAACCTATTCAATGAAACCGTGTGGAATGTAGACATTGATTTATTTTTCACCAACGACGCTCAACTTAAACGCACACTTACTAAGAAGTTTTTTAATTTAGAATGTTTTTAATCTTTTGTTTCTATTGTTTGTATATACTTTTTTTTGTTACACTTTACCACACCTGTAACATAATTATATCAACTTTTGAAATGTGTGTCTGTTAGTTTACTCTATTATGTTAGATGTGAAAATTTGTAAATGGCCTTCACTCACTATTTTGTCACTAGGTTATTACTCAATGTATTAGCTGTAAGTTTTCCAAATATTAAAAAATAAAATAAAATAAAATAAAATTACTATTGTTATTTCTCCATGGGGACCGCCTGGATCTTCTCTCTATCTTGGCCGGCAATGCATTAATGATGCCTTTGGTGTTGCTGATGTCCGGGTAAGATAGCCACTTACCATCAGCTTGTTTGCCAGCTATTTCCAAAAAAAAAGTGGAGAAAGTAATAAAAATATTTAAATATGAGAAGCCACACCTGAAATGGATCATTAGGACTCTCGGAGCGGCCCACCAAGACCTCTACCAGAGCTGCATGATATGCTCCGATCTGTACAGCAGAAATCTGAAAGAGAGATTTTTAACACTTTAATTATTATTATTTTCATAAGTAACTGTTTTAGAATAGTCATCACAATCAATAACAGTCCATTACCTAGAATAAATGAGTGTTCTCCAAAACCAATGGTTGTCTTGAATTTGTAGTGCAGGATTGGATTGGAACTAGTCACAGTTAAGTCCGGTTTACATGTATTAAGTAGTTAACTAAATTTTAAGTGAATTAATATGTGTAAACAGACAAATTAGTAACTTTTTAGTTAAAATTTAGTTATCTACTTAACTACTTAATATATGTAAACCAAACATTATGCAAAGTAGCTAAGTGCAGTTCAAAAGGGAAATGTAGATCCTTTACTATGAAATTTATGTAAACACATACATGCAGAGTTCAAGACCTTGTTCCATCAGGACATGGATGGATGGACAACATTCCAACCAGCAGGCTACTGCTGTTCAGCGGGTACTAAATCTCATATTTAAGTCAGGTCTGGATTCTAGTGTTGCTAATATGTATGATAGATTAAGATAGACTTAAGAACATAGACGTAAGTCAATGCTTAAGAATAGGTTATTATTTTTAATTTCACATTAAAATCGATTAGTGCTTGGACCACTACTTGTGCAAACCTCAATAGCACGAGGCAACTGTAGCACAACAGAGCAGGAAGGCTCGCCCTTGTTGCAAAGCCATTTCTTCTTGCTCACCTCCGCCGCTAACAGGTTTGCTGCTCGATTTTCCTAGAACGCAGGTTAGAATAGTTTCGAATAAGGACCTTTTTACAACAAAAGCTTATAAAAATGTACACCTATTAACGGTGTGTATTGTATGTATATAGGTAATTAAGTTTCATTATTTACCGGGTCTTCACTGCTGAAGCTAACAACATAGTCAAATTTCACGTGCGGCATTTCGAATGTTTATCAAATCACTCTAACTCTACTATCAGTCAAAACAATAGCTAGTACCATTTATTTATAGATATTCTATTACCATTTTTTATAACTTCACTTTAAAATCAAAATGATCAAATTAATTGAAAATATTCAAATTAATGAAAGTTTACAAAACTTTTAGTTTAGAAATATCAAACATGTCAAACTAATTTCAATAGAATGTCATTGGTTTAAATATGTCAAAACTGTCAACTGTCATGGCTGGCTTGTCTATGATAATATTGATTACACAGAATGTTCCTGGGTTCCTATTATTCTGAATAGTCTTGGGTTCGATTCCCAGCGAGGCGGAAATTTGAATGATGAGTTTGAATTTCTGTTATATATAGTGAAAAGGACAAATATATTATATAATAAACACTTAAGATGATTCTGTTGCTGGGATGTTGGGAAGTATTCGACTTAAAGTATAGGCTATATTAAACTGCCTTGCTGCTTTACGAGTACATACTGTAGGTAGGTACTACAAGGACTATTTTTACCGAAGCGAAGCAAGGGTGGATTTCCTAGTGCGGATTGGTGGAAACTTTGTTGCCGGCTGAAGGCTTCAGCAACTGTTATTTTACGATAACAACCGGGACCGATGGCTTTACGTGACATCCGCAGCACGAAAGCAGTGAAGAAATGTTTGCTATTAGCGGTCACCTATCTAACTATCGACTACGCCCGCTGTTCGGCTGTTGTTTAACTTGATTGATCAGTTCAGGATCGATACAATCCGCCGGATTATGAGCGCTTTTTCTCAAATACCTTCCAATTATACCTACCTATACATCTTCAGCAATACATCATACATTTGATCTGACATTCTCTGTGTTACAGAATAATAAAATTGTATTATACCAATTATACTTAAAGATCTTTCTGTTATTTTTCTTAGGTACGTTGTCACTCCAAAATATATCTATCTGTACCTAATTCAATAATTGTATAATGGAAAATATAATTATATATCTTATTGATGTAACACATAATTATCTATGGGTGTTCCGATGAATTATTAGGTGGTTAGTAGTAAGTAGGTACAAAATATTTTTTTTATTAAACAGTAGTGAGTGTATCTACTCGTACTTGCATTTCCGCAACCAATCGATATAAAATGCAATTTACATTCTGATTCGCTTACATGAAGCCGTGCGTGATAATCATAATCATTTCCTATCAACGCGCACTGTAACATGTTATAAATAATGACTTTTTAGATACTTAGTTTGAACGTGGGCGTGGGCAATTAACATATTTAAGAAGTATTTGTATTTTACACAATGAGCGTACAAATGGTGCATAAAGAATCTTAAAATACAGAAGAGCTAGATCTGTTTATTCTTGTCAGGGGCAAGCGAGCCTTGAAATCCGAGAACTTTCAAATAATACTTTTTCAGTAACATGAATGTATTTTTTTTGCTTCTACCACTGTTTCAGAAAGGTGATTTATTTTATCGTTGAGGAGAAGATACGGCAAAAGAACTCTTCAGCACTCACCTTTTGAAAATAAGATTTATATTATCCTGTAGTTGGGGGTTGAATTTGAATTTGTAGGTAAATGGAAAGAATAAAATTTTTGATTCTCGAAGTTTGAATTTCTTGGACTTGATGTACCTACGTAAATACTCGACGACATTGATTAACATACCTAGTGTATATTTGTTCATTATTAACTACTTTATAATTAAGTAGTATTTGTATTTATTTTGTGCTTATACAATTACGTGTTCTTCGTATATAATAATTAAATTAAAGGAACAATTCTTATAGGTATATACATATAATCTGAGTCTCGGAAACGGTTTCAACGATTTTCATGAAATTTAGTATGCAGGGGGTTTCGGGGGCGATAAATCGATCAAGCTAGGATTCATTTTTAGAAAATGGTTTATTCGTGTTTTCAGGCAATGAAAAACTGTTACAATAGACTCTTCCTGACATCTATTGGCGAGTAGCAACACTAAAGCTACTTCAGTAGATGGCGTTGTTAAGCAACACTAAGCCAATATACAGATAATTTCCAAAAAACACGATTAACCAAAAAAAAAATCCGAGCAAAGCTCGGTCATCCAGGTACTATAATTAAAGCGCAGTTTGACCCATACTAAATTTTTTTATTATCTTTTACAATCTTAATCTTACAATCATTTTATATTAATAGGTACTCGCATGTCGGTAATATTAATGACTACGATCTACATAATTATTATAATCTTAATCATTATCCTTAAACTTGTCTAAATGTAAATAAATATAAAATTTATTCGCTTAAAATTAAATCTGTACAATGATTTGTGAAGTATGTACAAAAACATTTAAGATTTTATATACGAACTCGAACGGTCGACGATTGATTTGAAATAATAGAACAGCTGTAACTTTTGGCCCAATTTGTAAATATAGGAGTTAGGGCTGGTTTCCACTAAGCTCAGAAGAGCGGAGACATTCCATATACAGCCAATCAGATATCATTATAGTCCACATCTCTTCGCCTGGGTGGAGTTGGCTAAGCGTTATCTGATTATCTTTTCTCTTAAACTAGGTATCTTCTCCGCTTTGGTGGAAGGACCGCCTTTAGTCATGCCTTGTGGCTATAGTTTCTTTCCCATTGTACAATTCCTGCCTTCCTATATATTTTAATATTTAATACCAATTGACAGAAAACTTCCGGTGATCAAACAACGCACTATCACATTAGTCTCGGACTACCTTGTACTTATGAACGCGGATTATGACAGGCTCTTGGGGTTTGGCGGCGGGTCTTTGCTTCTGCCGGTACGAGTATCCTCCATTTTTGTTGGGTCGCGCGTACACCACAACGGGCTGAGGTGCAGCGGCTTCGTACTCCTCATATGATGACGGGTTGGAATTGGAATACTTTGCGTATTTGGACTGAGTGGAGGACGAGGCGTAGGTTGGTTGCTCGTAGTCTTCTTCGTAGGAGTACGCGTATTCCGGCTCTGAGGCTGCAGCGTAGACGTATTGCTCGCGGTAGTCGCGTTGGGGTTGAACGGATTGAATGGATTGAACGGCTTGAATGTTTTTAATGGGTTGTATACGCGGCACAGAACGTTTACCGTGGAAGGTGGAACTTTGTGACGGGGAGATCAGGCGTAGCACTTGTACGGGCTGGTGTATCGGGAAGGCGGCTACTGCTACTGGCTCGTATTCATCGGCGAAGTCGTCAGCGTAAACGCCGTACACGCTGCGCCGTCTATGCGCCTCGTTGAGCGGCTCACTGCCACACGCGGCAATGCACATCAGGAGTATCGGCACCTGGAATTATTCATGTTCATAGTGGTCATATTATCATGGTACTCAGGCCCGCAATTTATTAGTAGCGTTTATCATCGCATCGCATCTTATTAATATTTCATGATGGGCTCGTTAGAAGACATTCTCACAATCCGGACTGGCGGAATTTAAATAACTTTGAGAACACTATGGAAAACCTTTAGATGAGCAGGTTTTCTCACCATATTTCGCTTCGACGAAGCAAATAACAGGTGGTCTAATCATTTCTAATATTAACAAAACATTGGAAGTATAAGATGCGAGCAGGACTCGAACACAGGTTCACTTTTGCGAGAATCCGACGTTTGAAATCTTATCTTTTAAAATTGGTAGTTTAAACTTTGTATAACAGGTCTATTATAAAGTAGGTAGTCACTCGTAATCTACATATTTAAAGTTATGTCGTACCTAATAACTCATGGTGTTTCAATTCTAACATTTATTTGTATTTAGATTTGTTTATTTTCCTACGATCATTGTCAACTTCTAATTTATACCCAAATTTTACCTTACAAAAATGTTCTAACTGAATTTTAATTACCTCTATTTTAAAATTATTTATATTTTAACTAAATTATCATGTAAAAATTTGATAAAAATTGTTCTAAAATAAAGTGTTCGTTCGCGACTAAAATAAATTTACGATAAGCAGTCATAGCTGACGAAAAAAAAATTGAATTTAATCGCTCAATAGACAATTTTTTGCACTGCTGTAGGTACCAACATAAACAACTTTAACAGCCAGTACCGGAACTAGGTAATCGTCATACGTATACAATAACTCAAAACTATGTACTCACAATATGATCCATGTCGTTGGTATGTGCGGCCGCTGTTTACCGCGCCACTGCCACTACTGGCCGATGGTCGCAACTGCCCACCCCGGGGTAGTAGGATACTCCACTCACACGCAAACATGCGACCTATTTATTATACTGAAAACTATTACCGTTGACTGACACGCTACACACGTTGAAGCTTCACTTCGGGTAAGATGATCGATGTAGCAATACAAAATAAACGCGCGCGTTTCCCCATAGAATTCCCTGTGTCGTGGGTGGCATGGGTGGTTTTTTTTTATGAAAATAGCCGGCAAACGAGCAGATGATCCACCTGACGGTAAGTGGCTATCGTCGTTCATGGACATACAACACCAAAGGCATCACTGATTTTAAAATCAATATTACCAATATAATCCGTCGAGAGGCCCTACCACCAGCGGGCCGGATTTAGTCGCCTCTTACGAAACCTATCCAGCTTAAAAAAAAAATACGGCCAATACGGCAAAAAGGTATCTGCCACATTAAAATGTCTGCTTGAAGCTCATAGTCCGGCGGCTTGTGTTGATCCTACGTGATCGACTGAGTAACGCAAGTAACGCAACAGCGGGCGCGGGCGGTAGTTGGAATACCACTAATGACAAACAAATATTCTTGAGTGATTCCGTACTTCAGAGGGCACGTAAAGCCGTCGGTCCCCTTTGTTATCATATGACAACAGTCGTTAAGCCATGTCGGAGGCTTTCGGATATCATGTAAAACTTCCCACACTTGGGTTGGCCACTAACTCCTCCATCAGTCCGTACTGGAGCCGCATGGAAGCGGATGCTCTGGACCTCCTCAAGAGATAGGACCCGTGATAAGGCTATTAATAGATAGGTTTTCTAAGGATACCCAGGACCCATGGGATCGCAGATAGTCACTACCAACTACTAAAGGGTCTTTTAGTGTAAATAGTGCTGTACAAGTAGTTTGTATACAAATAGTAATAAGGATGTTAAAATATTTAAAGAAATCGGCAAGGAACTTCTTTATGTGCAAGTTTTTACAAATATAAATATTGTGTTGCACGTGAAACCAAGATATCGTACCAATTAGCATACAAGTGAAACTGAATTTTGCATGATAATTTAATGAAAATTCATGTTCAAGTTCATTCGCTTGACAAAGGTATTGGCTTCCGAGACAATGCGTGATTCACTAGGATGCGTAACATTCAAATGAACACCGATTATTTACTTTTCTGTACATGTTTCTTTTTACTATTACTTTACGGCAACGGCCTTGGTCATTAAAATACTCACTCTTTTGAATATCAATGATAAAGTACTTTAAAGTCTAATGGCATAAAATTGGTCACCCACATCGAAGTCGTTGCTAAATCACGTAGGAGTATTTACCAAATAGGGGTATTTGGTAGATGATTTTGTGGATACAATCTGCTAGAATCTTTAATCTGCGTCATATTGACTAGATTTCTGCACACCATAATCCGCAATTCTGGATTCATAATATTTTATCAAACTTAGGACTAGCTCTCCTAGAGGAAGGCTCTGAGTTTTTTCTTCTTTATATTTTAAAACTGATATAAGTGCAAAAGCTGTATTCTTCATCCAATGTTTAGATGTAATTTAAATTGGCACGTATAGTTAATGGTAGGTAGAATAAAACCAAATTATAAATTTGTACTAAAACTTATTATATTAAAAAATGTACAACTTAACATAGTTTTGGCAGCCAATAGCTTCTTTAGCTGTAGCTCCAACGTCAAATGATTGAAGAAACCGTACAGAGAATAATTATTATAAAGTAATGACAGCGGCTTTGTCATGGACATAATTGATTACGAAGAAATATGTTATACCTATTTACAATTCAAAATGTCCGACATAAAGGTTGGAAAAAACACACGAAGAACAGGTCCAAGTAGTAGGGAAAAGTTAAGAGTATACTAATCGATGACCGTGCTAGGAATGTATCAGACAAAAAATATGACGCTTTTCTTTGTATTGAAAAGTATTCCCACTAGGCCGTTCCGTTACTGACCGTCACCGTCACGTATCATGCACGAAGCGTCAAAAATTTTCGACGAAACATTTCAGAGGGCAAAGGAGAGCGTATCGTGTTGCTTTTCGTGTCTGATACGTTCATAGAACGGTCATGGTATGGTACCCTATAGTCGGCAGACTCCTTATAGAACTGTTAATTAAGCAAGCTTTCTGTACGATTGCTTTAGTCATTTGCGTTGCTAGTTTACCACCAGCCGGCGGAGTAAGGTGCATGGGAGTAGGAGACATGCACATGTGGCGCCTCTACCACTCTGGAGACCTTCACCACGCGGGGCACCGACACCACGCGAGGTACCGACACTATCTTCTTCACTTCCACCACCTGAAAAATTAACAATGGTTACTTTTCTTTCTTATGGCTGCTTTCTGCTGCTAGAGAGCTGTTAGCTAACGTGAAATACTTGTGGGGACAAAGTGTTCAGCAAAATCTTACGTATTAGGTCTTAATGAATAGCAAATCAAACATTAAACAAGTAATTTCAATCGCAAATCATGGATTTCAATTCAACATGTGCATAATTTTGGCATGATTCCAAATCGGTTGTTTAATAATGCCAAGATTTTTCTGATGATTTCTATTGGGAAACTGGCGCCCTTATGAAGACTGGCCGTGATCATTGTAAAGACAATTTGAAGAATATTGGGACCTTTACAAACAAAAGCCCAGGGAATTTTATTCATTAACCAAAGGAAATTTGCATTTACGCACCTTGGGCACCTCTACAAATTTGTTGACGGAGATAATGCGAGCGGGCGCGTGATCATAGATGTGACCGTGATCCAGGTGGAAGTCATCGTAGCCGAAGTCATGTCCGTAAGCCAGACCGCTGCTGTAACCTCCGTGGAGGAAGCCGCGTTTGTCGCGCTTGCCCTCAGGAGCTGCCAGCGCCGCGGTGGCCAAGAGGACGATACACACCTGGAACCAGAATTGTATTAACTAGGTACCAGCTGACTCGGCAAACGTTGTTCTGCCAAAAAAATCTGTATTGGGACATCTTTATTACGTAGCTGTATGAAATATACTTTGCGACCTATTCTCATAACTAGCAAATATATACAAAAAATCTATAAAAATCTATTGAGCTGTTTCGGAGGAATACGACCACAAACAAAGTGACACGAGATTTTTATGTATTAGATTTTTAAAGTGCAATTTGTAAACCTAGTAACGAAATTAAAACAAGTTAGTTGTCCTGTTGCTCAATGTCTGTTTAAATAGAATTTAAGATCAGGTCGGATGTGGTTGGAATATTCTTAAGCGTCTTGTGAAAATCTTATTTTTTGGGGTTAATGGAGTCAGGCTTAGAATTTATATTCCGCACTCTGTAGTGATTTTGCAGCTCCAGCCGGTTGCGAGTTAATGTGATGTAATAGATTTAGTTTCTGAGTGAAGACAGTAAATTAACGATGCATATTCAAATTAGATGGATTCCTATTAATAGTATTTCTAAATGCAGACTGCTTGGCAGCTTTGAAGTTGATTAATTTATAAGAATTAATTTAACAGAAGGAATAATAATAATTTTCACTGTATTAAATGTATTTTGTTTGGTTATAAAGTAGCCATTTAAGAACCGCGTTGGTACTTAACCTACCTAAGGTTTAGGTAGGTAGGTATTAAATAAAGATACGTTTCAAACGCATCAAGGAGCATTTTTTGGAAATCCCAATCTACTGTTAAACACCTGTTTGTTACATACATATTTAAAACTGATTTAAATACATTTAAGAAAAATAAAGAAAGATTTTTTTTCTTTGCACTTTTTTTTGTTTAGCTCACCTGTTTTGTTTTTGTTAAAAAAATTAAATGTACTCACAAAAATTTTCATGTTGTCGGTAATGTTTCTGTATGTTGTCGGTAGAGGGCTGTAGTGTATGTGTAATGGCTACCGAGGACCTGCCGTTATATACACAGCGCCGTCCTGTGTGTCCTCGCGTCATTGCGGACAAACCGACTTCGGACACTTGCGCAAGTACCGCCCTATCTTCATTATCTGCGACAATTGTTTGTAAACAAAAACTTTTTTTTAGTCTATAGCGCAGGTGAAGATCCTTGCTGAATATTCCGGTTACAGGTCCTGGAGATCTTAAGCTCTTGACTTCCAGTACTTTGTCGATTGCCTAGGATCGACGCAAGCCGCCGGGCTATGAGCAAATATATATTCCAGAATATTTTTGTTTAATAATAAATCAGATATTGATATCGGATCTCATAAAGCCGTTTTCAATTAATTAATCTATAATTTAATCGATCCCTAATATTGACAGTCGCTAAGCAACTAACTTTAGGATTATGAATAGATAGAATATTGAGAATGGCTGAGTCTTTTTTTATAGCCTGAAGGGCTGACAAAAAAGCAGACGGGCCACCATGGTAACTAGTCACCGTCGCCCATGGACATGAGCAATATCAGAGAATTCATCAATGTATCGCTGGCCCTGAAGGAAAACTTTTTGTATAATTTTTTGAAGAACCCCATGACATAGACTTTTAGTGTCAGTTTTCGGTTTTCGTCAGCCAAAGCTAATGAGTGATGCCTATGTTTAAAAAAATACAATGTCATACTGAATCGATTTCAAGGAATACGTTAAATTACTTTCAGATCTCCTTGTATTTGTATCAGCGTGTGTTTACAGAGATAATTGTTATACATTATCTAACAGTATTTTAACATGAACAAGGTGATCGTCTAAATTAAATGAACAGTTTTCAAATAAATAAAAGCTCTGTTTCATAATTTTATTGTTTTCAAACTGTGTACATACCATTATAGGTCATATTATTTTGTTAGGGTTCCATTAAGTACAAAATGTAAACATGTTTTCGATAATTTTATTTTTGTAATATTTTGAGGCAGCAAGTATACCAAAAAACCAAAACCCAATATTTAAGGTTTTTTCAATACTCTTTTGTTAATTTACGGACAGAAACGCTTCAATAACGTTTTCTTTGAATGATGTTCTGCTTATGTGGAATCTCTCACACAAAAATCCCTTGACGTCAATTTAGTACGACTCGTGTTGCGCATTGGTTACCATACCGGATTGTCATTCAAAGGGACATGTGTTCGATTGGGAATCAACCTGGCGAGGCTGAGAATTGAATTATGAGTAAAAATTTCTGTTCTTGGTCTGGGTGTGTGTGTTTTTGTCTCTGTGTTTTATCCATGGCACCCACGACACAGGGAATTCTAGTGTCGAGCTACGAGTGTATAGCGTTTATCACTTATCGTCTTACGTTTGAAAAAGTTGCGCTAACAGTATTATTTCAAATTATATTATGTTGCTGAATGAGCTTTATTAATGGCCACAGTTTCTCACCACAGGACCATTTGTAAATCCTAAAATAAAATGTTAATAAGCAAGTTATTATTTGTGGCTACAGCGATGTATAAGCGATTAAATATTGTCTGCCTTATACAGTAATATGCGGTTACGCGATGAGCGTTCATAATCGGAAGTTCGTCCGACGTTACTCTACAACTCCGGTAATAAATGCTTTGACAAGTCATGGTAAAAAAATATTAATTTCACTTTTGTTCGCACGCATTCGCAAGTAAACGCCGTCTCAGTGGATGCGCGCACGCATGCCCCCCCTCTCCTCACCCGCCGCATTCTCGTCTTGTTGCCTCAATGTCGACATTATGACTGGATTAATTGCAGTCATTATCATCTTTCCACATTACATCAAAAATACTGAATTCGAAGATTTTAGTACAAAACTCTCAGAAATGCGATTCCTTCCTTAAAAGATCGTAACGGTGCAGCAGTATTAATTCATATCTCGTAACGCACATGCCCATTTTGCGTATTAAAAGGCTTCGTGTATATTATGTGATTGCTTTAATTTTTATCTGTTTTTTTTTTTTTAAATTATCGAGGTAATTAGACAAGCAAAGGTCACTGAAGGTCATCGTCAATTTAATTGAACTCATTTCTCTTAGGTTGAAATTGTAGTGATGTGAAGGTAAAAGTCTATAGAGCGCGAAACCTTTATTGATGTCTTTCCGGACGTAATCTTGGGTCATTGTAAGTGGTTTCATAGGGCAAGTGTAGTTGAATGACCTTTTTATTACATCCGAAGTGCCAAAGGGCAAAAAACCCATTTCATTTACGATCGAAACCTTCCTAGCAATCGATCCTCATCGCCAACTTTGGTAATTGCAACTTTTTTCGGATGGGATGTATCATCATAGTATTTAAACTTGCAAATGTCACGATACAAAAACTAATAAATGGTAATTTCATTACTTATAACCATAAAGTCCCCTGGCCGCGTCAGTCCGTCTGTATGAACGCGATAAACTCAAAAACTAGCGAACGGATTTTTGTACAGTTCAATAGATAGTGTGATTCCTGAGGAAGGTTTAGGTGTATAATTCATTATGGTTTTATGTAAATTGACCGATATCCACGCGGGCGAAGCTATGGGCGGAAGCTAGTATATGTATAAAATAAGTACCTAATTATAGGTAACTGAGCTGTGAAAGTCAGGAAGTAGAGTCTCAACTTTAGCAAAATGCCTAATCATCACTTTTCTGTGCCCATCACACCACCACCCAAGGTGTACAGCGACATGAATGAATAAGGCTTATGCACATATAGTTAATACACTTTATGTACGCTTGTATATTTTACTTTACTACAAGATACTTTAAAATTTTCATAGACCAAAATCACGCCTGATTGCGAGATGGCACCTTTACATTGGTATTTGGGTCAGTTGAACCATTTACTTCGGAAAATTTACCATAATTATTACCGTGTTATTTATCTATGAAGATTACATACATTAATTATACTTAATACTTTATAAAGGTTTTAATGTGGCAAGCGTCAATAAAAGTCCTTAGGGTCAATCAACAGTTCAACACCAATAGAACATTTTTAACAGTAAAAACAGGCCTATGGCAATCACTAAACCTCCTCAGGCGGGTCGTTGATCCCAATACACATTCACTTGTCTTGATCCCTTCCTTTCTATTATTGTCAAATTGTTATAATTTCCAAACGCACGCTACTGGAATCGAAGCCGCACTGGTTCTTGTTAGGTAAGCGACATTTGATATATTGCCCGCTTACGGCAATTCTGCTCAGTAAAATTAAAACGGGCATGTTTAGCAAATTTATTGAAATCGTTATTAAATGTTGACAAATTGCGAAGGAACATGATATCTTCACTATATTATTTCAAAAGGCATATCACTTGCCCGAGCTTACCACGAGGAAATTAACACATTCAATTATGAATTGAAATCATGATGTTCTATTTATAAATATTGCAAGGAAGGGTTGTTAATTTTTTATGAATGTTTTTGAAAAAATACGTACAATTCGATTTTAATTCCGACTAAATTGTGAATTCTTGCACCACAAAATTTAAGGACAAAAGGAGCAACTTTATGTGACAATAATAAAACTATTGTGTTACAAGTATGTACGTGACATTGCAACGGTGATGACATCTGTGTCAATACGAGTAAAGGCTTTAAAGTAATGCTTCCGTAACTTTGCATTTCTAGCGAACGTGATTGTAATACGATTGGCGATAAGAGGAATCGTGAGTAAAGTACAGAGGGTACGGTATAAATGACGGGAGTCGGTTGAAGAGCCTCAATCATGGTCCAGCCAACTGGGCAGATAGACGCCTGTAGTGAAATTAGTGGAATAGTTGTTACGATTGGTAACTAAGTAGTTGAGCTATAAGGTTATGTTAGAGTTGAGGCTACGATCGCGTGAATAAAAATTGCCACAATTTTGTCACCTCAAAGTTTAAATGCAACTTAAAAGAAAGAATCTGTATTTCCTATCCGTGTTAAATTCAAAAAATCCTTTTTAGAGGATGCATACTTTACAGAAGTGAAGTGGCAATGGGTGTTCGAATTTATTTAGTTAATTATCTTTATTAGTTTAGGCTTTGTGACGATGAATCATTCAGAATCAGTCTTACTGAGAGAATACTTAGAAAGATTCGTAATTCCTCTTCGGGAAATTTAGTTAAGTTTAGAAATATTATAGGCCCAGAAATAATTGTTACATAATTTTATGAAACGTTTTAATTTTCATGTTTATCATGGTCATAGATATATTCTCCGTTCCTCTAACTTTTTAGCTCTCTAGTGACTTTAAATTTGATAGCATAATAAAATTATGATGAATATTATAAAAACTTTTCTCCATTATTAACTCCATCTAACGAAACATAAAATAAATGGTCGTAGAACCAACAAAAAAATGTTACATTTAATTTAATAAAAGCTACAATTTACATTTCTAAACGTCTTCACCTAGGTCTCTACACCTACACATCTAATATTTTTTTATTTCTGAATTATTATCATTACAATGTATATGACCGTATATACTTAAACGTAGACATACGACCAACAAGCACGTCGATAAAATATTATTTTATAACATAAATAAATAATTATGTCCATAACTACACTAAAATTATTAAGTAGTAAATTAGGAAACCATTGCAACAATTTCGATGCATGTAATTAAAATGGTTACACTTGCATGCACACTAATTGGATTGAGCTACGGAAAATACAGCTACGGATTTACATTGGTGCTTTTAGTCATTAAAATTTTAATAAGGTCCATAAATCTATTTATAATATGGTAATTAAGTTATCTATACTAATATATAAAGAGGAAAGATTTGATTTTTTGTTTGCATTGAATAGGCTCCGAAACTGCTGAATCGATTTGAAAAATTCTTTCACTGTTGGGAAGCTACACTATCCCCGAGTAACATAGGCTATATTGTATTTAAAAAAAAGGGATCCTTAATAAAACTCTAATAATGTAACCCAAGGTTTAAAAAAATAAGAAAACCGAAGCAAAGCGAGGGCGTTTACTCGTATCCAATAACTTCAATTACGACTAGTCTATAGTCAGTATACAAGACTGTAGCTCCTATTGTACTGTAGATCCTGTACTGTAGACTGTAGATCCATTTGGTCACAAGGACTGGTGGTTGATAGGTGGAACTGAAATGTTCATAAAGACTGAAGTTGCAACTGTAATAAGTCACGAGGACTGGAATTGCAATTGAAATTAATTACAAGGATATTATAATATCTGACCCTTAATTACTCGCAACAACCGTAGTTGCAATTTCAATTGCTCACAGGTTCGATGAAATTCAATGGCCAGTTTTCAAATAGTATATTATTATGTAGTATGCACAATGCTACTTGGACTAGTGCTGCTACGCTATTTCCACATCTTCTATAAGTAATATTCTACTACGTAACGTAAGTAATATACTACTATTCTACTACTAAATATATGGAATTAAGGCGGCTTAGAATAACCCTAATTCCACGTCGGATGTATGTCGTAAGAGGCGATTAAATCCGGCCCGCTGTTGGTAGCGCCCTTTGGAAGGTTAAATTGGTAAAATTGATTTTAATCCTTCATTAATACTATTATATTTTTTCATGGGGTTCATTTGGATAGCTAACACCCTCTTGTTTGAGTCAGCTATCAAACGTCTCAGTTAACGTAACGACAGTTATTTCTTTCTTTCTTTCTTTTTCTTCTCTCTTTTTTGGCCGGTAACGCATCAGTGATATTTCATAGGCGACGTAACCACCTTACCCTCAAATGGATCGTCAGCTTGTTTCTCGGCCATTTCCATAAAAAAATATACTGTGTAATCGCGTATGAATTATGATACACATGGCAATAAATCCGTTTAAATATTGTTCGTAATGAGATGCAAACGTCTCAAGTTTATCAAGGTTGGATGAGGTGTGTAGTGACCTTATCTCTGACACCGCAATAGCTCAATGGACACGTGTCCTTCAGTCGTGCCCGGTCCGATTACACACGATGTTTATGCAAGTTTGCGAGATCACACATCGCCGTAGACATCAATGAACGTTACGCAAGCCAACCTGCCTTAAGAAAGACATCAACGACTCAGCGCAGTAATGTTCACGAGATATTATTATTTCAGTTGTATGTTGGTTGGTGATTTTCTCCAAAAGTACTGATCCGATGTGGATGTGGTTTTTATAGTTTGAATTCATATTTTATAGTTTATATTATATTCGGATCAGATTAAATTTTTCAGAGATAGAAGATGGAATTAATAGCAAATTACATGATTTGCTTTTGATAAAATTAATATTTAAAATCAGTTCATCATAGACCATCTCGGGGTCTGATCGTGTACCTTAGAAACAAAATGTGTAACTCTTTAACGGATGGCAATAATTGAACGGTGGTTTAAGAAATTTGTTGCCCATAACTCTGCAAAACCAGTAAATCATAGACCATTTAAAGGTCTGAAGATGTGTTTTGGAAATAAAATATACAACTTGTTAATTTACCATAAATATTGAGAAATAAAAATTAAATAGCCTCAACATTTTACGCAATAATTTGAACAACTAATTAATAATATCGTTATTTAAAGTAGCTAAGACGGTTGTTATGAATAATTGGTTTCTATCAAGATATAGCGACCTTATCACCTGACCCCGATGTCGTAATTTCTTCTGACAAACCTACTTAATATTTTTTATATCCCAATTTTCTATTTGCTGTGTTGATACTATAGCAATGATAGTAGCTACTATGCCTAATAAAAAAATCGACGTGTGATATTTTT
Organism: Thymelicus acteon; assembly: GCA_951805285.1. Taxonomy (NCBI): domain Eukaryota; kingdom Metazoa; phylum Arthropoda; class Insecta; order Lepidoptera; family Hesperiidae; genus Thymelicus; species Thymelicus acteon. The sequence continues at coordinate 10,833,830 of OX638228.1, forward strand.
CATTACTGTAAGAAAATTCGGAATATTTATAGAACAATGCTCTTCTGTTACAATATTATTACGATAGTATTAAAATTTCAGCTACTTTTCGAAATCGCAAATATGATATGTAAATAAATTGATTAGGTATAGTGTCGGGCGTTTCTCGGTGGTCATACTATCATGTCATACTGATACGACGAGAATAGTTTGTATCGGTGGTCATCATATCATCTATCGAAATCTTATCTTTGTTATGAATATTGTTCCTAGAAAGCAAATAAGTTTTGTTAATATGACCTTAATCGACGTATTGCTTAGACGTTAATTTTTTGTGTCTTGATTTATTAGGTACTTCAAAAGTGTCATATTTTTTTAACTAACCGCTTCTAAATAAACTCCGTTCATATAACATTGTCCACATATGTATTGATTTAGATACTCAAGAAAGGTGAAATAAAAAAATATGTTTTAACAAAATAAAATATCTGTATTTAGTTAAAACAAATAAAAATAAATAACACAATGAACAACTGAAGTAAAATCACAGATGAAGGGAGAATTTGATAGCATCTTTAGCTTAGTGGTATTCACCACCAACCGGATCCAGAACCACCGCCGTAGCCGCCGCCGCTGTATCCACCGCCGAGGCCGCCGCCGTATCCACCGCCCAGACCGTTGCCGCCACTAACAGAAGTGATGACGGGAGTGGCAACCACGCTTTTGACGGAGATCACCTGTGGTACCGACACCACCTTGCGCACGTTGACCACCTGCGGCACATCCACCACCTTCTGCACGTTGACAACCCTGTTCTGGGTGACCACTTGCGGCGCGTAGCTTATAGTCGCCACGGAGGCTCCGCCGCCGTATCCGCCGCCGTTACCACCGCCGAATCCACCACCCAATCCGCCGCCCAATCCACCGCTGTAGCCGCCAGCTCCGCCACCCAGACCGCCGAGGAAGCCTCGCTTCTCACGGATATTGCCGGCAGCGGCACAAGCTACCAAGGCACACACGACGATCTGTAAATAGAAAAAAATTTGTTATGATTTAAAATAACTTTTAGTCTAGTTAAATTAACTTCTAGTTTTACCACTTAAAGTAGTCAGAGTGTTTCTTTTCATTTTAAAGTAGGCATATACATATAATATGGATGCAACTAGTCCGTCAAAAGATATTGTAGTACCTACTATAAAAATTAGGAAAGACTTACGAAATATAATAAGTAAAATTTAAAGTATGCGAAAATATTGTCTAAGTGTACCTCATTAGTTTATTTATAAATCTTTCGTAATTTTAATTAAAGAGATAGAAACAAACATTTTTATTATTGTACAATAATAAGGTACAACAATAAAATAATATTAATGGCAAATGATTTTATGGAACTCAGTGGCCAAAACGCGATCTTATCTGACATGATTTGTAACAGATAGCAATTATTATTGAGTGCGAGATTTTATTTATTAGTAGATGATATTTATTTTTACTTACAAAAGCCTTCATGGTGGTTGGTTCTGAGGTGAATGGTGCACAGGTGATGAGTGATGTCCTACCTATCACTTCGCTACATTTTATACCATCTCCGTGGCGCAACGCGTCCTCAAATATGAATTAATTCATATATCATGGAATTAATTAGGCATTTTATCATTTAAATGTGAACCCGCGACTACGATTCCGTTATTCGCCATTGATTTTATTCCCTTGAACCTATTAGAAATTGGGCAGAAAACTGGTTTATTTGTAAAGAAACTTAAAAATTGATAATACTCGTAGTACTTATTTATGAATTGATGGACTGGATTTCTGACTGAAAGAGTATAGCTGCACTAGATTGGACTTAAATGACGTGTGAACTTGAAAGCTCCCCATTAAGGAAAGCTTGTCGACGTGTAGGATTTGTAAAGAAAGGTCGCTGAACGGGTAATTGTTCTGTAGTTATTAGCATCTGTACCACAACATTATTGACTTATTTAAACGTATATCTAATAAAATAACACTTATAATTTATTTTAACCAACTCAAATCAAAATCCATTTAGACTTTCCAACGGTAGCTGAAGTGGCAATGGGCCGAGTAATACTTTTTACAACTCGAGTTACTCGAGCAAAAGTAATCATTTACTCGAGTAAGCTCAGTGGCAAAAATTACGAGTAGCTACTAGAGTCGCGAGCTCGCGAATAAGCATACTCGCAAGTATAACTTGTGAGTAAGTATAACTTGTGAGTAAGGTCGTTGCGACGTGATGCTCGTCGGCGGTAATTCGACAAAGTCTACGCTTCGATATTGGCCGGGTTTACTCGAGTAGAGGCACACAGATACTTCCTATATACGAAGCTTCCATTTTCTTTTTCTCTCCTCTTTCTTGGTCGGCAATGCATCGGTGATGACTAAGGGATTACTGATGTTCATGGGTGACCGTGAAAAATTTTATAATTTTTAAAATGAGGAGGGGAATTTCATTGGGCTTTATTCGGGCGGCTTAGAATACTGAACCAATTCCATGCCGGCACTGTAGGGTGTTATGAAAGGTGACAGAAACCGGTCCGCCTGGTGATAAGGCTTCTCATGAGGATTATTTTATGAATATTATTATTAAATCTTAATATTGGCTTTCTGTGAAGATTGCCTGGCTAGATACCACCCTCATGCTTGAGTCAGAAGCAAAACAACTCGACGTGTTCTTTTTGGGGGCTTGAGATGGCTACCAACTGGCGTTCTTTCTTTCTTTTTTTCTTATCTTTCTTGGTCGCATGTCCATGGGCGACGACTATTTACCATCAGTTAATCGTCACATTGTTTATTGTTACACTAAAAATATATATTGAATCTATTTCTAATGATCTATAGTATTCTATAGAATACTAACCTCAATCCCACGCCGGATGAGTATCGTAAGAGGCGACTAAATCCAGCCCGTGGTAGTAGGGCCCCTCGGAGGGATTATGTATATTGGTAATATTTATTGCAATTTATAATTAACACCATTATTACTATTATTATTTCTCCATATGGTTCACCTGGATAGCAACCACCCTTGAGCATGAGCCAGCCGTCAAACGACTCGTCGTGTTCCGGCTTTTTCTTCTCTCGTTCTTGGACGGAACGTAACGTATTAGTGATGCCTTTGGTGTTGCTGATGTTCATGGGTGACGATAGCTACTTACCATCAGGTGGATCCTCAGCTCGTTTGCCAGCTACTTCCATAAAAAAATAATTAAATCAAACCAAATAGCTATGTAACATCAGTAGACTATAATGATTTAGGTAATACATATTCATAGATGATTAACTAATTCTGATTCTGATCTAATGATTGATTAATTCATATTAAAGCTAGAAATATGAAATTTGGATAATGGGTTTCTTTTACTCATTCTATAACGTAGAGTTTTAGGAAACTCCCACGGGAATATAAAGGATATCATTTCCAAATCTATGCGAGTGTAGCATTTTAGTATTCTACAGTGGAATTTTTTTTCGGGTTCAGTAGTGTAGCATTACGAATAAGAGATGTTAACTTGAACTGAAGGATAATTGGAACTCCTTATGTCATTAAAAATGATATAATTAATTTATGTGTATGAACTAATTTTATTTGTCCACTTAGGCTCATGACTTTTTTATATTTTTTTCGGGAAATATTGCTACAGCTACCTTTTGTTGAGCACTAGTTAGATATGGTTTTTTTAGTAAAAATAGTGCTTTGTCTGACTAAGAATACATACCTACGCATCAACTTCTAGGAGTTTCTTTCTTCTTATTTATACAGTGCTTTAGTATAACGGGCTACGACGAATGGATGAAGAAAATATGTTTTTTTCCGTTGGCTACTGAAATACTTTTTCACTGATTCGCGTTATTGCTATGCGTTTATTTTTAACATGGTACAAACGATACATGTGAATCACACATAGGTTCCGTTCAACTTCAGTTGTTTAAAATGCATAAAAGTTAAATTAAATTTTAAATACTGTTACCGTTAAACTGTGCTTTAATCTTTGAAATATTGAATGTTTAAAATACTAAATTTTAGAGAAACCGATTATATTTAGATGTGTATTGGAGGACCTATCTCTCAAAGATTACATTCTACACCTTTTACGTATAATCATAATACGATACAAGTAGGTATCCTATCTTACCGTAACCTATCTTTCAACTGCGGTTTTATAGGTTCATGTTTTATGATAATAATATAACTTTATAGATTTGCGCATGGTTCACAATTTCTGATTTCTGTTTAAATACGACGTTAAAAGGACCTTTTAACTTAATAACGTAGTTAATGCCAAGTGAGGAGAACTGTAAATGGATATGTCATAATAATTGTTTGTTTTCGGGTTGTAGGTGCTAATGATGTTACTTTTTATATCCTTGCCACTTGTAGCATAGAAGATAGTATAAAAGTGTGAGTGCGTTAGTGTTTATAAAAAAATCTACACCCCATTAAAAGAACATATCAGAATGATTACAAAAAGAAATGTAATAAAACCAAATATTTAGTAAAAAAATAATCTCATATATTTTCGACCCATAATAAGTACATAGTATTCGAAATAAAATTTTAACAATATCACATCAAAATTTCACTAATACTTCACTAAAGAATTACCAGCCCTTTGAGCCGATGCCAGAGCTGTATCCGATACCGCCGTGTCCGCCAGAGCTGTATCCGATACCGCCGTGTCCGCCAGAGCTGTATCCGATACCGCCATGTCCGCCGGAGTATCCGCCAGATAGTCCACCGGAGTATCCGCCGGACAGTCCACCGGAGAGTCCGCCAGAGTATCCTCCAGAGATGACGGGAGTAGCGACAACCCTGTTAACGGATACGACCTGAGGCACGGAGACGACTTTACGTACGTTCACAACCTGTGGCACGTTCACCACTTTGGGTACGTTGACGATCTTGTTCTGTGTGATGACTTGGGGAGTGTAGCTGACAGATCCGCCGCTGTATCCACCGAAACCTCCCCCGTGTCCGCCGAGTCCGCCGCCGAGACCGCCGCCGTGTCCGCCGCCGAGACCGATGCTGCCCCCATGTCCGCCGCCCAGACCGATGCCACCTCCGTGTCCGCCCAAACCGCCGAGGTAACCACGCTTCTCGCGGACGTTCTCAGCTGAGACACATGCCAGGGCACACAGGGCTACAACCTGTTAAAAATACACATTATTAATTTACAGTCCTTTTATGAACTCTGGTTTATTCCATATTTTATAGGGAAACTTTGTTGAGTGGAGACCGCGCCTCGATAAAAGAAGCCAGTAGTCCCACGACCAGGTGGACTTATGGCTTAAAGAAGACAGCGGGAAACTGAGATTCGGCGGGATTTTGAATGTCCAGGACTAAAGGGGAAGCGAAAATTAGGAAACACCTTTGTCTAGCGGTGAACTTCGGGTTGATAAAAATTTAATGTAGTAAGAAGTTTTTGTTTAAATCTAAAACATTATCTGTTAGTTAATGCAGTAAAAAAATCAAAATATAAAATAGTTTCTTTAACGCTCAGTGAACAAATACATAAACAGAGGTGTGCAAATAATTAATTAATGTATCCTGGGGCCTCAGCTGTAGGAGAATATTGGAGGGACGTAGTCCTTTTTAAGTTCCCGGGTTTCACTATCCACTTAAAACCAGACACAAGGCTAGACGATGGCTGTGATGTTAAATTGTTATTGTTGGCGATGCCCATTCATAACACTACGAGTCACACACATTGCCGGGCAAATAAAGAAGCGTTTTTCAAGTTCACTCATTTGCTTTCTAAAATTGTACTTTATTGCAATTAGCCATTTCCAAATAATACAATGATTCATGTAACCATTGACCATGCAGTAAATTATAAAATTATGAAAAATAAAATGAGCGTTTGAACTGACCTTCACTCATTTGAACAAAATACCAAAAACAAAACGAGAGACGGTAAAGCCTTTGATGATTGAGTAATTTTATTGTAAGGATTACAAGACGTTAAGTGCAACATTTTTATATAAGTGCATCGTTAATGCACGAATTTCAAGCATTTGGTCTAATTGATGTTAAATATACTTACGAAGGCTTTCATGTTGATTGCAGGGAAGTGGTAGAAGCTGGCGAGTAACAAATGGTGAGTGATGCCCTAACTGGAGCCAGCCGGCATATATACCTAACGGTGGTAACTGAAATTGCGAAACGTTAGTCAATGAACGTATCAGCCTCTCATTTCAAATACAAAGTCAATTAAATTATTACAATTACAAAACTGTAACTGTAATATTGAGATTCTACGGATAGTTACTTTTGGATTAAGGTTAACAAAAATGTACTAATAACTTGCTATCTTATTTTTATAACACGGTGTACGATTTATGAAATTTATACATTTAAAAAGTTATGGGTGAAATATTTTAACATAATGTAATATTTTAGGCTGTATATCTTCAAGTTATTCGTATTCTATTCTTCAATCTTTTGAAGTCCATTGCTGGACAAAGGCCTCCAATAAATTGGCGCTCCTTCGACCAGGGCCCAGGAGGTCCTCTGAGTCGAGCGATTTCCCGCTATCTTCCTTATGTTTTCCGTCAACCTGGCTGGGGGCAACCCGTGCTTTTTTTTACCGATGCGTGGTAGCTATTTGAGGAGTTTTCAATATCGATGTGGCCTGCTCATTGCCAGTTCAGCCGGTAATCTCAGCGATCTATGTCGGTAACATTTGTTCGGTTACGAACTTCATCGTTACGAATTGTCTCGTTTTTAGACAGATGTTTCCCCCTCATGGTAACCCGGATACCTACTGGAGGAAACAACATAAGCATCATCATCTCGTTAGCTAAGAAGGAACCAAGGGAACTATTTATTAGAAGCTGGTGAAGAATCCAGCTGTCTTCAGGATGAGGGAACGGGGGCCACTTTCTTGTCACTGGTCACCGCGAGTAATGTTAGCGTGGAACCACTGTCCCATCTGATTTGTATGAAGTCTTTATCAAAACAGTTCGAAAGTGGGTTGACTGGAAGAGATCTCTTTTAGAGATAAGTTCGCTTTGTACTAATTCTCATAATTATTGTCATGGTTTATTACCTGTGTACAATAAAGCATTAAAAAAAAGTGTCTACTTTGTAGAAATACGATATCCATTGAAGACATTTTTAAGGTAGAATAAAATATTTTCATTAAACTAGTGTTTTCACATAATTATAATATGCAGTCTGTAATAATAACACCTGCATCAGAAAAAATTATATCAGGCATTTCACAAATAAATTTTTATTGCTGTATGTATCTGTTTTGTTGTATTAGAAACATAATAATTTTGGGTGTAGAACAGCAGGTAAAACTTAATTTTCAACGTTTTTTATCAGAATGTCCACATCATATTTTCTATTGTTCTGAACGTAGAGTTGTAGATGTGCACCGATATTACCAGTTATAAAATATATACTGAGAATCACCTATACAGTTCACTGATTTCCTCGTAAGGGGAAGATACAGACCAAAATTGCAAACATTTATTATATTACGTTTTGACCTCATAAAATATTTAATCTAGGTAATTGTACAAAATGTAACCCTGTTCTATTTTTATTTCTGGATGATGAACAAAAAGGCAAATGCCCAAAAAGTGCATGTGTACCTATAAGTAAAAATTTTACATGGCATTACTGATTATTTCAATAGGTTTAGTTTAAGTAGGTACGTATATAAATACGTGAGAAAACCTCTTTTAAAAAATACCCCTTTTCAAAAATAATGCGAGCATCGGAGATTTGGTAAAGTAAACTAAAGGTAGTTTGTATGGAAAAAACTGAAGAAAGCTGATTTCTTAATACAAATAATGTTAATGTGAAGTAATAACAAAATACGTTCGAATGACCAATAAACGGCCGACTGCAAAGCATGATCATTAATTAATGTTTGATTCTATTGTTTAAGCGATAAATGATTAGAATTTGTACTATTACTCTCGTAATGCTCTAAGATAATAATTCTTGTGATTCTTTTTGTATTAGCTACCCACTATAATTAATTGTTAATGACACATAAAATACCAATGGGCACCTTTTCAAAGACAATCGCAGCCTGTCCAATATCATCATGCTATCAATTTATGTGAATGGACGACAAAAAACCAGACGGGGCCGATATATGTAAGTGATCACCGTCCATCAGTAAAGTCGTCAAATAAAATACATAATAATATTTAAAGTCAGTTTTTTACTAGTAATCTAACTAAATAATGTTATGTTCGGTTTACACGTAATAAGTAGTTAAGTAGTTAATTAATTTTAAGTAAATTAATACGTGTAAACGGACAATTTAGTAGTTTAGTAATCAAGTAGATAAGTAATTTAGAAATTTTTCTATTTTCTGTTAAGTAGGTTAGCGGGGCTTATCACTTAACGCGTTTGGACAGGCACTTGTAAGTTAAAATTTAGTAAAATGCTTAAGTAATTAAGTAGAATTGTATGAACTAAAGAGCTTTACTAAATAATTACGTGTGGACGGACACTAAAAATTATTCACTTAAAATTTAGTTAAAATTTACTTATCTACTTAACTACTTAATACGTGTAAACCGGACTTTAGAGTCACCGTGACAGTGAATCCCGTAACTTGGTCAAAGTATATTGGTAAAAATATAAAAAATCGTGAATAGTTGAATACCAGTTTGCGTTTAAAATCTAGTTGACTTGAAGATAAATTTGATTATTTACAGAAAGCTCACGCGATAAAAAGTTCACATTGAAAAGTGGCCGTTGAATCAACACCACGATGTAGGCCGATTGCGGAAGTTTTTATTTCTTTTGCTTTTTATTGAAAATGAAAATGACAAATGTTTTTATTGGTTCATAGATTATGCTAGTTGCAAGGGCCACTGTACTAGGTTAATGTTATGTATTTCCATAAATACTTATTTGTAAAGGCTGCTGCATCATATTGTTTTGTAAATAAGTATTTACTTCAGTGGATTTTTTTATCGTTCCAAGCACAAACAAAGATAAATAAACTTTATAAACTTGTGTTAGCCTCCATTTGTACTTAGTTTCATAAGCTTTGCTTTAAAGATTTATTTAGTTACAGTAAACTCTCTTCGCTCTAAGAATTCTATGAACCAGTCCTACCACCTGTCCTATCCCACTAGTATGTACACACACACGATAATCTAAATTTTACTAACAAAAAATAACCGACTTCAAAATTACTCAAAAACTACTCGTCAGATCTCGTTCAAATTTATGTGAGACCACATGACAAGCACCTGCTTTCGATTAAAAAAAGAATCATCAAAATCGGTTGGCGTGATATTGAGTTATTCGTCCATTTGTCGCGCACATACTTAATGCAAATTTAAGACTTATGTGGTTTTCTCATGGATGCCATTGTCAGATCTCAATAAAATTTAAGTGGGACCAGCTTTCGTTTAAAAAAACAATCATCAAAATCGGTTCACCCAGTCGAAAGTTCTGAGGTAACAAACATAAAAAAAAATACAGTCGAATTGAGAACCTCCTCCTTTTTTTGAAGTCGGTTAAAAAAAAATAACCGCGCAAAAAAGTTCTCCTTCTGAACTTTTTCACTCCATAAATTCCGTTCACTTCCTGATTCTAATATTTCTTCCTATTTAGTTCTATTTCCTTTTATACAAAATCCATCACAATCTGTTGCTTGCAAAGTTAAAGTGAAGACACTCTATCTGCAGTCCTAATTATAAAGTCTATCCAACATTCTCTCCCTTATTTCTTATGCGCCCCTATTTCCGAAGTAACAAATAAAAAAAAAAACTTATTACCTACTATTTCTTTTTATCTAAGTTAAACTTCAATGCCTGCCGGGGTGTAGATCCTCCACAAATAGGATTGAGGTAGGCTCTCAGGGCAGGGTAGGTAGGTAATAGACATTAACTGCAATAATGCACAACTCCGATTTTGTACATTATTGTACTGTTATATCTATTCTCTATACTAATATATAAAGAGGAAAGATTTGATTTTTTGTTTGCATTGAATAGGCTCCGAAACTACTGAACCGATTTCAAAAATTCTTTCACTGTTGGAAAGCTACAATATCCCCAAGTAACATAGGCTATATTATATTTCAAAAAAATTAGGGATCCTTAATAAAACTCCAATAATGTAATCCAATGTGTAAAAAAAATAAGAAAACCGAAGCAAAGCGAGGGCAGTTACTCGTTCCTTTATAATTGGATGATCCGAACACATCCTCCACCATCGATAGAAGCCCAGCTGACAGATGTTTTTTTTAACAAACTATCATCATTAAAAAATTTACAAGAAAAATGCATCTGTCAGCCAAGGAATGTTGAACGAGGTATTACACCTCGTTACAAGCCTTAGGTTGACTTGAAGCTGCGTTTTGTATTTCTTCTTATTGTTTATTGTGAAGTGCTCTTTACCTTGTTATAGGTACAATACAGACTATTATTACAAAAAGTGCAATAATATACTTAAATTATCTGGCCAATTCGATTTACCCCTAGTGTATGTAGTGTACCCATGTGTATTTAATCTATTTCATATTATAACTCTACATTTCTACAAGAGTAATTAAAATAAATAATGTAACGCCGTTGTGTAAAGCGATAATAAAATCGTGGTGTTTTTAACAAGTGTGTAGCATTGACGCGCACAGCGTCATAACTGTGAAACCCTTTGTTAGAATAAGGTTAATTCAAAATGAAAAAAAAAAAATATGGAAAAATATTTTTAATGAAAATGTTTCAGTACGAATAAATTAAACACTAAACTTAACCTTATAAATCACAATAAGATTTGACTAGAGTAGCGCTAGGTGTTCGTTCACCACCAGCCGTTGTAGTGGCCGGAACCATAGCCAGAGCCAGAGCCATAGCCGGATCCGTAGCCAGAGCCATATCCAGATCCGTAGCCAGAGCTGTACCCGCCACCGATACCGCTAGAGTATCCGCCGGAGTATCCGCCGCCCAAACCGATACCGCTGCCCAGGCCGGAGTATCCAGCGGAGATGACGGGAGTGGCGACCACCCTGTTGACGGATACCACCTGCGGCACCGACACCACCTTGCGCACGTTCACTACTTGGGGCACTGACACTACACGCTGCACGTTGACAACCTTGTTGTGGCTGACCACTTGCGGCGCGTAGCTGACAGCAGCCGACGAGTATCCGCCGCCAATACCACCGCCATATCCACCGCCGTATCCACCGCCGTATCCACCGCCGTACCCACCGCCGTATCCACCGCTGTATCCACCGCCGTATCCGCCGCTGTATCCACCGCTCAGTCCACTGCTGTATCCGCCGGAGTATCCGATGCCGGTGCTCAGACCGCCGAGATAGCCGCGTTTCTCACGGACCTCACCGGCGGCAGCACAGGCCACCAGGGCGCAGACGGTTACGATCTGTGGATAAATAAATTTAATTATTGTAGTTATCCCGAGGAAGTAATTGTAAAATTGTTTGCTGTTGTTTTACTGTAGACCTATTTGATTTTTTCTACTTACGAAAGCTTTCATGGTGGTTGTTTGGTAGATAGGATCGGTGGAATGACAAATGAGCGGGCGCGCGCGGTATATATAACCGCAATAGTTGTTTGTTTTGCAATGCAACCTCGTCAACGCACCTCCTTCAGGTTTTTACATGCGGTTATTGAACGGTTGATGAATAAGTTTTTTAATTCATATACTTACCTACTTCAATTCTGATAAAACTTCTGTTTCAATAGCAATTATATTTATTAAAAATATGCAATTAGAGGAGGGTAAATTGTTCGCTCATGTTTTTCCATTATTTTCTTCTAAATGTCTACTAAATATTTTTACTTTTGTAAGGTAGTCGGAGACCTGCGATGAAAATTTTTACCAGTCAAAATAATATTAGAATCCATACGAACTTCAGGGGTATACAATTTACTTCTTAAAAAACTTAACGCAAAACAGGAGAATTACAAGGAAAACCCTAAAAACATCAAATAAATAATTTATCACAGGATGTTATTATCAGGATCTCAGGAAGTAAGGATTCAGCAAACCTGAAAGAGAAAAACGTTATGGCAATGTTATCGTATTTGAAACCTTTTTTTTTCGTGGGGAAATCCTTATGGATACCACTGTATCGCGCAGGTCACCTGACCATAGAGACGATTCGACCCGTTCTCTCCAATGATCTTATATTCATTGGTTCTCCCGCAGTGGGTTGAACGGGAGCATGACGCACTCACCTTCCACCTTGTGCAGATCGTATCTGAAACCTACATTAAAATTTAACAACTATTTGAAATAGATAAATAAACGATACGTCTGAATATCGCAAAATTCCTTAGGAAACAAAATAACGTTGCATAATAATACAATAGCACGTAGTAGACATTTTTATTTTTAGGCTAATGTGGTCGGAAATCATGATAAAGGAGACGTGATACATGATGGTAAGTCACTCACTTAGACGCTGTTGGTCTTGATGGAGAGAGCGAAGGTCATTCCAAAATTAGCATAATTAGATATGTGCAGGAGAAATAAACGCATGAATCGCAACGTAACGGTGAAAGGAGCTCTGTCCTAATATGTAACATTTGTCAAATAAGGCAGTAGATCGTGCAGTAATATTATTTTTATTTCTTATCAGCGGATAATGTATCCTCAAGTAATGATTTGTGACAAGCTTACTTGGTATTGGTAGGTATTAAGTAATAACTTCTAATAATGACTTAAATCCATGCAGAGGCTGTAGGACTACTTTGTGAAGGTATCCATGAAAATATATTTAAAGAGACTATAAATAACCACGACCCAAAACCATTTTTATGGTCATATGGAAAATCAAATCCGGGAACCTTGCGTTCTGCAAGGATGGTTATAATCTTCACGGCTTTAAGGTTATAAATACGAAACCGCAAAACAGATTGTCGATAATGATGCTACAAAGCCGGTTTCAGCTACTGTGACTCTGTAATATGTTTAAATTTAAGAGATTGTATCGTCAGTTTTGATATATTACAGAAGCTTCCTTAACTATATTCAATAGAAATTGGCTATAAATTATTATCAAAGCATTGATTGTATGCAAGCGAAATATCTCGGCAAGTAAATGGGGATTCCCGCGGATGCTCGAAGGTTGATGTAATAGACATGATGACAGATTTTGAAATACTGTTCTATATTGGTGGGAAATATATTATTATTACTACGTATACAACGTATATATTCGCACCAAAACACTTCAGTGTCATGGCATCGCTTGTGACGTCACGCCTGAGTTATATACATATATGAATATGACAATACTGACAATGACATCTTGTCATATTCGTTTGTTTACTCAGACGTGACGTAATTCACTCTGACTGACGTTCAAGATATCATGGCTGCTTGCCGTATTTTGTACTTTTATTTTATTAAAACATTATTAATCTCGCTCATAATAATACAATAAATGCGTGTTTTGTAATCCATTAATTAAGTTTAATTAAATAAATACTTACTTACAAATAAATCCATATTAACATACTTACTGTCATCATGCCTATTGCTTGTATCAGTTGTGTTGTTTGTATCAGTTGTGTGTTTTAAATCTTGAATAAAAATACTTATTACAATTAGTTACGATATTTATTATTATGATTAATGTTACGAAAAGTTACACTTATTTGGAAGTGGTATTTCAAAATTTGTTTAATTTGCTTTTTACTATTTTGTAATATTCCTGGTTTACATAATAATTTATGATTTCGTTAGGTGCACATTAAAAATTACAGTGATATGATAAGTATCTGTTCCACTAGCATTCTGTAGACGAGTACCGATTCGTTTAATTCTGATTTGTATTAGCTACTGTCGCCTCTAGCTAGACAACGACCATTAAAGCTATTTACAGCTGTAAATAGCTTTAATGGTCGTTGTCTATTTAAGACTACTCATGGAAAAACAATTACCACCTGTTGAAAGAGAAACTCAGCTATTTACATACCTTCTGTAATTTGAAACATTTTAAAAGATAGGCCCGTGAAACACAATGCCTTTTGCAAGACATTGTCATATCCTAGTTAAAATAAATAATAGTTTAAAAAACTATAAAAAACACGCTTATAGAAAATCCATCTAAAAAAAATAGAAAATAAAATTGAATTAAGAATCGTGTAATTGTAATAAAAGTGTGGGGTGCTTTAAAGATATTATCCCTTTTTCTCATTGACACCATGCACCCCACGCTTTTATTACAATTACACGATTCATAATTCAATTTTATTTTCTAATTTTTTTAGTTGTATTTTTTATAAAAGCGTGTTTTTTTATAGTTTTTTAAACTATTATTTATTTTTTCATTTTTAGTCAGATTTTTTGAAATGAAATTTAGGTATTTTTCTTTCTTTCTTTCTTTCTTTTTTTCTTTAAATATTGAATTATCATTCTTTGAAATCTGACCGTTTGAAGTGGGTCAAAATCATGTTCAAAGATTCCGTTACATACGTCTGAAGACTCTGAAGCTAATAAAAGCGTATTAATAAGGAACATAGAAGGTTCACTTTTCGTTGGTGGTGACATTTATTTGTAAATATGTATATGAGTAAAATGATAAGTCTTGATTACCAGATTTTTCTTCTTGCTACTCGACGTAGATTTTATTTACGGGAAACATTTGCAAAGGCAGTGTTGCATTTCATTCTCATTATTTATTGCTTTTTCCCGTATAGTTTTTGGGATAAGCCTTCATAAAAAATAATGTGAATCTTTTGGTAAGGAAAAGTTTGAATCGATATGCGTTTATTTTTATTCTATACCTGAATTTATGAGAAACTTTTTTTAAAGATAGGTCCTTAATTTCATATGCAAATTCAATTTTAGATTTATTGCTTGATGCTTTTGTCTCTCTCTTATTTCCAAAAAAAGCAGCCAAGTGCGAGTCGGACTCGCCCATGAAGGGTTCCGTAACAACAAGTAACATAATATAAAAGTTCTTGTAACTTTGATCGATGTTTTTTGCAGTTTACGATTTATGACGTATTAAAAAAAACTAGTTACTAGATCTCGTTCAAATCAATTTTCGTTGGAAGTTTGCATGGTAATGTACATCATATATTTTTTTTAGTTTTATTGTTCTCTTATTTTAGAAGTTACAGGGGGGGGGGACACACATTTTAGCACTTTGGAAGTGTCTCTCGCGCAAACTATTCAATTTAGAAAAAAATGATATTAAAAACCTCAATATCATTTTTGAAGACCTATCCATAGATACCCCACACGTATGGGTTTGATGAAAAAAATTTTTTTGAGTTTCAGTTCTGTATGGGGAACCCCCAAAATTTATTGTTTTTTTTCAATTTTTGTGTGAAAATCTTAACGCGGCTTACGATATACATCTACTGACCAAGTTTCAACAGTATAGTTCTTATAGTTTCGGAGAAAAGTGGCTGTGACATACGGACGGACAGACAGACAGACAGACAGACAGACATGACGAATTTATAAGGGTTCCGTTTTTTGCCATTTGGCTACGGAACCCTAATAAAAAATGGTCAAATCAATATACAACAGAGATGAAAAATAAATAAAAAATGTTTATCAGAAAAATTATATTTCAGAAGAATGTTTAAAAGTAAAACTAAATTAAACACTAATATTAACGAAAAGAATCACAATAAAATTTGACTAGAGTAGCGCTAGGTGTTCGTTCACCACCAGCCGTTGGAGTAGCCGGAGCCGTAGCCGGAGCCAGAGCCATAGCCGGATCCGTAGCCGGAGTCATATCCAGATCCGTAGCCGGAGCTGTACCCGCTGCCGATACCGCTGGAGTATCCACCGGAGTATCCGCCGCCCAAACCGATACCGCTGCCCAGGCTGGAGTATCCAGCAGAGATGACGGGAGTGGCGACCACCCTGTTGACGGAGACCACCTGCGGCACCGACACCACCTTCCGCACGTTCACTACTTGGGGCGCTGACACTACACGCTGCACGTTGACAACCTTGTTGTGGCTGACCACTTGCGGCGCGTAGCTGACAACAGCTGACGAATATCCGCCGCCGATACCACCGCCGTATCCGCCGCCGTATCCACCACCGTATCCGCCACCGTATCCACCGCCGTATCCGCCGCTGTATCCACCGCTCAGTCCACTGCTGTATCCGCCAGAGTATCCGACGCTGGTGCTCAGACCACCAAGATAGCCCCGCTTCTCACGGACCTCACCGGCGGCAGCACAGGCCACCAGGGCGCAGACGGTTACGATCTGTGAGATAAATAAATTTAATTATTGTGGTTATCCTGAGGAAGTCATTGTAAAATTGTTGCGGTTTTTTATTGTAGACCTATTTGATTTTTTTTCTACTTACAAAAGCTTTCATGGTGGTTTTTTGGTAGATAGGATCGGTAGAATGACAACTGAGCGGGCGCGCGCGGTATATATACCGCAACGGTTGTTTGTTTTGCAATGTGTCCTTGCAAACGCATATCATGCGATATCAAGTATGAAAATTTAATTCATGGACAAGGTTTTAAATTCACATAAAAAGTCGTCTATTCATTGATTTTATTCAATAAAATTGTTTTAGTAATTTAATTTAGTTGGATTTCTTTAACATATTTTTTTACTTTTTTATTGATATAACTTTTAGTACGAATTAATCGTACTTAATTGTTAATGTTAGAAAAGACATTAAAAATAAGTTAATATAGTTGTTGTATTTTCTTTGTATATACCACTTTGAATTATACTATACATACATACAAACAGATGAATTTATAGCATCATACATATTCATAACGAGTAATCGCCCTCGCTTTGCTTCGGTTTTCTTATTTTTTATACCTTGGGTTACATTATTGCAGTTTTATTAAGGATCCCTATTTTTTTTGAAAATATAATATAGCCTATGTTACTCGGGGATAGTGTAGCTTCCCAACAGTGAAAGAATTTTTGAAATCGGTTCAGTAGTTTCGGAGCCTATTCAATGCAAACAAAAAATCAAATCTTTCCTCTTTATATATTAGTATAGATTAAACGCATTCATTCTTAAATCACACATATCTCAGCATTTACGAGACGTAACGAAAGTCAAATAATTATCAAGATCTACACAAACTTTTATATTCTCTACTTTTTCTATTAAGCACCTATTCTATATACTTACTTTAGATTGTTTCGTAAAATTTCCTAATCCATGCCTTTCTTATTTGTTAATTAAATATTTACGAGAATATTAATTTGCTAGTTCTTTCGCGCTGTGAACGTTTTGAATCCTTGACAATAATGTAGTTGTACCGATGGGAACACTTAGTTGTGCCACAGTAAAGATATAAACAGTAGTCGCTCTTCATACAAACGGCCGAAACGCGCCTTATACCTACGCACATCGGAATAAGTGTAGTAAAGGGCAGTATCTGTGGCGAACGAGCGCGGGTTGAGCCACGGCCGAGGCCGGGCGGCCCACGGTACAAATAACAAATTGTTTTAGTTTAGTTCCTTACTGCGGCTGTGGTGACCGTGTGCGGCGTGTGACTATTTAATAAGTATGGCAAACAGGAATACAAGATATTGTGCGGTTTTTGGGTGTTATAATACGACATTAAGTCACCCAGGAATATCATTGTTTAAATTACCTGGAGACTCCCAAAGGTAAGACTATTTTTATATACGTACCTACAAGTACGTATTATATAGTATATATAATACTATACAATATAATATAATATGTAATACGTACTTGTAGGTAGATATACATATATACTTATTGTAGGTAAGTAATTTGTAGGTAAGTAGGTATTGTATAATTATTGCGTCATTGATTAATATCAACTTTATTATTGTATTGTAATTATTAATAAGAAATCAAATTATTATATTCAAGGTCTTCGGTCCTGCCGAAGGAGATCAGTGCATGTAGGATAAATAAATAAAAACAAGTACGTATTGCAATAAGTAGGTACCTAAATTGTTTATTTTTCATAATAAGATTTATAAATATGGGGCTAAAAAAATCAAATGGTTGATTAATATTACTTTTGCCGTATTGGGGTGGCTAGAATACTAACCCCAATCCCACGCCGGATGGGTGTCGTAAAAGGCGACTAAATCCGGCCCGCTGGTGGTAGGGCCCCTCGACGGATTATATTGGTAATATTGATTTTAATTGTTAATTAATACCATTATTAGGTACTATTATTATATCTCCATGGGGTTCGCCTGGATAGTTCCCACCCTTGAGTATGATGAGTCAGCCGCCAAACGACTCGTCGTGTTCCGGCTGGGGGCTTGAGAGCCAGTTCTTTCTTTCTTCTTCTTCTCTCTTTTTTGGCCGGCAACGCATCAGTGATGCCTTTGGTGTTGCTGGTGTCCATGCCCATGCCCATTACCATGCCCTAAGAGTCTCTGTCTCTAATACAATACTGAAGGCTTACGAACCTTCACAGTACTAATAAAAACACAACATAGATTTTTATGGAACACTTCCTTTTTATTCACAATGAATTGCATTTATTAAATTAGAAAATATAACATCTATAAATACAAAACTACAAAGAAACTCAAGTCGTTTGATAAAATTAAAATACTGTCGGCGGACAGCCCTAGCGCACGGCTACAAGTAGGCAAGTTTTTCGAGAATCGGGCCGAGTCACGTTACTGTTTATATCTTTACTGTGGTTGTGCCGTACCACTAGTTGTGCGTACGTAGTTGGTCCGTAAGGAAACCGCGTCCATATTACTCTGATTTAGCAATTATTGGCTGATTTTCCTACGCGATGGTGGCCAAAGGGCGGTAAGCTCGTTAGCGTATAAGTATTACATTTTGTGACAGTAAAATAATCTGAAATTTACCAAGAAAAAAATAACCGACTTCAAAATAACTCAAAAACTACTCGTCAGATTTAGCTTAAATTTAAGTAGAAGCACATGACAAGCACCAGCTTTCGATTAAAAAAAGAATCATCAAAATCGGTTCACCTAGTCGAAATTTCTTAGGTAACCAACATAAAAAAATACACTCGAATTGAATACCTCCTCTTTTTTTGAAGTCGGTTAATAAGACGCTAACGTCGTCATATTTTTTTTATTAAAGTTTTATAATAAGTGAACTCATACTTATTAAATCAGTTAAAAACAATAAAAACTACGTTTTTATTAAAGCTTCGTCCCGGCCTCATCATTAAACCTTGAACATCTAAAGGTGCTCCCTCACCGGGAGCATTCACGTGTAATGTAACATTATAGATTCGTCTTTGAGCATTACATTACAATACTACCTCCCTGACTGACGAGCATTCGCGTGTAATGTAACATTATAGATTCGACTTTGAGCATTACATTACAATACTACCTCCCTGACTGACGAGCATTCGCGTGTAATGTAACATTATAGATTCGACTTTGAGCATTACATTACAATACTACCTCCCTGACTGACGAGCATTCGCGTGTAATGTAACATTATACGGGAAGCGGAGCGCATTGATGTTACAAGTTGTATCAAGATATTACACATCGTATCATTACAAGGTGCGTATTGTAATGCTCGGTTCTCCTCCTTCACTGATGTAAGCCCGTTTTGTATCATTACAAGGTGCGCATTGTAATGCTCAGTTCTCCTCCTTCACTGATGTAATGCTCAAATCTGTAACGTTACATTACACGCGAATGCTCCCGGTGAGGGAGCACCTTTAGGGCAAAGTATTTTCAAGACAAATTCAAACGAGCCCAAACTCAATAGGAGTTCGTCATTTGTTTTCAGGGTTCCTTTGGCCACCGTCCGGCTCCCTCATGCGACATGCCTTGTAACATCATAATATTGTACTGTCGTCTCATTTACATACATATATCATTTGCAGTTTTTTTCTCAATCAAACACCGGAATGTGGATCAAACTTGCAACATTTTAATTACAAATGACATGTGAAATGAAATAAAAGCTGTAAACTAGATTGTATCAGTATGCCTTAATTCACTTTGTCAATATAACTACAGGTTTCTAAGAAATATTATTGTGTTCAATTTGATTGTTATTCACACCTACATGCTAAATTCATATTAGAATCCCGAAGAAAAGAAGAATTTTTCAACGTAATTTACATTACAATGTAAGACGCACTCTCGCCGTAACCATAATCAATGTAACTGGGTCGAAATATCGGTAAAAATACAAAAATCGTGAGTAGGTACCCCTTTGCGTTCAAAAGAGTTTATTATTTTAAATGTGAAATTCCCAAATCATGGTGAAGCAGGCTTTCCACGTTATAATGACTGGTCACTCTCATCGAAATGTGGCTGGCCGTGAAACAGAGCGAAGGTCATTCAGGTATTAGCATATTATTATGCACCGGAGAAATAAATGCACATTGCAACGAAATAGTGAAAGGGAGCACTTGTTCTTTATGGTAACACCCATGAAATAATCCGGTAGATTACGCAGTAGCCGTGCATTGTAAATTACCTACTTAAGTAATGATTGGTTTAAGCTCAAATAATAAATGTTTAGTTAAATGATAGTTAATAATTATATACAGGATAATAATTATGTAGAGCCGTAGTGTGGCCGCCCAAGATACATGGGGGAACCCCAGTACCTAAGTTATTGTTATTTACAACCACAGAAAAAGCTTATATGTTTAAGACTAAATCTTTTTCAATAGATTCCGTTTTATCGAATACCGTCAACAATAATTATGATGCTAACCTGGTGTAATTAGTTTCAAATGCAAATTGACTACTTGCATTTAAGAGTTATTTAGCAAGAACTCGCTGCTTCAATTTGGCCGGTAAATGGTCAGAAACCACGCGCATGTGTGTTGGGTTACAATTCAAAAAGAAGACTGTCTGACAGTAAAGGGAATATTTCAAAACGAATTAAAAAAACATGAATAGATATAAATATTTAATAAGACTTTTTTTAGAAAGAATAAATTAAACACAAAACTTAACCATATTATCCAAAATGAATTTGACTGGAATGGTGACAGGTATTTGTTATTACCAGCGGCTGGAGTAGCCAGAGCCGGAGCTGTACCCACTGCCGATACCGCTGGAGTATCCGCCGGAGAGTCCACTGGAGTATCCGCCGGAGAGTCCGCTCGAGTATCCGCCGGAGAGTCCGCTAGAGTATCCACCGGAGAGTCCGCTAGAGTATCCGCCAGAGATGACGGGAGTAGCGACTACCCTGTTGACGGAGACCACTTGCGGCACCGACACCACCCTACGCACGTTCACTACTTGAGGTTCCGATACCACACGCTGCACGTTGACAACTCTGTTTTGGGTGATGACTCGGGGCGTGTAGCTGATATGACCCGACGAGTATCCACCGCTCAATCCACTGCTGTGACCGCCGGAGTATCCGATGCCGGTGCTCAGGCCACCAAGGTAGCCACGCTTCTCACGGACCTCACCGGCGGCAGCACAGGCCACCAGGGCGCAGAGAGTTACGATCTGTGAAGCAAATAAATTTTATTATTGTAGTTATCCTGAAGACGTCATTGTAAAGCTGTTGTTGTTTTTTTTATTGCCGACCTTTTTAATCTAGACACGTGGTTGCGTGTCAAGTTCAAGCTAACAGAACTGGCGAGCAGCACCGTGTGTAATATTACATGAACCATTTGGAACGAACTCAAAAACTATTCCACATAAAGCTGTAAAATTTGGCTCATTTATCGAGACTTGCGAAATAATTATGTGCTCCAAATTTCATCAAACGGTTATTTCAATATTAACGTCCAAAAATCGTCATTTTTATCACTGACTAACCTAACCAAGTCAAATGTAGAGCTTGAATTACATATTCTTGGGACTAAAATTTTAGGCTTTTTCTAAAAATAACTTGGCACACGTAAATAGATAAACCATAAAACCATAGATCTCAATTCTTTTTTTATTATTGTTTATTGAGTAGATATAACAAATATTAGAATTAAAGTTCAAAGTTTAGTACACTTTTGGCTCTCATTTCACATTTATTTTTTCGATGAGATTTTTTCTACTTACAAAAGCTTTCATGGTGGTTGTTTAGTAGATAGGATCGGTGGAATGACAACTGAGTGAACACATGCAGCATATATAGGTACAGCGACTGTTGATTGTTTACCTACGTTTCGTAATGTGTCCTCGACAATACAACTTTTTTAATTCTTACATACGCTTAATAAAGATACTAAAAATAAATCGATAACCGAGTTTGGAATTGACACTTTGTGATTTTATTGATGACAAGCCGTTCACGGTTCACTGTGCGCGTTTTCGTAATTTCGTTACAGAAATAAAATGAATTAGAAACAAACATATTACATATTATCCATCTTTACTTCCAAGGGAACATAAAATATCTTGAAAATAGAAATTAAAATTTCAAACGAAAATATAATTCCTCTGTGATCCTCAACTTAAATTGTAGGATATTTTTAGGGTTCCATAACAAAGCGAGAAAATAAAATATGAGTCGATTTGTTTTAAACTTACAAAAACTTTTTTTTCACCCAAAGTAAAGCATAGGTACATACATTTCTTAGTTTTTTTTTTTAATATTTTGCAAGGTGGAGCCAAAGCATGGCAATGAAGTACTTATTTTTTACAATTTTAAATTAGTTAAAATACATACCTTTATCTCACTATCATATACATGTATAGACACAAAATAAGGTATACGTGCATATCTTAGTTTTTTTTCTGTTTTGCAAGATGGAGCCAGAATATGGCACTGAAGTATTTTGACGTGATAACGTCTATTAAAACGATGAACGCCGGGCGCACGCACGAAAAAATGTAGCGTTCCGTGAGCGAGAGAGCGGCAAAAGCGAGAGAGAGGCACGATCGGCTACGATCAACGTATCGTAGCCGATGCCGTAGGCGAGCCGTAGGCGATCGTAGTTGAGTGAAGCGAGGCGGAGCGGAACTTTGTCATGACGTTGTCACGTTAAACTACCGTCAGTAAACCGACTTTACAGACAACCATTTTTTTACAGTAATTCAAATACCTATAACTGACTAAATATTTATATTTTTCTTCAGTTTTTTTGGAAACCATGAATTGCCTATTTATGGCCTACAACAATTTTTTTATATTTTACCTTGGAAGGGGTTGAAAATCGTAATTTAGTTGTACGAACTGGTTGACAATGAACAAATTGAACAATTGATAATAAAATACATAACTCCACATACAAAGTGTACATTGCGACGTGTTAAATCAAGCTTAGGATTGTTCCTTGAAATAACTGTTTCTTGATTTTTAGAGTTCAGTTAGTAGTGATGTTGTAGTTCCATTATAATGCATATCCACAGAAACATCGTGTTGAGAGTGCTGAGTGCTGAATTTTCTCATTTTCTGTGAAGCAATATCTCCCCTTTGCCGAATTATTGATATGCCGAAACTATGTAATAAATGCGAAAATGTGTTGCTCCGTTATTACCATTCACACATAACTCATCGAATTAACCTTAACTCTCTCGCACCGCTGAACCAATCTTAATGTGTTTTGTTATAGACATAGATTGTACTTTAGAAAAGTATATAAGACTACTTCTTTTTTAAAGTCTGGGTACCTATATTATAATATGAAATACTGATGAATCAGCCAAACGTCGTCATACAAACTATTCAATATATTTAATTTAAGGGTTAAACAGGAAAGACAAAATTTAGAAAATAATAATTATGATGAAGTAATAATAAGTAAAAGCAACCGGCCAAGTGCGAGCTAGGGTTGTTGAACACCTAACATAGCTGTGTAACGAAACGGTAAACGGAACTGAGAAACAAACTTAACTTTGCCGTTGAAACACTGTCGTCCCCATATATCGACATGGGTCTCGATCAAATTACCAAGTTCTGCAAATAGTGCAAAATCATTTTCTTTGTGATACCTACTTACAAATTCACTGTTTTCAGATTTTTTCTTTAGCCTGTTATACCTAAGACATTTCTTCTAGCCGAGTGTCTTTTGTTTGCGTTGAAGACACAGAATATTGATCTTTTCACAGCTCCTAGGGATTGCAGACCTGAGTGTTGGATATTAATTTTAATTTGTAACTTCACGCGTTTCTGAGAAAAAAGGTCTTGACAGACAGACAGACGGGCAATGGAGAGAGTGATCTTATGGGAACCTAAAAATATCGGAACGTTATGTCGTGAATTGACCTTTCATTGTAATGCGGTTCTAATGACCAATCATGCTGCTTTAAGAGTATGTTCTAAGTTAACTAAAGTACCTACTATTTTTTCCGAAGCGAAGCGAGGGTAATTGCTAGTTAAAAATAAAGCACGCTTCCCGCCCACGTCAGACTTTTTGTAGGACAGATATTCGGGCCTATTTTTACTGCCATGTTATTTCTGACCGACTTTTTGTAGGACGTGTGCGTTGCACTATTGCTATCAGTACGTTCTATTTTTCTCCTACAAAAAATCGGTCACCGATTATCGGACGTGGGCGGGAAGCGTTTACACTGAAATAAAAAACCAATCAAATGTCAATCTACGTGCAATGCAGGGTTCCGTAGTTGTATGTTTATCTACTACCACAGAAGAAATAATAGTATTTACATATAATTTGTATAGAAGGCGAACTCCGCAAAATCATTTAAATAAATAACGACTCTTGCTCCAACGCAATAAAGTATAATTCAGATCGCACAGTGCTAATCAAAAACGCGTAGTGAGTTGCTTTCCTTTCTAACACTATCGCTTATCCTCTCTGGCAATGTCAGGGTTGTCTTTTTTGAAAGAATAAAATTAATCTGAAAGTTTAATGTCAACCTAATGACTAATTAGGTAGAAGTTCATTTCTTTACCTTTCGATGTCCTTAGGAAGTGTGAAAAACGTGAGATTCGGATCTTTGTTATTGTGCAGCGGAATGCGATACAATAGGGATGTTGACACTATCAGTAAATTAAAATAAATTTATGTTTAAAGTATCAAGGAAAACATTTAAACACCTAAAATATTATTCTTTTGTCGAAATCAATCACAATAAATTAAATATAATTATTTTAAAATGTTAAAAATAGTAATCATTGTCACGTGACCTCAAACGCCATTTTGAGCTTATGACGTCATTGTTCGTATTTTATATGCAAGTGCAAGTAACTTCAGTCGACATAGTATTGAATATCGGCTAGTGACGTCACGTGGCGTTTTTGGTGGGAAATTTGAAAATGATTTTTATTTATCAATTTTTGTCTTTAAATTGAAGATTATTATTTTTATAATATTTTTTTCATGAATCTTAAGGTTCTATCTATAAAATCAAATTGAATCCTAAAATTAGTCAACATCCCTATTATGCTTTTGCCCTCATTTTAGTCCTTGACCTTATCGTAGGAATAGCGCGACGCAGCGTGTGTGTCGAACTAACGTGTGACATGTGTGATGACAATTAATGAAAATTTGGACTAGGCCAATCTAGTTGGACCTGACACGAGTAGGATAAATTAGTTTGGCCTAGGCCAAACTAGTTTGACCTGAAATCGGGTTTTGCCGGTAACATATATAAAAGTTTCACTTCAAAAACAAACGGAACAAAAGGATAGCTTAAAGCAAGTTACATCACTTTATAATACTAATATTACACAGTTATAATATTTATACTATATTTTACTCTATATTTTGGCCTTTGTCTGATATGATTATTGCCACAGGTGGTTGAAAGTTAACGGATGCTGTTTCGTTACCGATATTACTTAATTAATTATCACGCACTTGCTAGACCCAAGAAGACTAGTTTAACATGTGTGCCCATTTGAAAGTAGTAGATACATTTAAATTATTCTTAAAATTTTGTTATAACTATGTAATTTCCTGTTTTACAAATTAGATTTCGCAAATTAATTAGATATATCATTTGATAGGCACATAAGATGTGTTAATTGGTTATTATTGGTTATTTTATACCTAATTTAACGTGGATTGTACAAATTTTTCTGTATAAAAAGTATATCCAATATGATGAATTCTGCATGTCAATATTTTGAAGGTATAACATAATCAATAATAATTATGTTATTAATGGGTGATTCATTATAATATTCATATAAATATCAGTATCATATACAGAGTATCAAAATCAAATGAGCACTTTCCTTAAGTTTTTTAAAATCTGGCCCACGCCCACATGATAAATTCAACCTGTATATGTATACCTGTATATGTAATCCGTATTAGCTACCGTAACCTCTTCTAGTAAGCAGCCTCAATGGTCGTTGACTATTTATGACCACTCGTGAAAAACCATTACGCACCTTTTGAAAGAAATACGCAACTACCTATGCTTGGGTTATTTAAAAGAATTTTAAATAGGATCCATTAATAGGGTTTCACTAAATAAATACATACATTAAAAAAATACTTACTTACAAATAAATCCATATTACATACATACTTACTGTCATCATGCTTATTGCCTATTGTGTTTGTATCAGTTGTGTGAGTTTTAAATCGTGAATAAAAATACTATTACAATTAGTTACGATATTTATTATTATGATTAATGTTACGAAAAGTCACACTTATTTGGAAGTGGTATTTCAAAATTTGTTTAATTTGCTTTTTACTATTTTGTAATATTCCTGCTTTACATAATAATTTATGATTTCGTTAGGTGCACAATAAAAATTACAGTGATATGATAAGTATCTGTTCCACTAGCATTTTGTAGACGAGTACCGATTCGATTAATTATTATTTGTATTAGCTACTGTCGCCTCTAGGTGTAAATAGCTATAATGGTCATTGTCTATTTAAGACTACTTATGGAAAAACAATTACCTCCTTTTGGAAGAGAAACTCAGCTATTTACACACCTTCTGTAATTTGAAACAGATTGAAAGATAGGCCCGTGAAATACAATGCCTTTTGCAAGACATTGTCATATCCTAATTAAAATAAGGAACATAAGAGGTTCACTTTTCGTTCGTGGTGACATTTATTTGTAAATATGTATATGAGTAAAATGATAAGTCTTGATTACTAGATTTTTCTTCTTGCTACTCAACGTACATTTTATTTATGGGAAACATTTGCAAAGGCTGTGTTGTATTTCATTCTCATTATTTATTGCTTTTTCCCATACAATTGTTGGGACAAGCCTTCATAAAAAATGATGTGAATCTTTTGGTAAGGAAAATTTTGAATCGGTATGCGTTTATTTTTATTCTATACCTGAATTTATGAGACACTACTTTTAGGCTACGTCCGCACAGACAGGCGGCTTGCTTAGCGCCTAGAGCCTAGTGGTTTGCATTCTAGCTGTTTGCTAGGATATACGGTGGCCGCACTGAGAGGTGGTTTGCGTGGTGAGTTGCTAGGTAGAGTAGGACGTAGCCTTAGAGATAGGGCCTTAATTTCATATGCAAATTCAATTTAAGATTTATTGCTTGATGCTTTTGTCTCTCGGTTATTTCCAAATAAAAAATGGTCAAATACAACAGAGATGAAAAATAAATAATAAATGTTTATCAGAAAAATTATATTTCATAAGAATGTCTAAGTAAAACTAAATTAAACATTAATATTAACGAAAAGAATCACGATAAAATTTGACTAGAGTAGCGTTAGGTGTTCGTTTACTACCAGCCGTTGGAGTAGCCGGAGCCGTAGCCGTAGCCGGAGCCAGAGCCATAGCCGGATCCGTAGCCGGAGCCATATCCAGATCCATAGCCGGAGCTGTACCCACTGCCGATACCGCTGGAGTATCCGCCGGAGAATCCGCCGCCCAAACCGATACCGCTGCCCAGGCCGGAGTATCCAGCAGAGATGACGGGAGTGGCGACCACCCTGTTGACGGAGACCACCTGCGGCACCGACACCACCTTGTGCACGTTCACTACTTGGGGCACTGACACTACACGCTGCACGTTGACAACCTTGTTGTGGCTGACCACTTGCGGCGCGTAGCTGACAGCAGCCGACGAGTATCCGCCGTCGTATCCACCGCCGTATCCACTGCCGTATCCACCACCGTATCCACCACCGTATCCACCACCGTATCCGCCACCGTATCCGCCGCTGTATCCACCGCTGTATTCACCGCTCAGTCCACTGCTGTATCCGCCGGAGTATCCGACGCTGGTGCTCAGACCACCAAGATAGCCGCGCTTCTCACGGACCTCACCGGCGGCAGCACAGGCCACCAGGGCGCAGACGGTTACGATCTGTAAAATAAATAAATTTAATTATTGTTGTTATCCTGAGGAAGTCATTGTTAAATTGTTGCTGTTTTTTATTGTAGACCTATTTGATTTTTTTTCTACTTACAAAAGCTTTCATGGCGGTTTTTTGGTAGATAGGATCGGTAGAATGACAACTGAGCGGGCGCGCGCGGTATATATACCGCAACAGTTGTTTGTTTTGCAATGTGTCCTTGCAAACGCACCTCATACGATATCAAGTTTAAAAAAATTCATGGACAAGGTTTTAAATTCACATATGTCGTGTATTGTTTGATTTTATTCAATAAATTTTTTTTGTAATTTAATTTAGTTGAATTTCTTTAACATATTTTTTATTTTTTTATTGATATAACTTATAGTACGAATTAATCGTACTTAATCGTTAATGTTAGAAAAGAAATTCAAAATAAGTTAATATAGTTGTTGTATTTTCTTTGCATATACCACTTTGAATTATACTATACAAACAGGTGAATTTATAACATCATACATATTCATCATTAAACGCATCCATTCTTCAATTACACATACCGCAGTACTTACGAGATGCAACGAAAGTCAAACAATTATCAAGATCTATACAAACTTTTATATTCTCTACTTTTTCTATTAGGCACCTATTCTATACACTTACTTTAGGTAGTTTCGTAAAATTTCCTAATCCATGCCTTTCTTATTTGTTAATTAAATATTTACGAGAATATTAATTTGCTAGTTCTTTCGCGCTTTGAAAGTTTTGAATCCATTTCTTACTCTGTTTTAGCAATTATTGGCTGATTTTCCGATGCGATGGCGGCCAAAGGGCGGTAAGCTCGTTAGCGTATAAGTATTACATTTTGTGACAGTAAAATAATCTGAATTTTACCAAGAAAAAAATAACCGACTTCAAAATAACTCAAAAACTACTCGTCAGATCTAGCTCAAATTTAAATGAGATCACATGACAAGCACCAGCTTTCGATTAAAAAAAGAATCATCAAAATCGGTTCACCAGTCGAAATTTCTTAGGTAACCAACATAAAAAAAATACAGTCGAATTGAATACCTCCTCCTTTTTTGAAGTCGTTTAATAAGACACGCTAACGTCGTCATATTTTTTTATTAAAGTTTTATAATAAGTGAACTCATACTTATTAAATCAGTTAAAAACAATAAAAACTACGTTTTTATTAAAGCTTCGTCCCGGCCTCATCATAAACCTTGGACATCTAGGCAAAGTATTTTCAAGACAAATTCAAACGAGCCCAAACTCAATAGGAGTTCGTCATTTGTTTTCAGGGTTCCTTTGGCCACCGTCCGGCTCCCTCATGCGACATGCCTTGTAACATCATAATATTGTACTGTCATCTCATTTACATACATATATCATTTGCAGTTTTTTTCTCAATCAAACACCGGAATGTGGATTAAACTTGCAACATTTAATTACAAATGACATGTGAAATGAAATAAAAGCTGTAAACTAGATTGTATCAGTATGTCTTAATTCACTTTGTCAATTATAACTACAGGTTTCTAAGAAATATTATTGTGTTCAATTTGATTGTTATTCACACCTACATGCTAAATTCATATTAGAATCCCGAAGAAAAGAAGAATTTTTCTACATAATTTATACTACAATGTAAGACGCACTCTCGCCGTAACCATAATCAATGTAACTGGGTCGAAATATCGGTAAAAATACAAAAATCGTGAGTACCCCTTTGCGTTCAAAAAGAGTTTATTATTTTAAATGTGAAATTCCCAAATCATGGTGAAGCAGATTTTTCACGTTATAATGACTGGTCACTCTCATTGATGTGGCTGGCCGTGAAACAGAACGAAGGTCATTCAGGTATTAGCATATTATTATGCACCGGAGAAATAAATGCACATTGCATCGAAATAGTGAAAGGGAGCACTTGTTCTTTATGGTAACACCCGTAAAATAATCCGGTAGATTACGCAGTAGCTGCGCATTGTAAATTACCTACTTAAGTAATGATTGGTATATGCTTAAATAATAAAATGTTCAGTTAAATAATAGTTAATAGCTATATAGAGGAAAATATATTCCCTGTTTAACGACGGACATGAAATACATATTAAAGTTAAGATTCGATAAAGGACCGACGAGTCGAGAACATTTAAATAATTCCTCGGATATAAATCGAAACATAGACTTTTCACTCCCTAAACAAGGTCAAGCACCAATGTCCCACGGAGTTATCAACCATAATAAACCTACATGACGATGTTTCTAGGCTGGTTCCAGCTGTGGTGATGTGTTTGATTTTGGGACCTTGTTTTGGGATTTTGGGAGCGTCAGTCTTCTTTTCTGGTACATGCTGTTGCGTATCTAGTCAAACTCAAATTAATTTACAACGACTGAAAAAGCTTAAATGTTTAAGATTAAATCTATATTTTTCTATAGATTCTGTTTTATCGAATACCGTCAACAATAATTATGATGCTAACCTGATGTGCTTAGTTTTAAATGAAAATTTACTACTTGCATTTAAGAGTTATTTAGCAAGAACTCGCCGCTTCAGTTTGGCCGGAAAAAAGTCTAACGCTTTTATGTAATAATGTAAATGGTAGGAAACCACGCTCATGTTTGTTCGGTATTTACATTTTAAAAAGAAGACTGTCTGACAGTAAAGGGAAATATTTCAAAACGAAGTAAAAAACATTAATATTATTATATCTACAATATTTAATAAGACTTTTTCAGAAATAATAAATTAAACACAAAACTTAACCATATTATGCAAAATAAATTTGACTGGAATGGTGTCAGGTGTCTGTTATTACCAGCGGCTGGAGTAGCCAGAGCCGGAGCTGTACCCACTGCCGATACTGCTGGAGTATCCACCGGAGAGTCCACTAGAGTATCCGCCGGAGAGTCCGCTAGAGTATCCGCCGGAGAGTCCGCTAGAGTATCCGCCAGAGATGACGGGAGTAGCGACTACCCTGTTGACGGAGACCACCTGCGGCACCGACACCACCCTACGCACGTTCACTACTTGAGGTTCCGATACCACACGCTGCACGTTGACAACTCTGTTTTGGGTGATGACGCGGGGCGTGTAGCTGATATGACCCGACGAGTATCCACCGCTCAATCCACTGCTGTGACCGCCGGAGTATCCGATGCCGGTGCTCAGGCCACCAAGGTAGCCACGCTTCTCACGGACCTCACCGGCGGCAGCACAGGCCACCAGGGCGCAGAGAGTTACGATCTGTGGAGTAAATAAATTTTATTATAGTAGTTATTCTGAAGACGTCATTGTAAAGTTGATGTTGTTTTTTTATTGCAGACCTATTTAATCTAGACACGCGGTAGCGTGTCAAGTCAAGTTCAAGCTAACAGAACTGGTGAGCAGCACCGTGTGTAATATTACACGAACCATTTGGAACGAACTCAAAAACTATTCCACATAAACCTGTAAAATTTGGCTCATTTATCGAGATTTGCGAAATAAATATGAGTGCTCCAAATTTCATCAAACGGTTATTTCAATATTAACGTCAAAAATCGTCATTTTATCACTGACTAACCTAACCAAGTGAAATGTAGACTTGGGACAATAATTTTAGGCTTTTTCTAAAAATAACTTGGCACCCATAAATAGATAAACCATAAAACCATAGATCTCAATTTTTTTTAAATTGTTTATTGAGTAGATAAAACAAATATTAGAATGAAAGTTTAAAGTTTAGTATACTCTTGGCTCTTATTTCACATTTATTTTTTCGATGAGATTTTTTCTACTTACAAAAGCTTTCATGGTGGTTGTTTGGTAGATAGGATCGGTGGAATGACAACTGAGTGAACACATGCAGCATATATAGGTACAGCAACTGTTGATTGTTTACCTACGTTTCGTAATGTGTCCTCGACAATACAACTTTTTTAATTCTTACATACGCTTAATAAAGATACTAAAAATAAATCGATAACCGAGTTCGGAATTGACACTTTGTGATTTTATTGATGACAAGCCGTTCACGGTTCACTGTGCGCGTTTTCGTAATTTCGTTACAGAAATAAAGTGAGTTAGTTAGAAACAAACATATTACATATTATTCATCTTTACTGCCAAGGGAACTCAAAATATCTTGAAAATAGAAATTAAAATTTCAAACGTCGTTTTCAGAATGTCAATCTACGTGCAATATAGGGTTCCATAGTTGTAAGTTTATCTACTACCACAGAAGAAATAATAGTACTTCGAACTCCGCAAAATCATTTAAATAAATAGCGACTCTTGCTCCGACGCAATAAAGTGTAGTTCAGGTCGTACAGCGCTAATCTAAAACGCGTAGTGAGTTGCCTTCGTTTCTAATACTATCGCTTATCCTCTCCGACAATGTCAGGGTTGTCTTTTTTAAAAGAATAAAATTAATCTGAAAGTTTAATGACAAGGTATATGCCCATGCTACTTTTATGAAGAAATGAGAAGATGGCCATACGGCATATGTTAGTTTGTAAATACTTTGTCTGTTTAGGAAACAGTAAAAACAGTCAATTTCAAACATCAAATATTCTTTGAATACTTATTTAATTGTAACTAGTAACTATACTACAATCATTATTAATGTGAATGTGGGAGACATATGTAAATAAGGATAACAAAATGTCAACAATGTCAACCTAATGACTAATTAGTTAGAAGTTCATTTCTTACCTTTCGATGTCCTTGGGAAGTGTGAAAAACGTGAGATTCGGATCTTTGTTATTGTTTAAGCAGCGGAATGCGATGCAGTATGCTTTTGCCCTCATTTTAGTTCTTATCGTAAGAATAGCGCGACGCAGCGTGTGTGTCGAACTAACGTGTGACATGTGTGATGACATGAAGAAAAGTGACATTTATAAAATTGAATTAATTTTTTTATGTTTAATTTTTAATAGGTGTGATAGATTACGAACGTATGATAGACATTATGAATTTTCTAATTAGTCAGATACGTCGAACGTGGCATGTACTTGTAACGTCATAGCTAAAGTGCGGAGTGCGTCAGGCCTGCTACTACGAGTAACCGCCCTCGCTTTGCTTCGATTTTCTTATTCTTTTACACCTTGGGTTTTTACACCTTTATTGGAGTTTTATTAAGGATCCCTTTTTATGAAATTACAATATAGCCTATTTCACTCGGGAATAGTGTAGCTTCGCGAAAGTGAAAAAATTTTTCAAATCGGTTCAGTAGTTTCGGAGCCTATTCAATGCAAATAAACAATCAAATCTTTCCTCTTTCCTATAATAATTATTAGTATAGATTACTCGTCAGTTAGTTACATACATAGTTTAGCATACCAAGCTGTACTTATAATTTTTTTTATATATTTTACTTTTTTATTTTCTGCACATGTCTAAAAACCTACCATTTCGCTGGCGGGAAAAGGACTTGACTCTAACCAAAGCTAGCATTTTAAAGACTTATATCTTAAATGGATTCCTGAGTCAAAAAATGGCCAATCCAAACATTTTTGTAAGTGAGATCAGTGAGGTGATGTGACATAAATATTTATATCCATGCCAAATTATAGCTTTCTAGGTAGTTAAGGTCTTTGAACTAAACCAATGATGGAAGGCTGGACAAGACGAAAGGATTCTGTTTTGACTAGGGGGAACCCTAAAAACCTTTACAACATTAACCTCTACAAAGTTAACATAATATTATGATCAATTTTCTCGTCTCGGCGATTCTGTTGTACTTATTACATTTACTACATTACATACTACAAATACTACATTTAGAGAAATAATAAATTAAGAGATCATACAGTGTCTTCTAAACACACTATACATTTTCGATTCTACCCTTTCTACCATATCAATTGTGTAATCACGTATCAATTACCTAAGGCGGAATTAGTAATACCCTAATACCAATAATTATTTTAAAAATATTTCGCATTTCCATGGGAAGAAAGTAAAATATTATATTTTTGTCTTAAGGGGGCCATTGACGATGCGATCGATCGGTGCGATCGATCTGCCGGACATAGCACCGATCGATCGGTTCAAAAGTGCCGCTCATACACGAACGATCGATCGTAACGATCGATCGCAACGATCAAACATTACTTGTTTGAAACGGAAGGATAAAGACGTGCTCAAATAATTCAATACGTGCCCTACAAAATGGAAAATGAACTTCTTTTCCTTAGCTATGTGGCAGTAACTTTGATTCGGCTACAAAAGAAAAAAATAAAACTGTACTTGACTACTAAACTACTAAATTGTCCGTATACAAGTATTATACTTAAAATTTAGTTAAAATTTATTTAACTACTTAACTACTTAATACGTGTAAACCGAACATAACCGAACATTTTTTTTCTTTTTTCTTTAAATATTGAATTATCATCGGTCCTCGATAGGTCTACGAAGTTTGGAAGAAGTCTAACCGTTTAAAGCTAATTTAAAGCGTGTAACTAGGTTTTTTCTTTCTTTCTTTTTTTCTTTTTAATATTTAATTGTCATCGCGGCATCGGTCCTCGATAAGTCCACGAAGTTTTTTTTATGGAAATAGCCGGCAATCGAGCTGACGATCTACCTGATGGTAAGTGGCTATCGTTGCCCATGAACATCAGCAACACCAAAGGTAAAAGCGAAAAATAAAAGTAAAAGCGAACCCCATGGAGAAATAATAATAGTAATAATGGTATTAATTAACAATTAAAATCAATACTACCAATATAATCCCTCCGAGGGCCCTACCACCAGCGGGTCGGATTTAGTCGCCTCTTATGACACCCATCTGGCGTGGGTTTGGGGTTAGTATTCTAAAGCCGCCCCAATACGGCAAAAAAAAAATATTTGTTTCGTCCATCGAGTGTTGGTAGGTACGTAGACTACGTAGTACCTACGTAACGCACTAAGCCAAGGCATTGAAGACATGCGACGCGTGCGGCGGCCGGCATCAGAATGAGACAAATATCGCATCGCTGATCGCAAAGGTCCACACACAGTCGATTCATCGGTGCGATATTCATGATTGCATGGATTTTTGT
This sequence comes from Thymelicus acteon, assembly GCA_951805285.1. Lineage (NCBI taxonomy): Eukaryota > Metazoa > Arthropoda > Insecta > Lepidoptera > Hesperiidae > Thymelicus > Thymelicus acteon. The sequence goes on from OX638228.1 coordinate 10,868,932, forward strand.
TGCGATCACCGATATCGTCTGCGACCAAGCAAATCGTTAACGATCTTGACATACACTGCCGATCGGTCGGTGCGATCGGTCTGCAACGACGGATCGCACCGATCGATCGTTCCGTCAATGGCCCCTTTTAGGCGTCTTATTTCCGTAACTAAATTACGGACGCGCGCCGCGAGCCGTGAACTGTTGCTTGTCATCAATAAAATCAATACAAATGTGTCAATTCAAAACTGGAAAAAAATTATCTTTATTAGGGGTATGTAAAACTTAAACAAAAGCTGTATTATCGAGGACGTATTACGAAACATAAACAATCAACAGTTACTGTACCTACGAGTATATATGCTGAGCGTGTCCACTCAGTTGTCATTCTACTGATCCTCTCTACTAAACAATCACCATGAAAGCTTTTGTAAGTAGAAAAATATTAAATAGGTCTACAATTAGTAAAAAAATATGAACAATTTTACAGGATAACCACAATAATAAAATTTATTTGCTCCACAGATCGTAACTCTCTGCGCCCTGGTGGCCTGTGCTGCCGCCGGTGAGGTCCGTGAGAAGCGTGGCTACCTTGGTGGTCTGAGCACCGGCATCGGATACTCCGGTGGTTACAGCAGAGGACTGAGCGGTGGATTGGGCGGTGGCTTGAGCGGTGGATACTCGTCGGGTCATATCAGCTACACGCCCCACGTCATTACCCAAAACAGGATTGTCAACGTACACCGTGTGGTATCGGAGCCCCATGTAGGGATAGGTAGAGTAAATTGGGGACTTTAAGGTATTTCATAAATAAAACCCTAAATTTTTAATTGCACAATGTAGGAACTTTTATTAAGAAAATAAAATTAATTTACATAATTTTACTTTTTTTTCATACCCCGAAATAAATGTATATAAATATGTTAATATACCTTCCTTAAACCTAAAAGTGTTAGCAGAAATACTTTATCACGTCACAATTTTTTCCTGCAGTCAAATGTTTTTTTTCAAGTATCTAACGTGGTGACGATAGTTTATTGTTTATTCGTTCCTTCAAACGACAATAAAATTTATCTTGTTTCGGATTGATTAAAATGTCGAATAGAAAGTGTAAACGAAGTTCTGATTGTTTTTGTTATATCTGTGACACTATATATTTTCATTCTACTCCATTTTACTCCATATCCTAAACCGTCGCATCAGATACTTCGGCAGGATTCTTAAAATGTAGAGGCATTCGCGAGCACATACTAAATGTCAGTCAACTGGTGGAGAAAGCATAAGAGTTCGATGTCCCTTTCATCATGTGTTTCGTTGACTACAGCAAGGCGTTTAATTGTGTAAACTGGGCGAAGCTTTGGAGTGTTCTGTGTGAACCGGGAATAACTGTATATCTGGTTGCCCTCCTTGAAGCTCTGTACCGCAAAAGCCATAGGGTCGCAAAGATCGACCATATCATTTCAAAACCATCTATCGTCATCTTCTTGGCCGGTAACGCGTTGGTGACGCCCCCGGTGTTGCTAATGTCCATTGGCGGCGGTGATCACTTACCATCAGGTGACCCGTCTGCTCGTTTGCCGGCTAAAAGCATAAAAAAACCATTTCAATTTGGAAAAGGCGTGAGACAAGACCGTATTCTGTCCCCCATTTTGTTCCATGGATATGGGAAACACATAATTAGGAAAACTATGGAAGTCTGGGAAGGAGGAGTAAGTGTGGGTGGGGTGAAGATCACTATTCTTTTAGCTGCCTCATAGGCCGAAATGGCATGTCTTTTGCATCCTAAGGAACACATAGGTTGCGAGTTGGGCTTGAAGATTAATAAGGAGAAAACCAAAATGATGGTGCTTGACCGAAAAAATAAACTGGAGCTCCCTGGGACATTAGGCCTTGAAATAGTGAATCACTACACCTGGGCTCCAGTATCTCTAACACTGGCTCGTGTGATTATGAAATCCGACGCAGAATTGGAATGGCCAAAAGCGCCATGGGCCAACTGAAGGTAATATGGAAAGATAGAAATATCAGAAATCGTACCAAAATCAAACTTGTCCGAACATTGGTATTCTCCATATTTTTTTATGGGGCAGAAACATGGATGCTTAGAGCAAACGACCGCAAGCGTATCGACGCCTTCGAGATGTGGTGCTGGAGAAGAATGCTGCGCATCCCCTGGACAGCTAGAAGAACTAATGTGTCCAAACTCGAAGAACTCAAGATCACTAACAGGCTTTCAAACATCTGCCTTCAACGAGTAATGGAGTATTTTCGGTCATATCGCCCGGAAAAACGGTGACAATCTTGAGAAGTTAGTTATCACCAGCAAAGTGCACGGGACCAGACCGCGAGGTCGGAGTCCAATGCGCTGGGCGGACCAAATCCGCACCACTCTCGATAGCAAGATGCACGAACCCATCCACGCTGCAAAAAGCCGTAACCGTTGGCGTCAGATAGTCCGGAATAAAGTGATCCGTGGAGGGGGTCACGACCCTCAGCAATGAGGATATCGACGCAAGGAGGAGGAGGATATATTTTCAAATAAGAGAAGACCCATTGTACATTCATTAAAAAGTACATATCTTCACTATTTTGGATTTCCTGTTGCAAATCAAGATGAAAAGTGGGTGCCTCATGTGTTTTGCGAAAGCTGTAGAATCGTCTTACTAAAGTGGTCATCAGGAGAAAACGTTCACCTTCCATTTGGCTCACTAATGCTATGGAGAGAACCTAGTAATCATGAAAATGATTGTTACTTTTGTGTTACGAAGACTTTGGGATATAATAAAAAAAATAAGGCAAGTATTATATATGCCGAAGTTCCGTCTGTTCGTAATATATACCACATCCAGTTCGTCCCGGTAATTCCAGTGCAAATATACTAGATGACGATGAAATTTTGTGAAGGCGTTTGACAAAAACAGTAATGCTTTCCGACATTACAGAGGGAAAACTGAAGAAGGGTATATTTGTTGGCCCATAAATTCGTAAAATTATGAAAGATTTTCAGTTTGAAAGCCTTTTTATCTGTTAATGAAAATTAAATTCTGCTTGGAATGATTTCCAAGCAAGATTTAAAATGGTGGTGGAAGATTTTTTAGGAGAAAAAAAAGGGAAAATTATAACGAAATTGTTATCGATTTATTGAAAAAAATTTAAGAGATGGGAGTAAACATGTCATTAAAGATTCATTTTCTGCACTCGCATCTGAGTTTTTCCCTGAAAACTTAGGAAGTATGAGTGACGAACAAGGGGAACGTTTCCACCAAGATTTAAAGGTTTTTAAGAACGACATCAAGGATTTTTGATGAAAACATGTTCTTCACAAATCGGGCAAATATGGACAGCTTCGTCATCGTTATCTTCCACTCCTGCAAAGCCACAATGAGCCCACTTACCGCAAGTCAGGCAAAGAATCACGAAAATCAGTCGAGCCGTTTCGGAGGAGTTCAACTTCTAACACCGTGACACGAGAATTTTATATATTAGACAAGCTGTTGCCCGCAGCTTCGCACGCGTAAAAATAAAAATAAAAATTGGGGGTGGACCACCCTTAACATTTAGGGGGATGAAAAATAGATGTTGTCCGATTCTCCACCCTAGCCGATATGCACGCTAAGATTCACGAAAATCGGTCGAGCCGTTTCGGAGGAGTTCAATTTCTAACACCGTGATACGAGAATTTTATATATTAGATTTTACTCTATATTTTGGCCTTTATCCAATATAAATATAGCCACAGGTGGTTAAAAGTTAACGGATGCTGTTTCGTTACCGATATTACTTAATTAATTATCACGCACTTGCTAGACCCAAGAAGACTTGTTTAACATGTGTGCCCATTTGAAAGTAGTAGATATATCTAAATTATTCTTAAAATTTTGTTATAATTATGTAATTTCCTGTTTTACAAATTAGATTTCGCAAATTAATTAGGTATATCATTTGATGGGCACATAATATGTGTTAATTGATAATAATGATTATTTTATACCTAACTAGCTGACCCGGCGAACTTCGTATCGCCTAAGAATGTAAAATCGGTACAGCCGTTCTTAGCCGTTACAGTTTCTGTGTGCTCCTCCCTCTCCCTCTCCCTCTCCCGCTCCCGCTCCCGTTCCCGCTAATAGCTATCTATCAACTACACAACAAAATTTTACCTTATCCCGCAGGAACAGGTCTATTTTCCGGGATAAAAAGTATCCTATATCCATCCCCGAGCTTTATTTGATATCTGTATAAATAACTAATCTATCAACTACATATAACAAAAATTTACCTTATCCCACAGGAACGGGTCTATTTTCCGGGATAAAAAGTATCCTATGTTCGTCTCCTGATTCTAAGCTAACTCCCCACCAATTTTCAGCCAAATCGGTTCAGCCGTTCTTGAGTTATAAATAGCGTAACAAACACGACTTTCTTTTATATATATAGATTTAACGTGGATTGTACAAATTTTTCTGTTTATCATATATACCCAATATTATGAATTTTGCATGTCAATATTTTGATGGTAAAACATAATCAATAATAATTATGATCATCATCAATATTAATGGGTGATTTATTATAATATCAGTATCATATAAATATCAGTATCATATACAGAGCATCAAAATCTAATGAGCTCTTTCCTTAAGGTTTTCAAAAATCTGTCCCACGCTCACATGATAAATTCACCCTGTATTTGTATGACCTAATAATGTACGTTAATAATGTTCTCAGACGACAATTCTTGTTTATTATTATCCGTATTAGCTACCGTAACCTCTTCTAGTAAGCAGCCTCAATGGTCGTTGACTATTTATGACCACTTGTGAAAAACCATTACGCACCTTTTGAAAGAAATACGCAGCTACCTATGCTTGTGTTATTTAAAATAATTTTAAATAGGGACCTGAAAAACAATGCCCATTGCGAGACAAAATACTCGTAATTGTATTCGTAATTGAAACTGGCTTTAGTGAAAAATGAGGTTTTTCCGTTCACCTATTGTTCCTGGCGTTATTTATGTTATTCTTGTACCCAAAGATAAATTTTAACCGGTTTTCACAATAACTACAAACTTTAAAATTTAAAACGCACCCTACAGTTTTTTTCTAAACTAATATTATAAAGCTGTAATGGACAAGCTCAAAAGCTACTGGACGGATTTCAAAAATTTTTCCACCAATATATAACAACATTTCCTATTTCTAAGCTAAAGCTATATTTGATGTATGATATGTAATTAGTAATATTTCTCTAAATTATATAAATGTAAAACATGTTGCAGAACAACGTCTGCCAGGTCAGTTAGTTCCAAATATAGCTAAGAACCAACTACATCACGTCATCTTTTAAATTAAAGAACTGTTTCATTACCGGTCCATTCGTTTAGGCGCTACGATGCCACGAACAGACGATGACACATAGATACATACGTCAAACTTATAATACCCCTCTCTTTGCTTCAGGGGTTAAAAAAAGGAGGTTCTCAATTAGGCTGTATTATTATTTATATTTGTTACCTGGGAATTCCGCCATTTACCAACCGATTCTCCACTTGGAACTGAAATGCACTTCCCGATTGATCCCATATTAGTTATGTTAATATCGCTCGTATGTTTTGATCATATTTTGAAAGTAATATCTATATGTAGGTACATAGTAGGTATTGTAGACTATTTTTCTGATCATTGATTCGACTTCATGGTGTAAGCTTTTTTATAGCCTAAAGAGCCAAAAAGCAACCTTATGGTAAGTGGCCAACGTCGCCTATGGACAAGCGCAGCACTAGAGGAGTCGTAATGTTTCGCTGGGCTTGAAGGAGATTTTATTTCACTAGCTATTCTTCCGTGTTTTTGGAGTTTTAAGTACATTAGTGGCGGTATCCACCTTCAGTTTATCAATTGTCTCATCAGAGATTAAATAATTAGATGTTTACATTATAAAAAAATAATAGAGAGGAGCATAGTTTAAAAATGGAATAAAAAAATGTTTATAAGAAAAGTAACAATTTAATGAGAAGGTTTGAGGAAGTCTTGTATAAATTAAACATAAAACTTAAACAAAAAAAATCACAATGAGATTTGACTAGAGTAGTGTTAGGTGTGTTCACCACCAGCCAGAGCCGGAGCCGGAACCGTAGCCAGAGCCATAGCCGGATCCGTAGCCGGAGCTGTAGCCGCTGCCGATACCGCTGGAGTATCCGCCGGAGTATCCGCCGCCCAAACCGATACCGCTGCCCAGGCCGGAGTATCCAGCGGAGATGACGGGAGTGGCGACCACCCTGTTGACGGAGACCACCTGCGGCACCGACACCACCCTGCGCACGTTCACTACTTGGGGCACTGACACTACACGCTGCACGTTGACAACCTTGTTGTGGCTGACCACTTGCGGCGCGTAGCTGACAGCAGCCGACGAGTATCCGCCGCCGATTCCACCTCCGTATCCGCCGCTCAATCCACCGCTGTAGCCGCCAGAGTATCCACCACCCAGACCGCCACCGCCAAGGTAGCCACGCTTCTCACGCACATTGCCGGCGGCAGCACAGGCCACCAGGGCGCAGAGGGTTACGATCTGAGGAGAAAATAGATTTAATAAATTTTTGTTATCTTGAGGGTTTAGAAGATTGGATAAAATTCTGCTTTTTTTTGTAGTCCTATTTGATTTTTTTCTACTTACGAAAGCTTTCATGGTGGTTGTTTGGTAGATAGGATCGTTAGAATGACAACTGAGCGGGCGCGCGCGGTATATATACCGCAATGTTTGTTTATTTCGCAATGCGTCCTCGCAAACGCACCTCTTTTAAATTTTACATACGGATATAATTAAAACTAAATCGATGAACAAGGTTTTCAATTCATACATTTTGATTTGAATTGATTAATGATTATATACGTAAAAGTATTACTGTAATTTAACTGAATTGGAACTCTTTGTCGTTTTTTTATTGGAACGAAGTTCCTTATCGTGCGTTGTGAAAGGGGGCTAGGCGGAAAATTTGGTAACGACACTTTTTGCCGTCGTATTTTTTTTTACATAGAAATCAAGCCAGAGTACTAGGATAGCAAAAACAAGCAGCAAGTGTGCCAAAACAAATCTAAGGTATTAAATTTCTCACTGCAAGGAACTTCGTTCCATCCGGGTGTCCCTTGACACCTCTCAAGTTTTTTTTTTGTTTTATAGAATTGTAGAAGAGATAAGATAAGATAAGAGAGAAAGTGTTTGAAGGCGTATTTTGATTTTAGGACCATAACTCTCAATTAAGGTGACTATTATACCCTAGGATTGACTAGGATTGATTATATTACTTTTAGTTTGGTGGTCCATCTTCAAGAGAAGAATGTTTCATTTTGCATTACATTATGTAAGTTTAATTACATTTCAGCGACATAATCTAAATTTTAATACGTGAAGGGAAAACCTTTGTACTCATTTTTAGGGTTCCGATTTACTTCGGAACCCTTTTAGTTTCGTCATGTCCGTCCGTTCTGTCACTTCGTCCATCTGTCCGTTCGTTCGTCTTTCCGTCCATCCGTCTGTCCGAAGCAAAGCGCCGAGACCCTTAGTGCTAGAAAACTGTAATTTGGCATGGATATACATTATACATATTTATTAAAAGTCCAGAATCGTAGAATAAATAATTGAAAAACATTTTTTTAAAGGGTACCTTCGCTCCAGGTAACATGAGGATGAATTTTTTATTAGTCGTGCCACGCATAGTATGGGGTTTGTTGAAAAGGTCTAAAAATATTATGTGTCTTCTAAGACTATTTTAGGAATTAGAGGTCCATTTGAAAGAAAGAAAGAAAAAAACATTTATTCGAAGGAGCAAAGCACAAATAATAAAATCAATAAAGAGAGTCTTACTTCGTTATTCATAAAAACAAACAGAGTTATAGAAAGCTTGTAGAGTGTTTAGTCTAACTAAAATAGGTTAAGCTTTTATAAATAAGGCCCTAAGATCGTTAATCTTAAAAGAACAAGAAAAAAACAGTAACAAATGAAGTCTGTGCTGCAGCAAGGCCTTCGAAATGGTCCAGTCTCGGTCTCGGCTTATGTTGTTCGATGACATCGATTTTCAGTCTGGCCTGAATGACAATAGCTCGGTCATGCTTCGTATTAATCAGAAGTATCAGGTAGAAATGGTGCACAAACACGTAATAAATTGCAGGAGTTACTGATAGGTAAGATGTATAATTTTTTAACAAACTGAATACACAAAAAACTATATCATAGATTATTATTATCTGGTGGCTACGTTTGGCGCATGGGATCAGGAAACTATTAAAATGTATACAATTATTTAATTAATAAATTATATAACAGATTTAATAACATATTTAATAAGTAATTATGAAATAATAACAGATTTAATAAATAATTATGAAATGAGCTAAGTTTGTTTCTGCTCCTCCAGTTATAACTGTTTATATCTGAATTTAAAAGCCTATACTGAGAGCAGTTTACATATGAGGAGGAGGCAGATTGTTCCAGCACTTCGTAAAATTGTATTTAAAGCTCCCACTAAATGCTGCTGTACTGCTGGAAGGATACAGCAACTTGGGAACTCCGAATAACCGACGAGGTCTGTTGCTACTATCCCAGGCCAATTTGTTATATAAATATAACGGCTCCTTATTTTTCACTATGCCAAATAGCAGAGTAGCAAAATGCAGTCGCCTCCGCGGTTCCATTTTAAGCATATCCGCGCTATTTAGGAATGGTGTGATAGGTGCAGGTGGAGGGACATTAAAACATTTGCGAAATATTAGGATTTAAAGTGCTAATTTTGGTAAGAGTCAAGTGTCCCTTTTGCTGGCTAAACGGTTGGAGATGGATAAGTGAAAAAAATCACAAAAATAGGTTATATGATGAACTAGCTGACCCGGCGAACTTCGTATTGCCTAACAAACATTTTTTTTTCTAAAATTAAAATAGCCTAAGTTACTCCTTGTTACATCAGCTATCTGCCAGTGAAAGTCCCGTCAAAATCGGTTCAGCCATTTCAGAGATTAGCCGGAACAAACAGACAGACAGATAGACAGACGGACAGACAGACAGACAAAAATTATTTGTATAGAAGATTTGTATAGATGTATAGATGTATAGAAAGATAAAAGTAGCCTAAGTTACTCCTTGTTACATCAGCTAACTGCCAGTGAAAGTCCCGTCAAAATCGGTCCAGCCGTTTCAGAGATTAGTCGGAACAAACAGACAAACAGACAGACAGTCAGACAAAAATTGTAAAAAATGTTGTTTTGGTATATGTACCGTGTATACATCTAAATGCACTTAGTAAAAAGCGGATATTTTAATATTACAAACAGACACTCCAATTTTATTTATTTGTATAGATAGATTGTATAGATGTATAGATAGATAAAAGTAGCCTATGTTACTCCTTGTTACATCAGCTAACTGCCAGTGAAAGTCCCGTCAAAATCGGTCCAGCCGTTTCAGAGATTAGCCGGAACAAACAGACAGACAGACAGACAGACAGACAGACAAAAATTGTAAAAAATGTTGTTTTGGTATATGTACCGTGTACACATCTAAATGCACTTAGTAAAAAGCGGATATTTTAATATTACAAACAGACACTCCAATTTTATTTATTTGTATATGTTACCGGATATCTGTATAATTCAGCATTCTATACAATACCTAGGCAATGTATAGAATATCTAAAACGTTCAGGTAACGTTTTGAATATTATTTATTTCATACTTAGCCCATGCATTCTATACAATACTCCATGCGTAGTTGGTAATGCGTGTAAAAGACGGTTCTCTAAGCTGCCTTTTCGCCGAAAATTGTTTGGCCGATTATACCTTGCTAACTAACGTTTCGCAGAATTTTATTTCGCCGAATAATCATTTGCCAACTTATCACTTTTTTATTTTAATTTCCCAACCTAACAGTTGCCAACTGTACGTTTGGTCTGCCTTTTATAATGATACTTTTCAAAAGGCCAACTTTCAAGTAGCGAATGTTTCAGTTAGAGTAATATTCATTTGGTTGTATATTGTTTATAGACCTAGGTTTGTAAATTTGCGGTTCTTGTTATCTTTATTTATTTATTTATTTATTTATTTATTTATTTATTATAGGATTACCAACATAAGATACAGTTTCATCATTTGCAATACAAGTTGTTACTTATCATATTAAATCTTACTGTTCCTACAATTACAGGTAACCACAGCATGCTTTGCAAATAGTCATCTTCCGGTGACATATGCACTTTTAGGGAGAATTTAGGGGTTTTTTGATACATAAAAAGGCTTCCAAACATCTCCGGCGCTGCGGGAAGTGCAGCCCCTCCGCCCTTGCGTAATAAACTGCAGGCACTCCATGCTCGCCTACGCAGCTTCGGCTTTTTGGTCGCCTGCGGCGACCAGCCTCAGCCGCTTCGGCTCACATGGTGCCTGCAGTTTGTTACAGCGGGCGAGGGCTGCTCTCCCTCCGCGCCTCCGGGGTTTACATTCACTCTAGGGGTAGGGCAGACTAGTACCACGTGGGGTCGGGGTTGACTAAGTCGGTTCTGTCATCAATTTTGAAAAATCCGAAGCTGCGTAGGCGAGCAGTGTAGTGTAGGAGCCATTAGACTGCATCTCTCCTTACCATCAAGTGTGATTTCGGTCAAGCATTAATTTAAAATGTATAAAAAAATATCTATTCATGCAGGTTATAATTTGTTTTGAGTGTGTTTTTAAGTAAATTCTTAATTCCAACCTCCATCCAAGTTGACTATACATACCCAAATCTAACTTTATTCATTGCCGGTGGACCTGCAGGTACACCTGTCTGTCCAATCTGTACAGTAGTTGGGAAACGTATACATTACCTAGGCAAACTATGTAATGGTGATAATATTCATATAATTTAATACATTGCCAAAACGACCCAGGTATTATACACATTTCCTAGGAATTGTGTTGAATGCCAGCATTATACAGATATCCGGTAACATATAGATTATTTTAAAAACAGTTTTTTTCTTACAATTTTCTTACAAGCCAGCGAAGTAATTTCATATTTTGTATTTCTCTTGAAGACATGCACGTGATACGTGGGCGGGAACGCAGACGCAGGCAAGCTATTCTAATTCTTCGCGGTGCGCATAATGAATGACGACGCAAACCGCGTCGTCCGTACCGGTGGGATGTTCACCACGAAAGGATGGATACCCGCCGTGCATCGTGTTGTTTGATAGAGGAACAGGTGACAAGGAGGGGAGGAAATTTAGAAACCTAATATTTTGAAATCAGATTACTTAATCTAAAAATAATCTCGGCACATCCACAACATTATATCTCAGTTGGTACAAAATGAAGGAGCATAATTTAAAAATGGAATAAAAAAATGTTTGTAAGAAAGGTAACTATTTAATGAGAAGGTATGAGGAAATCTTGTATAAATTAAACATAAAAATTAACCAACAGAATCACAATAAGATTTGACTAGAGTAGTGTTAGGTGTGTTCACCACCAGCCAGAGCCGGAGCCGGAACCGTAGCCAGAGCCATAGCCGGATCCGTAGCCGGAGCTGTAGCCGCTGCCGATACCGCTGGAGTATCCGCCGGAGTATCCGCCGCCCAAACCGATACCGCTGCCTAGGCCGGAGTATCCAGCGGAGATGACGGGAGTGGCGACCACCCTGTTGACGGAGACCACCTGCGGCACCGACACCACCCTGCGCACGTTCACTACTTGGGGCACTGACACTACACGCTGCACGTTGACAACCTTGTTGTGGCTGACCACTTGCGGCGCGTAGCTGACAGCAGCTGACGAGTATCCGCCGCCGATTCCACCGCCATATCCACCGCCGTATCCGCCGCCGATTCCACCTCCGTATCCGCCGCTCAATCCACCGCTGTAGCCACCAGAGTATCCACCCAGACCACCACCGCCGAGGTAGCCACGCTTCTCACGCACATTGCCGGCGGCAGCACAGGCCACCAGGGCGCAGAGGGTTACAATCTGTGGAGAAAAAAAAGATTTAATTAGTTTTTGTTTTAATATCCTGAGGATGAAAGAGATAAAATACTGCTGTTTTTTTATTGTAGACCTATTTTTTTTCTACTTACAAAAGCTTTCATGGTGGTTGTTTGGTAGATAGGATCGGTAGAATGACAACTGAGCTAACGCGCGCGGCATATATACCGCAACGGTTGTCTCTTTCGCAATGCGTCCTCGCAAACGCACCTCTTTTATGTTTTACATACGGATATAATTTAAACTAAATTGATGAACAAGTGTTTTAATTATCACGTTTTGATTTAATTGATCGATTTAAAAAAGTATTATTGTAAATTTAACTTGATTTTTATACAGTTTTAATAGATAGTAGAGATTAAACTTGACCGCGCTTGTTTCTGCATTATTTTGTTCGTAATAATCATTTTGACTTTGACTTTGAACTTAACTGTTCATCAAGATGTTTCTTCGCTGTGATTTTTGTTAAAATCTTATGAGAAATAAATTCTTCAACCGTAAGATGGCTATTGGGTGACAGAATCGTAGTCACGCCTGTGTGACTAACAGGATTTTTTCACTGTTGATATTTCTATTCCTAAATTCCATTCGTTATTATCGGTTAGTGCAGGGAAACAATGTAGCGTTGGATTGATTTTATTGTTATTTTTATTTTGGTAGTCCATCTATGAGGCAAGTATGTTTATTTTGTGTTTATTTGCATTTAGGAGAAGACACGGTTTCTGAATAGTAATTATTTGGTTGTTTACTTGAAGTTTTATACGGGCCTGAAACAACAACTCAATTAAGGCAAGATTTTTGCCCAAAATCTGGGGTTTCGTAAAGATGTCTTTTGTATTCAAGCCTAAGGCTTGAAGCCGTGTAGAATTAGAGGCTTGGCTCTTCATGAGATCTGATTATTTCCTTACCAAAGCTAAGGGTAGAGAGCTTGTTAGTTTTGGCAATATTAAATTTACATTAAATGACTTTGGTGCAATTTAATTGAATTTTTTTTTTCCGGATTTTTCTTGAGTTTCAACAATATTTTTTTCGTAATGCACTCTCTATCTTTGCTTTTTACCCGACTGCCAAGGAAGGGTTATTTCATTGTTGGATGTGGGTCAAAGGGTCAAACAACTATTATTTTGTTAATTGTGTGTGTTTGCATTATTTCTGCATTGTAGAGCTTCAAAAGGTAACCTAGGATATGGTTTATAGCTCCTTAACTCCCTGCAAAGGAGACACTTAACGTTACAGATTTCTTTTCAGACGACCTGTGTGGCGCAATAAGTTATCATGCCGGATCGCCGCGCCAAGGGTCCTGGGTTCGATTCCCAACGAGGCGGAAATTTAAATGATGAGTTTGAATTTCTGTTCTCGGTCTGGGTGTGAATGTCCTTGTCTCTGTGTGTTGTCCATGGCACCCACGACACAGGGAATCCTGGTGTGGGGCTATGAGTGTGAAGCGTTACTAATTTTTAATTTTTTTCTTCTTTGTGTGCGAGTTACCGTCAATAAAAGCCGGAGAACTTAGTTTAAAAGTTTACAAACGTATTTTATTTTTGTGATGATAAAATTCATGAAAGGGCAATGTCCATTTTCGGCTATTCGTGGACAGGATGCTCAGAAATAAATAATTACACGAAAAAATATATTTTGTTTTTTTACTTATACACGCGAATTATTTTTGTATCAATTTACTTTTTTAAAATAATATGTTTAATAAAACATTCTACTGATAAACTCATTTCCTTTTATCACATACACAGAGTAGTCACGTCAGTACAATTGCAACATTATTCCGATAACGATAATAAAAACGATATATCGATGTTATTTCGAAGTTTTAATTCTCACGATAAAAACTTAAGTTTGGTAAGATACACGTATAAAAAGCAATAAACTATAAATAAGGTATTATTTTTACTAGAATAACATATTATTTTATGTAAGTTGCTTTTATAATAATTCACGATAGTGAACAATATATCGATGTTTTGCAAACACGCTCGAATCGATGCATTGTTTGCATCCCCAACTGTCATACGTAGTGATTAAGTACTCTGTGGTAATCTCAACTGTCAATCGTTATTAGTTGGATAATAGTGCATAGTAATCTACGTTCAACTTTCAAGTCACATTCGCTTTGTTTTTCGCATCACTTTCGTCTGTGTTTTTCATCATTAATATTATTACGACCTTTGGCTTACGAAAATGGATTTAGACTCTGCTTCCCACGTTGACCTTGGCACTATTGTATGTATAACTCTCAGATGAAGGAATGGTTGACCCTTGGTTTGTATGGTTGCTCATGTAATGACTGTTTTTTTGGTTTCTGAGCTGGGCAAGGTACAGAGATGATATAAATGCACCAGCCCCGTTCTTGTACAATATATTAATAACATACGAGTCAGATTAATAAAAAAATGTCAAGGAAATTGGGCGTTTTCTTTAAAATACCTACAAAATATTTATTCAAATAACCAGTATAATAAACATCTGGTTACAAAACAATTATTATTTTCGTTTTTAAACTGAGTAAAGGTATTAAGCCTATATAATATTTATGTTGAAATGTGGTGTTCACTGATAGCCAAATGTCCATACAAAGTGGACATTGTCCTTTGTTTAATTCGTTTAGGTTAAACTTACACTGTTACATTTACATTGTTAGGTTAAACTTTAAAGCTCATGATACTCGGTTAGGTATCCTCATCAATAAAGATCAATTGATTCTAATGTTTTGAAACTTGAAACATAACATAAAATGTAATGTTATTATGCAATTTGTTTGCTATGTTTTGGCTTTGGCAAAATAACCTACCTACACAGATAATTCTAATTAAAATTTTATGTGTACATAAAAAATTACAGTAACTTATTTGAGTTACTTTTACGAAGCGCCCCGCGTGTGCTGAAATAATATTACTTGTATTTGGTCATAAAACTGAGTAGTACATTTCACAAGTAATGCTGTGTCGTATTAACCATTCACCCACCTGATTTATATCGAAATTATTAGCGAAGAGGTTTCAATGAAAATCGCTTTATTAATGTTTACCAAAGCCTTGAATTTGACCTTTGCTAACAGTTAAACCATTTGCTTTGCGCGGTAAAACTTAACGACTCTAAACCACATAAAAATCAATAATATGTGTTCCAAAGCAAATTATGTAAACGCTTTAATTATGCAAAGTGCACAGAAAAGAAGCTCGCTCACACACTTTGCGCTTTTCTTTAGTTTTACCTCTTAATTAGTCAGTTATTAAAGGTTTATAGTTTATTTAATCAGTAGTTTCAAATATTTTAATTATGAAAATTGTATATTTAATTTTTATACATATTTAGAGTATCTAGAGTAGTGGTTTTTTCGACACAGGAGGTATTTTAACGCGTTTAAATTTAAATTTCCTTTAGCCGCATCTACGGCCTAACGCGCTAAGGTGCAACTTTTAAAGATTCCTTAGTATCACAAGTACGTACCCAAAAACCCTTATACAATCAAGTATTAGTTTGGGCATGATCCGTAAACAACGCTCTACAGTGTAACTATTACTTTAGCCCAAAAATGCAATAATACACAGTCTGCATATGGCCTATTCTCCATGGACAACGACGAACTTGCCATATTTTTTCTACATGAAATTAAAAATTAAAAAAAGTTCAGAAACTAAAGCCCGGCTACTGGAAAATCACGCTTAAAAAATTTAATTGAAAAGTATTGTCAGCTGAAGCTGTTCAAAATTTTCCATATTTATTGTCTACTAGCTGACCCGGCGAACTTCGTATCGCACAAACTTTTTTTTTCTAAAATAAAAGAAGCCTAAGTTACTCCTTGTTACATCAGCTATTTGCCAGTGAAAGTCCCGTCAAAATCGGTCCAGCTATTTCAGAGTTTATCCGGAATAAACAGACAGACAGACAGACAGACAAAAATTGTAAAAAATGTTGTTTTGGTATATTATATACCGTGTATACATTCAAATGCACTTAGTAAAAAGCGTTATTTTAATATTACAAACAGACACTCCAATTTTATTTATTTGTCTGCATAGATGTATAGAAGATTAGATAAACCACTCACATGTAATATATTTCAAGGACTTTAAAATATACTCATACGCAATTTTCAGGGATATCCGTGGCCATCTGCCATCTTCCCTAAAAAGCAATACATTCTACTTAAGAGAAATAAGCGATCGTCAGAGCAAAGTGGCATATGACCACATTGACTACGGCTTTCCTCTAAACAGAGTTATGAATATGTTTTAAAGACATTGACATAGAACATAGATTACCTCCAATAGATACCGCATACAAGGCAACTGACGCGCGCCAACACATACGTGCATTTGCAAGTCGACGACAATAGTGTCGACCAATACTGACCCGTCAAGTCCAAGCATGAATAAGAAATAGCCAATCACAGCGCATTGTTTTGTCCCCCGCAACCGCAACCCGCGCCTTCCGCCAAATTTTGTGAGTTCAAACTCTAAGAAAATTTCACTTATGCGGTATCTATTGGGGGTAATCTATGACATAGAAGCTCCAAAGAAACAGACAAACAATACACATATCCCTTGTTTTGGCTTCGTCGTCGTCGGGTAATAAAAAATGATGAAATATTCGACTAGTTTAATAAATGTCTACATAATGCACTGCATATTAATTGCAATATGAACAAGGCCTCGGATAATACCTTAAATATGGAAATGTAATTTTGCTCCATAATTTGTACTTGAACTGTTATATTAAATTTTAAATGACTGCGTAACCTGCCTTAAAAAATATGTGTTTTGGGACAATTTCGTAATGAACGCTTTTGTCTATATTGAGGAGTACTCACTCATGTCACTAGATGATTGGCGTACGTCGTTACCCAAGGGCCATTTATGCTAATATTTGGTTCAGTTTAGTCTATGCCAGTACATGGCGTTTCATGGAAAACTCATTAACATAAATTCATTTCTAAGTTAATGCGTTTAACGAGCTGGTTACTGGTGGTACGTAACCACGGTTGCGAATGGGCACCATACTTTTTATTGGTGTCACCATAGAGTAGTTATGTAGGTATGTATTCTATGCAGTGAATAGGATTGTCTGTGGATAGATCCAAAAAAAAAACAACTTCCGTTGTAGAATTTTAGGCTAAGCGCAGATTGAGACTTTCTGTCTCGGAGACTTGACAGTCGGGTGACAGTCACTAGATGTCGCCGTCTGCTAGGAACTAGGTATTTGTCACCGTGCTGTCATGTCACCATAGTCTGCGCACTCCTATATATCTTCATAGCACTCGACTGGGCAGCAAAAAGTCTCCGTGACAAAAAGTCTCAATCTGCGCTTAGCCTAAATGTACCTAGTTGACTGTTTTTTTATTTTTATTTTTTATTAAGTAGGTAAGTACACACACTTTTATTATGCATCTAAATATATTTTTCAGTGATTTTTAGTCCTCAACTTTGGCAGATGGCCGAATGCTCTTCTAGTATTGTGATACCTCATCAATAACAATAATTATCTTTTAGTTTTAATTCCGTCCATCCCCTTAGTTCCGTGGTGTTGGCGAGGTCTAAGTGCTCGACAACATATTATGAGTAATGGGACTTCTAGCACGAAAATATTGGTCTTACTTGTCTCTTGAGACTACACTACTTAGACAATAAAGTGAAAGTTGTTATATCATGGGACAACTCCATGAAACTAGTTGGATAAGGTACACCAAAAAAAAAAATCACTTCCATTGTGAAAATCTAGTTGAAGTATTTTTTAAATTTTATATTAAGTACTTCCATCCATCCAATGGGATTGAGAAATTTCAAGCTTTTTAGATTGACGTACAATTTTGTATAGTTTTTACTCTATGATACGATAATTTTGAGCCACACTGTGTGTGGGTTTAGGCAGCACAATAAATTAAACGTAATTCACTATTGCCTCATTCTATCATCCATTCCAAAATAAAACTAAGTAATGCAACGACAGTAGGTACAATTTAAGTAATTTTAAGTGCGACTAGTGTGCACTAAATTACATCAACCGTACGCAACTTTAAAAATATTAAACAGTAACGATCTAGATGACCTCGAGTAGATCGGCAGTAATGTTCGGTTTACATGTATTAAGCAGTTAAGTAGATTAGTAAATTTTAACTAAATTTTAAGTGAATAATTTTTAGTGTCCTTCCACACGTAATAATTTAGTAAAGCTCTTTAGTTCATACAATTCTACTTAACTTTTTTATTTATTTATTTATTATCAAACAAAAGTAAAATAACAGAACATTGTTAGATAATATCCGTAAAAACCACAAAAAAGTTTGTCCCGGATAATGAGAAATCCTTAAGCTGTAGGTACATAAGATAACTAATACAAAAATTTTACATCATATTAATCCCCACATTGTTTACAACGTAAGTACTGGTATCATAAAATTTTGTGGGTAGATTGCAATAAATGCGAGTCATAGCCTGCCCGTCGCAGTCTCATCGTATGAAAAAAGAGGCCGTCAGTACGATGTATACAAGGCGTGGATACAGGATGAGTGAATTAATTTGTTTCCTAGTACTTTTTTATTTCACTATCAAAATTTTTTTTTCTTTTTTTTTGACATACATGTATGATTATGTATATAATTTGATATTAATATATATACTACAAAGAAGGAAGATATGTTTTTGTTTGTTTATTTGTTTGTAAAAGATAATATCAAGAACTACTGGACCTGTTGCATAAATAAATGTAAATATTTTTAGATTATCGTGTAAAGTGTTAAATATTTATTATATAATATTTAAATATTTATTTATTCATTATTTTTATTACTTTATATAAATTAATTTACATATATATTATATAATAATATATACATACATATTTATTCTGTACTATGTTCCAAAATATTCATGTATATATTCCTAAATATTCTCTTGTAATTCTGTTCATTGATATTTCTCATAATTTTATGATCAATTTTGTTCATAAGATGAGGTATTATATATTTATTTGTACGTCTTCCATAATAATTATGCATACGAGGTACATACAACTTATGGTGTGTTACTTTTCTAGTCATTTTATTGCCGTGTGATATTTTCTTTTGTATCTCTTTATTATTAAATTGTTCTATTAGTAGTTGCATGTCAACTTTTATGTGTATTGGTAGTATTTTACAATATTTAAATATTCCTATTAGATTTTCGCTGTTGCGTATCGAGTTTTTTATTTTTCTAGGTATTATCAGTTTTAATATTCTTAATTGTAGATTGTATATTTTATCTAGATAAGTTTTAAAAGTTCTGCCGTAACTAGTAATGCCGTAGGAAATTAACGATTCAACCAACACTTTGTACAAGTTCAAAAGGATTTTACTAAATTACTTAATTACTTAAGCATTTTACTAAATTTTAACTAAATTTTAACTTAAAAGTGCCTGTCCAAACGTGTTAAGTGATAAATAAGCCCCGCCCACCTACTTAACAGAAAATAGAAACAATTCTAAATTACTTATCTACTTGATTACTTAACTACTAAATTACTAAAGTACTAAATTGTCCGTTTACACGTATTAATTTACTTAAAATTTAGTTAACTACTTAATACGTGTAAACCGAACATAAGGGTGGCGGTTGTTGCACCTGAGGTTCGTCGGTGGATTATTTGAGTGATGAAAGTGGTTGGTGTTGTAACAGTCCCCGGTCTAACAAGACGTGAAAGGCTCCGATCCAACTGTTCCCGCGGCTCACACTGCATTGGCCTGTACTGCTTATGTAATTACTGATTCATTATGGATTAGATGATAGCTTTGCAATAATAGCTTCCGGGCGCGCCCTGGATTCTAATCCTGCAAGCGTTTCTAAGTTTCATGTAAGCTTTAGTGAAGATAAATTGGGATCATATCTACTTCTGTTGTTAAGAAATTATTTAGGTAAGACTTTACATGGCTTTAACATATTAGTCCTTTATAAGGTAAAGGTCTGTGGTCATTACTGAAAATTCCTGGAGTCACAGAATACATAACAGTACGTATTGGTATTAGAGCATACTCCACCTCACCACGCTGCTTCAGTGATAATGCTCGTAGACTTTACAACCCATGAAAATTCATTATACAGGGTGGAAAAAAGACAGTGGTTGGAGGAAAAGTACCCTAATAAATTCGATCATCAACATTCAGGGTACTTTTCCTCCAACCACGGTGCTTTTTTTCCACCCTGTATAAATAAATAAATAAATAAACGTTTACACTCTCATACCTATATCTATATTTATATAGGTATGAGTTTTATTTCAGACAAGCTGTTCGGGTGCCATGTATGCCGTATTGGGGCGGCTCAGAATACTAACCCCAATCCCACGCCGGATGGATGTCGTAAGAGGCGACTAATTCCGGCCCGCTGGTGGTAGGGCCCCTCGAGGGATTATATTGGTAATATTGATTTTAATTGTTAATTAATACCGTTATTACCATTATTTCTCCATGGGGTTCGCCTGGATAGCTACCCCGCTTGAGCATGAGTCAGCCGCCAGTTCTTTCTTTCCGTTTCTTCTCTCTTTCTTGGCTTTTCTTTGGTGTTGCTGATATCTATGGGCGACGATAGCCATTTCCACAAAAAAACACGCCTATTTCTCTTGTATCCAAGTTGATACTTATCTCTTGATAGACTTTTGCTAACTTAAGAACTTTAATAGTTATTGTTAAAAATAGGTTCTCAAATGTTGGCAAAAATAGGCTCTACATTTTGTATTGCCGATCATTATATTGATTTTGGGCTTATAAGCGAATTGGGCATGTAGGTATGTTGAATAATATCTTGTCATACTTTGATACTGTGTACTTCCTTTCTTGACACTGGTTTTTTGAACTCATTTTTTTTCTTTTGTTATAAGTTTTTGGTGAACAATAGGTGTACTTGAAGTGTAAGTATAGATTTTTTGTCAGATTTGCTCACAAGTCTTGGATATAAGAAACCTTACAATTTTCCTATTTGATTAATATAATTTAATTAGTAATATAAATAATTTTACTATTTACCTACGTACTTTATACCATAACAAGCGAAGTGTTACAACATCTGAATCTGTCGTGTACAGTCTATTGCAAGAGAATTCAAGGCGAATAACTATATCAAATTATATATTGACAAACGTGTAATAAAATACATGATAAACAAATCTATTTATAGACTTGTGCTTTCTAGAGATTGAGCATTGCATGACACATGATCAGTGATCACCTTAGAGTGTAAAGCTTGTAAGTGTAGGTTCTTGTCAGTTCATACAATTCACAAATCCTATTAATTTATAAAGGTGGAAGTTACTATGGATGTTTGTTGTTGTTGTTGTTGTTGTTGTTGTTGTTGTCACGCAAAAACTACTGAACGGGTTTTCATGAAATTTTGCACACAGATAGACCATGATCAATACATATAATAAAACTGTAACAGATCAATGTCTGTACATGGAATATATTTGAAAAAAACTTTTACTACAGGTATTTTATTAACGCAACAGATCCCATAAAATATATTTTTAGAATTTTTGTCTGTTTGTCTGTGCGTTTGTTCCGGATAATCTCAGAGACGGCTTAACAGATTAAGATGCGGTGTTTCACTGATGTATTGTAGTTGGCTTGAGTTAACATTTAGAGTTTGTTTCATTTCAATAATTGGTTCTCAAATAAAAAAGTTATATCAGTTTAAAGAATACCTTCCGTATCTATATTTATTCGATTGTGGAATTACCAAATGGTTCACCGAAGCGAAGCAAGGGCATTTACAATACGGCCGACGTATCTTGGTGCGTCTGAACATAGGCTCTGCGAACTTTAGCGCATGTAAGACAGAGATAGCAACACAAATACGACAACGTGTAACTGAGAATGCCGCGTTCCGAGCATTGTCGAATTATGTTACTGCGCAGCCTTTTGCGCGAAGTTCAGATGCGCCAAGATACGTCGGCCACACTGTACTTGTCTGGAAGCCGCGTGCAGAATGCTAGTATCTAATAAAAATCTATGGAGTGAAATACTAATCATATTAATGACTCAATTTATCTGTTTCACGCATAACACCAATTACTTAACGGAAATTTTATGTTATGCACAAATCAAATCATTTTATTTATGAATGACGATCTATAACATATTGATATCATGATTGATTGTCCGGTTTGCCTTTTCTACTAAGATTTATGAGCGCCTATTATGGTGCAAGTGTAATCATCCAGTTGTACTGTGTTCAATATATCATGTACGTATAATACTTCACGTAAGTTTTCCCTTCTTTGTCTTGCTAATAGTATGGTAGCGAAGGGAATCGTTTCACTTAAGACACCCAAGAATTAGGCACAGAAACTAATGAGACTGACTCTATTGTGTATGTTACATTCTAGTTCTATAAATAAACACATACAACTTTGTGCACGCGAAAAGAAGTGTTCAAGTTCACTTTTTTTTAACCCCCGACGAAAAAAGAGGGGTGTTATAAGTTTGACGTGTGTGTGTATCTGTGTGTCTGTGTATCTGTGTGTTTGTCTGTGGCATCGTAGCTCCCAAACGGATGAACCGATTTTGATCTAGTTTTTTGTATGAAACGTGACTTAGTCGAGAGAGTATCTTAGCTATGTATAGTGTAAATAAAACTGTCGTTTTATTTTTAATTTTAATTCAAGGTTATCAGTAATACGAATAAATGGATGAAAATACACGGTGAAAGTAAAAGAGATTCGACAGTGATATTTATTGCGGTTCTCAGTGGAGCTCCATGAGTGTAATATAAAAGCAATAATGAAGTGAAATGTAAAATTTTGAACTGAAATGTGAATTGTAAAATTTAATGGTCCACTACTGGGCGCGGGTCTCTCTTCTTGAGGAGGCCTAGAGCATACTCAACTACGCTGCTCCAGTGCGGATTGGTGGAGGGGATAGTGGCCAACCCGAGTGTCGGAAGTTTTCAAACAGCCTGAGGGCCTCCGACATGGCTTAACGACTGTTATCCTATTTAAGGTCATATTTAAATTTTATATTCCAAGTATTTATTATTTTTTACTCTCACAGAACTTCGTCGTTGGCCTTAAGTTAAAGATCACCGAATTAACTCACATAATTAGATGAGTTTACTATACTTTCTGTTGTCATTAAAGCACCTTTTAAAGTCACATCTTATATTGCTAATCGTCTTATCGATTGCTTAACGGCTTTGGTTTCTTATTCTAAATTTAAAATAAAATTAATATTAATAATTATGATCTAATTTAAAAAAGCTAATAACGTCGACAATGAAGATGCGTTCGTGCCTTTCTGATCTTGGCAGTGATCTCGCGCGCGCGGACAAGGTCGCGACGCACCACTTGAACTCAACTCAGCGGCTCTGCCACAAATAATGCTATATATATGTATATATATTTATAAACAAAGAGAGCGGGTGAACGGAGCGGACACTGGCACTGCGCTGATTGCGACGCGCGATGCGCGATGCGCAAAAATGGCGTAGGAGACATTGCAAGTTCTTTTCGGGTGTTTGAAATCTGAATTTTGTAAAAGAAGCAGGATTTTTAATTTAAATCTTAACTGCATTGCTTTGTGTTTACGTGAATATAGAAAGTGAAAAATAGATGTAAGAAAATAATGTCTACCTATGACATTAATCCAAAGCTCTGAAAGCTCAAAGCCTTTCGTTAAGTAAAAATACTTAAGTTCATATCAAAAAAATGGATTAACATTTAACACTATTAACATTTATTAAAAACGGGATAAACAATTTTTTTTATAATTTGATGAAATTATTTGCATTTAATTTTTATGTTTTAAATGTCAAGAATTGCTGCGGGCGCGAATATGCTAAAGGAAGAGCAGAGACATAATGGCTATCCAGGTAGGCATCATGTAGAAAATCATATCATTCTACATAAATATTTACGTCCTAGAAAAACAGATTTTTTCATTATAAATACAAATATAGTAAAGGTAGGCGTTAATTTGTGATTCAACCTCGCACTATTAAGGACACATTTCCAGTATTTAAAATAAATGTGCCAAATTAAAACAGTTTGTTTTTATTTTAGTGGAAAAATATTGAGTCATATTCCAAGGCCTACTTGGTAATATTTAAGTATATTAAGAAGGGTAAAAATCGCTTGACCATGTCACCATTAATCAAACCAGAATATCTTAACGTGCGGTTTACAAACTGTGCAATCTATATTTGATATCGGACGTCGAAATCTTTTATTCAAAATAGCGATCTATTCAACACCAAAGTTAGTTGTTATTGCTAACACTCGAAAGATATTTGACTTTATTCAAATTGCATATTTCTTATCGCTTATCGTAGCCATATTATAATATAATATTTCTGTTGAGCGTAATTTAAATAATTAAAACAAGATCGTGATCTCATCGGACACTAACTATTGACGAAACTTACTTTGTTTCCAAGTACGACCGGCGTGAGGTAATCGGAAGACACTCGTGTTTGGACTAAAGGGATAACAATCTATGCTAGCTGTTAGCGACATGACGCTTTTGTTACATATTTTTGTAACAGCATGATAACTAACAAACCACATGGTCACCGTTGGTTAAGAGGTAATACTACTCATAAGGATTACTTACTCATAAGGAGGTAAACGCATTTAATTCTCCAACATTGCAATTACATACCTAATTATAATTAATTATGTTAGTTAGTGGCTCAGTATTGTTTATAAGCATAGGCAGATAATAAGTAGAGCAAGTCATTAATCTGATACATTGTTTGGTTTATCTAGAGATGAAGTCATTGAACGTTTAAAAATGTGGAGTAATAAAAAATGGCCTTAATTAATGATATTTATTTATAAACTACTTTACTACAAGTTACCATATTTTACCACGAGTTTATATTAATTTTAATATCGGTTTAGAGATATGCTTGTCTGGTATCTCCATATGACCCTTATGAATAACCATAACCAAACATAAATGGTCGAACTTATTTGACCAATTCATTGCGGCTCAAAGTTGAAGCCTTTTTAACCGACTTCAAAAAGTGGCCAAGTGCGAGTCGGACTCGCCCATGAAGGGTTCCGTAGCAGCAAGTAACATAATATAAAAGTTCTTGTAGTTCGTTGTAACTTTGATCAATGTTTTTTGCGGTTTACGATTTATGACGTATTAAAAAAAAACTACTTACTAGATCTCATTCAAACCAATTTTCGTTGGAAGTTTTCATGGTAATGTACATCATATATTTTTTTTAGTTTTATCATTCTCTTATTTTAGAAGTTACAGGGGGGGGGGACACATATTTTACCACTTTGGAAGTGTCTCTCGCGCAAGCTATTCAGTTTAGAAAAAAATGATATTAGAAACCTCAATATCATTTTTAAAGACCTATCCATAGATACCCCACACGTATGGGTTTGATGAAAAAAACATTTTTGAGTTTCAGTTCTAAGTATGGGGAGCCCCCAAAATTTATTGTTTTTTTTCTATTTTTGTGTGAAAATCTTAGTGCGGTTCACAGAATACATCTCCTCACCAAGTTTCAACAGTATAGCTCTTATAGTTTCGGAAAAAAGTGGCTGTGACATACGGACGGACAGACAGACAGACAGACAGACAGACATGACGAATCCATAAGGGTTCCGTTTTTTGCCATTCGGCTACGGAACCCTAAAAAGGAGGAGGTATTCAATTCGACTGTATTTTTTTATGTTTGTTACCTCAGAACTTTCGACTGGGTGAACCGATTTTGATGATTCTTTTTTTAATCGAAAGCTGGTGCTTGTCATGTAATTTCACTTATATTTAAGCGAGATCTGACAAGTCGTTTTTGAGTTATCCCTAATTTTGAAATCGATTATTTTTTGTCAAGAATTATTACCGACTTAAGAGAAATATTTAATTGCTTGACCACAATCCCAGTGGCTATTTTTTTATGGAAGTAGCCGGCAAACGAGCTGACGATCCACCTGATGAAGTGCTATCGTTGCCCATGGACGTCAGCAACACCAAAGGCATCATTGATACGTTGCCGGCCAAGAAAGAGAGAAGAAAAAAAGAAAGAACTGGCTCTCAAGCCCCCAGCCGGAACACGACGAGTCGTTTGGCGGCTGACTCATGCTCAAGAGTGGTAGCTATCCAGGCGAACCCCGTCGAGAAATAATAATAGTAATAATGGTATTAATTAACAATTAAAATCAATATTATCAATATAATCCCTCGAGGAGCCCTACCACCAGCGTGCCGGATTTAGTCGCCTCTTACGACACCCATCCGGCGTGGGATTGGGGTTAGTATTCTATGCCGCCCCAATACGGCTATGTAGATGGTGAGCGCATTTATTTTTCCCAATGGCGAAACCCTATTTATATTTTCTTGAAGACTCCTCGTGAAAGTTCCTCTTAAAGTTTTCCTTCATCATTGCAACAATATATCATCTTACTCGTATTGAGAGGGTGTGATATCCACTGTTCAAACTCCGTGTAGCGTGAACGTGCAATTGTGACACTTCATCAACTGATGTAGTGCAGTTGCTCAATGTTTGCAAACTGCTTCATTTTATCTCACCGCAGTATGACACAATGACAGAAATGCCTAAATTAATGGTCTAATTAAGAAAAAAAATAAACTAGTTTAGTGTATATTAATGTTCTCGTAAATAATAAGGAAGAGATAGAAATTATTTATTCTGTAATCCGACTATGTTTTTTTGGTAATGCACACCAAACCCTGATGGAAAGTGGTCATTCATGAACATCAACAATACGAAAGGCACCTACGAGTTGCCGACCAATAAAAAAAGAGTGGAGGGAACTTATTCAATTAGGGTTGCCAGATGGCAAGACTAAATATCTGGACACAACTACAAAAAGTCGGGATTTGTCAGGACAAAAAAATTTGTATTGGAATTGTCGGGACATTTTGTATTTTGTTGAGACTTTTACTTGTATTTTGTCGGGACTTGTCTGTGAAATGTCGCGACAATCCAGGCGAATCCCGACCATGTGGCAACCCTATATACAACAGCTGATGAGTACAAGATTAATACTTCTATGAATATTGCATGTGTACTGAAATCAAAGTCTCCTGTCACAATAATCCACCAACCTGACCAATTGACCGACTTTACACATTTTTGAGAACACCGAACCAAAGTAATAAATTAATTTCTAATTTATATAACGATATTGATCGCAACAAAAATAATCACTAGAAGCTTTTAGACCGCATAACGTTGATCACCTTCATAAAATTTGATAGTGAGAAGTTCAAAATGAACTTGTATATTTTACTAATTTATGTTTATGTTGCACACTTTGTTAGTTAAGTAGAGTTATTTAAAAATAAATTAAGGCTAAATGAACGCTTGTTCACACACTCATATTATTATCCTTTCACTACGATTTCCTCTAGCGCGGGTGGCATGGAAACCAATAAGATAGGCTGGGGGCACGAGATCTGCGACGAGCGGATGGCGGTCGCGGGGCAGCGCGGCGCGGAGCGATAAGCAATGGTATCTTGCTTGGGCACGAAACAACGAACAGTCAGTCGCGCTAAAGTAGTGTTGTCACGAATGATAATATTATGATCTGTTTATTTATATTTTTGAAACTTACTTTCGAAAAGCGTTTGTAACAGACCTACTTCGAATAAAAACTTATTTTATTTATAACTAGCTATTGCCAGCAGCTACGCACGCGGAAATTATCTTTTACCTTATTTGTACATCTTGTAGAACGAAATTTAAAAAACGATGAACTTATGTTGAAGTACTAAGTTTTGAAAAATAAATAATATTCACATTAATTTGTATTTTTTCTTTTTAATGCAACATAAAAAAAAACTGGAAAATACATTTTCCATTAATTTAAGCAAGGAACATTTTGTGAAAAGTTGAAGCAAATCGGTTGATGTTTTAAAAATATTGCAAACAAATTTCATCCTGTTTCCCAAGGAAACCTTTTGATTTTCTGGAATGAAAACTTCTCTAAAATATGACCCAGACAATTAGTAGCAATTTTTTCAATTTTCATCGAAATCCATTCGAGGGTTTTCATGTGATGCCCGGACAGACAAACAGACAGAATGACAATAATTCTAAAAAAAATATTTTTGTGCTCTAGCACTTTATTGAAGTGCCCTACTAATTGATAAATTTTCTGTACATTTAATATTTCTTCAAAATTTCGGTGCCCCCTAATCGAAATTTTGAAGAAATATTAAATGTACAGAAAATGTGCCCTTTGAGTTTTATCGTTATAGATTAATGGGACAAAAAAGTGACACGCTTGGTTTTCATACAGATGGAGGTACACGCGTCATCTAACTATTCCGTTGAGAGAAACATGAGTTTACATCGAAGAGAATTATTGGAGCCTAGTCTCATAGTCCCATAGTATGCTATACTGTTGTTTCCATCGCTCCGTGTCACCTCCGCCGCCGCGCCGTCGCGGCCGCGCCGCCCCGCAACCGCAACTCGTGCCCCCAGCCTAACACCTACGACCCAAATACAATTATTTATCTCTAATGTAATTGTCTGCCCCGACCTGGAATTATGACCAACCTTTCATCCTTCACTTTACATGTAGGTTCATAACCAATTACGGGATTCGTTTATATTATGTATAATTTTTAACCGACTTCAAAAAAAGGAGGAGGTTCTCAATTCAACTGTTTTTTTTATGTTTGTTACCTCAGAACTTTGGACTGGGCGAACCGATTTTGATAATTGTTTTTTAATCGAAAGCTGGTGGCTGTCATGTGGTCCCACATAAATTTTATTGAGATCTGACAATGGCATCCATGAGAAAACCACATAAGTCGTAAATTTGTGTTAAGATGTGCACGACAAATTGACGAATAACTCAATATCACGCCAACCGATTTCGATGATTCTTCTTTTAATCGATAGCAGGTGCTTGTCATGTGGTCCCACATAAATTTGAACGAGATCTGAAAAGTAGTTTTTGAGACTTTGAAGTCGGTTATTTTTTGTTAGTAAAATTTAGATTATATTTTGTAAAATCTTAATAAAAAGGTGTACAAAATAGTGTAATGGCATTCTCTACATTTCTACAAGTCAACCTTTGATGTTGATGAGATTATAAAAATAAAAGCTCAGGAATTTCCACTTCCGCAGTAGAAATAAAACATATACAGAAATAAAACTTTAGAAGCCCCCGATCCAAGATCAAAAATTTTCTGTCACACTAATACCTGACTCGGCCGGGAATCGAACCAATGACCCGCAGGTCGGTAGGCTGGGTTTAAAATTAGCATCAACTTATTACACAACGCCGTGTTGTTTATAAAATGCCACCGACCATTTCTTACATGACCTATGATTCCTATGTATTATGTATTTATGTTTAATGGAAATTGTTCTACTGAATTTAGTAATTTGCTGTTACGAACTGACTCAACTACAGTAATACAAGGCATCAACAATGCGTTGCTGCGAAAAAGAAGAAAGGAGAAAGAAAAGCTACCGCTTCCTATTCAACCGCATAATAATAATATGGCTTCGACCCATTAATGGCCCACTACTGAGTACGGGTCTCTCCTCATGAGGAGGCCTAGAGCATACTCCACCACGCTACTTCAGTGCGGATTAATGGAGGAGTTGGTGGCAACCCAAATTTTGGAAGTTATCATGCCGCCCGAGGACCTTCGACATGGATTAACGACTGTTATCTTACTATAACAACCAGGACCGACGGCTTTATATGTACTTCGAAGCACGGAAACGCTCAACAAATTGTAACTAATTGTCATCCATCCAACTACCGACCGCGCCTGCTGTTACCAAACTTTTTCTTAAATTTTGTTCTAATATAAACATTGATGCATTTCGATAAAAGTCCTTTAAACAGATGGAAATTTACCAATAACATATTACATTATTAAGGTTTATCGCTCAACTAATATTATACCGAAGAAACCTAATTTATAACGTATAGCGAGGACGGTTACGAAATTGATCGCCGCTACTATATATACTGACACGCACAGAGCTAGGACATCACTCACAGCTTCTCACAATCTACGACCACTCACCACTATGAAAGCTTTCGTAAGTATCCGAACTGCATCTTCGAGGGGATGGCAAAAAGAATATTAATTTTACCGAAAATAAAATAAAATATTATGTTGTAAATAATATTTTATAACTACAGATCTGCGGATAAAGTTTGTGTGGTACATATATTTTGTGCTATACGAGTATAAAATTTAATAAAAATAAGAAATGAAGTAGCTTAATTGTGCATTTCATTATGTATTTGCGTAGAATATCTCTACATCTATACTCTATACAAATAAATAAAATTGGAGTGTCTGTTTGTAATATTAAAATAACTGCTTTTTACTAAATGCATTTGGATGTATGCGCACGCACGGTACATATACCAAAACAACATTTTTTACAATTTTTGTCTGTCTGTCTGTCTGTCTGTTTGTTCCGGTTAATCTCTGAAATAGCTGGACCGATTTTGACGGGACTTTCATTGGCAGATAGCTGATGTAACAAGGAGTAACTTAGGCTACTTTTATTTTAGAAAAAAAATTTGCTTGTTAGGCGATACGAAGTTCGCCAGGTCAGCTAGTTACAACATAATACTGTTAAAAAATACCTAACAGTTAAATTTTATCATCTCTCATGAAACATTTATTTTCTCCACAGATTGTAACCCTCTGCGCCCTGGTGGCCTGTGCTGCCGCCGGCAATGTGCGTGAGAAGCGTGGCTACCTTGGCGGTGGTGGTCTGGGTGGTGGATACTCCGGCGGCTACAGTGGTGGATTGGGCGGTGGATTTGGCGGTGGATACGGCGGTGGTAACGGCGGCGGATACGGCGGCGGAGGCTCCGTGGCGACTGTGAGCTACGCGCCGCAAGTGGTCACCCAGAACAGGGTTGTCAACGTGCAGAAGGTGGTGGATGTGCCACAGGTTGTCAACGTGCGCAAGGTGGTGTCGGTGCCGCAGGTGGTTTCCGTCAACCGTGTGGTCGCCACTCCCGTCATCTCAACTGGATACTCCGGTGGTGGTTTGGGCGGTGGATACAGCGGCGGCTTCGGCGGTGGATACAGCGGCGGCCTCGGAGGTGGATACAGCGGCGGCGGCTACAGCGGTGGCTACAGCAGTGGGCACGGATCTGGTTCTGGATCCGGTTGGTGGTGAATAAACCCAACAGCACTCTAGTCAAGTATTCTTACCTACCATCTGTATAATATTGTTAACTATTTATATTTCATAAACAAATATTTTTTATAACACATCGTATTATTTAATCCAAACTAAACCTCAGTTCTTCAGCAACCTCGGCCGCGATTGCACAGAACCAAATCATTCTTACAAAACAAAAAACCAGTCGATTCATATTTTATCTTTGGATGAATCTATCTCATAAAGCCTCAAATGCTTTCATCATAGTAAAGTATTCTTTATGTTAACATTTTTTCTTTTAAAATAAACTTGTAGAGGCAGTCATCGAAGTGTAAAGTTCCTGATTGTTTCGAGATTCGGTTGTGTAACTAGTACAGATATAAAACCAAATTTTATATACTTGAAGGTTCTTTGTGGCGTTATCGTGAATCATAAGAAAATAATTCAAATATTTCGTAAACAGTCCTTTCTAAACAAAGTAAATGAGCTCTCTAGGTCTTTAAAGAACTTAGTTACACATGTAAAATTTGTAAAATTATTTAAACTAAAAGGTCGCAATTTACTTAGTAATCATATTTTTCGTTAATTACAAATGGTTACAGCTTGGTGTCCTCAGCAGATTTGTAATGCAACTCAAGAGTAACCTACTTCTTACGTACACTAAAGGTCATACTTTTATGAACAAATAAGACAAGTCAAATTAAGTAATTATACTTAATAAAACAGGAATTAAAAACCATTCTTAGAGGAAACTAAATTTTAATATTTTACACGTGTTTGCTTTATGCTTATTTTAATCCAAAGCACCTAATGATTATCATTACTACTACACGTCACCAAAACCCATTATTGTCCCGCTGCTGGGCTTGGATCTCTTCTCACAATGTGTGTTCATGTCATAGTTCACCAGGCTGGCCAAATGCAGATTGACAGACTTCGCATACCTTTGAAAACATTGTGAGGAACTCTAAGATATGTAGGTTTCCTTAAGATATCTTCCTTCACCTAGGCAAGTGATAAATCTTGTTTGTAGCCTTAAGGGTGACGAAAAAGCAGCCGAGCCACCTGATGGTAAGTGTTCACCGTCTCATAACGAACATAAACTCTTTTTACACCTTTTTTTAATAACTCTATGTCTTATTATCTCTCCGGGAATACTTCAGAAGGCACATTCCACAGTTTGCACGTGCGACTGTCGCTGTGCAAAAATCGGACAGTTTTTGGCCAGTGGTGGAACACGCACATAACTGTTTGAAGGTGCGTGCTAGGATTTGAACTCAGGCCCCCGCGTTTGGGAGACCTATGTTCCATCCACTGAGCTATCACTATTATGCTAATAAGAATATGCAAGTCTAAAATGTTCGAATTTCGTTAGTTATTGAGGAAGACTTCATTAAAAATCAATTAAATTTATGCATGTTAAGCAGTAGGTATAAATGCGCTGGAGAAGTGCCTGAATGTCACTCAAGTTTTGAGGCAGCGTCTTCAGGTTACCTAAATGCATAAATTCGTGAGTACTTATTAATTTAAATTTTATAAAAATTGGTCAAGTTCGTATTATTATACAAAGATCAACTTTTCCATGACTCAGCCGCTAATCATATCAATATACACGATGCATCTGATCAAAGATTGTCTTTTCCTATACAGTACGTAGCAATTCGTTGTGCTTTGCCCTAAAATGATAATATGAAAATAAGTTTATTCAAAATGAGTTGTATAAAAAAAATAATTTTATAAATCATTTATTGCCCAAGTGTTTATCATAACAAACGAAGATTATGTGTTAGTTGTTTGATCACAAAATTAAAGCGTGTGGTAATTTCTTATAACACAGCGGGCAACCCTGCTATTAGTTTCCCGTATTCACCGCAAGAAATTGAGGGCGTTAGTGTACACGCAAGCAGACAGTATTCCCGCGTTCCGTGCATGTTATGTTCGCGCACTTGGTGAATAAATTTGTAAGTTTGTGTGGTTTCAATAGACTGTGTATTTTTACAATGTGGTTGGTGTGCATTAAAACCTGATCCATGCTTTACGTTCTTAAAATTCCCTGACCCAAATAGCTCTACACAATATTACACAGTTTTGTTTCAAGTGGACACCTTAGAGATATTATTATCATGAAAAATGCAAATGACATCCATATCATGCCTTCTGTATTCACTGCATCTTTTTAGGTGTGCTGTAATTTTGGGAAAAATAAACATGAATTGAAATAATCATTATTATTCCACAGATTGTGGCCATGTGGGCCTTAGTAGCCAGTGCGTCCACTGGGTATGTGCGTAATGAACGTGATATCGGCATTTCAAGTGGTTACGGTGGAGCCTTTGGCTATGACTCAGCACCGAGCGCCGTCAGTATTAGTAAATATTTACAGTCTGGTTCAGCACCACAAATCGTTAATCCCAACAAAAAAGTAAGCGTCGCTATTTCAAACGGCTATGGTGAAGCATACGGCTATACTTCAACACCGGTCGTCAACAACAGAGACCTGCCGTCCAGTCTCGCGATTTCAAGTGGCTATGGTGGGAAATACGGCTACATCCCGACATCGAAAGTCGTCAAGAAAAAACTGTTATCTAGCGTCGCCATTCCAAGCGCTTACGGCGGTGCCTACGGCTATGACTTATCCACTGCTGCCATTTCAAACGGCTACCGCTTTACCTTACCAAGTAGTGCCGTGAATGTCAATAGCCAGTTGCAGTCTGATGTTGCAATTTCAAGCGGTTACGGTGGAGCTTACGGATATATCACTACATCAAGAATTATGGATAGAAAAGACTTGCCGTACAATGATGTTGTTCCTGGGAGCTACGGGTCTTCACCGATATCAATCGGTACTATTAAGAATGTAATGCAGAAAGTGGACATGTCAAAGGTCCAACACACTACAGCAGACAAGATGCTGGTAATGCCGCAACTACTCCTTAACTATTTACCAGGATATTCAGGCTACGGCAACGGGATCAGCTCCTACTCGGGATATTCACGCTCCCCTATTTATCCAGGCTATGGATTTGCCTATGCTAACGGATGGTTGTGAAGAGCCTAGTAATTTTTTTTTATTCCAATAACTGTGCGTTTATTGACGTTTGACATACATCTAAGCTTTCTTATTACTTCCTTCCTTATCTTCATGATATAATTTTATATATTTTTTTTGGGTTTCTGTAATAAAAATGATGTCAATGAAAGCCTATTTTACACTTACCATTTGTACTCATAAATATCATTTCACGATGGAATAATTGAGATCTGATTGGAATTTTTGTTTTAAAAAATGGCATAGGTATCCTTACTTTCTAATTTCTTTCCTTCACTAAAGAATTGATTATTAATTTCTTGTACATACCTAAATATAAAAAAATTAAAGATATATGCAGAATTCGAACCCCAGACCACGATGCGGGCGATCGGCATTCAAACCTCTAATCTATCACGGCTATAATATAGAGATAGTATACAGTTGCATTTGGCAATAAAAAGTATAATTTGTGAGTGTCGCCGGATACCCGACCAGCACCGGCCGTGAGATTGGAACGCGATGAGCCTATTTCATTGGCCTTGCGATCGCCGGACGCACCTTTACGATAATCGGTATCATTTGAATATCGGAAACTATGTGTGCGAATCGATTGCTTTGTCCGTTTCTATCCTAACTCAGATCGATCATCGTGACGAAATTGTGGAGCAGTTGTCCGTCTCATTTCGTCAGTGCCAAATGTTGGCTTGGTGTAATAATGTGAGACCAGAGATGACACACTGAGATACTTGATACTTGTTTTAATTTCGAAACTTATTTTTTTGCAAAACAACGCACTTGTTATATTTGGATCCCGGTCCCATTTAGATTTTGAATAGATTCAAATGAGTTGTTTGCCAACAACTACAATTAGTTTGATGCAGTCTAAGATCTATAACCCAAGAAAACATGGTAAAAGACTTTACATAGGCAGGTAGGAACGCTGACGCAGGCAATTTATTATTGTCCTTACCGCTACATATGACCAATGATGGGTCAAATCTTCTTTGTACCGCGGGAAGTTTACGATGACATCATACATGTACGTACGTAAGTACTGTATGCGTTTACAAAGCGTGCGAAAGTACATAAGTAGGTTTAAGGCACCTTCAGATATTTAATGACATACAATGTCTCCTTTCCTCTGCAAGAATACTGCTACTCTTAGCATCAAAACTGCATCAGTGTGCACACTTTCATCAAAGCAAACTTAAGCAAAATATACGCTTGAGAAATGTTAGTGTATAGAAGCACTTAGTTTCACAGATCACAGGTGCAGCATTGCCTAATTGTCGACTTCCTAAATGTCGTGTAAATGTCAGTAAGGGTTAAAACCTTATAATATACTTAAATCGATGAAGTTGTAATGAACCTTGATATTTGTTCCGAATATTGCCGGATTTTGTTTAATAAAATATATTTGCTGTGACTCATAGTCATGATAATCATCCACAGATATTTAAATCGCTTATTTATTAAAAATAGCTAAATTGCTGGAAATTGACAGCCCTACGAATAAGACTGGCTCACACCTGGCTCTGTTTAGATTATGTAAAGACTAAATACTGCATTAACATAATAATAGTGTTCACTGTTCACATTAAGGAGCTTATTCAATGCATGTATTTCTATTAGCAAGTCTTAACAACATATAATGGAAATCAACATTATATTATTGACACTAAGTTGTTTGTTCGATTATCCTTTATCGGAAATTCATTCATATATTTAAGTATCATCGGCCCATACAAAGCCTTTTGTATTGAGTACCTGAGAGCATTGAATGGTGATGAAGAATTGCGTAGGGTGAAGGTATTGGCAGAAGGGGATGCACCAGCGTATTCCTTGTAGATCCCGGAGCACCCCGTTTTGCCTCAAGTGGCAATGGAGGGAGTTTTGGTGGGACTTTCATAAGGGACCCAGGTTTGATTGTCAGCCGGGACAGATATTTTTATGCCAGATAAATATTCGTGCTCGGGTCATGGGTTTCATCAGTTATAGTCATATTTCATTTGTGTTGTCCATGTCACTCGTGGCACAGGGAATTTTACTGGAGGTATGATTGTACAACCGTTTAAAGTCCCGGGTTCGATTGCCAATTTTAATTTAAATGTCAGCAATGACTCACCCGAAATATACTAGAACGTTCTCTGTTTACTATGATTAAAATTATAAAGGTAATTTGAATAAACCATTAAGCAAACGTTGCCTTGATCAAGAACGGAGATAATATATGTATAGCGCTAAGCTTGAGAACAAACATTATTTTAATGCATATGTTGGTATTATGCTATCAGCAAGCTTTCTCAATAATTTATTATCAGCCATTGTTTGGCAACCTTTTGTATTTGAGTGAAATATTTACCTGCTCTACATTTACTTAATTCATAGTAAAACATTATGCTAAATAGCATTAATTTAACCAATGATTTAGTGTTCGAAAATATTTCTTTTACTCATAGCAAATAATTTTTCCGTCGAACGGCGTCAGATATGAAATACAGCCACACAATTACATAACTAATTATATTAACGAGTATTCATTGCACTCCTTTTAAAATAATTGCTTTATAAGAAAAATCATTCACAAAGTGAATTTTATTTGACCTTCCAATTCAGCACTACATTGTAGAATCGCTGAGAGCTAATTTTTTTTGTGAACCTTTGCCTTACTTCACTATTTACTTTAGTTACGTATTTAAATTTCTCGTTGTGTAAATTGCGGATTAACTTGATATTTCATATTTAAAAATAGAATAATATGGCTGTAAATTTTAAGCTCTCATTTTACTTGTTTCGGTCGTTAGCCCAAAAGTCCCCATCTTCTTTGTTAGAATACTGGAAGCGGCTGTTAGCGGCTACATAAATTTAAATATTGTATCTGATGCAATTCTTGTATATAAATGTTTACTAGTGAATACGTAGTTAATCTGTGCCGTACATCATTATGACACGATGAGTTGACAACAATTCTTGCTAGTGCGCTCTGCTTAACAACTGACGAGACTGTAGCGTTAGATTAGGTCCCTCCAGTTGGAGATTTTTTAATGGAAAGCTGCTGTGGACCATAGCGGTCTTTACTCTTTAAAGGTTCACGCGAACAGAGGGGCGAGCTTGCAAAGGTTCAGCAGTGACAATAATTGAGAAGAGGGAGGATCAGCTCACTCTCATCGAGTTGAGGTTGCAAGCATTCTAAGGGCATCCTGTGAGGTTCAGACCTCGGCTTAGGACGTCGCTTAGTTGAGGCATCGGGGCAAGACTGCCGTTCACGCGGGAATGCTTTGTACCCAGTTGGAGGTCCTTGGTCGCTGGGTTTGCACTGCCTTAACCTTTACTCATGCAAGTGGTAGGGTTTTCACCGGTCTAGCTAGCAAGTAATCTCCTGTAAGCGATTATGCAATATTTATTGACATGTTTGGTTCGCAGTGCGGGACACCCAGTAATACTGCGTATTCCTTGCTTCTTTTTTGGGTGGAAGTGAACCGGTGATGCCTTTGTAGGTGATGCTTTACCTGTAAAAAACCAGCAACTTTCCAAAAATGTACTTACGACATGAGTGACATAGCAAGACCTGCTGAATAGATGATCTGAAGAAGAGAGTAGTCATTTCCTGCATCCAGAAAGCTGAAGATGCATGGATGCATGTCAATACATTTGATTTGATGAAAGTTTTAAAAAGAAACGTTTACGTCTAATTTGATTTATCCGTACAAGCGAGATTTAGGTACAAACAGCCTAAACTAGCTTCATATGTATCTTATGTATCGAAAAAACGTTAATTACATGAGCTTTTAGTCCAATAAAACATTATAATTGTATAATGAGTGAGCACTTAGGTCTCTGTGCCGATTACGTAACATTGAGAGTAATGTTCGAGATTTTATATGTCAGGATGATAATAAAAGTCGTAATATGTCAATATTACTGGTTTTTATTGTTAATTATCACAGAATTATAACAAGAGGTCCCTGAGAAGGAAAGGTTTCAGTGAACGAGGTCGCGTTCCTTATTTACACATTATTATTTGTACTGAATGTTATGTACTTATGTAACAAACATTTGATAGGTTTTAATACTAAGTCATTAAATTTGTAATTTAATTTACATATATAATTTTAGTATAGAAGATTAATAAAGAATTAAACAGAAAAACACGTAAGTCTGTCACAAGGTAAACTAAAAAATGCCCGCGACATTTGATATACGGTATATCGCTATTTTTTAGATTTCAGATAAAATATACATAAAGAGGTCGTACATATGGTATATTATATTAAAAATAAATACTTTCAACATAAAATTAAGCTTATGAAATAGTCTCTTGTTGCTTTACTTGAGCGATATTCAGAATAGATTTAAATAAGTTTGAATCGAGAAACATATAAAAACAGAACACTTTTACGAGTATATCATTAAGATATAGCCAAAATCTGTCGTCAGTTCACGTTCGGTTTACCACCAGCCCCTGTTCCAACCGCCGCCGTAGCCGCCAGACCAGCCCCTGTTCCAACCGCCACCGTAGCCCCGGTTCCAACCGCCGCCGTAGCCCCGGTTCCAACCGCTGCTGTACGATGGGGCGTACACCACGCGGGTGTATCCTGGGCTCCAGCCACCGCCTCCGATGAAACCGGCTGATGCTGCGCCAAGCACCACGGCCATCAACAGGAAGGTTACCTGGAATGCGACATTTATAATTTAGTTTTTTTACTCTGTATTTTAACAACTTTAAATAACAAAAATTATGGCACACCTCTGTACAAAACTAATTGATAAAAATCCCGACGTTCTTTTCTGAAATAATAATTTTGGATTGGCAGAAAAAGTATTAAATTCAATCAGGCCCTTCGTAATTTTGGGTGCTTTGTAATTACATTTCACCACGGGTTGATGAGGAGATAAAGGGCAATCCGTGTATTGGAAGTTCTTATCCCATACGAAGTACCCCGACATAGCTCAAGACTTTTAAGCATTTAACGATTACAGTCGGAACAGACAGCACAAAAAGCGTTCCCAAGGACGAAATCACCCAAGAAAGTCCAAGTAGCATACGGGAGGCATCGCTGTACTCTTTGATCACTTAAGGGTAACAAAAGCCGACGTACTCTGTAATTCACGTGAATTTATGTCCTAATTTGTTGTAATGTTAGGTTGATAAAATACACCTCACTAATTTAATTTGAGAATTGAGTTCGTTGAAGTCTTAAACACTGATAAAATTAACTTTTTGTATGAAGCAAAGTTTGATATAATAAAATAATTCCGCGATAATTTATTGAAATTAATAAATAATATGAGAAAAAAATGCGTATATTCAAAAATGAATTTTAAATACTCACAAAGAATTTCATTTTGTTTATTGCAGTCTGCTTCGGGGTACCGAGTCAGAATGTTACAAGATCCGCATCCTCGGGTTTATATACGAATTCTCGCAGGACTGCATATGACGCACTATTGTAGGCAACAAGTTTCAAAGTCGTAATATGTCAACAAATAAACAAGTAGGACAATAACTTTAGGCGGTGACGCTCTCATGTGTGGACGCGTCTCTTTGTTTTGATCGCATTAATGTGCAGTAGCATCATTCTACGTTACGGTCGTGGAGGATACACTACTCCATTGATGTTTTGTGAAAAAAAATTGTATTTGTAGGGTGATAAGGTAGTGTAAGTTGATTGCAGTCGTTCTCCCTACTAGCGGTAAAATTGATATAGGAGGAGTATCAATAAAATAAAGCAATAAACGCTAGCACACTTAGTAGGTTTTTACCTGTGTCGCGGGTGGCATGGATGATACATATAACACATCACAATATCACCCATGATCCGAGTACAAATATTTATCTGCTCTGGCCGGGAATCGAAACCGGAACCCTTTCTTCGCAGGAAGGGTCGCTACCAACTAGGCTACAGGGTCGTCGTATGTGAAGTATGTTCTTGAAGGTATGTGCAATCTGCCTATTGGACCTAAAAATTGTGATGATGATATTATTTTCCTGTGGAAATTATAGTTGGATCGTTTATAAAGATATTACAGTACATACTTTTTTAGTTTATATTTTTGTGTTTTTTGTGATGCAGTTTGATTTAATAAGATGGAGTTTCTTCTCTTTGTCATGTGATTAGTTTCAGGTTACTGTGAAATTAATGATTTTTCCATGGACGATAGTGTAAAACCTGGACCACAACTTCATGTTTAAAAATATATTTGACGACCCTGTAGCCTAGTTGGTAGCGACCCTGCCTGCGAAGCGAGGGGTCCCGGGTTCGATTCCCGGGCGGGACAGATATTTATGTGACAGATAAATATTTGCACTCGGGTCATGGGTGTTATTGTGATGTGTTATAGTCCATACTCCATGCCACCCGCGACACCGGTAATAACTTACTACGGTGGTATGAGTGTGTTAGCATTTATTTATTTATTTATAACGAGTAACCGCCCTCGCTTTGCTTCGGTTTTCATATTTTTTACAGCATAATGACTGTAATACTGTCAATTTGGATCCCAATGAAGTGACCAACTCATCTAATTTCATTTTATTTATTTAAACTTTTGAACCTTTCAACAATGTAAAAGGTACAAAGGCGGACTTAATGATAAATTTTTACTATCTACTTTTTAAATCTGTTAATAATTGATCATACTAAATGATCATAGTTGTTTTGAATGATACTGGAGTTACCGCGCATCCTAGATTGTGTAGTAAAAAAGTAATTAGCATAAGCGTCTGTACCTCTCGATCTGAAGCACTTCACTACAGAAAGTACAGAAGCGAGGCAAAACCTACCGTATCCTGAACACATCATTAAATTAAATTAAATATGCGAGACTTCACAAAGATATATTATTGATAAGTCATACTTATGCCAGATGAATATCTGAAATTTGCAGTCTAATTTTAGTTCGCCGTCTTACAGAAGAGAATAGAATAAATTCTACTTTACAGTATGATCTACTGAAAATTAGCTGGTTCCGTATAAAAGTCAAGGAGTCTAATATAGGTGTGGTGAATTCCACCGGACATTAATTATCTTGGGTCATCGAATTAGTTTAAACAAATAAGCAATAAAGGTTTTGTTATTGAAGGATTTATGAGTCATTGTGACCAGGTGAAGGTGAAAAAAACGATAATATTTAGTAGTAATCGATAGACTTTGTTTAAATTATTATTTATTTATGAATGATGATCAAATTATTATGTAACGAATAGGTGCAGAATACATATTGGAGTATTTTATGAGATAATTAGCTTCGGGGTAAGAATATGAATCGATTTAGATCATGAAAAACAACTTAACCTAATTGGGAAATTGGTGTTGTCTAATGTCAATTGAATGTGGCGTTGGTACCTTGCTTTCTGGAATAGTAATGACTTATTTAGTATAATGATGA
The DNA here is from genome assembly GCA_951805285.1 of Thymelicus acteon. Classification (NCBI taxonomy): domain Eukaryota; kingdom Metazoa; phylum Arthropoda; class Insecta; order Lepidoptera; family Hesperiidae; genus Thymelicus; species Thymelicus acteon. The sequence continues at coordinate 10,910,442 of OX638228.1, forward strand.
CAATGACACATGCCCACACATAGTAAACTTAGGTATAAACATCCAATAAACACACTACAACACATGTACCGAATCCAAATCTTCAACGACCCACATAACACATACAGGCTACAACTTTTAAATCTCAGGAGAGACATAGGCCTTCAATCTTCCTGTTCAACTTTTGTTTTATTAATTTAATTATAGTTAGCACTCATCGTTCAACTTATTCCTACGTCATCATTTAACTATCGTTAAAGAATGAAAGAACTTCAATCCATGTTGACCGGATTCATGGAAGTTCAGGGTGCGAAAATAATTATCGTTTTGTTGCACAGAAAGCTGTGGAATGAGCGTCCTTTTGAGATATTCCCTAAACGTTATAAGGTAGAGTTCAATGGCCTCATTGCTACTTACCACAAAGTAGAACTGCGGTTTAATTAGCTAACAACATGTAAAAAAGCGTAGAAGTGCTCTTCTCCAAGGTCTTTGCACATTGCTAACTCCTTTGTTTTACTCCTATAGTTTATTTAGGTGATAATTAAATCTTTTGTAACCAAGCCTGTTCGCGACTGTACTTCAAGCTATAAAACTGACATAAATAAATATTGAGACATAGGACTGCCTCTGCAAATACGAGCGACACTGCGGTCTTCTCAAAGTATTTCATTAATTACAACAATAAAACACGGAAATAAATAGGTATTTAATGTTATCCAACCTACAGAAGAGCAACTCGATAGAGTACGTTCCTAGTCTTGACTTGATCATTTCTGACCAGCTGGCTGTAATGGACTATTTATGAGGTCAAGTAAGATTATTACGCCCCAACTCAGAGTCACTAACGGTTACTTTAATCGCTCCTTAGTAACGGAATCACCGTACAATTTCTGTACTAAGCAGCGATTTAATGTGATTACTACACAGTATTTCAAGTTAGTCTTCAAAAGTAATAAAATAAGTGACTACATTTGAATAGGATTATGGACTTGTTTCTGTTGATGTGGAACATCAACTGGACTCAATTGCAGGTCATGATCATATAATAGAGGCCACCTACTTTGGCTAAAATGCCCTGATATATATCCGACTCATATAAACAGGAAGTAATTTACAATATCTGTTTGCAAAGTGTAAAGGTTAAAAAGGATAGGCCAAGTATGCAAATAATTTGGTATTTTTACACGCTTTATTAATAGCTTCACTTGTATGTTTGTAACCAACTTCTTTGGACTTGATTTTGACCCACTTCAAATGGTCAGATTTCATTTAAACTTCGTAGACTTATCGAGGACCGATGACAATAGGCATGATGATTGATTTTGAAATACTGTTCTATATTGTTGGGACATATATTATAATTACAACGTATATCATATTTCCGCAAAAAAAGGTTTAGTATAAAATAAATACATTTCAAATTATAAGTTTAAAATTCGCACTAAAATGCTTCAAACTGTCATGGCGTGGTTGTGACGATAGTCCTCAGGAAAACAAAAGACAATACGTCATTATTAGTATGGTGATATTAATTTGTTTTACGTCAGTAATTCGCGCTAATTGAGACTGACTGGCGTTTTAGCTAAAATGGCGGCTTGCCGTATTTTGTAGTTTTATTTTATCAAAAATATTGTTTATCTCGCTAATAATAATACGATAAATGCGTGTTTTGTAATCCATTAATAGGGTTTAATTAAATAAATACATAATTTTAGTGATTTTCACTTACTGTCATCATGCCTATTCAGTATTAAAAAAAAAAGACAGAAAAAAACTAAATTTAATTTCAAAAATCTTATTCATCAAATTTAAAACGAAAAAATAAATAACAGTTAAAAAAACTAAATAATACGCTTTTATAGAAAATCCAACTAAAATAGAAAATTTTGAATTAAGAATCGTGTAATTGTAATAAAAGCGTGGGGGGTGGATGGTGTCAATGAGTAGAAGGATTATTATTTTAATAATATCTTAAAAAGCATCCCACGCTTTTTTTTACAATTACACGATTCTTAACATTTTTAGTTGGATTTTCTATAAAAGAGTGTTTTTTAGTTTTTTTAAACTATTATTTATTTTTCCTGTTACTTCTTACCACCATTAAAACATAACAAAGTGTTCCATTGCTCAATGTGTCCGCAACGCCAAAAACAGAACCCGATGGAGACGCATTGTTAGCGCTGCAATCAGGAGATCGAGAACTTGACTCAACCAACAGCATCATAAGACCACGACCACTCTACTAAGAGTGAACGACTAAAAAGGGAGTTCTTAACAATATAAGAGAACCCCGTAGCCTAGTTGGTAGTGACATTGCCTACGATGCAAAAGATCCCGGGTTTGACTCCCAACTGGGGCCGATGATCATGACAGTAAATATTTGTTCTCGTATCGTGGGTGTTAAGGATGTTTTATTTATGTTGTCGACGCAGAGAATCCTAGTAAGCGTTATATTTTATATTTTTTTTATTAATGATCTTTGACCATGACAATAAATATAATCACAAAAGTGGGTTCACGCCATCGCTTAAAAACAAGAGACCTTTATCAGTGCAATCTGAATTGTTCCCATAGCGATGACCCTTTGAAGGTTACATTATACTATCAAAGCATAGTCACATTTTATGGTTTTCTTTAACTTTTAATTGGCTAAAGCAACCGATTAAGATATTACAATACAATGCAATAATCTTGATCGAAAAAAACAATAACAAATTAAAAACGATCTGCGAACCTAACGTACAATGCCGGCCTTACAACTAATACAATAGACTCCTTCAGGGAACCATGACTTAAAGTAAATAAAATATTACAATATAAAGAGCGTTCATATTGTTTATCTCTCTAAGAATTTTTTGCATTTTTGAATGCGTCGAATGCCAGACTAGACAGACTAATATTAAAGAATTTCGAAATACACTCTCTATTATTATTCGAAATACAATCTCTATTGTTGTATGTTTCGTCCGGGGCACCATATAAGAGGCGACTTTGAATGACAGATACTAAAGATTTTTAATTGGATGATTACAAATATTTTACTAATAAGACTAACCTATATATATGTATACAAGTTCTCTTACTAATCTATATACATACTAGCTGACCGGGCAAACGTTGTTCTGTCAAAAATTTTTTAGGGGTAGGGGGATGAAAAATAGATGTTTTCCGATTCTCAACCCTAGCCGATATGCACGCAAAGATTCACGAAAATCGGTCGAGCCATTTCGGAGGAGTTCAACATCTAACACCGTGACACGAGAATTTTATATATAAGACTAGCTGACCGGGCAAACGTTGTTCTGCCAAAAAATTTTTAGGGGTAGGGGGATGAAAAATAGATGTTGTCCGATTCTCAACCCTAGCCAATATGCACGCAAAGATTCATGAAAATCGGTCGAGCCGTTTCGGAGGAGTTCAACTTCTAACACCGTGACACGAGAATTTTATATATAAGATGTATAGAAAACACAACAAAATTTTGTACGGATTCCAACAGATATGCCTCAAAATGGTTTCATTTGAAATGCAATTATCCGAAGATTTGACCACTAATATAAGGCATTAGGCACATTCAGTCCATTCATAAAGTCGATTTTCCACTTTTCCCATACAACAATTTGAAGAATAAAGATGGCGTATAAACAGACTGTCACACAAAAACACTGATATGTCACTGTCATCAGATTTTTTTTAGCGTAGTGTAACACGCTGGGTATCCACTAGTGAATAATAACTACTGATAGTCTTATTAATACCCAATGCTAGAGGACCTACCAACTTAATACAGACCCTCCTGCAATCCTATTCAAGGTTTGTCATAGATGTCCATGAGCGGCAGGGGATGGCGGCACTGCAAGCTCATTTGATATCCTCATGACATAAAAAACACGAAGAATTCGCCGTCCAGAGTCCAAAATACTAAATAGTAGTAGGTCTTGGCTTTTAAATACTACTAATCTGACAATAACAATAATTATAACTGGAACCGCGGCCTTAACATGCTTTCCGAAGCACGAATTTTGCTACTACCGGTCACTACATATAAATAATAAAGTACCTTAATACTTAAGTATATTGCACAGTACAGAACACAGTGTTCCGTATTGCACGGTCATTTCAAGAGTTCAGTCTTCTCAGAGAACTTAAACCTAATTTCTTGAAGCGCTTGCTTTTACAAGATTATTTTTTCCCGAAATGAAGCGAAAACGGGTGCAACAACCTCTTTCATTCAATTGACAATTAAAAGCGGCCAAGTGCGAGTCGGACTCGCCCATGAAGAGTTCCGTAGCAGCAAATAACATAATATAAAAGTTCTTGTAGTTCGTTGTAACTTTGATCGATGTTTTTTGCGGTTTACGATTTATGACGTATTAAAAAAAAACTACTTACTAGGTCTCGTTCAAATCAATTTTCGTTGGAAGTTTGCATGGTAATGTACATCATATATTTTTTTTAGTTTTATCATTCTCTTATTTTAGAAATTATAGGGGGGGGACACACACATTTTACCACTTTGGAAGTGTCTCTCGCGTAAACTATTCAGTTTAGAAAAAAATGATATTAGAAACCTCAATATTATTTTTGAAGACCTATCTATAGATACCCCACGACCACCCCGGACGGACGGACGGACGGACGGACGGACGGACGGACGGACGGACGGACGGACGGACGGACGGACGGACGGACGGACGGACGGACGGACGGACGGACGGACGGACGGACGGACGGACGGACGGACGGACGGACGGACGGACGGACGGACGGACGGACGGACGGACGGACGGACGGACGGACGGACGGACGGACGGACGGACGGACGGACGGACGGACGGACGGACGGACGGACGGACGGACGGACGGACGGACGGACGGACGGACGGACGGACAGACAGACAGACAGACAGACAGACAGACAGACAGACAGACAGACAGACAGACAGACAGACAGACAGACAGACAGACAGACAGACAGACAGACAGACAGACAGACAGACAGACATGACGAATTTATAAGGGTTCCGTTTTTTGCCATTTGGCTACGGAACCCTAAAAATGTGTTATCAAGTTAATTGAGATTGATTAATACTGATTGCAGCAAAAGCTCCGCTGACTGATGCTAGTACATAATTAATTTACCTGATGATTTAATGATAGACACTGAATTACAGCAAAGCTCAAAGTTTATTAATCTTCTTTGAAATCGGGAATATTCGCAAATATCCAAATATTGTACTTCACATAAATAATTTTAATATAAGTTATTACTAGTATGTTATTTTGAATTGTATGATTTATTAAGACAGGAAATGTAATGGTACTTGACCTTTTTACTAAGCGTGAAAAAAGGAATAAATATTTATAAAATTTATAGTTTAGATATTATTACTAGAAGGATTTATGTGGAATACGACAATTGAATTGCTCACTTGAATTTATTTGATGATATAATTTAAGTTGCTAAATACTCGTAGAATCTAAAATCTAAAATATCAACTAGGTGGGATTGTGGTCAAGCATTAACTTATTAGTGTAAAAAAAAGTTATAAAAATTGAAAGTTTTTAATTTTTAGTTAGCTACTCTTGTTAGAACTAATGAGATTATTGCGTAAAAGCAAAGCAAAGCAAAGCAACAACCCATAATTGTCCCACTGCTGGGCTCGGGGTCTCCTCTCACAATGTGAGGGGTATTAGGCCATAGTCTACCACGCTTGCCAAGTGCGGATTGGTAGACTTCACACACCTTTGAGAACTTTATGGAGAACTCTCCGGTGTGCAGGTTTCCTCACGATGTTTTCCTTCACCGAAGCAAGTGATAATTAACTTCTAATACGCACATAATATTTGAAAATTAGAGGTGCGTGCCAGGATTTGAACTCGGGCCCCTTCGTTCGGGAGACCAACGTTCTAACCGCTAGGCTATCACTGCTCTATTATTGCGTACTTATAACCATTTGAAGAGATAAGTAAAATACAATAAAATTAAATATAACAACTCTCAATTATATCATTGTTTTATTGACGAGCATTGTTTGTATGTTTATTATGTACATCATGGTATTACGTCAAATTTTTCATTCGTGAAGAATTAGTTAAAACATTCCCTAGGCCACATTAACATTTGGTGAGTCTTTGTTTAATATAAGAATACTAACTAGCTTTTGCCCGCAGCTTCGCCCGCCTGAAGGTTTTTCAGTGTTTATCTCTTTAGGGTGGGAATTTCCAAAACTCCTCTCTTACTAAACTCCCCAAGGAACATACATGCTACATTTCAGCTTCTTGCGCCTAGTAGTTTCGGCTGTGCGTTGTCTTTCAGTCAGTCAGTCAGGCACTCAGTAACGGAAGATACTTGATTATAAAATTGAGAACATCGACTTATTCTTTAGATTACCTTACAGACGTAAAGATAACATGTAATTATTTATGAAATAAAAACATTTGTAATAATAAACATTGAGTTTTACTTTAAATAAATTTATTGATGTAGGTACGCATTGTAGTACCTATATAGTAAAAAATCAAACAAAAATGCACCAATAAAGAAACAACAATGGTATAAAATTTTGGAATATTCAAAGAACAATGCCCAAAAATTATTTTTATTTTTTGTAGCGTCTTAAAACGTCAGTTATACCGAAGCAATTTAATATTTTTTTACGTATTTTAAAATTAATATCTGTACCCGTATTACCCACGGTAAAATAACTTAAATAATAAGTGATGATTTGACTATAATAATAACGATGTCGATATTGTCCATTTCCATTCGGTAAAAATGTTACCATTTCATACTTTTCTACTTTAATGGTAGAAAATATATTTTGATAGTCGTACATATTTTCTGATTTTAATTATTTCATATTGTATAATGTGAGTAATTTGGGCAATCTTTAATAAATAAGAAATAAGTAACACTCTGCTTGAACTTTTTTATTTTTATATTTAAAAATATTTCTTTTCTTCATGTTCATAAAATTCTTTTATGTAATTTAATCTTTCAGTAGTAGTAAAATGGCAACTTTTGAATCGTTTTTAAAATTGACGTTGACGTTTAGTGATCAAATCGTGACATCGCATACTCTTCCGGCACGGTTGTTTTGTTGTGTACCAGGTACTCTATGTATAATACTTCTATGGTTATAAAACATTCAATATCAAAATACTTTAGTTCTGGGGTGTGCCTGCTGAAAATTCTTGTATATCTAAGCTCAGAAATTAATGCTGTATTTTTTAGATTTTTTTATTTTCAGACGCTTAATTTGAAAATGAATTAAAACAATGTATGGCAGTTTGGCATTGTTCTTTAGTTGAGTAATAAAATTGTAAAGATCGTGTATCACCGACTTTAATCCATCGTAACGTATATGTATTCCCAGCCATGGGACCAACCATTGTTCCATCCGGAGCCGATGTAGCCCCTGTTCCAGCCGCCGTAGTTGCTCAAGCTGCTGCCCCAGCCACTGTTCCAACCACTGCTGTACGCGGGGTAGAGGAAAGTTTCCATATTGGAATAGTATCCTAATATGGAATTTCGCTATTTCTCGTAAACGAATAATCCTAACATAATATATAACATATACAGTGATCTTCCATGTCTTTCAATAATCATCACTACGCATTGTTTACACGATTGTTTCAATGTTTTGGAGGTTTATTTTTGTGTTATTGGGTTTAGTAAAAAATCTAATATATAAAATTCTCGTGTCACGGTGTTAGAAGTTGAACTCCTCTCAAACGGCTCGACCGATTTTCGTGAATCTTAGCGTGCATATCGGCTAGGGTGGAGAATCGGACAATATCTATTTTTCATCCCCCTAAATGTTAAGGGTGGTCCACCCCTAAATTTTTTATTTTTATTTTTTTAAACTTTTGACAGAACGAAGTCTGTTCGGGCAGCTAGTAATATACATGTTTAGATTTGTTACAATTATCCAAATATGGACACTCTGAGGGGTATTTAAATATGATCTATGTTCTATGAAGAGGATATACAGTTTGACTCGGGCAGTGAGTCTGATGCATTGATAGGACAGGAAGCTCCAGACTCAGAAAAGTCAGAAGATGCAGAATGTATGTTATGAAATGGACATGGATAAAATGCCTCATGAGCGGGCTCTGGCACATGGTGATTGCGCTGGTGCAGAGTTTGACACGTGGGTTTGTGACTTTTGGAAGTAGATTAAGTTCCTTTTAAATTTTGACCAAAGTTCCTATAGGATCTCTGATAAATTTAAGTTTACTATTGATAGTTTTGTAGAATTCCATATTTATATGGGTCCCTATTCCATAATTGGACACCTTTATGTTGATTTCGTTTTTGAGAAAATTTTATAATTTAGATTAATGTATGTAAATTTAAAAATAAATTAAGCGCACATGTATGACTGATTATTACTAATTACCAATAAAAGTTTTTGATTTCGAACATATATAATATTTTTAATGTCCTAAAACAAAATGGTATTCCATATTTGGTTGCTTTCTTCTACACTTCTTCGGAGTTACCGTCGTTCCAGCCGCTGCCCTCGATATGCCCAGCCAACGCCACGCCAAGCGCTATGGCCACCAACAGGATTGCCAACTGAAAAAAATCGAGAGTAAATTTATTCGTTCTACACATTGAAGTATTATTATTAGCATAATAATGTAGAACCAACACCGCGAACACAATATATGTCCCAATGAATTGGCGCCGATCGGCTTTAATTTTCAATGGATTCGTTCGTTTTTGAAAGGAGAACTGGGCTCAATTTTGAAAATAGAACCTCCCGGCGGGACACACATTTTGTTCGAGATCGCTGTTCTATGACATTATACTTCAATGGTTCTACACGATTTAACATTTTTTATTCAAATTCAGTGACACTTGAGTCATTTAACTTTTTTTTATAGCCTGAAGGGCTGACGAAAAAGCAGACGGGCCACCTGATGGTAAGTGGTCACCGTCGCCTATGTACATGAGCAATACCAGAATAATCGCCAATGCATCGCCAGCCCTGAAGGAGAACTCTTTTTACACCTTTTTTGAAGAACCCCATGTCATAGCGCTCCGGGAATACCTCACAATCAGAAGGAAGCTCATTCCACAGCTTGCAAGTGCGTGGCAAAAAAGATCGTGAGAATCGGACCGTGGAAGTTCTCCACGAAACCAATCTGTGTGGATGAAACTTCAGTCTTCGGCGAGTGGTGCAATGGTGAAAAGGTGAAGTAGGCATCAAGTCAAACAATTCCTCGGAGCACTAACAGTTGTAAAGACGGTAGAACATTTAATAAATTATTATTATTTATTTCATTTACGAGTAACAGATACCTATGTTTGTTAGTAAGACTTATAACTATGTTAGTAATTAACCTAAACAGACTAAAGATAAAGAATCTAAAGATAATTGAAAATAAAGAGTTACAAATAATAATAATCATTAAAAATCACTACATAAATAAAATCAATGATTTTTTTTATAAAATACTTACGTAAAATTTCATTTTGTATATTGTTTCAAGTTACTGATTCAGTATGTAGGTAGATGGAGATTCACATATTTATATACATATCGCTAGAGACAAGGATGCATTCCAGTTAGAAAATATTATGCAAATTTAGTGCATTTTGACATTTCGTTTATTTTAGTGCTTAAGATTAGTATTAAAATTGAATGGAAAATACTACTGTTATGACGCTGAATGATCAGAATACGATTATCTTTCAAAGATTTCCTTAAGATTTTCTACACACTTTGATGTCCTTTTAATCCTAATATTATGTGTATAGAGTTCAAAATTACCTTAATTATGACATTGGAGATAGGCACTTGCAGGAATTCTTATTTATATGATACTGCGTAAATATTCTACGAACATACTTCTTTTTTCCATTACACTCATGAAACTTAGTAATTGTAAGTATGTATAACAACATTTGTGATTGTACTCTTAGCAGTAGTTATTCCTATAGAGTCCCGTGACCTAGAGAGTATTATTAATGTGTTTCAGCCTCTAGAATATTTACAAAATATAATAGTTAAGATCTTTAGTTACTTTAATTTTCTCGAGTCTCGAGAAAACTGAAGCCATACCCAGTATTATCCAGTATTAAATTTTTGGTGTTATTGTTTATCGTCCATGTGTAAAACATTGCATTGGTTTTTGAAGCGAAGCGAGTTGCAGTTTCTAGTTTCTAATTTGATGTCCGCATCCGCATCCAGCGAATTAACCTCGCCAACGATGTTGATTTATGCATGCGAAATGCCCTCTAGTCTTCCCTCAACATAACTTGCAATACACTTACTGAAGCAGTCGCATATATCAAAATATATAAACCTTGGTGTTTTGCATTCAGACTGAGTGACGTGACGTGAGTTCACTTTTAATGTAATTATTATAAGGGGTCATAGCCCGGCGGCTTGTGTCGATCCTAAGTGATCGACAAAGAACAGCGGGCACGGTCCGGGTGACCGCCAGTGGCAAAAGTTTCTTGAGCGCTTCCGAGCTTCGAAGGGCACGTAAAGCCGTCGGTCCCGGTTGTTATCATAAGATAACTGTCGTTAAGCCATGTCAGAGGCACTCGGGCGGCATGAAAACTTCCGATACTTGGGTTGAGGATGCTCTAGGCCTCCTGAAGGGGAGATACCCGTGCTCAGTAGTGGGCCATTAATGTGTTGAAGCCAATGAATGCTTATGTTTTGATATTCTTTTGTTCGTAGCTTTTTGCGGGCAACTTCACAGTGATGCGCGCTTATGTTTTTGCGGGCAACTTTATTCTGTTACTTTTGTGTTACAAATCTTAAAATTTCACTCTCGTCATTTTTTTATAACGCGCCTAAAGAAGTATAACTTCATTCATATCAGATTTATTTTACAAATACTAAATATTCATACATCTGGAAGAACAGATAGACAAGTTAAACTGGAGTATTGTGGGTTTATCTGAAGTCCGAAGACAGGGGGAGGACACGATAATACTCAAATCCGGAAACTTGTTCTATCACCGGGAGGGCGAACATCTGTCCCAAGGTGGTGTCGGGTTTCTCGTTCACAAGTAGGGACTTGACGAGGGCGTCAACAACATTGTGCAAGTTGGGAGCGTGTCGGCCAGGGTAGCGTACCTTACACTCAGAATATCCAAACGGTATTCGTTGAAGGTTGTACAGGTATATGCGCCGACTTCGACACATCCCGACGATGAGGTTGAGGTTATGTATGAGGACATAAGTAGAGTCATACATACCTCTAAAGCTCACTTCAATGTTGTGATGGGGGACTTCAACGCGAAGCTGGGCACGCAAAGCGGCGCCGAGATGAAAGTGGGTCCCTACGGGATTGGACGACGGAACCACCGAGGACACTTGCTGGTCAACTTTTTGGAGAAGGAAGATCTCTTCATGATGAACTCCTTCTTGAGAAAGAAGCCACAACGCAAGTGGACTTGGATAAATCCTGATGGTTCCACGAAAAGCGAGATAGACTTCATTCTCGCAGACAAACGGCACATATTTAATAATGTCTCTGTGATCAGCAGGTTCAAAACCGGAAGCGAGCACCGTCTTGTGAGAGGCACATTAAATATCGACCTGAAGCTGGAACGGTCACGTCTGATGAAATCTACGCTTCGCCCAACATCCGTCCAAATCCAGGGATCCGAGAACTTTCAACTTGAGCTGCAAACTCTCGGTCTTATGAGGGATCGAAGAGAACTATGTGTGCAGTCTCCAACCTCTATGGGGGAATACCGACGGCTCAATGAGCAGATCTCCAAGTGCAGGCGACGCGATTTGCGAAAACACAACGCAAATCGTGTAAAAAACACAATTGAGCGAAACCAGGGCTCCAAAGTGTTCGCCAGGGATCTGTCTATTGGGCAAAGTCAGCTTACGAGGTTGAAGACCGAGTCCGGCACCATGGTTTCGTCGAAACCGGAAGTTCTGAGAGAGACTGAGAGATACTACGGACGGTTGTATGCCTCCTCTCAAGCTCCACCTCCTAGCGAGGAGAGCGATAAGAGAGCTAAACTGACCCGACACTACACAGAGGATATCCCGGACGTCAGCCTGTATGCTCTCAAATCTCTGGAGGCTCTCAAACAGCTTAAAAACAACAAGGCACCGGGAGATGACGGAATCACAACCGAGCTTCTAAGAGCTGGAGGAAAACCCCTTCTATTGGCGCTCCAAAAACTGTTCGATTCCGTCATTAACACAGGAACTACCCCGGAAGCGTGGGGCAGAAGTGTGGTGACGCTGCTCTTCAAGAAGGGCGATAAAGCCCTTTTGAAGAACTACAGGCCCATCGCACTTCTGAGCCACGTTTATAAGCTGTTTTCGAGGGTGCTCACAAATCGCATTGCACGCAGGCTTGACGACTTCCAGCCTCCCGAACAAGCAGGATTCCGAAAAGGCTACAGCACCATAGACCATATACACACGCTGCGGCAGATTATACAAAAGACCGAGGAGTATAATCTGCCGTTGTGTGTTGCCTATGTGGACTATGAGAAAGCCTTTGATTCTATCGGGACCTGGGCGGTACTAAATTCTCTCCAGCGGTGCCGGATCGACTACCGGTATATCGAGGTGTTGAAGTGTTTATACTAATCTGCCACCATGTCCGTCAGAGTACACGACACAGCAACGAACCCAATCCAACTGCAGAGAGGTGTCAGGCAAGGGGATGTCATATCCCCGAAACTGTTTACCGCTGCGTTGGAAGACGTGTTCAAGCTGATGGAGTGGAAACAACGTGGCATTAACATCAATGGCGAATACATCACACACCTGCGATATGCCGATGATATAGTCATCCTGGCGGGATCCATGGAGGAACTTGGTACAATGCTCGGGGACTTGAACAGCGCCTCACAACGGGTGGGTCTTAAGATGAACATGGACAAGACGAAAATTATGTCAAATGTCCATGTCACACCCGTACCGGTTGTTGTTGATGGCGCTGCTCTCGAAGTTGTAGACGAGTACATTTACCTGGGACAAGTGATCCAAATGGGTAAGTCCAACTTCGAGAAAGAAGTCACTCGTAGAATCCAACTCGGATGGGCTGCGTTCGGGAAACTGCGTCATATCTTGTCGTCCAAAACACTACCTCAGTTCCTGAAGTCGAAGGTGTTCGAGCAGTGTGTGTTGCCAGTGATGACATACGGATCCGAGACGTGGTGCTTTACTATTGGCCTGATCCACAAGCTCAGAGTTGCGCAGCGGGCTATGGAGAGGGCTATGCGGAGATCCGTAGACGAACAAGGGTAACCGACATAGCTCAAAGAATTAGCCGGCTGAAGTGGCAATGGGCTGGCCACATAGTGCGAAGGACCGATAACCGTTGGGGAAGAAAGGTCCTCGAATGGCGCCCACGTCTCGGAAAAAGGAGCATAGGACGCCCCCCGACCAGGTGGACTGACGACCTGAAGAAGACAGCGGGCATCCGCTGGATTCAGAAGGCTCAGGACCGGTCAGAGTGGCGCAAGTTAGGGGAGGCCTATGTCCAGCAGTGGACCTCTAAGGGCTGATGGATGGATGGATGGAAGTGGTAATCATCGCCCATGGACATCAGCAACACCAAAGGCATCACTGATGCGTTGCCGGCTAAGAAAGACAGAGGAAAAAGAAAGAAAGAACTGGCTCTCAAGCCCCCAGCCGTGACACGACGAGTCATTTAGCGGCTGACTCATGCTCGAGGGTGGTAGATATCCAGGCGAACCCCATGGAGAAATAATAATAGTAACCACAGAATCACCGTACAAAAACGGGCTTCTAGCCATAAAAAAAGCTGCAGAACTAAAAAGCAGAAAAAGAGGGTAGCTAAAGATTTTAAATTGAAATCCATCAAAAAGAAGAAGAGAAAGGTTTTCAAAAAAGGCAGCAAAAGCTCTGAAGATAATGACGATGCTGAATGCATCTATTGTGGTTACTCGCGCAAACTATTCAGTTTAGAAAAAATATATATTAGAAACGTATTACCAAGTTTCAACAGTATAGTTCTTATAGTTTCGGAAAAATGTGGCTGTGTCATACGGACGGACAGACAGACATTTCGAATCTATAAGGGTTCCATTTTTTGTCATTTGGCAACGGAACCCTAAAAACTATTTTGTTTGGAAGTTTTGTTTCGTTATTTATTATGACCACCCCACAATGCCCCATAGGAGACCCCATTTTACCCCTATGCACGGGGCATAGCGGGTCAAATGCCTTTTTAATTTAAGTATTCACATCTCGTAGATTAATTACGTTATCAACATAAATTTATCCACAGTCATTCGCAATGAAGTAAGCTATAACTCTAAGTAAAACATTTTTATTTAATCACATTATTTTAGTTTTTAGCGATGTTTAAACGTTAAGTACTCTACTATGCTTCCCTCTCCCCTACATATGTATTTCAATTCAGTTAACTCTCCTAGACGGACATAAAGTATGTAATGAGTTCTAATGCGATACACACCAATTAACTCACTAACAATGCAAATTAAATATATTCTTGATATAAAATACAATTAATAATTACTAAATGTTATTATTGGTAAGGCCGAGCAATGTTTGTATGCATATCACAGGATTACATCAAAGTGTTTTTGAAAGGAGTTATATTTAACCAATTCTTAATAAAAAAAAATATAGTCTTTGTTTAAATAATTAAAAGAATGTGCCTTTGATGATGATACACACAAATTACTATTTATTTATTTTACAGCATAAGCTATATTCACAATTTACTTACAATACGGCCGACGTATTTTGGCGCGTCTAAACATAGGCTTTAGGCTTAGCGCATGTAAGATAGAGATAGCGACGCAAACATGCGTGTGACTGAGACATAATACATAGTTCCAGCCGGAGTTGCCGGACCAGCCACTGTTCCACCCGGAGCCACCGTAACCCCTGTTCTAACCGCCGTAGCCGCTCAAACCAGACCAGCCGTTGTTGCAACCGCTGCTGTATGCAGCTGTGCTGCATACGCTACGCCACCGGCGTAGCACCATTCCAGCCGCCGCCCCCGATGCAACCAGCCGACGCAGCGCCAAGCGCTACGGCCACCAACAACAAATTCACCTAAAAGTAAATTCTCTTCTTCTCAACCTCGATGTAGCAATATGTATTGAACTTCAATAACAAATCCATATTATGTAATTTAAAAGTAAGTTGTAAGTTGTAAATAAAAGGTTTAAATTAATATTTATTATGACGATTAAAAGTTAAGATAAAAAACGCATATTTTCTTATAATAGATTCACGTATTTATATACATACATCATATCGCTAGAGGCAAAGTTTCAACCACTGCGGTAGTCAGAAACATAATTATGCTACGATTTTAGACTAGTCGGAGGTCATCTATACTGATAAATTAAATATAAGCAGGTACAACTAAACAAAAATTTGAAGTTTAGTTTCATTTAAATTTAAATATACTTCCTCATTGGAAATAGTTCGAAGTTTTCATGCATTGCACATTAAAAATACGGGTGATTTGTGGGAAAAGTCTGTCAAAATTATAAATAATATAATAGATGTGATAGCCCCTTATTAGGTTATTCAATAAATGTGTAGATCTAGGTACCTACTTTTCCAGATCTTATAAAGTACAGTAAGATTATACCGATTTTTAAATCTGGGGATAGAACAGATGTCAATAATTACAGACCTCCTTCTATTTTACCTACTCTCAATAATGTCTTCGAAAAAATTATATTAAATCAAATGCTGATGCACTTCAACACATGTAACTTACTCCACCCTGAACAACACGGCTTTACCAAAGGCCGTAGTACAACAGATGCAGGTGCTAGACTTCTCAAACACATCTTAGAGGCCTGGGAGAATTCGCAAAATGCCATAAGAGTATTCTGTGACCTGTCTAAAGCATTTGACTGTGTTGAACACGAAACACTTCTACTTAAGCTTAGTCACTACGGTATCAAGAATAATTCACTTAACTTGATTGCTTCGTACTTGCAGGGTAGAATTCAATGTGTTAGCATTAACGATACCAAATCATCGTAATCTCAATCTGTTATGAGTGCCTCAGATGAATGTTAGGAAAAGCCTCAAATTAAATATTGAAATTCTGACCATGGAAAGATCCACGGTTTCTTGGGTGTCACCTTATATTTTAAACTACAATGGGCACCCATATAACGATTAGAAAGATAAGACAGTTTACTGATATAGAAACTGCTAAACTTGTTTATTTTGCATACTTTCGTGGCCTCATGTCCTATGGTATATTAATGTGGGGCTTAGCGGCTAACATTGATGATACCTATATTTGTTTTGCAAAAAAAGGGCAATCAGAGCAATTTGTAAATTAAAATCACGCGATTCTCTGCGTGAGAAATTTAACAGTAGTCTCTCAATTTATTTACAGCAATATTATACTTGTAACAAACAATTTAGGCATGTTCAAGCAGAATATTGATACGCATAATCATCTAACTAGACATAATTTGGTCAATACGTGATTTGCCTATCCGAATGTTTAAGATATACCTATGTGAAATCTCAGCTAGTAGGCAAAGGATACTATAGTATTAATGCCGCATCCAGTTCCGCGTAGTTTAGTTAGAACATATTATGTAACTTTTCCTGATTTTAAAAGATGTCCGAGGATTTTCTTTACGCCTTTTCTTCTCCTCCATGAAAATGCACCCTTCCGAGAAGCTGGTAGATTAAAAAATGACGTGCATAAGTGTATCAGTGATACCTGTATGAATAAAAGATTTTGATTTATAAATCAAATATACATACAGCTTGTTAAAAGTACGTTCAATTCATCTTAATAAAAAAATTAAAACGAGTAGAGATTCACCTAAGACATTTCACGCGAATTTTTTTATCATATTTATATCATTTGTTATTTATCACGATGCCTTGGTATTTTTACCAAGTACTGTGATTTTTGAAAACTCTTACGACAGATCCATCCCTATAGCGCTATAATAATAATACATTTGCATAGTCACTGTAGACATAATAGCGGTATCCCTATAAGCACTATCCGGAGTTCCTTTGAAGTGGAAACGACCCGTTACGGTTACCTTATTTATTTTATTGTCTGCTTCTCTTGTATAAATAAACTTAGAATACGCTTTATAAAAACACATTGTATTTTCTTACATTTTCAGAGATATATAATCGGACTCATTCATTTGGAAAATAAGAGATTTTTAAAACAATCGATGTCGAAGGAGACGGCTTCTAGGATAGATAAAACTGACGACGTAAATATAATAGTGTTCTGCGTCTACATAGTATGAATAATAATTTTGTATTTGTATTGAAGTCAGGTGCCTTTGCTAGTATCAAATACTTTGGGCATCCAGCGCATTTGCCGCGCCCAGGTTATTTAGTAATGAATACGAATCAATGCAATAATGCACTCCATTTCTCTTTACATAGCTTGACTCTCATGTTAAATATTAGAATGACACTTACTAAAGCAGCTATGTGTATCAAAATGTGGAATATTCATTGACTTAAATATATATAGACTCGCTGTTCTTAACAAATTTCGTGTAACGCTTTCGTGCCACAGAGTACTCAATCACAGAGTCAATATGCGCCCAGTGTTGCCAACACCCTACTCCGAAAGAGATCATGGATACATTACTATAACTGGACATATACCATGGATATATTACTCTGTCTGGATTACTTTGTAGAGGTACATGAGGATTAATTACGTCATAACGGAATGACCATTGTGTTCATCCATTCATTTTGTTATCTGTAATCCCAGGATATATCATTCAGCTGTGTTAAATTTTTTTTATAAGTGTTGTGCACTTAAAATAAAAGAAATGTACCGTAATAAATTACATTGTTTCATTTCATTATCACCTTCAACATCCGTTTTCATGACGTAAGGACAATTTTGAAGAAATTATAATAAAATGTGTTAATACAATAATATATTTTTTTACCACCAGAAAAATTATTAGAAAACATTTGGAAAATAGAACATAACACCCCACAATTATGAAAGATAATCTCAATCCGGTCTGCGATTGGTCAAATAGTCATTCCGTTGTGACGTCATCTGTCTTCAAGTACCTCGAAGTTATGTATCCAGTTAAAAGTTATAATTATATCCATGGCGACAATCATACGATTTATGCCTTTTTCCAGTTCATCTCGGAGTGACTACTATATATTTTTTTAACATCGTAAGTAAACATTAATAATTTAAATATGTATTTGTATGCATTGTTAGAAAATTATGTACGAGTATAATAGGTTCATGATATAATTATTATAGGTTCATAGATTTATCAATAGATGGCGCACATTATAATTACCTATGTCCCGATATTTCTACATTTATAATTTTGTATGTAATTATGTAAATTTATATTATAACTAGCTGCCCGGACAGACTTCGTTCTATCAAAAAAAATTGCAATAAAATAATATTGCGACTATACATTGAGATGTAAGCTATCCTATCTTTCAAGTTGGATCAAACTGCACACGGTGTGTAAAGGACAATGAACCTAGTTGGCATACCTACAAATCCGCAATTTTGAAAAAACCTCGATTCGGCGGCCAGTGATGTAAAATATGTCAATCGATAGAATAAATGATTATGATCAAAAAGTATTCAGTGATGAAATGTCGTAAGTGGTATACTTTCTGAGATATTTGAGTTCAAACCCGTAGAAAAATGAAGTAAAAAACTTTGTTTCGGCGGATATTGATAAAACATGTGTCAATCGATAGACTAAGTGATTACGATCAAAAAGTATTCAGTGATAAAATGTCGTAAGTGATATACTTTCTGAGATATTTGAGTTCAAACCCGTAGAAAAATAAAACATTGGTAATTAATTGTCTTTTTTATTTATTAGTGGATCAACACTATAACTATATACATATAAAATATCACAATATCATTAACAAAACTAAATAAATACATATTTATTCATATTTACATATATACATAATATATTATATATTAAGTACATAAATATTTATAACTACGTATTAGTACGTATATAACATGTGGTTGAAGACCACGGGCGAGGACATTCTAATTGCTTCAGGTAGTGCTGCCGGACGTGATTCTTGAAGGAACTTTTGGTAGTCTTTTGATGTCTACAAGCAAGGAGTTCCAGAACAGTATTGCAAAGGAATTCCCGAAATAAGCAGTGCTATGGGTTTCCTTTAAATAAACAGGAGAAGACACATTATTCAAAATAGCATAAAATGTTGAGAGAATTCTGAAGTTTCACCTGTGTCGAATTGGTAGCAATTTAAGTTAGGAATCAAACTGGGAAATGTGGTCATACTTACGTAAGCTGAAGATAGGTATATCGAAGTTTTTTTACTTTATTTTCCTACGGTTTTGAAATCAAATATCTCAGAAAGTATATAACTTACGACATTGTATCACTTAATACTTTTTGATCGTAATCACTTAGTTTATCGATTGACACATATTTTATCAATATCCGCCGAAATAAAGTTTTTTACTTTATTTTTCTACGGGTTTGAACTCAAATATCTCAGAAAGTATACCACTTACGACATTTCATCACTGTATACTTTTTGATCGTAATCATTTACTCTATCGATTGACACATGTTTCATCACTGGCCGCCGAATCGAGGTTTTTTCAAAATGGCGGACTTGTAGGTATGCCAGGTTCCATACAAAAATGTTGGAAGCCCTTTGATTAAAATCGGTTAAGTAGTTAAGGAGTCTATCGCGGACAAACAACGTGACACGTAATTTATATATATAAAGATAAGAAGATTTTATTTTAATTTATAGTTTTACTTATTACTTTTCTTTCAATTTCGTTTTGTAGACCGCCATCTAAAACTAATTAAAGTTTTAGTACCTACATTAAATTAATCGTACTATTTTTTTTCTGGAACCATCTTAGGAAATACGACTTTTATTTACCCACCGTACGATCTCTCACTCCGCGACGTCTGGCAACCCTGTTCCGTAGTGATTAAGTACTCTGTATTCGTTCTGTCAAGTTTGGTTCAAGATGTCGGTATTAAATATTTGACACTAAAAATTTTTTAAGACTGTAAATAAAAATATAGTTACTTACCAATTATGATTAAATAAAGTGAAATAAAGTTCAAACGTAAATAATGAGAACGTTTTAACTGTGCTCAATAAACAATAATACGTTATTAAGTGTTTTTGAACAGTCGGAGTTTTTCTAACGTGACATTTACTTGTGTAGCTTGCTCGCAACAGACTAAACTGAGGTGAACCCAATTGGGTTAACCTCAGGTGAACAAACTGTAAGTACTGAACAGCGTGTCTATATATTTAAGTCTATGGGAATATTTTGTTGTTTTACTTTCCGATCGAGTTACGTTATTTGCACTCAATAATCATTATTCATTATAATATTGTGGGGTCATCGAATTAATAATAAAACTACCTGATATTATTTATATTCTACACTTCATGTCTCGACATTTCTAGAAGACTTATTCGAATTAGGTGAAGGTTACTACATACAACATTACGACAAATTTTGAATTGAAGACTCCGGAGCGATGCTAAATGAATCCCTGTACTTAACTATTAAGTGAAAACTGTTGTATATTCATACCACTGTTTCACATACCTACATCACAAGACCAAAAAAGCACAAGAAAAATAAAAAAAAATACTATTACTAAATAATATTTAAATATCCAACTTTCTAAATTTAAATAGTCTGTGGCTTATATGTATAAACAGCATAGTTCCTGAAAATCTCGATAATCTATTCAGCCTTTAAAGAGTGTATCCAATGTTTTTAAACATATCTTAAATTAAAATTAAAAAAACCCCGGCAGTTTTATTTACACTAAACAGCTAAGAACACTCTCGATTAAGTCACCTTTCAGCAAAAAAAGTAGATCAAAATCGGATGAACCATTTGGGAGGTATGTTACCACAGACAGACATACAGAATATACACAGACACGTCAAACTTTTAACATCCGTCTTTTTCGTCGGGGGTTAAAAAGTAGTGGACAACAAAATAAGATTAACGTATGTAGTATATTTCAATATTTTTTAAATTAAGTTTGGAACTAAAGACAGACATTTTAATATGTTTATCGGTGTAGATGACCTCGGAATGGACTAAAATCGCAGCATATTTTCTAACTACCGCATTGGTTAGAGCCTTGTGTCTAGCGGCATGTATGTATATAAATACGTGAATCTCTTAGCTACCTACATACTGATTCAGTACCCCGAAGCATACTGCAACATACAAAATGAAATTTTTCGTAAGTTTTTGTTTTTATTAAAATTAAATACGCGATATGTTTACTAGTTACAATTATTTGTAATAATTATATGTTATTTTTTATTTACAAAGAGTAACTCACTATTTAATTACCTATTAAACTTGTCATTGAAGTAAAATACATATTTCTATATTGTCATTGAGGAGGAGTAAATTTACTCTTTATTATTTTCAGATGACTTTAATGTTGGTGGCCGTAGCGCTCGGCGCAGCGTCAGCTGGTTACATCGGGGGCGGCGGCTGGAATGGCGGCTACGGCGGCGGCGTAGCGTACGCACCCTCGTACAGCAGCGGTTGGAACAACAACGGCTGGGGTAGCGGCTTGAGCAACTACGGCGGCTGGAACAGGGGTTACGGCGGCTCCGGGTGGAACAGTGGCTGGTCCGGTAACTCCGGCGGCTGGTGGTAGACTTAAACGTTATGATGCATAAAGTCAGATACATATGAGCTGTACAATAATGCCAAATTAATGTTAATTTAATAATGCTAAAACATATCGTTCGTAACTTTACGTGCATGTAACTGACTTTTATAGTGATATAATAGTAAATGTAAATAAGTTTAAAAAATAATATGTATTTCATTGAGGCATATTCTTATAATTATTTAAACAAAGAATAATTTTGTTAGGAATGCGTCGAAGGAATTTCCTTTCAAAAACATTTTGATGTGTGATATACTTGTTCAAACTATACTTATGTTTACCAACAATAAAATTGAGTAATCATTAAATTTCTTATGTTTTATTATGAGCTAGTAACCACCCTCGCTTTGCTTCGGTTTTCGTATAGATCCTAATTTTTTTTAATAAAATATAGTTATGTCTATGTTACTCAGAAAAAATAGAGCATCCTATTAGTGTTAAATCAAAAATTTGCTATATAAAATATAAGTTTCGATTACAAAAAATATAATCTTTAACTCTTTCCGTCGAAGATGTAAGTGAAACGAGGTGTGGTTGCTAATTTCTTATAATGATGTCTGTTTCCACATCTGGCGAATTAAACTCGCCCATGTTGTTGATTATTATGTGAACGTCTATACTTCTAGTCTTACACTACCATGTTTTATAAGATTCCAGTGACTCAATGAATTCGCCGATTAGTAAGGAGTTAAATCAAATGCGAGCAAATAATAACCATTGGCACATTCGTCTCTAGATATCCCATTACCTTCATTAAGAAAATGTATACCTGTGAATGCGAAATCTATTTTTGTTACAAACTTCATTAAATATGAAAATGCTATGATGAAATGCAAACTTTGTATTATTTAAAAGGTGATAACTACTATCAAGGAATACCGGATCTTAGTATGTTTGACGGAAAGATCCTCATCTTGTAATTATTGATGATTTAATGAGAGAATCAGACGGACGCATTGTTGATATCTATACAAAAGGTAGTCGTCATAGAAATTTAAGTGTATTTTATATAACACAAAATTTATTTCATCAAAGAAAAGGCTAAAATCTTTAAATTCATCTTTATAATATATTTTAAAAATCCACGAGATAAGACACAAAAAAAATATTTAGCACGGCAAGTATCACCAGAAAATCCAAAGTTCATAGAAGATTCTTACAGAGATGCAACAAATGAACCACATGGATATTTATTGATAGAGTTGAAACAGGACACAAATCATACGTGTCGTTTTAAACTAAAATATTTCCATCTGATGAATACTGTATAGTTTACTTTCCGATGAAGGGCTTTAAGTATGCTAAATATCAAAAAAATACTGTCATTTATAAATGATGCATCGACGGCTAAAGATGCATAAAGATCCACTAACTGACTTACATGCACTTAAGCTAAAATATAAAAGAGCTCTTTTGAAGGAGAAAGAAAAAATAAATTGAGCAAATACAAAAATATACTTCGAAAATTGGTATGAAAGGTTTTGTTTCGGAAAAATCTTATAATACAAAAAGGTTGTGGTTTTATACCTATTATATTAGGTTCAATTGTTAGTGGATTCAGATGTGATAGAAAAACTAAAACAAACAAGTACGAATGATACTCCCTTGTCTCGACTAGATACTGGTATGAATAGTATTTTAAAAAGCCATATTGATGATCGTGAAAAGTGTATTTTATATTTACAAACACTCCGAAGATATCTTAACATTACCAAAGTAGACCGTTAACCTTTCCAGATACCAATTATTTATTTCTGAGAATACGAATACATTTGGTCATTTAATAATGAGTTACAACTTACAAAAACAAAAGCTTGGATAACAAAAGTGCAGTCTCAATTGATACATCAGACAAAGAATTAGTTCTTAAACAAGATATTATTTCTGAAAAAAAATTGTATATGACCACTTAAATTCTCGATCGTCCGTCGATAAGCAAATAATAAAAATAGAACGATTATTGTAAAAATATTCCGGTTTTGTTTAAATCGAATCAAATATTTTTATTCAAAACTGATTTCGTTTACAAAGACTTTTTGAAAGTCATGCAAGCTACGCCAATGCTTCAACATGGCTCTACTGTGAGAGGGCCCGGGAGAAGAAGCAGCAAGAAACTACCGGGTATGTTTTTCCTGTTCACAGTTACAGATAGCACTTATCACCTACTACAATCTATATTCATAAAACTCATGTCTAAGCAGTCTTGTCTTTAAAATAATCATCTAATTTTGTAATATCCTTTCGTCATAAGAATGCTTTTAATATGAGTTTTGAATTTAAGGTAAAGCATTTCTGTAAATTTTGATGGAATTTTATTGCAATTCTTTACACATGTACCCATGAATGACTGGTGGTTCGTTCTGGACTTTTACATAGTCTAAAATTTGGTACAATCAGTTTACCCTTGTTCCTCGTATTAATATTGTGGATGTCACTCTTCTTAAGAAAACTATCGTAATATTTCTTAACATACAAAACATTGTCCAATATACCTATGTATATTGGAACATCACAGTTAGAATATTAATTTCCTTAAAGAGATCCTTAAGCGAGTCCCTAGGCCTAAGGTTGTAAATGGGCACAGACTGCTCTTTTCTGTAAAATAAATATAGACTTAGTATCTGCAGCTGAGCTTCACAACAATAGACTATAGGACACACATAATATTATGAAAGTAACTGAAATAAACTAATGGTGCTGTTTCTACGTCAGTTAGATCTCAGATGAAAGAATAAAGGCAGATATAACATTCGTAAAGAAATGTAACGAATGACGTGAAGTCGCTTTTTCGCTATGTGTGCATGGCAACCATAATGACAACTAGCAGCAGCACCGTATGGACACGTATTTCTTGGTGTGTGTAAGGTGCCAGATGAAAAGTCACAATCTCCCACAATTTTATTTTATTATACTAAAAATTTTTTTGCCATATTTCGAACTTGAAATATTAAGCACAATTAAATTGGCAAATTACTTATTATTATATCACTAGTTATCAAAATATCATATGTAATTGTTCTTTTATTATACAATAATACTTAAATATGTTTAATTGTTTTAATTTATGGATGTTTTCTCTTTGTGATATTTTCTAATTGGAAAACATCAAAATTTCAATATATTTATTATAATTAAAATAAATGAAATACACGTCCTCCTCATTAAATGCAATGAACAAACAACGAAAAAATTTGATAGCAGCTAATCATTATCTTGTCTGCTTTGACATATAATAAAAACCCATTTATCTCGTACATCGTAGCATTCGTCGGCAATCTGCAAAAATATAATTGAAATCATTTTATTTTCTTTCAGTCATGCATTTTATCGTGGGCAAACGTGAAATTGTCAATTAACCCGGTTATAATATCCCAGCGATAGGTGTTTATGCATTGGCTGTATGTCTTGATTTTTAGGTTTAAATAAATACAAATATTTACTTTTTAAATATATTTATTTCGATATACATTTATAAATCGACCAGTGTTCAAATAGCTCATGCATATTTCCCCAAATTTAGGGTAACCGATTTTCACATAAAGCTGGTATACAAATGAATAATTGTCGAGGTTTTGCGTTCCGAGCAAACCGCAAAAATATTATATAAATAAATAATAAAACAATGAACAGATACCTGTGAAAAGATATTCCATCTTCTTTTCTTTGATTTTGCGAACTACTTTTACATAGTTTAAAAATGTAAGACGAAAATTATTTAATAAATTTTGACAATTGCGACGTTCATGCAATTTGACGCTTTCTTTAGTAGTGACACGAGATTGTATTAGCTTTTTATTTTGTATTATTCGTGATAGGCTTACGTCGTATTCAAACGACGTTATCTGCCTGTAATCTTTCCTTTATTCTTTCATCTGAGAGTTAGATTATATGTTTATTATTTTATGTATATGTAACAGAAAGGGGTATTCTATGGTGTTGGTTATTCAATAATATTCCTTTTACTTTCACCATGATATATATTATATTTCCAGTTCTCATAATGTTCACTTCAATAACATTCTCTACTAATACATGATCACTAATCGAATCCCATTGCATGTCCCACACGTATTGTTCTCAATAGATTGACATATTCCTTGTTCTAAATATTTAGTTTTTCTTCATGAGTCTTCTTATGTGACAGCGTCTGCATCGTTATAGAACCAAAGATGTTGCTCGCCGACATATACATAATTGATAACATATAATATTAACGTAATAATGTGGTTAACTGCTGTTATAGATTTCCATCTGACGAAATAGTGCGCCAAAAGTGGATCGTTGTTGTCAGCAAACAAAGAAGTCCCAAAATATTGCTTATAATAGTATCGAAATTACAACTTCCTTTAGTTTATTTGTAGGTACTTTCAACCTACTGACTGTTCTATGGTGTTGTTAGTCATTGCCAAATGTGCGATTTGGTGAAGCGAGTGACAAAGTTTTCATTTGTGAAGAATTACTTAAAACATTCCCTAAGCCACATTATCATATTTTGATGAGTTTTTGTTTAATATAAGAATACTAAGTAGCTTTTGCCCGCAGCTTCGCCCGCCTGAAGGTTTTTCAGTGTTTATCTCTTTAGGGGAGGAATTTACAAAACTCCCCTCTTAGTGCACCCCTAAACTCCTCAAGGAACATACTTACATACTGAATTTCAGCTTTTAGCACCCAGTAGTTTCGGCTGTGCGTTGTCTTTCAGTCAGTCAGTCAGGCACTCAGTAACGGAAGAGTTTTATATGTTGTATAAAGAGTTTTATATATATATGTATGTATGTATATTGATGATAAAATTGAGAACATCGACTTATTCTTCAGATTAGCTTACATATTTAAAGGTAACATGTAAATTAATTATGAAATAAAAAACATTTTTAATGAGCATTGAGTTTTAATTTTGACTTTATTGATGTACGCATTGTAGTATAATAAAAAATAAAACAAAAATGCACCAATAAAGAAACAATGGTGTAAAATTTTGGATTATTCAAATTTAGTTGAGTAATAAAATTGTACAGGTCGTGTGTCACTGACTATAATTCATCGTAACGTATATGTATTACCAGCCGTGGGACCAGCCATTGTTCCATCCGGAGCCGCCGTAGCCCCTGTTCCAGCCGCCGTAGTTGCTTAAGCCGCCGCTACCCCAGCCATTGTTGTTCCAACCGCTGCTGTACGCGGGGTACACTACTCCGGAGTAGCCGCCGTTCCAGCCGCCGCCCCCGATATAACCAGCCGACGCCGCGCCAAGCGCTACGGCCACCAACAGGAATGCCAACTGAAAAAAATCGAGAGTAAATTTATTCGTTCTACCCGATTTAACATTTTTTATTTAACTTCAATGACACTTGAGTCACTAAATAAAATATTATTATTATTTATTTAATTTACGAGTAACAGAGAACCCTGTTTGTTAGTGGGACTTATAACTATGTTAGTACTTAACCTAAACAAACTAAAGATAAACTAAATATAAAGAGTTACAAATAATAATAATCATTAAAAATCACTACAAAATAAAATAATTTAAATCATGGAATATTTTTTATATAAAAGACTTACGTAAAATTTCATTTTGTATGTTGTCTGCTTCAAGTTACTGATTCAGTATGTAGGTAGCTGGAGATTCGCGTATTTATATACATATTGCTAGAGACAAGGTTCCATTCCAGTTAGAAAATATGCGAATTTAGAGCAATCTGACATCATATCAATTAATAAATTTAATGTGTTCATTTTAGTGCTTAAAATTAACATTAAAATTTAATGGAACATACTATTTTCATGAGGCTAATTGATCAGAATACGATTATCTTTCAAAGATTTCCTTAAGATTTTTTACACTCTTTGATGTCCTTCTATTCTACTACGGGATTTTTTAATACCAATATTATGTCTATAAAGTTCAAAATTACCTTAATTAAGAGATTGGAGTTAGGCACTTGAAAATATTCTTATTTATATGATACTGCGTAGATATTTTACGTACGTGGGTGAATATCAGAAACGTGCATTTTTTTCAAATTTTGGTGATGAAATTTTTTTTTCAGTTTTCGTGAAAAATTACAACCTGGTATACGAAAAAAAAGTCGAATTGTTACACTTTCTTTTCTTATACCACCAAAATTTGAAAAAAATGCACGTTTCTGATATTCACCCATTCACCCACATACTTCTTTTTTCTACTACACTCATGAAACTTACGAATTGTAAGTATAACAACATTTGTGATAGCACTCTTAGCAGTAGTTATCTATAGAGTCCTGTGTCCTAGAGAGTATTATTAATGTGTTTCAGCCTCTAGAATATTTACAAAATATAATAGTTAAGATCTACTTTATATAAACTAAAACTAAACTCAGAATACGCTTTATAAAAACTCATTGCATTTTCTTACATTTTCAGAGATATATTATACATTTTATTTAAGCCGTCGGATTCACTAATTTGGAAAATAAGATATTTTCAAAATACTCGATGTCGAAGGAGGCGGCTTCTAGGATAGATAAAACAGACGAAGTAAATTTATATTTACGTAAATTTATTTAAATATTATAATTATGTTCTGCGTCTACATAGATTGTACAATAATTTTGTATTTGTAGTGAAGTCAGGTGGTGTCCTTGCTAGTTTCAAATACTTTGTGCATCCAGCGCATTTGCCGCGCCCAGGTTATTTAGTAATGAATACGAATCAATAATGCACTCCATTTCTCTTAACATAGCTTGATTCTCATATTAAATATTAGAATGACACTTACTAAAGCAGCTATGTATATCAAAATGTGGAATATTTTGTTGTTTTGCTATCCGATCGAGTTACGTGATTTGCACTCAATAATCATTATTCATTATAATATTGTGGGGTCATCGAATTAATATTAAAACTACCTGATAATATTTATATTCTACATTTCATGTCTCGACACTTCTAGAAGACTTATTGGAATTAGGTGAAGGTTACTACATACAACATTACGACAAATTTTGATTTGAAGACTCCAGAGCGATGCTAAATGAATCCCTGTACTTAATTATGTTGTATATTCATACCATTATTCACATACATACAGCACAAAAACAAAAAAGCAAAAGAAAAACAATTTCTAAAAAAATACTTATACTAAATAATATTTAAATATCTAACTTTTTAAATTTAAATATTCTGTGGCTTATACAGGGTGTCCCAGAGCCAAGTGACCGCCCGGCGTCTATTGATTATTTGGACAAAACTATTAACAAAAAACCTTAAAAGTACAGGTCTAATCGGTTTGGTTTTTTTATTACCTTTTAAATTTTTTTGAAAAGATACCTGACTTGCTGCACTATTTTCGACATATTTTTTTTTGTTTTTACATTTATTTTCATTCTGCTTTTTTTATTTACCAGTTGTTATCATAGTTCATCTATTTGAGGTATAAAATCTACCCAAAATTAAATAGAATATATTTTTAAAGACATTAACTGAATTTTTTTTGAAAAAAATTACCTTTCTTATTTAATTTTTATTGAAAAATGTCCTATGAATATTATTATTTTATCAATTGTTATTAAATTACATGATATTACCTACAAAATCTCCTAAAAATGTTTGTAGTTATCTCAATCATTTACCGAACTACAAACTCTTGAAATATGCACCCCATTTTCAATAATAAGAAAAGTAGACTTTTAATCAGGCTAGTGGAACATTTAAGTGTCTTACTATCAAAAATGTCTTAACTAAGTGTCTTACTATCAAAAATACCTTTTGCCAATTGATAGAGTAATTTTAAATGTAAGGAAACAATAAAAACAAGTGCAAAATTAAATCATCTATTAAAAAAAAACAGTAATTAATTTATAACATTTTCGGAATGACCGCCATTGGCATATTAATACAGGCTTAGGCTCTAAATAACATCCTTTGACTCGTTATTTGCACTTCGAAAGGTTCGCTCCTATTTCTGTAGCAGCAGCATCAATCCTCTGTTTCAATTGTTCTCTCGTAGCTATTGGCACAGCATACACTTTTTGTTTCATATAGCCCCAAAAATAATAATCAAGAGGCGTTAAATCAGGAGACCGAGAGAGAGGTGGTCCAGTAGCATGGTCCTCCAAGGTCTCAAAAGCAGAATGAAAATAAATGTAAAAACAAAAAAAATATGTCGAAAATAGTGCAGCAAGTCAGGTTTCTTTCCAAAAAAATTAAAAAGCTGATAAAAAAATCAAACCGATTAGACCTGTACTTTATTAGTTTTTTGTTAATAGTTTTGTCCAAATAATCAATAGACGCCGGGCGGTCACTTGGCCCTGGGACACCCTGTATAAACAGCATAATTCCTGAAAATCGCAATAATCTATTCAGCCTTTAAAGAGTGTATACACGCGTTTATACATAATCTTAAATAAAAATTAAAAAAAACCGGGCAGTTTTATTTACACTAAACAGCTAAGAACACTCTCGATTAAATAGATCGCTGAATAAATCAGCGTTTAAAGAGTATATCCTATTGTGTTTGTACATAATCTTAAATTAAAATAAAAAAACCAACAGTTTTATTTACACTAAACAGCTAAAAACACTCTCGATTAACTAACCTTCCAGACAAAAAAAAATACATCAAAATCGGTTCACCATTTGGGAGTTATGTTGGCACACACAGACACCTCAAACTTATAACACCCGTCTTTTTCGTCGGGGGTTAAAAAGTAGTTGACAATAAAATAAGATTAACGTCTGTAGTATATTTCAATCATTTTTTAAATGCAGTTTGGTAAAAGACAGGAATTTTAATACATTTATCGGTGTAGATGACCTCTGAATGGACTAAAATCGCAGAATATTTTCTAACTACCGCATCGGTGAGAACCTTGTATCTAGCGGCATGTATGTATATAAATACGTGAACCTCTTAGCTACATACATACTGATTCAGTACCCCGAAGCATACTACAACACACAAAATGAAATTTTTCGTAAGTTTTTATTTTTATTAAAATAAAAATACGCGATATGTTTACTAGTTACAGTTATTTGTAATGATTATATGTTAATTTTTAACTAACAAAGAGGAACTCGCTATTTAATTACCTATGAAACTTTTCAGTGAAGTAAAATACATATTTTTATAATTATTGTCATTGAGGAGGAGTAAATTTACGTTTTATTATTTTCAGATGACTTTAATGTTGGTGGCCGTAGCGCTCGGCGCAGCGTCAGCTGGTTACATCGGGGGCGGCGGCTGGAATGGCGGCTACGGCGGCGGCGTAGCGTACGCACCCTCGTACAGCAGCGGTTGGAACAACAACGGCTGGGGTAGCGGCTTGAGCAACTACGGCGGCTGGAACAGGGGTTACGGCGGCTCCGGGTGGAACAACGGCTGGTCCGGGAACTCCGGCGGCTGGTGGTAGACTTAAACGTTATGATGCATAAAGTCAGTTACATACGAGCTATACAATAATACCAAACTAATGTTAATTTATTAACACCAAAACATATCGTTCGTAACTGTATGCACTGACTTTTATAGTGATTTAATTTTATTGTAAATGTAAATAAGTTTTAAAATATTATGTATTTCATTGAGGCATATTCTTATAATTATTTAAACAAAGAATGATTTTGTTAGGAATGCGTCGAATGAATTTCCTTTCAAAACATTTTTATGTGTGATATACTTGTGCAAACTCTACTTGTCTTTACCGACAATAAAATTAAGTAATCATTAAATTTCTTGTGTTTTAATATGAACTAGTAACCGCCCTCGCTTTGCTTCGGTTTTCATATAGATCCTTTTTTTTAATAAAATGTAGATATGTCCATGATACTCAGAAAAAATAGAGCATCCTATTAGTTTTAAATCGGTCTAGTAGTTTTTGAGTTTATCCATTACAAACAAACAAAAAATCAAAAATTTCCTGTATAAAATATAAGTTTAGATTACAAATAATATAATCTATCCCCTTTCCGCCGAAGATGTAAGCGAAGCGAGGTGCGGTTGCTAGTTTCTTAAAATGATGTCTGTTTCCACATCTGCTGATTTAAACTCGCCCATGTTGTTGATTATTGTGTGAACGTCTTCAAAGCTTTTTTATAAAATCTGAATGTGAACATTTATGACCAAACGAACATGTATGTCAAAATATGGAATATTTTGTGATTTTGCATTTTGATCTATAACTCAACGATATGGGCACAAAGTAAATAAACGGAACAGAGACAAATCTTCATACAACTGCGCTGTGATAGGTGTACACTACCACAGAAGAAATAATAGTACTTATAATAAGTACGGAAGGCGAACTCCGCAAAATCATTTGAATAAATAGCGTTTCTTGCTCCAACGCAATAAAGTGTAATTCAGGTCGCACAGCGCTAATCAAAAAGGCGTAATGAGTTGCCTTCCTTTATAACACTACCGCTTATCCTCTCTCGCAATGTCAGGGTTGTCTTTTTTAAAAGAATAAAATTAATCTGCAAGTTTAATGACAAGTTAAATGCCCATGCTACTTTTATGAAGAAATGAAAAGATGGCCATACGGCATATGTTAGTGTGTACATACTTTGTCTATTAAACAAATATTATCTCTTTTAGGTGTTTAGGAAACAAAAAACAGTCGATAGTTAATCTCAAATATCAAATATTCTTTGAATTCTTATTTTATTGTAAGTACCTAACTAGTAACTATACTACAATATTAATAATATTGTGAATATGAGAGACATAAATAAGGATAATAAATTTCAACAACCTCAACCTAACGACTAATTAGGTAGAAGTTCATTTCTTTACCTTTCGATGTCCTTAGGAAGTGTGAAAAACGTAAGATTCGAATCTTTGTTATTGTTTAAGCAGCGGAATGCGATGCAAATTATGCTTTTGCCCTCATTTTAGTAGTTATCGTAGGAATAGCGCGACGCAGCGTGTTGTTGTATCAAACCAATCTATCTATCAACTATCGTTGTGTGATGACATGAAGAAAAGTGACATTTATAAAAAATAATTAATTTTGTATTTTTTCTGAAAGTTTAATTTTTAATGTCTGATAGATTACGAACGTATGGCAGCAATTATGAATTTTCTGAATTAGCCAGACATGCCGAACACGGCATGTACTTTGTAACGTCATAGCTAAAATGCAGAGTGCGCCAGGTCTGACACTACTAAAGGTGTGAGGCTCCTGTCGCGTACGGAGAGAAACTGGTTTAAACCGGCTCGGCCAGTGCTCAAGCGTAGTGTGTGTTGTTGAAGATGTGTGTGTTGCCAGCGATGACATACGGACCCGAGACGTGGTGCTTTACTATTGGCCTAATCCACAAGCTCATAATCAGAATAGCTCAGTGGGCTATGGAGAGGGCTATGCTCGGTATTTCTCTACGTGATCGCATCATAAATGAGATTAGCCGGCTCAAAAAATTAGCCGGCTGAAGTGGCAATGGGCTGGCCACATCGTTCGAAGGACCGATAACCGTTGGGGAAGAAGGTCGTCGAATGGCGCCCACGTTTCGGAATAAGGAGCATAGGACGCCCTCCGACCAGGTGGACTAACGACCTGAAGAAGACAGCGGGCATCCGCTGGATTCAGAAGGCTCAGGACCGGTCAGAGTGGCGCAAGTTAGGGGAGGTCAATGTCCAGCAGTGGACCTCTAAAGGCTGATGGATGGATGGATGGATATGTCCAGCAGTGGACTTTAAAAGGCTGTTAGATAGATAGATACTATTCCTCGAAGTATGGCCAGGTGGGTAGGAATTAAAAATATTGATAACTTGTGTCGTAATCGATTTTATAGCTACGTTTTTACCCGACTGCCAAGGAAGGGTTATGTGTTCGCGCGTGTCTTGTATGAATGCATGTAATATTTTTTAGTACCTCATATCTTCCAAACCGCTGAACGGATTTATATTATAATTAAGTAAAAAAAAAAAAAGAAAAAAAAAAGAAATAATATGGTGGCTGTGAGATATTGTTTTAGTATTAAAAAATAAAAATGAGTGGAATATTGCACTATGGGTATCAAATCGTAAAGATTTCAAAAAGGTATATCATTTATTTGATGGCAGGCGGTTTTTTTAATTTTTTTATTTATTTGGCTGATCTACACAAAACAATGTAGTGCTCTACTTTTTCTTATCCTAAGGTGTTGAAATTAAACATTCTGCTTTAGTTTTGATGACAATGAATTTTTATGATAAGCTTGACCTCTTTTACGGTTAACAGCACAGGCACATTTTTTCTAGTCCAGTGACAGTATAAAAGCGTGTATTTCGTGTAAAAACTAATAACTTGTTTAACTTGCTTTGTTTGTATTTAAAAAATATGGATACGTTATACCCTTGTTATTGTTATTGTTATTTGAGATTTCGGGCCTGGGTCAACCGTCCCAGGGGCCACTGCGACCAGATTTGATCTATTGTAGCCGTACCCGTTTCTGAGTTTAGATCTGGTCTCCAAGTCCTATTGCTCGGACGAACAGTAGGATGTTCCTGGGTTCCAGATCTCTTACTTGACTGGGTAGGATTAAGTGGCTTCCTAAGATACGACTTCTGAAGTGATTTATGGCAGAGCAATCACAGAGTATGTGGGTGGGCGTTTCCTCTGCCTCGCTGCAGAATCTACAAGTTGCAGTGCTGCTCAAACCTATCAAAAGAAGGTGTTTATTGAGCCTGCAGTGTCCAGTGAGCAGTCTGATGAGTACCCGTACGTCGGGTCGACTCAGGTTGAGCACTTTTCTTGAGTATTTCTGCGAGTATCCCGCTATTAGCGTTTTGGCCTGTCTCGCGCCGGGTTCTCTTCGCCACATCTCAGCTCCCCTTTTAAGGGCTATTGCTTTGAGTGCGGCTCGAGAAACTGCTTTGGAGATCACCACCATAGGTTCAGGACCCATGGTGGGCGCCTCGGCCCCCCTCCTTGCCAGTTCGTCGGCCTTCTCGTTCCCGCGTATACCTTTATGCCCAGGTACCCATCCTAGGGTGACCTTGTTGTTGAAGCCTAATCGGTTGATGGCTTGTATTCCTTCTAGGACAAGCTTTGAATTGACTTGCTCAGACTGTAGAGCCAACAGGGCTGCCTGACTGTCCGAGAGTATCGTAATACGTTTATTGACATATTTCTTTTCAAGGTTTTCATGTACGCATCTTATTATAGCGTATAGTTCTGCTTGAAACACGGTTGCATATGAGCCTAGGTTTTGATGTATCAAAACTTTCGGTTTGTCTCCATAGGCCCCTGCTCCTGCTTTTCCTCCCTTGCGAGAACCGTCTGTGTACCAAGTTACATCGCTTCCTCCCAAGGACTTAGGTACCGTTGCGTCCCATTCTTCTCGTAACGGTATAACCACGTTGAACAGTTTGTTGAAACTGAGCTGAGTATGAATAGCGTCGCTCGGCATCGCCATTACTGGGCATGCTACTAGATCTTCATATAGATTCCTCATAGCACGGGATTTCCAGCCCTGTTTCCCTCCTTCGATAGCGCGGAGTATAGCCGCCCTCGCCTCCCTTTGCACATGGATGTGAAGTGGTTCAATGTTGAGGACCGCCTCCATGGCTGCTATTGGAGTGGACTTTAGGGCTCCTGTCGTCATTCGGCACGCTAGGCCTTGAATGCTGTTAAGTTGTCTGATGCATGTTGCCTGGGTGGTTTTTCTCTGCCAAGTTATGCAACCGTAGGTAATAATGGGTCTCGCTATCGCGGTGTATACCCATTTCACCTGCTTTGGTTTTAATCCCCATCTGGAGCTTGCGAGACGGCAACATGTTCCTAAGGCAATTTTGGCCTTCCTTGTCACCTGTGAAAGGTGCTGGTTCCAAGTGAGTCTCTGGTCTAATGTTATTCCGAGATACTTGACTTCTGTGGAGAACTGTACGTTGGTTCCAAAAAGGGATGGGTTCCATAGTCCTCCAAGGTTGCGTCTTTTGGTGAATGGCACTAAGCTAGTCTTGTTGGCATTAACATTCAGACTGGTGTTTTCACACCATCGTTCCACTTTGTGGAGGGCTGCTTGCATGAGGCTTGATAATGTGTCCGGGCAGGTACCGCAAATGGTGATAACCAGGTCATCTGCATAGCCTTGTGTGTCCAGAGAAGCGTCGTTTAGTTCCTGAATAAGGGAGTCCACAACAATTGTCCACTGTAGAGGTGATAGCACTCCACCTTGAGGACACCCTCTTGTTATTTTGATATCAAGGGTGGTGTCAAATAGTGTTGTGCGGACTATTCTGTTCCTTAGCATTGACCCTACCCAGTTCACGGTGGTGTCATCAATACCGCGGTTTCTCATACTTTCTAGTATTATGTTAGTTGGGGTGTTGTCAAAGGCCCCTTCTATGTCTAAAAAGCAGCATAAAGCTATCTCTTTGTCTTCGAGGGATTTTTCGATTTGGTCGGTCAGCTCAATCAGTGCTGTTTCCGTCGATTTCCCTTTCTGGTAAGCATGTTGTTTAGGATGTAGAGGTTTGACCTTTAGGAAGGTATCTCTAATATGATGGTCGATTACTTTCTCCATGGTTTTCAGTAGGAATGAAGTAAGACTAATTGGTCTGTATGATTTGGGTAATGATCTGTCCCTGTCACCAGATTTAGGGATGAAGGTTACCCTTACCTTGTTCCAGCTGTCTGGCAGATATCCCCAGGCAAAACTTGCCCTCATTATTTTTAATAGTGCTGCCAGAATTTCATCTAATCCTTCCTGAAGTAGGGCTGGGAAGATCTTGTCTTCTCCTGGTGCCTTGTAACGTTTCAAGCTGTTCACCGCCCACTTAATTCGATCGGGTCTGAATACGGAAGCTGCCATCCTCCACTTCTCCAGAGTTGGTTTTGGTGGCGTTGGGGGAAATTCGGTTGTACTTTCTTTTCCTACTACTACTGATCCCGGAAAGTGAGTGCTGACCAGTAGACCCAGCGTTTCTTCCGCATTGTTGGTGTAGTTCCCGTCGGGACGTTTTAGTAGCCCGATTTGAGTGGCAGGAGATTTTGCCATTATCTTCTGTATTTTGGCGAGATGTGAGGTACTATTTATCTCCTCGCAGAATTTCCTCCAGGATTTGCGTTTAGCTTTCCTGAGTTCAGTGTTGAAGTCCGTGAGGGCCTCTCCGTAGGCTTGCCAGTCGTTGTTCCTTTTTGCTTTATTGAATCGGGTTCTGGCTTTTTGCCTGAGCCTTAGGAGGGTGTTGCTCCACCATGGTACTTTTCGATTTGTGGTTACTATTTTCAGCGGGCAGTTGTTATTGTAGGCATTGTTTATTCCTATCTCCAACGTCCTTGCTGCATGTTCGAGTTGATCTAAGCTCTTCACGTGTTTGTTGAGTTCTCCCATGCTTGTTTTTAGTTCGGCCCTGTAGCCATTCCAGTCAGTTGCCTTGGGATCCCTGTATGATTCAACATGATTAGCTTTGCAGTTTTTTAAATTGAATCTGATGTGTCTGTGGTCGGACATGGATGCTTCTGCACTTACATGCCAGTTGTCGATACGGTCCAATAGCTGTTCCGTACATATGGTAATATCCAACACCTCTTGACGTTGCGCGGTTACAAAAGTCGGTGTTATGGAATTGTTAGTGGTGTGGAGGTTATTGGATATTAAAAATTCATACAGTAACTCACCCCTGCTGTTGGTATTGGTACTTCCCCATGTAGTGTGATGGCTATTGCTGTCACACGCGAGCAGTAGTTGCGCTCCCTGGTCCTGGCAGTATTCCACCAAGGGGGCGAGCTGTGTTGACGGGTCCTGCGTTTCACCGGGCAAATAGGCAGAGCAAACGATGACTTTCGTTGACTCGTAGCCCGGAAGCGCAACGTAGGCTGCTACCAAGTCGTCTGTGCACATACAAGGTAAAGGTAAGAATTTTAGATTATTCTTAAAGATTATGCAGGCCCTGGGCCTAGTTCCTTCAGTGTTGAAAAGTAACTTACCGGCTGAGGTTAGACCCATTACCATGCTCCCACGGATCCAGGGCTCCTGTATGAAAGCCATGTCCAATTTTTCTTCCAGCATCCTTTGGCAGACGATGGTGCTCGCAGCCTTCGCGTGATGTAGGTTGACTTGAATGGCTTTTATCATTTTGGGTTTTTTATTTTATTTTGGGAATGGGATGGGGTTTGGAAGAGTTTGTAGTTAGGAAGGGACAGGAAAGATGCGGTTTCGGAGGGATGGGACTGTGTAGTTGTGCGTGTTTAGTGTCTAGTGTGTGTTTGTGAGTGTAAAGTAGTGTGTGTAGTGTTTTGTGTTGAAGTTAGGGGGTTGTTTTTCTTTGTGTGTGTGTTGTGTCTGTTTCCTACCCTAGTTCTTGGTTTAGGAGGGGGTCGCGAGAGGCTTTTTTGCTTGAGTGTTCCCTGACTAGTGAGGGAAGTTGCACAGGCTTCTTCCCTCGTTGGGCTCCAGCACCTCTTTGGGTAAATCGGTTGCGACCTCGAGTACCTCGTTGTAGCCCTCGCGGCACCCCTCCGCTACCCCGGGTTAAGAAACGTGCGTATGGCACGTTCTCGCGGACGGGGTCAGGGAGTAGGGCGGGCCTACTCGACTCCGATCCATGAGATGTGCCTGGTTTGGGTGTGAGTGTCCTGTGTGTGCTAACGGAACCCCCCCCCCCGCACCGCCGCCAGAAGGCATTCCATCGCTTGGACCGTCCACCGCGCGCGCCTCACGTTCTGTTGTGTTTGTGCCAGGTAGTGAGGTGGCAGGCGCGCTGGTCGCCGGTTCAGCGGAGGTCTGCATCGGCGTCGGTGCGGTTGAGGATGACGTCGCGACTTCTTCCCCATCCTTCTTGGGAGGAGTTTTGATTTTGAAATAGATGTCCCGGAAACCAAAGTATAACCTATAATTACGGTTCTTTAGGATTTCCAGGGCATCCTCATCGAAGCAGAAGGTCACCGTTTGACCCGTCTCCTCCGTCTTGCTATTAACTATCTTCCACTGGCTGACTGTGGCACCAATATTCTGTCTGTCTAGCCTGTGGAGGATAGCCTTCGACGACAGGCTCGGGTCCGGTATCCACGCCGTGGCGTAAAAGGGTTTTGGCAGATCCGCCTCATCTACTAATCTCAAATCTGCCCCCTTCCACGGCTTTAGGCTTGGAATCCGTGACGCGACCCAGGCGCGGGAGGCGCCGTCAACGCAGGTGAGAATCAGACAACCTGCCCTTACGGCGCATCCCATGAATCTTGGTCCTTCGCCGCTGCCGGAGGCGTCTATACTTATGAGTATCCCCTCCTGCAGCAGCCGGACTTCATCGGGATTCATAGCCCGTCCCGCGTCACGGATGCCAATCCGACAAGAGCCAGCCACCTCACTGAATGAGGGCTTGGCCACTTCTAGCCTTGCAGTCTTTTGTGGCTGATTCCTTGGCGACTCATCTTCTGAGCGTATACGCTTGGTGGCTTGGGCCTTTTCCTTGCTTGCCAGCCATTCTCGTACCTCCGGATGTTGGTGGAGCTCGGAGAACGGTTTCTGGCAGAGGACGTTGGCCTCCTCCTCACTCTTGCCTCGGCCCATCCACCAAGCATGCCGCCTTTTGGCGGCACCGGAGAAGTAATAGCGAGGCGTTGGCCTGCTTACTTCTTGTGTTGTTAGTGTTTGTTCGCATCCGTCAGGGCCCATGGCCCTTTCCGTCTGCTTACTGACCTCGGGAGGACATAGGCCTCCTTCGGCTGCGAGGTTTTCCACCTCGTGTATGAGCTCATCGAGCTTTATGTCATTTGCTTTTGCTTTTTTATTACTTTCTTCCATACTGTTCCCACGATTAGCTAGGGAAATAAAATTACACCTCCTGCAGAGCCCCGCATGCAGGAGGCGGGCTAAATACTCCCCGAGGGCGCCCGGTATCGAGGAGGACACCGTTAGAGGCCGAGTTATACCCCCCGACCCCGCAAAAGCGGATTGCTCGGCACGGCGTGAACACCTTCAAATTTGGGTGTGTGTGTTGTGTTGCTGTATATGTGGTGTGGTGTGTGTGCCATGTAGTGTTGTGCAGGCGGGTGCTTAGCCGAGGACCCGACCCCCCCCAGCCGAAGCTGAGCAGAGTCGGAACCCCAGCCAAGCACCCTAATGTTGTGTCTTTTGTGTGTGTGCGGTGTGGTGTGTAGGTGTGGTGTGTAGTGTTGGGAATGCATAACTGGGGCCTGAGTCCCGTCCAGATCCAATATAGATCGAGACACGACCCAAAAACCCCAAGTTATGCATTCCGTTGCCCTCCCCATTTATCCGGACTTGGGACCGGCACCATATTTAAGGCCTTGGCCTACAACATGGTGGTTGGGTTATACCCTTACAAATCAACCAAAAATATGTTCCGAAAAGAGCTACAACACACGCGTTTATCTTTTGCTTCACTACACCAATGACATTGGTTTAATATACGAAGGCATCTAACGCTGTATGTCAAATGTCAAGCACTTCTGACAACAACAAATGTGTGTGCATCGTCTTGTACTGACAAAGCGACAACGAGCAGAACGGTCAATTGCCTGTTCTTACGCTCTTCATCTTTCGCGCGTTACCTACCCCCTTTTTACACGCTTTATATTAGCTTCAATTGTATGTTTGTTTGTTTGTAACTTCTCTTTGGACTTAATTTTGACCTAAAACGGTCAGGTTTCTTTCAAACTTCGTGGACTTATTCTGCCCCCGATAGTTAAAAAGACGTATCTAACATTTTTTCCAGATTTGAGTTATATACATTGCCGGAATCAGAAAAAAAAGGCGCATCTGCATGTATTTTTAATATTTTTCTAACTTCGTCCAGTGCGGTTTTAGCACAACAAAATAGGGCGCTTCTGTTCATTTTTTTACACCCGATTGAAGATGAAAAGACGAATTTATGTTAAACTTAATTAAAAAGTCGCATTTAAGTAGATAATGTCCTTATACTTTATAGTTTTTTTTTAGTTCAGTAATATAAAAGGCGCATATTTGTCCCTATTTCTAAGTGGAAGTTAATAAGACGCAAATGAGCATTTGCGTCTAACGCGCTTTTAAAAATCAGGTTTCACATTAAGAAATAAAGGTCACATCTGACCACTTGCGCCCTATTTTCTTCGTAAAATTATTTTAGCATAGGCGCATTTGCCTTATGCAACAAATAGTGTTTTATTTACAAATAATAATAATTTATTAAAGCCATATCCTAATGGCTATGGCTTATAAGATAACCACGAACCTACTGTACTATTTCAGATATATTACCTTAGATAAAAGGATTATTAAATAACTTTAAAAACATTTTGTCTAAGCCAAGGGTTATCTACATACTTTCTAATTCTTAAGAAAAAAGGCGGATATACCTATATGCGCCCATTTCTGTTAAAAAATTTACTAGATAGATAAACTAAATACTTAGAAGAAAAGTACAGCCAAAAGCGTTTGAAATTGAAAGGACGCATCTAGCCATTTACGTCTATTCAATTAAGTATGTAATATTTTTCTTCATTTTTTATGCTAAGATGAATCGGTTTTTTCATTATTTTTATTATAATAATTTAATAAATTCATATTATTACTAAACCAAGTTAAAGCCTATTATTAGTGGCATTATTTTCAACTTCCAGTCTGTAAATATTTTAATTCACTC
The DNA here is from genome assembly GCA_951805285.1 of Thymelicus acteon. NCBI lineage: Eukaryota > Metazoa > Arthropoda > Insecta > Lepidoptera > Hesperiidae > Thymelicus > Thymelicus acteon. The sequence continues at coordinate 10,951,661 of OX638228.1, forward strand.
GAAGACAGCAAACGATTTCCCGTTTCATTCGTTAAAACATTTATTTCTCCGTTTTTACTTTTTGTTAGATACGTCTTTTTAATTATCGGGGGCAGTATTGAGGACTGATGACAATTCAATATTTAAAGAAAAAAAAGAAAGAAAGAAAGAAAAATCTAATTACATGCTTTATATTCGCTTTAAATGGTCAGATTTCTTTCAAACTTTGTAGAATTATTGAGGACCGATGACAATTCAATATTTAAAGAAAAAAAAAAGAAAGAAAAAACCTAATTACACGCTTTATATTAGCTTTAAACAGTCAGATTTCTTTCAAACTTCATTGGCTTATCGAGGATCGATGACAATTCAATATTTCAAGAAAAAAAAAGAAAGGAAAAGAACCTACATTTAATTTCAAAAAATCTAACTAAAAATTAAAAATAAATAGTTTAAAAAAAAACTAAAAAACACGCTTTCATAGAAAATCCAACTAAAAAAAAAAACTAAATAAATTAGAATTAAGAATCGTGTAATTGTAATAAAAGCGTGGGGTGCATGGTGTCAAAGAGTAGAAGGGATAATATATTTAAAAGCACCCCACGCTTTTTTTACAATTACACGATTCTTAATTCAAATTTATTTTCTATTTTTTTTTAGTTGGATTTTCTATAAAAGCGTGTTTTTTAGTTTTTTTGACGTGATAACGTCCATTAAAACGATGAACGCCGGGCGCACGCACGAAAAAATGTAGCGTTCCGCGAGCGAGAGAGCGGCAAAAGCGAGAGAGAGGCACGATCGGCTACGATGCCGTTGGCGAGCCGTAGGCGATGCGAGCGGGGCGGGGCGGGGCGGGGCGGAGCGGAGCGGAGCTTTGTCATGACGTTGTCACGTTAAACTACCGTCCGTAAACCGACTTTACAGACAACCATTTTTTAAACTATTATTTATTTACATTATAATAATAATATCATTGTTAGCATGCAATAAGTAGGTATGGGTAAAATCTTGCAAGCTGAATTATTAGAACTATTTGCATCCTCTCAAACTACGGAGTTGTTTAATAAACTGATTTGGTACCGACGACAATGCATTTTTTATGATAACAGTAACCTGATACTACGATCAGGGTTGCCTTCAGATGAGGAAGCCCCCATTACGAATAGCATTATAGAAATAAAATTATCGACGCATTTATTATTTCCAGCAGTGGACTTTCAAAGGCTGAAGATGGATATTTTTTGTCATCAAGAAGAATGACAATTAAAATTAATTAACTTCATAGTAGTCAAGAAAAGATAGTACTCAGGTTATAGAAAGGGATACATAGATATACGCATGAAAGTTTAATAATTATGGTTTAGGTTCTTCACATCGCTCTTAACCAGTTATTTAATGCCAAAATCAAATATGAAACAAATGCTATACACTCGTTTCCGTGACTCAGCACCCAGGAAGCCATCTACAAGCGTACGGAACTAGGGAATCTCGTATGGTTCATAATAATATAATGTAAGAACTGTGTGACAACAGGTAAGTATATTAGTTCATTCGTGACATCGCATTAGTCACGGCGCGTTTCGCGACAAATCGAACTGTCATAAGTAGGATGAATGGCTTTTTAATAAGCAACAATAAGGCCGATGCGAGTCGTCATAACTCATTACTTTACGAGTATATAAGACGTATATACGAGTATATAATAGTATGAGCCGGCAAAACAGCAAGTTGAAGTAAAGGTCATGCGATGGTGGTCATATTCTTCTGCGCTTGTCAAGTAGCAGTTGCTGGAATCTACACACTTTTGAGATAAATAAATATCTTTGTTATATATGCATGTAGAAGATGATAACATGTTTTATCTCAAAGTTTTAAACTATTAAAGAAATTAAATATTATTTAAAGTGTTTATAAAGATTCGAAATAAAAACATCCAATGCTACAAATAATTTTAAAAAGTTTTAAGTGGCGTACGGTAAAGAAACCCTGAACCCTTTACTAGGCTGGCATCCAGACTTCTTACCTACTGTTTATATCAACAAATATAATAATTCATTCATTAATTCATTTAACAGTTTACTAAATAAATATTACATAACATAAAGAAGCCACATCAATCAACATAAATTCGCGAAACCGGATCACTTTAATGTCATTTAAACCACATAGCAATTTTCACGCAATAATCAAGTTTTATTTTGAAATAAAACGTAAGTACTGAGACGAAAGTGGGCAAACCCAAACGACTTTCTGGGCATTCCCAGTCCATTCGACCTTGCAGTGTGAGTTGCACATCATTATTTCCTGTTTACATGAATACTTGAATCGATTTAAGTATAGCACAGGTTTATACCATTTGGGTAACTGAAATGTGGATGACCTCAATTTTAGTGCGATCATGATCCGCACATTATTACTATAATGGAACGGAAAATACGCCTCTTTACCACTACTTAATATACTATTATTTTTAAGTTTTAAATGTATTTATTTATAAGTTGTTTAAGTAAAGTGATTTGACTTGCAAAATCGATATTTATTACTGTTTGGTTAACAAACAGGCCGAACAATGTCGGAATGATTCCACTACTGCCTACCGTATTATTCCAGGAGTGTTGTCAACATGTTGCCCGTTAAGAGATAGCTAAACTTGTTTCTTATCTGACCTTTCAGTACAGTGTTGCCAATGCTAATTTTTAGACGGTCGTATATTTGACACCAAAAAGCCGTGTTTATATGGAAAAATATCAACTGTGGGCCGTTTTCAGTGATGCCAATATATTTCAGTTCTCGGACTAAAAAAAAGGTCATCGGCAGTGAATTTGATGTCCATAAAACAAAAGGAACACTTTTCAACATTAGCCTAGTGGTGCTGTTTTAAGGGTTTTAACATTTGTTAAATGTTTGCAAAAAATAAATCAAAAAGAAAGACCGTAGAATTTGCGAAAAGCCGTAGAATTTGCTATGGCCATGGGGTTCGGGCCGTACAATTATTGGAATATACATTTCCCGCATTCACGGTTTCTTTGACATAGCCGACATAGCTAGTTAGGCCCGGCGACAGACCCTAGTTTAAAGACCAACAGTATGACATAAAATGACATGACTACGATAATAATAATAATAATAATTATAATAATAACTTTATTCTTTATTCACCAAAGAGTTACAGGTTATAAACTTAACAAATGTTCGAGTCCTTCTTTTTAAGTATTGAGATACCTGTGCCTGTGATAATCATGTATGATGGTAGGGGCTTCACGATCTCGAAAATAAACCAACCGCTCGTCCGTTGCACCACGAAAAGTAAGCATTTATAGGTATACCAGATATAACGCTATTTCAAAATTCGATAATTTGAAGATATTTTTTTTCCAATTTAATTTTTTATTTTCTGTCAAAGCTCGACGCAATCCCACCTGATGATAAGGGTGATGTAAGTATCTATGTAGGATAGTGAATTTAAAATACGAACATGAACTCTTTGTAAGTTTATGTTAATCTTAATAATATTATTATACGCTCTAGCTTTCTGAGACGGACACAGCCCGCCAGACACGGGCAACTCGACGACATAAGGATAAAGATCACTATCACTTTCCTTCACTTTCATGGACGAAAGGTGCGTCATCGTTGAAAGGCATTTTTATCTCTTAAATATAGGTAGGTACCTATTGCGTAGAAATACACAGAGCAAACTTCATCATAGGTAGTGCAATAAATTGGAGGCGCGTCTCTATCTCAAAGTAATGTAAACAATACCTGGCTTTTAGACTAGAAAAAATATTGCATGTCTGTATAAAGTACGACCATGTAGGCTAGTTGGTAGCGACCCTGCCTGCGAAGCGAGGGGTCCCGGGTTCAATTCCCGGCAGGGGCAGATATTTATGTGACAGATAAATATTTGTACTCAGGTCATGGGTATTATTGTGATGTGCTATATGTGTCGTCCATGCCACCCGCGACATAGGCATTAACCTACTGCGGGGGTATGAGTGTGTTAGCGTTTTTTATTAAAGTACCTACAGATGGAAAACGAAATTTTTACAAGTCTAATATTTCGCTTTCTTATCAAAAGCTGCCAAACGAGCTGACAATCCACCTGTTGGTGCTCACTGTTGGCTATGGATATCAGCAGTACCAAAGTTATCACCGACAGCTCACTTAACGAAAGTCAAAATTTACAAAACAATATTATATATGTAAGTAGGTATAAGCATTCACATAAACACTTCACACAAAATAAATATACCTACCTAATAAATATTCATTATGAACATAACATTATACTTTTTTTATTACCTCCATTACAATCGCTAGCTCATCATTATTATGGTAATAGTACCCAAGCCAACCAACCAAGAAAACCTTTGCTAGCTTGGACTAAAGAAGGATGAAACTCTTTACATGCAGACGAAGCACCTGCGCAGAAGAAATTGCAATTGTGTTGTTTGTACACATTCGTAAACAACTGCAGTAGTTTAGGACTGTGTCGGAGCCGGAGCCATTTACGCCCACTTATAAACACTGAGGAAGAATTTTACCATTTGTGCTACTTACAAAAGTACATACAAAAACAAAAAAGGCTCGAGAACTTAAATTCATTTGTCATTAATCATTTGTTTCTTGTACTAAAACTAAACGGAACCCATGCGTTTAATTAAACATTCGTACTTGAAGATAATTTATCGATGTACCTAAGTGAAGATAATTTATTTTATTTTTGTCTCTGACCCCAACTCCTTCCTAATGCAAATATAATTGATAAAACAATATATGCTAAACAGCAACTAATGGTAGAAACCTTGATGTTTTTGCATGATTTATATTTAACGCTAACGCATACTTTGTGTCAGTACCTACTGTATCAAATAGTGTTAAATAATAATGCTCATAAATCGAGAATAGGTTTCAACAGCTAGAATATTAATGAGGTTCGTTATTAATCGTTATCAATTATTCTTATAATTTAACATGTTGTCAGATTATAGAGGAAATTATGGGTGTAATCTCTTTATAAGTTGACAGTTTCATATCAATCATATTATTGTTAACCAATGATATTGTATGTATAAAAAGAGGTTGTTAACATTTGACTTTCACCAATTATAATTATTAACACATACTCGTATATAGTCTCACCTATCAAATACCAAATAAACAACCCTTTCCTTGCAGCCGGGTAAAAAGCTGTAAAACAAATTTATGTTCATCTTATATACCTATAAAATTCTCCTGTCACGGTGTTAGAAACGTCTCCAAAACTCCTCCAAAACGACTCGACCGATTTTCATGAATCTTTGCGTGCATATCGGCTAGGGTTGAGAATCGGACAACATCTATTTTTCATCCCCCTACCCCTAAAAAATTTTTGGCAGAACAACATTTGCCCGGTCAGCTAGTGTTATATACAAAATTCTCGTGTCACGGTGTTAGAAGTTGAACACCTCCGAAACGGCTCGACCGATTTTCGTGAATCTTAGCGTGCATATCGGCTAGGGTGGAGAATCGGACAACATCTATTTTTCATCCCCCTAAATGTTAAGGGTGGTCCCACCCCCAAATTTTTGGCAGAATAACGTTTGCCGAGTCAGCTAGTATATATAAATATATGTTTTATGTTCATTAGAATAATTAAGAAGTTGCTTAACCAACCCAGCAATAAAGTCGCTATGATTTACGATTTTATAATACTTTATATTCCTCTTAAAGCGCATCGGTGTAGCTTTTTTAGCCATAACTATTTTATTATGCGTGGGTTAGTAATTCTGTATTGAACGTGGGTGTAACCGAGAACAAAATATTCATATTTGGATAATTATATTGAATGGATATAGTATGAAATAAACCGATATAAAATTTATATTAAGGTTACGATTTTATCGATAATGTACATCAATATCAGTTTTATTGCTTGTTCAACACAATAATAATTATTTTTCGATACAATATTGTTAGCTCAGATTATTACAGTAATTAAAATCTCGACGAATCTGAGAATGCATCGATGATTTATGGCGTTTTGCACGTGGTAGGTAAAGCGTTAATTAAATCGGCAATAACCATTAGAAACCAACGCACCTCTAATGTCAGTAGAACTTCGGAAACGGTTATCGTGTCACGAAATTGTGATAACTGGTTATTCACCCAAGTCCCAATCACTATGAATTGCGATTGGTTTAAAGTTAAGTCCTTACTGAAAGTTTATTCCTGGTTACATCATAGAGTTAAGGCCACACGGATTGGTATATGAAAGATGGTCTTTCTATCGTTCTTAATATGTTTTGTGAATTGAATTTTTGTTTATGTTTATTAAATAAGCTTGCAGCTGTATTTTGCACTTCCATAACAAAGGGTTATTCACTCCTCGAGAGTTAGTCACTTCGCTATAGGTGAATTATGGATTGTTTTTACCCTCCACAGATCGGAGCATGTACCTATGTATATGCATTTGACCTGAGACTCCTGAGAGGTTGTTTGTGTCCACTAATATTGCCATTTTTCTCCAAAATGGCTGAACCGAATTAGATACGGTTTTCTGCATAGAGTTTGTGTTTCATCAAATTGTACTTAGATACGTAAGTGATATTATGATGTTAACTCGCTAGTTAGCTAAGTAAATAAAGATATCAAAAAATAAAAACTATTACGAACGTATCAAACAGATTAACAGTTAAGAAAGTAACAGGGTGCATACCTCCAAACACATTTAAGTAATTGTGCTTTATTTGCCGTGCTTCGGAGGGCACGTAAAGTCGACCTTCGAGTATACTCTACGCCTCCTCAAGACCCGTGCTTAGTAACCATTAATGGGTTGAAATCATTTTCCGCCAGTTGCTGATTTCTTTGATTTTTTTCTTTTTTTTTATGGAAATAGCTGGCAAACGAGCTGACGATCTACCTGATGATAGTAATTGATATTAGGAATATAATTATTCATAGGTGATGGTGAAGAGAAGAACAGAATAGACGGCTTGCCTGCTCGTTTATTGGCTACTAGCTTCTACCCGCGACTTCGTCCGCGAGAATTTAGAATTTGATCTTGATCCTACTAAAATTTTGATGTTTTTGATGTTAGGTATAGATGTTTGGATGTTTGTGAATGAAACTTACTGTATCCTGCTTTTCATCCCTAAGAATGGATATCATTGATGTTGAAAACATGCTTATTATTTCGCGTTCTAGCAAGTTGCTAATGATTCAAAAAAAAATCATAGGGCATGTCGTGAGGAATAAGTAAGTTCAGCGGCAGACTAACTTAAGAGCTGCCTAAACAGGCATATCATCGACACCAGCAACATGCTCATTATTTGGCGTTCCAGCGAGCTGCTGAGGGGTCATAAGAATGAAAGGGAACGTCGTGAGGAATAATTTCAGCCAGCTTGAGAGCTGTTACGCCGGAACAGGAAGGTAAACGACGTTAGCAACATGCTCATGAAACTGAATGACAGAGACGGGCTGTTGCTAGAGTATGATGCGAGTCACAACTCGCGAGTCTCAATAGCCACAAGCTTCTAAAAAGGGACAAAATTAAAACAGCGTGTAAATTTTGCGAGGCACAGAAAATAAAAGAACAACTATTATTCTGGAGGAAAACTATAAAGTTATTCCGCAATTAGAACAACCAGCAGGACCATTAATAGAATTATGTTTACAAAAACGTAACACAAACGAACCATAGCATTCTTTAAATAACATGGTATATTTAAAAAGTAGTTATTAATGGAATAAAGTCACCTGGAGTGCACATGACCATGGGTGTGCCCCAAGGATCAATATTAGGACAACTGCTATTTTTAATATATATCAATGATCTTCCTTATTTCACTAAGCACATGTTTGAAACGGTATTGTTTGCTGACGATACATCTTTAATTTTTAAGTATGCCAAATTAAGTCTTTGCTTGGCAATCATCGCAGGTCATCACGGAACATCATCATTATCATACTTAAAGTATGAAAGTATGAAAATATTCATGTACTAAATAGATCCCATAATAAACCAAGACTACATCGCTACTTACATCAAGGTAGGATTGTAGTCAAGCATTAACTTATAATTTTTAAAAAAGTCTATTTTTCTGTGCGTCTGGTTTTGCAGTGTTAATATTACGAACTTGCCGGCGGCTTGCGTCGATCCTATGTAATCGAAAAAGTTAAGCAACAGCGGCCGCAACTTGGGTGGGTGACCGCTAGTGGCAAAATTTTCTTGAGCGTTACCGTGTTTCGGAGGGCACGTAAACCCGTCGGTCCCGGTTGTTATCATAAGATAACAATCATAAGCCATGTCGGAGGCCCTCGGGCGGTTTGAAAACTTCTGACACTCGGGTTGGCCACTAACCCCTCCACCAATCCGCACTGGAGCAGAGTGGTGGAGTATGCTCTAGGACTCCTGAAGAGGAGGGACCCGTGCCCAGTAGTGGGTCTTTAATGAGTTTAAGCCAATATTACGAACAACAAATATTTTTAAAAATTGTTTAGTTATTTCAATTGTTCCGTTGAGGAGTCCCATATTTCGTCTCTAAGACACACCATCATACCTGGCAATGTCAACGATTGATAAAATGATAACGTTATGGACGATGTCAATGCTACAATGATGACAACAGCTAATATATTTAAACACGGTTCAGTTATTCCTTACGATTGAGAAGCTCATACATTATCTCAACAATCCATCATCTCACTATATTGAAGTAGGACCAACTTGAGTAAATTCTCAATACAATAAAAAAAACATGAAAATCGCTTCATAAACAACGAATCTATTCCTATCTAAAAACATTGTATACTAACGGTCTTGTTCATTAAAAACTTATTGAAGGTTTGTAGTTTTCGGTAAATAGCACTGGTAATATATGCATGCACAGCAATAGAAAAATAAAGAAATCTTGACATAAGGCCGATCTTGACAAAAGGCCGACAACACACTCGGATTTTATAAGCGTTATAATTCATCCGACACACTTGAATAATGATTTGCTAAATAGGTTAAAAAATTAATATTTCTTTCTATAAAGTAAATGAAAAAAAATATAGGTAGATATTTACGAATGTTAAAAACCAAATTTGATGATTTTATGCAATTAATTAAACCTGATACGGTATAAATTATAATATTTAAATCACACCTCATACTGAAAGCTAGGAAAAACCTTGATAAGCTACAGTATTTCTTCTACGTAAAATTATTATTTTGTATAGCTCATTGATTAAGAGTTGGGCGCGAGGAACTCTTGACAAACACTGATGTGAAAGCAGCCTTAATTACGCGTAAAAAATGCTGTGTTGGCTTTATTTGATTTTATACGAGATCGATGGCTACTACAGCTTCCAGTGTATGACAAATTATCACAATGTGCCTCATCACTATTTTTTTATGTGTTTGTTAATAAACATATTAAAACAATGAACCATTAATATAATTTAATCACTCAATCAGCTGTTTTGAGTTTTCTAATGTCACTGTGAAGACAAACGTCAAAACTGTTTTCCTATTACCATTTAATTTACTTCTTCTCCCTCGGGAATAGATCAATATCTCGGGATAAAAAGTATCCTATACTTTATTCTAGGTATTAAACTACATACATGCCAATTTTCATCTATATCCGATCAGCCGTTTTTGCGTGATTGTAACACAAACATCCAAACATCCAAACATCCAAACTCACAAACTTTCACATTTATAATATTAGTAGGATTGACATAAAATAATTACGTCAGAGGAACTGCGTACACGTTACCGATCAAGGAAACGAAATATATCTCCAAAGCTTCTTTATATTAGAAAATTTGAATATATGCAACAGAATTAATCAGCCACTAAGTTAGGCAAGCGACCGTGAGCCTCACGGCAGCGCCTTCTCGATATATCATTTAAGTTGTTATACGTATAATACGAGTATTATGTAAAGCGGAATCCAAGTAATATTTGGGTCACAGTAAATGTGTTTTTTTGACATTGAAGCTATTAATATCGTTGCTTGTTTACCGTCGCGTCTACCAAACTAGTGCATTATTGCGACATTGTCCTTATAGTAAGCACTGTAAAAATATTATCTTTACCGTATAGTAGATAATAATATTATATCTGCTTGCTAGTAGGCGATTTTTTTCTTACTCGGCCGTGAATTTAGCTATAATTATGTAAGCTTATTAATCATAGTAAATTAATTCTTATTATATCTATGAGTAATAATTATAATCGTTATGTTTAGATTTTTTAATGGATTGAAACAGTGCGTTCCATCCGATAGTGAAATTAAAAGCTTTTTTATTAAAGTAATTTATTGAAAATAATGATTTCAGACAAAGTAAAATTAATAGGAATGGCCTATGCGACAAATTAAGCACTTACGTCGTTACTACATTTTGATGTTTGCGCATTTCGTCAGTCGAAACATATGGTGCTTAAGCCCATAGAAGTACACACTCCACACGGTTTTGTATCTTTATTGTTAATCTTTATTGTAAGCCTCGAGCTGTACCAGCCTCTCAGTTTTCTATAGGGCAAATTTCGGAGAGAGTACAGAGGAATTGTTTGAGATAATTCCCCTATCCGTTTGTCGTGAACATCCCGCCGGTACGGAAGACGCAGTTTGCCTCGTCATTCGTTATACGCACCGCAAAGGACAGGAATAGCTTGCCTGTGGCGGCGTTCATGTCCGCCTATGATGTGGATGTCTTAAAAAAAAGTGAATAGACTTTTACTGAGTTAGTGTGCTCACCATCCTGGACCACATCTCCACTTACCATCAGATGGGTGGTGGGATTGTTGTCAAGCATTAACTTAGTTTTGAGTTAAAAAATCAAGTTGCAATATTTTCATAAATCATATAATATCAAAATTTAATTATTTAAATTTAATAATGTTAAAACAATGTTTTAAACAGCAAAACCAAAAATTTAAATTTATATTTTCAAGAAATATTAATTGTACTGATTATACCCTGTTTTGACTTTATAGTTTTATTATTAGAAAAGAAACTGAACTAAAAAATACAACTTACGAAGAACTTCATATTGATTAGAGGTAGTTGGTACAGCGGTTTCTGGCCCGATGTTTGATGCCCTTATCTGAACTTTAGCATTTATATTAGTCATCTTGCTGTAGAGCAGAGGACATGAAGGGTTCAAGAACATGAAGAGATCTGATTTACGGCGACTCTTCACATCTTACGAAATTGTCCACTATAGGGGCTGCATACATTTAGTCGGTTCGAATTGCAGAAGATCAGAAATAAGTTTTGTTATTCATTTTCAACGAAAGCTTCTAAATATATGTTTATTTTTTCAAGTAGTAGGTATATAAAATATAAAAAAAATGTATGGATGTACTTTATAGACTTTGAAACTATCCAACCGATATGCCCCAAAATAGTGTGATTTGAAGGCAATAATGCGAAGATGGTTTGAGACCACCAAAACAATGCTAAGAGACATTTTCGATTTTCGATTTTTTCCATTTAATTTTTTTGCGTAGTAGCACACGCTGGGTATACACTAGTAATGTATAAAATAGTAAAGTATTTTAGAGTTTATGTACTAGGCCCTATTGGACCCTATGTACTAGGCCATGGGCATTGTGTGGGAGCCTATGTTTTCGTCCCCCAAAACGCTCGCGCGATCCCTTAATTTACGATCAACTTCGTAGTTATTTTCTTTTTTCTACTAGAGAATATAATTATTTAGCATTCGGACGCTCGGCTACAGTTTATTGTTTATTTGTTTACTTTATTTGTAGTTTCATCAATATCAGTAAAAAAAATGAGTAGAAGTAGAGCTTGTCCTGCTGCGGGGAAGCGAGGACTAATCACGCAAGGTCATTGTTGTATTGGAGCGCCTTAAGTAACAAAACAAAATTGTAGCTCAAAGCTATTTTTATCGATCAGATTTTTTATCAGTCTTAGTCTTCTATAGATTGAAAAACCATTGGAATCATATATATATTCAATCACGTTTTAGCTTTTAACATTTAATTGAAGATTAATGCACAAAATAGTTTCTTCAGGTAGCGAATATATTTCGTCATTCCCTCACCGGATACCGGACAGACATGCTATGTTTTATATTGGATTACGATAAATCATTAAAGTAAGGTTAAATTGCTCAAGAAGTCTGTCTGCAAGTTCAATGTATTCACCACATCAATATTCACTTGTTATAATCGGGACTGTCAAAAAGATCAATAAATTACTCAAATGTGCTAATAAAGTAGGTAACATAATAATAATATTTATTTTATAAGTTGTAAAAGTTATGGTACTTGTGGACATTTTACTTTCAATAATAAAAGCTACTTTAAGGCATTGAAGTATAATCGCAAATCACAGAAGAAATAACAGTAGATACTTATATGTATGTATCTACTAAAGTTTCAGACCAGGCATCGCGAACAAAATTATTGTCGCAACGGGAGGTCCTATTTTCAAAATCGAACCCCCGTTCTTATTACAAAATGGACTGAATTAATCCACTGAAAACTGTAGCCAATTGGCTACAGTTCATTGCGCAAATATCGGATTCGCGGTGTCAGTTCTATACGCTAGTAATAGTAATAGTTCAAGGCTTATTTTCTATCTGCATTTTTAAGCTAAATGTATGAATTGCCTTACTTTTACAAATCCAACTCAGATCGTCAATCGAATTTTCAACACAATTCCAAGACCTATTTTATCAGTATTGCTACATTTAATTTTATTCTCTAATCTTGTAACTCTCTACACTCAGAGCTAACTCTGTAGTCTCACAGGGACAGTTTTTCCGCCAGATTTTTATTTTCACGTTGTTTTTCTTTTATATTTTTCCACCAACAAGTTTTTCGAAAAAAATAATCCTTAGCTTTTTGGTTTTCCATAGGGATGGTATTTGATAAGATTTTTAGAGCGCATTAATATAAAAATAAAGAAAAAGTTAACAAGTATTAATATTTTATTAGGAGTCAATCAATCAACTTTTAGGTACATAATCGTTTATGTATTTCATCAATTTAAGTAAGGAGCAGAAGCAGATCGGTTGGTGTTTTAAAAATATTCCATACAAATTTTCATCCCGTTTTCCAGGGAAATCTTTTAATTTTCCGGGATAAAAAGTTTCCTAAAATAAGACCCGGAGTAATTTTAGGAAAGACCCGGAGTATTAGTAACAACTTTACCAATTTTCAGCGAAATCTGATCAAGGGTTTTCATGTGATACCCGGACAGACAAACAGTCAGACAGACAGTTGAGTTCTATTATAGTATAGATAGAAGATAGATAGATTTTCACAGACTTAATGCAATTACTTATTATTTTTTATTAATATTTATATTATCAATACTAATATTTTATCAGTAGAAAAAAAACATTGTCGCCTGTGAGTCACCACAAGGGCCCACTGAAAATCAGCGCCGCGCCGCGCCGTGGCGAACACTACGGCAAAACGCTGAGTGGGTATCACTCTCTGGCACTACAACACACGCAAACATTGTAACTTATAGTTAATTTCATTATTTCATAATTATGTTTAGTCTAAATATGGTGTGTGTGTTAGCCAAATAAATCTTTTCTTTCTTTCTTTCTGTCTTTCTTCTTTCTTTATTAATATAATAATAATAATAATAATAATAATAATAATAATAATAATAATAATTCATTTAATTCAACCATCTAAGGATCATATTACAATTTCACACCAATTAATCCAAGTTGCTATTGTTCAAACAATTTTGTAATTTCCTATGACAATTTAATTGTTGTCTATATTTCCTATATTTCAGCACCAGGTATTGGTGATTGGATCCCATCGACCGACTGGATTCGTAACACTGTATACTTTAGGAGCGCGCTGACTTAAACCGTAAGAGTTTGAGTTGTATACGTATGGGGTTTCCACGGAATAAGCTGAAGCTGACGCAGTCGCCGATGATCCTGTTGCTGAAGATGTTGCAGATGACCACTGGTTGTTCAGAGATGCCAATGGAGCAGAATAATATTGAGGACGGGATATATATTGTGGGGTAGACACGACGTTAGGAGATCTTGCAATAAATTGTGGGGAAGATGAAACAAAATTAGGTGAAGAAGAAACGTATTGTGGTGATGACGACACAAAATTAGGTGAAGCAGAAATGTACTGCAGCGATTTTGGTGCGTAATGAAGAGATGAACCGTATTGTGACGAATTTGGTAAGTAGTCTGGATCATACTGTGGCGAAGATTGAATATATTGTGACGGTGATTGGACGTATTGTGAAGGGGAAATGAATTGTGGAGAGAACTCTTGAGATGCGCCGTATTGTAGAGATGATGGAACGTACTGTGGACAAAAGATAATAATGAAAATTTAATGTTATCAAAAATATAACTTGTAAAAAAAACCAAGTCTCGCAACTCAGTTTTTCTACCGTAAAAATTTGTGAGATCCATGTAATACCAAGTCGGTTAATTTATTCAGTCCCTACTTAAGGGTCATTCTGTCTTAAGTTATAACGTAATTAGCTAACATAACAACATCTTATAGTAACCATATCAATATTAAGAATCTTTTATGTTTTAAATAAATGGCTTTAATGTCCACCTACAATAATCATAAATATTGTAATTTATAGCTACTAAATAAACTTATACAATATTTTGCCGTAACAAAGATAGTCGCAATGTTAAAAGTTTGTTAAATATTAATTGGATTTGTACACTCCTTACACAGAAAGCACAAGTATAAAAGTCACACTATAGGCACTTACTGAGTAATGGTGTAAAATACTTACTGAAACAGGGTGTCTGTATGTGTAAACCGAAGGCGTATTATATTGCAGATTTCCGAAGCTTCGCCCAATTCTCTGTAGCGATGTGGCGCGGGCGCTTGCCGCCGCCACTAAACAAAGTGTAACCTGAAATTGTAATTAGGAAATTCCGTTACGGAAAAATGAACTTATTTTTTCTTTCTAGTCCATACGCCGTAAGAGTTTGTAAATTCCGATAATGGGTATTAATGATTCTAATTTATAATCTACGTATTTTTAATCTACGCTTTTATTTGAAGCAAAAACATAAATCTTCTTTAATTTCTACATGTCTAGTGGGAATTTTGAAAATTTGGCCTTAATCCTTGTATTTTTAAAAGATTTATTTAATTAAAACTCCTCATCGTACATATACCAGTTGAGTTTAAAGTCTTATTTGAAGTAAAAACATAAATTTTCTTTATTTGCTATTGCTATTACACATTTAAAGTGAGTTTTAATCGTCATTAATTACTTCATTAATTTAGAAGAATTTAGAAGAAATGGGCCTTAATCGGCTTAATCCTTGTCTTTAACAGATTTATTTAATGAAACCTTCTCATCGTATACATGCATATCTACTAGTTAAACATAAACACAGGTTTGTCTATTAGCATTGGTAAATCTTATAATTTATTTATAATTGTCATAACAATTTTAATTTAATCTATTCTTAATTCAACATGATGACATGAGGTAGGTATAGGGCAAATTACTCTATGGTTTGTATGTTTTTATTGGTACAATGTACATACACAATCAAAGTCACACACAAACATACCTTCTCCCCGATACCTCAATTGAGCCACCTCGCTGGTTTTAGTTTAAGGACTTGAAAAAAAAATAGCTGGCACAAGTATAAAGGTACCTATTAATTTGTTTTCTACGTTAAAATTTTTTGGTATTATTACTATAATAATTGATATAGTATCTAATGACGTTCTAGCTAGATCCTTTAGACAAAGAAACAATTACTTCGGAACCCTACAAACCGAGGTAGAGAGAAAGAAATAAATGCTACATTATTTAATAAACAGAATGCATCTAAAATTCTAAAGTAAGCATTCTGACTGCCGCACTCAGAGTCACTTAATGGTTACTTAATTCACTTCTTAGTACAGAATCACAATACAAATTCAATCAAGTGACACCGAGTGCGGCCGTAAGTGATTTAATTTAGTACCCAAAGGAAATTTAAACATTAAAGTGTATCTTGTGATAGGACGTCCCACTAATTACTTACCATCTTTTTATTGAACAAAACGTAAAATCTTCTTCAAGTGCTTCAAAACTTATGGGGAGAATTAATAAAAAAAAAAAAATAGCGGTGCATAATTTTTTATCTCCTATTTACATACATAGCAATGCTTTTGTTAAAAAGCGTGGCTATAAAAAACCAGTATACTTTAATACAAAACTTTGAAATCATAATTTTGTTTAGAGTTTCAAGTCTGTTAATTTACCTCATTATTGTTGTATTTGTTGATTGTTGTAGTTGATTGATCGATCTAATGCGTTTGTTAATGTTGTTATACAAAGAAAGAACTACAGAGCCGCTTTAAATGGACACCGTTCAATATACGAATATTTTATTGTTCACGAACGAGAGCTGTTGTTTTATCTAATTATTTTAGTATTTGTTGATTGTTGTAGTTGATTGATCGATCTAATGCGTTTGTTAATGTTGTTATACAAAGAAAGAACTACAGAGCCGCTTTAAATGGACACCGTTCAATATACGAATATTTTATTGTTCACGAACGAGAGCTGTTGTTTTATCTAATTATTTTATCCGTTATTTTTAAATTTATGTAAAAATTTAAAAAAACACAGTGACGATTCAATTATTGACTCAAGCTCCTTACAAAAACTCTCTAACGCTTTGTGAATCGACGTTTTCCATCAGGCGTTCACTTGTAAGTTAATACATAATATATATATTTGTTTTATTCAATACCGAGTTTTTTTTTTAAACTACAAAAGATATTTTTTTAATCTCATAAAAAAGTTACACATAAATATTGTACAAGGGCACAAGTATAAAATTATTGTTATATATTAGGTAAGATAACAATTTTGTTATAGGTAGCATAGTTGCTGCTTGTAATAAAATAAAATAAAATATTTAGAAAATTCTTCTGTGCAAAATTCCAAATTAATGTCCGCAATAAGGATACAGATACGGACCTACCTAATAAAAGAAGTAGATAACGAAATTGATAAAGTCAATCAAAACTTTGAGTTACTTAATCAAAATCAAAATTGAATATTATAAACGTCGTAATTCCCAATATCAAAAATCTATCTTGCCTAAAAATGAAGAATGAAATTAATTTAATTTAATTCATGTGTTTACTAGGACTTATATTGCACTTTTCTAACATGAATGAATCCTTTTATAGCTATGAAATATATTCAAAACCCTGTTATTATTGTTAACCTAATATAATAAAAAATATGCGTTCTATTAAGTAGTTCACAAAAAGTACCTATCACATTTTAAAGCGCCTGCAATAATACAACACTTATCACTCACCAGTACTTTCATTTTTTAATCGGCTTAGCTAAAAGACAGACGGAAAGAAAGACAGTCCTCAATGGACCTTCAATTTGGTACTAGATAATGATTTTCAAGGTGATCTTTATATATCGCAATTGGAAGATCGGTCAATCAACTACTCAAGTTGTCAAACGCGTGACGTGAACTTAAAACTGGATTGAGAGTTTAGCAGAATAGCAATAACATAGATCGGTATTACCGTACTTACAGGATAAAATTGGAAATACGTTTGCGAATTGAAAAACACTTTGCTAAGAGTAGTGAAGGCATTCATGGGTGCATTATCTATATGTATAAAACACAAAAAAAAATGTACGGATGTCATTTATAGACTTTAAAATTATTCCCCAAAATGATTTCATTTGAATGGCAATAATGGTTGCTGTAATAATACATAATAATTATTATGTACACGCATGAGAAATTATACTTATTAAACCATTAAAACCTATTAAACCAATAAAAAAACAATTTCAAAAGAAATAAAAAATAAAAATCCAAAAAAATAAATAAAATATATACATAACTATAAATTAATTATTTCAATAGAATACTTATATCCGTATATTCTTTCAAATAAAAAAAAATACCAAATCGACAAGGAAACAAAACAAATATTTGAAGAAATTTAACCGAATTGAAATCGGTTAAAAAGGTACCTACAGTATATACGGAACCACTAGAATTTTTCTAATCATAGGCGATGTATACCAGAGCATTCGTGTTGCTAATGACTATGTGGTGCCTATAACTCTCGGAATGTCCCACAACATTAAATAGGCAGCTTCGTAAAATTGGTGTTTGAACTTGCTCTGTTTGTTAATTATTTAAGATGACCGTGAAAATTCCATTTGGTACATTAATGTTGAAATAGTACCTAAGAATCAGAGAATAATATTATTATAATTATTATGTATTATGAAGTTATTTATTTTAAGAATGTCATGATAATACGCAGAATGATGTCGTCATTAGTCGACTTCATAAATTGAAGAAACAACTTTTTAACGTGCCCGCTGAAGCACGGAAAGTCTTATTCGACTTATTCGAGAGTCACTCCTCCAGTCTCTGACCGTGTCTTAGTAACCCGGTCCATTGTTTACCTCAATGCTTTAATACCCTAAAAACCTTTTTAAACTAGTGTTTCTGGTTTATTGGGTCATTCACCTCGACATTTATTGTTAATCTTTTTTTGATAATTATTATCTCAATTTATAAACTTGTTCTATAAGAATGCTATAAAATTACGTCAGTAATATCAAAATATTTTCGTTTGTGTAGGACCTTACCATTCTCATTCATTAAGTTGGATGAAAATGAAATATATCTAATGATAGTAATGATGCCATAGAACTGGTTTCGTTGAAGAAGAAAGAAAAGAAAAGTAGCTAGGAAAATACATACATCATTTTTCATCGACAGTAAAAATATTTGTAATTCAGCCGCAGATACTTTTTCAGTCACTGATAGGATTAACTCTTCAGGACTAAGTTGGCCTTAACATCCTTCTTACAGGGTTCACCACGAAAATTACGCCCCGCTAGGAGTTTTTAGGATGAGGCCAAACGAGAGTAGGTCGGTTTCATACAAAACTCACAACTCATTTTGCGTGGTCGTTGTTGTTGTCGTGTTTGTCGTCGTGGTACCAACATTTAGTATAATGCAGCGTAAATTTCGCGATTCATTTTTTGCAACTCAAAGCTCAAAAAAATACGCTTTTTTGGCCTCACTGTTGTCAATAATATAAAGCGTCGCGGTCGTGACAATATCGATTTCGATTCGCATAGATGCAGCGCTTGCAGGCTCAATTTAGTCTTTCTTCGGGGTCGGTACACTATTGAGTAATTAGACAGGTATTATACATAACATTTCCTTACGACCTTATAATATGATATGTGAGGTAACGTAAGTTTATCATTCCCTGTATACGCAATATTCGCTGTTATCCGCAACTGCACTCAAGCGTGACCAGTGATATGTATGTGTTAATAATTATCCCATTACGCATTAGAGCTTGATCTATACATAACCCATAGGTATATATGATACTATTATGTGCAGACTAACATAATATTGTCGCTGGGAACTGAACACAATACAGGAGTATTGATATAATGAATAGGTAGGTAGGTATCTGTTCATAAATTAACTCAAGCACTGTCCCTTACTTGCACAAGAAATTGCAAATACATAAATACAAACATCGAATGTTCTAGTAGAGTTCATTTTGTATTAACTATAGCTCGCAGTTTTACTCCCAAACAACTTTCCTTAAAATACAAGTCGCTTACTTCATAAATAATTAAATAGGCATGCCGTTTGACGTTGATTTTAAAATGATATCCCATGTTTGAAATGATAGCCTACATTTCAATGTCCGATAAGGCGAAATGATAAACTAAAGTCTCTACTTGGAAAGGTAAGTTTGGAAAGTCCGACTTATTTTAAATAAAAGAAAATATTTGTTCATTGATTTTACGTGATTGACGTTTTAATTTGTCAATTGTTTTAAAACGTGAATTCTCTCCACCAATTCAAAAGCACCTCATGTCTAAAGTTATAAAAATAAGTATTTCTATAAACGTCCGGTATCGAATACCATTTTAATATTACTAGGCTAAACATAAATCCACATAAGTACTAAAGTACAAACAAAATAGCCAATCGTTTATAATCTCTTTTAAGAGCAGGTGGGGTCATGTCGCAGTGTTGCAAGCTTCCGTACCAAATATCCCTTGATTTCCGCTTGCAACAGCGTCCGCGTCCTGCAATCCCTGCCCAGTTAAACTGACACAGGTACCAACCAAAGTTCAGTTGCTACCAACAAACGTTCAAGCTACTATCAGTCTTATTCGTAAGCTAAAAGAGATTATACTAGAATGTATCAAAACAGATCATTGAGTAAACTTGTGGATAATCGCGACTATTAACTGTTGATTATTTAATTTTGTGCGAATCTGTGTATAATGTTAGCTCCATTACTTAATTATTCAGTACATGTCTATTTGAAACCAGTTGTCCTAAAGATTATGAAGCAGAGGTTATTGAATCATCCATAGCATTTTAATGTAGGTACTATTACCTGGTTTAAAGATTTTAATTTACTAGTCCTTACTACTACTACTAGTCCTCCGTAGTTAGACCTTACGTTCTAAATTGGGATAGTATGAATAAAAACTTGTTATAGTTTAAAATTATATTGTTCTTAATTTGTAATTACAATCACATTAGATGACACTAATTTGGCACTGAAAGACCCACGACATGAGAACATAATTTTTCATCGGCGGGTTACAAATTTCAAATCCAAAAAACCATTGCTCGGTGCGAGTACGCGAGTCTTATTTGTACAAGTATTAAAGAGTAATGTATACTTAAATTAAGGGCTTAAACATAAGTGGCTCAATGCCAGCCGTGACCGAGGCCTAGGAGTGGAGCGCCGAGTCCTACCCCATGGCCTCCGTAGTACCCATGGCTGATGATTGGCGCGGGAGCGGCGATGGCGTGGCTAACGATGGGAGCGGAGGCGATGCTGTACCCCAGTCCATGGCCTCCGTAGTACCCGTGGCCGCCGTAGAGCCCCAGGCTGTGTCCACCGTAGAGGCCTAAGCCGTGGCCTCCGTAGTATCCGTGGCCAAGGCCGTAGCCGAGGCCGAGCAGGCCACGCTTCTCATTCTTCTTTTCTTCGGCGCCGTAGACTGCCACTGCAGCCAAGAGGAGTACGCACACCTGCAAGATACATATTATTCATTTAATTTATGCGAAGCTCTATGTATCATTGAGACGCTAAAGTGATTAAAGTTATCATATATTACTTAACGCTAAAGTTATTTATTTGTGTATTGTGTTTTAATACTAAAATATTACGTCAATAATAAAAAGTTTTGTTACGAATTGTTTTGCAGGTACATACGAAATAATTGTCTTTTATTAATTTACACTTCAATCATTTTATCGTCAATGAATTCAACAATCAAATTAAGACCAAAAAAAAAATAACAGAAATTTGCATAATAATACAAAAAATGTAACATGTATTAATAATATTTTTTCAATATTTCAAAAGTTTGAACATTTAGGAAATTCATTATTACTGCCCTTTAACGCCAGCAGCAATCAAATGATGTTGATTTGAATGAAATAGATGAAGTAATATTTTTTTGTGTCTATCATCACATTTATTTTACTCCTAGTTCTGCTTATAAGCATACATTAGTCTAGAAAAACAGAAGGTTAAAACTATTGTGGCAAGTAATGTTACAAAAATCTAATGATTGACTTCGCATGCAAAAAATACTATATTTACCTAACCAAAAATTAAAAATCTGTAAAATAATAATATTTTTATACATATACCTAAACTAATATAACTTATCATTGCACTTACGATAGCCTTCATGTTTTCAAGTTGCGTTGTCGAGGGGTCTCAAGTCACACTGCTCCCTGCTCGTAGTACAGCGTACTTATACGATCCTAACCGACCCCTCTCTGGCCCTAGAAGCCTAGTACTTAGCCTGCAGCGCTCACTGTAAGGTATCGAAACTGTAGCAATAAGCACAGTCGGTTTAGAGTTAAGTCTAACCCAAACTTAAATCTATGACGCATGATTTACATAGTTAGATAAGGGGGCCATCCATAAATTACGTCACACTAATTTCATGACTTTTTGACCCCTCCCCCCTCCTTGTCACAGGTGGTCACATTTGTGAGACCTCCCCCCCTTGTGTGACATAATATATTATGAAATCTTACACTTAGAAATTATTAAATTAAAACAGCAGTTCCGAAATAACTTTTATCTCCATTAATTGTTTTTTAATACTTACCTATACATACTAATTATTCCATTTTGAAATGTGACGTCACGAAATTTAGGACCCCTTCCACCCCTTGTCACACAATGTCACACGACATCGATCCCCTCCCCTAACGTGTGACGTAATTTATGGATGGCCTCTAAGAAAAACCTACCCTTATACATTTGTTGGTTGTATGTGAGCCCACACACTTTTCTATGTATTTATAAGACAATTCTGTGTTATAAGTTTATAACATAAAAGCTCGTCAGAATACATAAGACGCAAAATAATAAAATAAACATTCGATAATGCACGCTCTATATTTTAAATTTTAATTTTTTTGGGAGATCTAAATAGGTATTTGTAAATTTAAATGTTGACTAAGATAATTATTTGGCAGTGCAGGCATTAGGCATTAGCTTCAGTGGAAAACCTGAGATACCTACACTACACCTGAAAGTTTTCATAATATATTCACATAATTCGAAGTTTGTAAACCCGCTTTTGGTCAGGGGAAGTATTCTTTAGCCACACCTCCTGAGGCAGCAAATCCAAGCCCAGCAATGGGAATAATATCTAATAGGTTATACTGATGGGAAGGTTAACTAGAGCCGAATGGGACGGTACGCTAAAAACTGATATGTGGTATGATATGTATGTGTTAACAGCTTTTTCATAAAGCGCCCTTTTCATGATAGGTGTTGTTGGTTTATGTTTAGGAATAGGTACTGTAAAATCAGGGCTGTGGGGGACATACTTTACATTATACCTAAACATATGTGGAATAGAATAAACTTCCTGAAGTTTAATTGCGATAGTGCGGTAGTTTTGTTGCGGTAAAATTTAATTTAATGATTATTGTTCGTCGGGCGATAGACGTTTCTTTCCTGTTTTTATTTTACGTAAAACCTAATTAAATAAAACTTAACCAATATGATAACAATGTGTAATAATTATTATATTAATACGTGTAGCAAAAACACTGTACCTCATTTTACGACAGTTACATTGGTGCAATTAAGTAAGTAGGTATTCAGAGTATGGAAGTTCGATTCGTCATTATTTTTTATGTGCAATTATAAATATTGCTCGAGTTGAAAATTGCACAATTTCCTTTACGCCAGCGTAGGCTTATTAAAATTTTTGTCATATGAAACTCAATATAAAATTTTATATATCCCTCTCATTCATACAAACACATTCATAAAACCTAACATAGCACATAATTTATTCTAATTATTTATCGATCGCATAGTGCATAATATTATTATATAAAATTTTGCAAAATGATAAAAGGTATCGAGAAGCGATAAAGATCAGAATCTATTGATATCAGCACGTAATATATAAAAAAATATTATGGTAAATCTCATATTTTAAAATACATAGTTATAAATTTTTGTATATATACCGTTCTATAATTTGCCAAATGGATGTTTGCATACAGCTAGTAGTCATATTATGTATAATGTACAGTCGCAGAAGTAGCTTAACATTTTAGTACCTTGTCACATTACATTTCTTGAATTTGTCATAGATGTTGCTAGGAAACCGTCGAAACAGTTACTATTACAAAGTACTAAAATGTCAAGCTACTTGTACGGCCGACTGTACTTGTTCAATCTTAATACATATAAATTACGTGTCACGTTGTTTGTCCGCGATGGGCTCCTAAACTACTTAACCGATTTTAATCAAATTTGCACACCGTGTGCAGTTTGATCCAACTTGAGACTTGAAGGTTTTTTTAAAAAAAAACTTTTTAGAGAACGAAGTCTGTCCGGGCAGTTACTCTATTAAAGAATTTTCATGAAACAAAATACATATCTATTCCTATATGCTAAAACATTGCCTCACAGGATCTAAATATGTATAAAAAGCTCAGTCTAGACTATCTGCAAGAAAGTAGTCAGTGTTAGTGTAACCGATACTATTATGACAGTTCAGTCAACATTGCACAGTTTCACTGGCCTGTGGTCACTCGCCGCTACCGGTTATAATTATTCATGTGTTTCCGTCAATTTGATACCGTTTTCAGATTTATTGCATAAAATAAAACGCTTCAAATCATAGCCCCTCTCTCGACACAGATCTCCTGTGTCGTAGGTGCCACAAAGACGACAATACACACAAAATTCTGCCTCGCTGAAAATCGAATCCAGGACCGGTGCGGCCTGGTATGCGGTTAAGCTTGGCACAAATATTACGCAATTCGGGTCGGGTCGATTTCCTCTGCGTGAAGTAGATACATAAATTGGGTCTAGAGAGAAATTAACTTTGTAATTTATAAAGATAATGGGATATGAAAATTTAAAAGCTTATAGATAAACGAGTATAAAATCAGTTTTACATTGATTGTCAAAATCTCCATACTTCATACTGATAAGTAAATTCGACAGGTCGACACTATTTATTCAATTTCAAAAAGCCGTCATTTATACTTGTAATCAATGTGTGACGACTCCTAACTTACGAGTATAAACGGCATTTTCATAGAGAAGGCAATTCTAGATAATTATCATCCTAATGGTAAGACCCTCGAGGAATTGCGTCACAGCCGCGACACTTTGAAAGCCACCTGCCAGCCTAAGTAGGGTAAGTTAGCCACGCCAGGGATCCAAGGATTCAAGTTCTACGCAGCTTTCGCCTTCGATATACGAAATGATCGCAAAAACTCAAACAATTTTTATGCAATCCTTCCAAAACAAGTTTCGCTTTTAGATCTCCATAATTTCAAGTAATTAAGTAAATTTAATAATAACTCGTGGTTATTCGGCATTCAATAAAGTTAAATGTCAAAAAAATGGGGTGATTTAAATTAAACTAGTAAGTAACATTTTGGACTTTAATGTCAGAAGTTACGTTGTTATTGAGTTTAATCAGGTCTTCGAATAAATGACCTATAGAAAATTGTACGTGTTTTGATTTTATGTATATTGTTTCATTGGGTCATGTAAAAGCCATTTGACTTGTTAAGAACTCAAATGAAGCCCCTTTAAACCTTGTCGAAAGACGTTAAATTCGTCAAAGTTCTCCACAAACTACACTGAAGTAATATCGAGAAGCTACAGATTGGTAGACACATATAGACATAACATGAACAACATCCAAGAATCGAGAACAAACTATTGTCTATTACATAAATATCTGAACAGGTAGCTTGGCTAGATCTTGTAACAATTTATTTTAAAAATAATTATGTCACCTTAATAGATTGCTTTATAAGATTAATAAACATAAAAAATGGAATTAGCAATAAAGTATAGATATAGTTACTACAAATTCTAGTTATTTTCGTCTAAAATCTAATTATTGCTGAGCAATATATTATTATATGTAACACACGTGTTTATGCAACCCGCTATCGATAGCGGTCAGCAGAAATTACCACGTCGCGGCGTCTCTTGCTATGGAGATTAATAACTTATCTCTGGTTATATTAAATTGTTATTAATATATAACGTCGTTAAATACTTGTAGTTTATTTCTTAACTGTGAATTAAGTGTACTTAAGTGTACTTATATGTCAATAAAACATTACGTTTACGTTACGTTGTATTTAAATGTTTTAATTATGCGCGTATTTAATTCCTTTCTATATTTATACTCTTTTAAGTATCCACCGAGATCCAGCCGAGTCGTCCGCTAAAAAAAGCGGCCAAGTGCGAGTCGGACTCGCCCATGAAGGGTTCCGTAGCAGCAAGTAACATAATATAAAAGTTCTTGTAGTTTTTTGCGGTTTACGATTTATGACGTATTACAAAAAAAACTACTTACTAGATCTCGTTCAAATCAATTTTCGTTGGAAGTTTGCATGGTAATGTACATCATATATATTTTTTAGTTTTATCATTCTCTTATTTTAGAAGTTACAGGGGGGGGGGACACACATTTTACCACTTTGGCAGTGTCTCTCGCGCAAACTATTAAGTTTAGAAAAAAATAATATTAGAAACCTCAATATCATTTTTGAAGACCTATCCATAGATACCCCACACGTATGGGTTTGATGAAAAAAAAAATTTTGAGTTTCAGTTCTATGTATGGGGAACCCCAAAATTTATTGTTTTTTTTTCTATTTTTGTGTAAAAATCTTAACGCGGTTTACAGAATACATCTAACTACCAAGTTTCAACAGTATAGTTCTTATAGTTTCGGAGAAAAGTGGCTGTGACATACGGACGGACAGACAGACAGACAGACAGACAGACATGACGAATTTATAAGGATTCCGTTTTTTGCCATTTGGCTACGGAACCCTAAAAACGGACACGGAATAAAATAAATTAATCATTGGTTATAACGTTTTTGCAGTAATCGTATCAAAACATCAGTCTTACATAAATATCTATCCTCTAACTTCCTATGCATCAATGACATATTCTGAAAAAAAAACATCATTATAATGTGAGTAGGTCATACAAATGCAAATATGTCACAGATGACGACGAAACCCTATTCGCGGTGCTCCTTATTCCGCGTCAATAAACTAACTTAACCAAACGGTCTTTCGATTTCAGTTATTGAACTAATTTATTTTTTCATATGTTTCTCATACGACTAGACACTGTTTAAAAACAATTCTACCTAATATCACTTGAACAATTCATTTTAACTGCCAGAACACTTATCTTCAGATTATACATAGTTCACAGTACTAATGTAGCACGTAGCCTTCGTATACTCTAAGTTTCGCTTCACGAGTCTTTGTCTCTGATAACATACAGAGGCTTTCCACAGTCGTCACAAAGCCACTCGTCTTCTAAAGGTAGTTCCCATAGCTCACCCAAGGCACCTGTGTGAGCCCTGCAAGACCTGCATCCCGGGTGTGGCGTGAACCTTGCAATGCACATATCCAACAGCTTCTGTTCATTCTCAATCGCACGAAGCATCTGAAGCGCACGGAGTAGCAATCTCGGTCGAAGTATATGAGGAATAATCTCCGTTTTCAAGACTTCTTCCGTAACTATTGCTAGTGCTATAACTAGGCGGTTGAGCGGAATCCCAGATAATATGCATTGCGCGATTGTTTCTTCGCTTCTAGAGTATAAGCTATCCATCTTCGTTGACATATCTACTCGTAACTCGGAAAATATGTGATTCGTAATGTTGTTACAACCAAAACGTCTTTAGAAGTGATAGAGGTTACTTCTAACATCCTATTTTTAAGCATGTTCCTGTGTTGTTTTACTAATTAGTTAAATAACTATTTTCGTCTTGTTAAAGTAGATGATCATCACTTAACGATATGAAATATGGAATATAGGTACCCTAATGACAGTTACAACTATTAATGAAGTATTTATGTAACAATAACTTAATAGAGATTATTGTGATAATTAATGTTAGCGTTATTTCATGAGGCATAAATAATGACTTATTACGTGTAATTAATAAATTAACAAGGAAGGATCATTATCAATATTGTTTCTTAAATAACTTCTTATTAACTAATCATTAGGTGGCTCATCCGCTTGTATTGGGGAGCTATTTAAATATACAAGCGTTCTCCCGCGGATTTGTCCGCGTTTTCTGGGAGAATAACCATCCTATATCTTATTCCAGATCAAGGTGTACCTGTGTAGTAAATTTAATGCAAAATCCGCTTGAAAGATTACTTGAGGGCCATCCATAAATTACGTCACACGTTAGGGGGAAGGGGGGTCGATATAGTGTCATTGTGTGATAGGCGGTGGGAGGGGGTCCTAAATTTCGTGACGTCACATTTCAAAATCGAGTAATTTGTATCTAAAGGTAAATATTAAAAAACAATTAATGGAAATAAAACTTATTTCGGAACTGCTATTTTAATTT
Source organism: Thymelicus acteon (assembly GCA_951805285.1). Classification (NCBI taxonomy): domain Eukaryota; kingdom Metazoa; phylum Arthropoda; class Insecta; order Lepidoptera; family Hesperiidae; genus Thymelicus; species Thymelicus acteon. Next base: position 10,979,578 of record OX638228.1, read on the forward strand.
CATAATTTCTAGGCCCTTTATAGTACATCCTCACAAATTTTTATATTTATAATATTAGTAGGATATTTTAGTCCCTATTTCTACTCAATTTGTCCTCATACATTACATAAATACATAATTATAAATTAAAGATAAATACTTAACTAAATTGGAGCAGTTAAGTCAAAGCCAACAGGAAAAGCAATAACATTTAGACGGCGTTAGTCAGAAGTTACTCAACATCAATATGTTACACACCCTTCACCATGTGAACGGTTAACTCTAAATTCACATTGAAATTTTTTCTCGCTACCGAAACCCGAGCTATAAAGGCATTTCCGTTCGCTCTGCTAAAGGATTTATTGGGTACTACCGGTATAAATACATAGCATACATACATACACATAGCATACATATTACAAGACTTTTCCGGCGCTTATTTGGCATTAGGATTGCCAGCTGGCAAGACTGAAATATTTGGACAAAACTTCAAAAAGTCGGGATTTTTCGGCACATTTTGTATTTTGTGGGGCCTTGTACCTACTTGTATTTTGTCGGGACTTGTCTGGACATCATGTGAAGTTTCGGGACAATCCTGACGAATCCCCACCATAATTGGCATGTGCGTTACAAAGTATTTTGTTTATGTACATACGAGATTACGATCCACCTTAACGTACTTACTACTTATCATCAGGTCATGCCACTTGGCCTCCGTCGCACATAGTCGCAAATTCAAAGGGATCTGATCTGGAATCATCAGGCATCTGACTCATGCGTTAGTTATAGGTGAAAATTGCAATACGGCGGTAGTTACTTAAACTTCAGTAAAATAGTGACCACGTATATTACGTTGAAAACAGCGATTTAGAAGGAATAGCATATCAAGAACACTATGATTGCCACCGCTTTGCCCCATAGAAGTGACTAAGAAGAATGTGGACATACAAATAAGAAACTATGAATAATGTTAAGTTATTTAATTGAGTAAAGTTCAGAATGCGAGGCGTTGTGAGCGGTGCAGCGGTGCAGCGGAGAGCTTCAAGGTGACAGCGATTCCCATGCATTGTATCTTTTGTTTAAGGGTAAATGTACATTGGCGTGATCATCTCGTTGCTAATAGAACGTTTATCTTCAACCTATTAACGGCCCATTACTGAGCAAGGGCCTCTCCTCTTGAGGAGGCCTAGAGCATACTCCACCACTACTCCAGTGCGGATTGGTGGAGGGATGTTTATCTAGAGGCGAATAAATACAAAATACATGTCTTAAATGGTTTAACTGTGCACATAATGGTCGTGTATTAAACATATATTGTCGTCGTTATTCTAAGTACGATTAAATTAAAAGTGGCTATGTATTTAACATTGTAACTGAATACTAAATGAACGTTTTGTACCGTTTACATAGAGTTTTATATTTATTAGTTTCTATTGTACCTACTTGTTATTGTGTGCGTTGAACCTAACGTAGCTGCATAAAAGGTCTCATCAGACGATGTACTTAATACTGTATCTAATAGGTACGATTCAATTAAGTACCTAGGCCCTTCTAGGTAGATTGTAATACTTATTGATCATTAGTAAAACACATGTAAAAAGGCCCATGAACCGCAATGGGCGTAAATCTGCATAAACTTCTTACTGATTTATAGATAAGTCAGAATTTCCAAAGTAAGGTTAAACTTTGGTTTTTCTACAAATAGTAGTAAGAAAGAACAACATGTTATTTTTCTTCAAATTTCCTACGACAAAAGTGAATTTGTCAGCTTGCCTTGTGTTTAGTGCGGATGGTACGGTTGTATGTATCACTAGCTGACCCGGCGAACTTCGTATCGCCTAACAAACATTTTTCTTTTCTAAAATAAAAGTAGCCTAAGTTAGTACTTGTTAAATCAACTATCTGCCAGTGAAAGTCCCGTCAAAATCGGTCCAGCCATTTCAGAGATTAGCCGGAACAAACAGACAGACAGACAGACAAAAATTGTGAAAAATATTGTTTTGGTATATGTACTGTGTATATATCGAAATGCACTTAGTAAAAAGCGGTTATTTTAATAATACAAACAGACACTCCAATTTTATTTATTTGTATAGATAAACATGTATCATGTATCATGTATATGGAATTTGTTTTACTTTAATCTGTCCTCAAATAAAAGAACTATTTAAAGAATCCAATATATATTTTTTCCTATGAGTGTCATGTGGCACAAAAAATCCCCAAATTGAAACGGTAACAAGTGTTTATAGATCAGAATAAATTAAGAGAAAATTCGCGGATATTTGACATAGAGTAATATAATCTTATATTTTTAATACTGATTCTACGTAAATAATATATTAAAGTTCTACAATCAAAATCCTTGTATAGTTGCTAACACATTCATTAATCACTTAGACAAGAACTAATGCTGTTAGCTGAAACACCTGGTTTGTGGGTGTAATGCATGGCGGGAGTAGAACACGCTCGGTGATTACCTCGATTACTTTGACATTCGTTTTTGCTTGAAGTAATGTAATTAAATGCATACTATGTTTATAATTTTAATCCATACTAGCTTTTATTTGTGGCTTCGCACGCGTTAAACTCAACTGAACAAAAGGCATTCCATGTCCTTTACAAAAAGTTTCAACCCATAATTTAAATACTTTATGAGCTTTAATTATGAATTTTGATAAAAACACGCTCAAAAGAGACTTTTATTTGTCCAGTCGCATAGAAACTTTTAACCCTATTTTTAATAAGAATTTTCCGAAATCCTATACTTATTGCTTGTTTAAGCCGCAACAGGAACTCAATTCATAATTCTAGCATCGGTAGCTTCGGCTCTACGTTTACGAATCAGTCACGGGAAAAATATCGTTCTTCTTAAAATATTAGTAGTGAATTAGTGATGCTTATGATTTATATCGATTACTAGCTGACCGGGCAAACGTTGTTCTGCCAAAAATTTTTTAGGGGTAGGGGGATGAAAAATAGATGTTGTCCGATTCTCAACCTTAGCCGATATGAACGCAAAGATTCACGAAAATCGGTCGAGCCGTTTCGGAAGAGTTCAATTTCTAACACGAGAATTTTATATAATTTTGTATAAGATACAATAAGATAAGATTCACAACAAAGAACAAAGAACAAAGGTATTCCTGGCGCGATATTGAATCATAGATTAATCTAGTTTTCATCAATCACGTCAAGACTCCTTGGAGGATCTTTATTTTGTTCCTAAGTATGTACTAAGTATTTTCTTTTAAGTATCTTATTTATTAAAATAATAGGTATATTCTGTGGACCCTATTGTAGCAATGTAGGTCGTACCCTACCTATTAGCTCCCTGAAGACAAATTAAGCTAGGGATTCCTTGATACTACGCAACGTGCTGTAGTAACTATACGGTATTGTGCAAGTGAACAATGGGAGGTGATAGAGCCTTTATAACATAACATTCTAGTTTTATTCCCCGATCCCGCTTCTATTGTGTTCTTATATTCTTATTTTGTACGAGTAACCACCCTCGCTTTGCTTCGGTTTTCTCATTTTGTACACCTTGGATTACATTATTCCAGTTTTATAAAGGATCCCTATTTTTTTTTTTGAAAATATAATATAGCCTATGTTACTCGGGGATAGTATAGCTTCCCAACAGTGAAAGAATTTTTTAAATCGGTTCAGTAGTTTCGGAGCCTATTCAATGCAAACAAAAAATCAAATCTTTCCTCTTTATATATATTAGTATAGATTACTCTGCCAGATTTTGGTTTCAAGCCATACAAGTTTTATATAGATAATACAAGTAATATAATTAGTTAATAATAGTTTTAATACAACCCTTATGTGATGCTCTACCACCAAGGTGGCCGGCTTCTGTCGCTTACGACACGTATACTAAGCCGTAATCTTATACGTATTCTAAGCCGCCCGAATATGGCTATAGTGTTTACAATAACTCATATAGATTCTGCAATCAAACCAAATCCACGACAATGTACGCGTACGCCACGCCCGACCACGTGTGCTCTATATACGACTTCGCCCAAACGGTACCAAACCTGACAGGAGATTGAAATATAATAATGAAATTATCCATGGGTTTATCACACACATATTTCATGATACAAAACCAAAGGTACTATTGTTTAGATATCAATTTAAATTTTTAGAGTAATTTATTAATTTGAACATCAACACAATGTACAACGAAACTAGTTTACATGAGAAATAGACTATATTATGTATAGAGAAAGTGAATGATTAAAATAAATGGAATATATTTAAGTAAAGATTTAGAAATTATGAGGCGGGACGTGATGGATTCCTAAATTACGATTAAATTAAAGAATTTGTGCTAGTTGCAATATTAAATGATTAGATGGTGATGGATTGATGATGTCAATGGATTAGTAAGTGTCGAATGAAATAACGATATTAAAATACTAGTAATAATACTTCAAAGTTTAAAAATGCATTATTTTATTTTATAATCAATAAATAACCTTAAAAATTATGTTAATAATACTTGCATAGAAAATAATAATAGGCAATATTTACATTAATAAAATTATGATACTGTTTGACTAACAACATCACTTTACACTGCCATTAAACATTACTAGCAAAATCTTCCAACACAACATTTGTACACCTTAATATAATAACTTTAAGTTAAACTTATCACATTACACTTTCGACGAGGTAGAGATGCGCGTTTTTGACAAAATCTCACACTTTGTGTAGGCGCTGTCTCAATACCGTAAAGTTTATTTTATAATACTGGATTTGCTCATTTTGCTGCTAATACTCAGTAGCTTAGAATACCTTCCAAAAATTCTTCTAAGTAAGAAAAGTAACCCGTTCAAAGTAATTTAAAAGAAAAGTGTTTCAGAATTTAAAAGTGTCAATCTGCCAATACAGCGCCTACTTACAACTTATAACTACGTCCTATAATGACATAGGCGTAACTATCGGAAGTGCTCGAGTGGTCGGTCTATAGGAGGTTGCAGACCCAGGGGTATGTGGTTATGGAACTGTTGTTGGACTTGGTCACCCTGGTCGCCTTGATCCCCACTGCGCCCCTCTACCCCCTGCTGAGGTAGCCCATACTCCTGCCCCGGTTGAGCTAAGTTATAATCGTTCGGAGGGAAATTTTGCCCCTGGCCAAAGTCAGGTCCTTGATGTGCAAAAGTTTGTCCTTGTTGCGAGAAATCTTGGCTTTGTTGCGAGAAATCATGTCCTTGTTGCGAGAAATCATGTCCTTGTTGCGAGAAATCTTGTCCTTGTTGAGAAAAGTCTTGACCATGATGATTAGCAAAATCTTGATTCTGTTGGAAATAATCGTTTGGCTGTCCATACTCCTGACCAATTTGCTGCGGTACTCCGTATTCTTGTCCCACTTGATGCTGATTATTGAAATGCTGCTCGTATTGCGCTTGCTCGATCTGCTGTTGAATGTGATGCTGTAATTGCTGTTGGAAGTCATGATATTGGCCTTCTGAGTGTTGTTCGTACACTTGTGTGCCTTGTTCTTGAGTGAATTGGTGGCCTTGTTGAGGTAACTGTGGTTCAGGGATCTGAGGTGAAGGCACGTCGTGTGGTTGTTGTGGTACTGGAGACCAACCATCATGATCTAGATGCACAGACGGTTGAGTCGGTTGTAGATGTATGGCAGGCTGAGGAATCGCTGCTTGAGTTGGGTGAAGAGGAATTTCATGTTGTGGAAATGCCGCTTGAGTTGGATGTAGGTGTACATCTGGCTGCGGTAGTTCATGCGGAATAACAGATGGCGGCACAATATTTGTAGGATGTATCAAATTTGGTGAACCATCGAATGCTACATTTGGCGTATGTTGTTCATAAACTCCACCGGGAACAGATCCTTGAGGAATATAATGATACTGAGGAACTTGAGGGCGTTCTAGTAAAACTTGTGGAACTTGTCCCGCTGATAAAGTCGACGGTGGCGGTAAGAAAGGAGACTGGTAATTAAAACCTAGTGGGAACCTAGGAAACGTGGAGAATAGGGATGTTTGTACTGAACCTCCGGGGCGTATTACGTAAGGAATTTGAGGAATGCCAGGGGAAGAAAAACTTTGTGCTGGTGGCAATGAAAAAGTGGCAGCGGGAAGAAGTGGTCTAAGATGTAAGTGATTTGGTGAGAGAAACTGTGCTGGGGGAGGCGCTAGGGGTACAGCGTGTGATTGAAAAATTGGTGCGGGAGGAAGTGGTATCGGATGAACGTGTTCTGGAGGTGCCGGAACAACAGGGGCAGGAAGTAAAACGGGTGGAGAAGGTGCAGGTACTGGATGCACTACAGCTCCAGTTGGCTGCGGAACAGGAACTGGTACTGGAGGTGGCACGGGCACGACAGGAACCACAGGTTTCGGCGCTACATGATGATGATGGTGATGGAAGTGTGGAAGATGGAAGTGGTGATCCGGCTTTGGTACTATCACTTTTGTGTGCGGAAATTTCAGTCCATAATGTGGATGCGGGACGTTAACTTTGTGTCCAACTCCGACTGGATATTGTGGGATATAGGGATTGGTTAGAGGCACTTTAACTGCTGCTACTGTAGCGGTGGGCGGGTAATTCACTATAAGTGGCTTAACCACGGAGTGTGTCACAAGCGGGATATCATGGCCAAGCTTGTAAGGTGGGATAGCGGATAAGATCCCTCGTTTGTGATGTTTTCCCCTTATTAGACGTCCAAGGGCCTTTGCTTTTGCTGCTTTTATGTGGGTGACATCGCCCACTACCAGCAACACAGAGACGCACAGAACCAGAGTAACCTGAAACAGCAAAATAAATTATAAACATGATTTCCACCTCTTGATAAAACACTATTTTAAAAACACAATATATAAGTGTATCAACTTTTATTTTACTAAAAACTGCGGAATTAATTTATAACTGTGATATTACATTAACAGGGGTCATTAAGAAATTTAGCCTAGCACAAGTTTGAGTTTCACCACTTCAAACATTATTAGAACTTCCATCATCATCTAACATTTTCCTTAGCAACAGCAAGTGACAATTAACTTATCGTGATGCTTAAGTCGGATCATCTTGATTTTATATTCAAAAGCTTATCACTGTTGTGAGGAATTTTATACCACTTGATAAACACTTTTATCACAAAACTTATGTATAATATCTGGTTTCACTGAATCTAGATTATCACTAAAGGCCCATTGGTCAATTTAATCCACTAAGGCACTGCACTTTTCCATGGGATCCCATGGATACTTACAATTAGAAACTTCATGATGCGCGGTCGGCCGGTCGACACGGCGCACTCTCTAGGACCGGTGCCTTCCGCAATATCCACCTATACTTATAACTTAAAAGACAATCAATTAGTATGAACCCAGCGTACTCGTTTCACTTGGGGTAGCCAAACGCCGTTGCTACCACTGCTTCGTATTACGGCTTTCGAGTGCTCCTAAACAAATGCGTCTATTACAATTTAACTCCGGGATCATATGCTTTTCAATATAATCTCTATGTGCTTTCTTTAAGGTCTTGTTTAGAATGCTTGGTACTAGTGTAAGTCGAGCACGTAGGGCGCTGCCGTCATTCCTGTAACAGAGGCGTTCGCTTGAATATCAATGATCAAGAAACGTAATCGGGAGAAAATTGTACCAGGTTTGACAGAGACAAATTTTCTATTATTGAATAAAAAATATTATCATAGTTTATAATGAAAACAAAAAAAAAACATTGGCAAACTCTGATAACTGAGTTTCCATCGCGGTTTCCTAACGGACCAACTACGTACGCACAACTAATGTTCCCATCGGTTATAAAAACGCCAAACCATCACAAGCAACAGAGGGCCTATGGGAATGTGAATAAGTGAGTATTTATATTTTTTATGTGAAGGCATAGCAGAGAAAAAAAGGAACTGGTTCTCAAGCCCCAAACCGTATGCGACGCGTCACTTAACTCAAGCAAGAGGTTGGAAAATTGAATTAGAATAGGATTCACGGAAATGTCATTAACCAGTTTTTTTTTAAAGAAATAAGATAAGTCCGTCCCTGGCGTGAAGGACATTGCGATGCACAGACACGGACATGTTACCAAACATACGGCATCACTTTCCTCGCTCTCACTATCGATGCTCGCACTGTTCTTTATTAACGTTTCTGTAACAATCGATTAAACCTATTCATGTAACCTTTGGGCTTCAATTCATTTACGGCCCATTGTAGGATTTGTAAGGGCACAGGTGTTCTTACGTAACTATTACCACGAAGTTATTTTGTTTTTGGAAGTGATCGATAAAAATAACTTAATTTTAGGATTTGCCGTAAATTTGATGCGCAAACGTTTAATAAGTCGTGTAAACTACAAATAAACTCTGAGATCTCTCAGAGATAATATTCAGTTATAAGTTTAACGTTTGTGGCAATTGGCGTAGCTTCTATGCGGAGGAATGGATTTTTGTTTTTTGTTTAAAAGGTGATTTGGTTTTGGTCAAGAGTATTCTCAACTATGATTGAAGAAAATCTCTTAAGCCGATCGAAAGTTATTTGAAGAAATGTGTTTCTATTGGTCTGGTAAGACCGACCGGTCTGATCGAATTACAGTTTACTATTCCTACTGTGCTACCGTGGTAACCTTGACCTGATATTCCAGCAACATCTGAAATCTGCAGGATGCCCAACTCTTCATCAACATGTCGCATGTCGTATTGTGTCGCACTTGAGCTCATTGGAACGAATGGTCTCAATAAACATGTTAACTTTTTAAAGGTTTTTCTAAGCCGGGGGGTATTAAAATGTGTTCTTGTAGTCTCAGTAAATAGAGATCAGTACTAGTTTATCTACGTGTAGAAAGAATACTTAATTCATTTAATATAGTTTTTAATCCTTTACCGATTCGCGTTGAATACAGCTGCAGCATTATGGGTTTGATGACAATAGATCTTGTATATGTAAATAACAGCATGTAATACGGAGTGTAGAATACCAGAGTGTAGAATATTAGAATGTGTATATTTTAGAAATAGATTTCTAGAATACCTATAGATATTCCCTCTAATGTTACAGGAATTATAAAACAGTTGACAAAATAAAATTTAATCAGTGACATCTAGTAGCATTATGCGGTAACTACTTACAAGACGGGATCATTGAAAGTTACAAGTTTTTTAACAAACTCCGCTAAGCAAACAACATTTGTAACATCGTACAAACAAACTTTATAGGTATTTCTCAATAGATGTCACTACTATACCTCGAAAATTTAAATATAAATTCGTTACTATTATATTTTCTTTGTCAGTTGACTCCACTTTGTACAATGTATTCATTTTAAACATCTATACTAATATATAAAGAGGAAAGATTTGATTTTTTGTTTGCATTGAATAGGCTCCGAAACTACCGAACCGATTTCAAAAATTCTTTCACTGTTGGGAAGCTACACTATCCCCGAGTAACATAGGCTATTATATTTTCAAAAAATTAGGGATCCCTAATAAAACTCCAATAATGTAACCCAAGGTGTAAGAAAATAAGAAAACCGAAGCAAAGCGAGGGCGGTTACTCGTATTAAATAAAAATATTAAAATTTTAAGCAAACTTTATCGTCATCATCGTCAAGTTTATCGACGCAGCTAAGGTAACGTTGTAGTCAAAAATTAGATTTTAAACCGACATAGGTAGTCACCTTTCAGATCGTTATATTATTATACATGTTCCGTTTTATCAGGTCGAAGGTATCGTTGTCTGCGTCTTTGTTAAACTTATTAGAATAGATAACTAGATCTAGAAAATTCAGTGCATTAGTACCGCGGACAGCGGTGGACAGCGGTGCGGTCAAGGGCGGACCTAATCGATGGCCGTGGGTCAAGCAGTCAGGTAGAAAGCCCTCGTTCTCAGTATTCGGCACAAATCACACCTAATTTCATACCAATAAAATTTATGCAATTTTGAATTTTATTACATAAAACATTCAGTTTAATATAGGTTGAATCTTTGAAGTAGTTTAACATTGGATTGGACAAGGCTCAATTTCGCTAAAACTAATTAAAATCTACAATCTTAACTGATTTATTTTCAAATTAAAATGCTTCAAATGAAATGAACAAAAGAATTCATAAGATTTTATTACATCATTTTACACACTCTACGTTTCTAGATTTTTTCAAGTATTTTTAATGATTTTTCAAGGAATTCGTACGTTGTCATACATATCTAAATATATTTCTGTTTTATCTATAAAGCTATTTGGAAATACAGGATGTAATGTTGATTCTTATGTAAATAATTCGATAAACCTTTCCAGAATGCTTAGATCACTTATTACGCGTTACTGGATTACAATAGGATTTGTTAGCGTCTACAAAATAAAGAGTTCGGGTTGTTGTTACTTATTACCAATTGCAAATGAAGTTTGCGACACTACTTGTAGCTCTGTGGTTATTCAATTTTAGATTATGAAAAGTATTGTAAAACAGCATTGACAAAATAACTAGCAATTATTGTCGCTTTTTAATTATTAGTGCAAAATCAGGAAAGGCTTTTTGCACCAGGTAGCTGCTGAAAAGCATTTTGGGTCAATGCTCCATGGAGGTCGCGGTTTGGCGCTTTTCGCAAATAGCAGTGGCAACGACCGATACAAGTTGTGCTGTTTTCTATTTCATCTCGGTCGACCTTCACCTACTTATCCGACAGACGTTGTCGTCGCCTTGTGGAAATCAAATTTCATGCCACACTTATAATCGATTCAACTATTCTTATACTAGTAATAATGAAACAGCATGTTGACAAACGGTTTATTAAGAAACCTTAGAATACAGCGCGCTTAGCGCTAAGTATAAAAATAATAAGATTGTCGACAACTATGTGGTTACGTGCGTAAAAAACCACATAAACTAGAACATCACAGGTCGCTGTCGTGGACATACCCATTCTAAACCACACAATATTCATGTGATCGCGTATGAGATGCCGAAAACGACTTAATTTTCTTAAGTAAAAACAAGTATAAAACAAAAGATTACAATAAATAATTATGATTATGGCGGATCCACGCGAGGGAGTTTTAACGCTCACGTTTTAGAAACTTTTTTTGTTCTTTTCCGTTTAACTGCGACACGGGAATTGGCGTCATCGACTTTCTTGCTAGTTGCTTCAACATAGTTATTGCGATAGCCAGTTTCTTTTACTTGGGCATTCGGGCCCAGCTCTTCGGTGAGTTCCTTTTCGTCGATTTGGTCATTATTGTTTGTCCTCTCTTTACCGTTACTGGAGCGATCCCTGCTATCGTCCTGATCACTTTCATCTGAAGGCACATCTTCAGTCAATCTTTCCGCTTTATTAGATTTTTTACCATCATGAATTCTTTCGTTTTCGTCTAAAAATTCACCACCTCCCTCAGGACTTTCTTCCAGTCGAGCTAAATCGGGGTCCAAAGTCGGTGGTGGTATAGTTAATCCCCTATATAGCTCCTCTTCTTTGGATATAGGTAATTTTTTCCCAAAGTAGTCGTAGTCGACGGCTGAGAAGGGATCATGTTCGTCTGTGGAACGCGTCCGGCGGCTGTGTTTGCGATATCGGTGGCGTTCTGGGTGTTCTCTATAATAATTTGCTTCGTTTTCGTTGTCGTCATCGTGCTGTATGTTACTGTTTCTTCGTTCATATCTCACTTCTTGGGAATGATTTTCATTTTCGTCATCATAAACCTTCTCTCTCTCGTCTTCGTTATCTCGGTGTAATTTCTTAGGATATCTTTCCTTGTATATAGGTGGAACACGCACTGTTACAGTATCTATTTGACCCGGATTCTTTTCAGTTGGCGGCAATACTCGAGGCTTTAGTCGTCGACGAGGGTCTTCTGTAGATGTTGTAATTTCGGAATCCTCTTCAGCTTCGGGGACCGATACGGGGACACGATTTTGTTTAGGACGCTCTCTTTGTAAACTCTGATGAGACTCTCCACGTTGTCTTCGTATCTCCTCAGCTAAATTTCGGTCACCAAAATGTACATTTTGGTAGTCATTTGACGGAACCTTTTTCTTTTTTTTCTTTTTTTGTCTCTGCTCCCAGAAGTTATTGACAGCGGTATCAAATTCATTGGCAGATTTTGCTCGGTGACGTTGTTCACCACTACTGATCTCGTCGTATTCATCATCATCATTTGCTGGAAGAGGGGCAACTTTCGTTTGAACAGCATCATCCTGAGATGGTTCTGCTTCATCGTCGTAAGCAAGATCGTCGGCATCGGCTGCTCCAAGTTGTTGCTCCTGTTGCTCAAGAGCATTAAGATGTTGAGCGTCTACAGCATCTACTCGACGAGCAACTCCATTCCTCACGACGAAAGCATCCACATACACTCGGGGCTTGCGAGGCTCAGTTAACGGGAGCTTGGCAGCGCGAGGTTGAATAGCTATGGGAGCAAATTGCTCTTGTTCTAATGCCTGTTCTTCAGCCGGAGCTTCCTCTGCCGCTTGCGTGGCTGGAGTCACAGGAACTCTGTTGAAATTAAAATTAAGACGGAAGTTCGAGGAAATCGTTTCAAGGTTAGGATCTGCTTTTACTTTAGGAGGCGGAGGTGCTGGAGCACATGGGGCAGGTGTCGCTGGGTTAGCACGTCCTTTGCCGCAGGGTGGGGGTGGAGGTGGTGGAGGTCGAGGCTTTGGCTTAGGCTTCGGAGCGGCTCTCGGTTTGGGGCATGGTGGCGGTGCTGGTTTCGGAGGTGGTGGCGGTGGAGGCAGCTGTGCTCTGCACGGCGGAGGTCCCGCAGCTCGCGGTGCTCCACATGGTGGGGGTGCGACCGCCGGAGCAGGTGCAGGAGCGGGTGCAGCTTGTAAGGGAGTGTCAATACCCGGCACGGGTGCCAACGGAGGCGGGAAAGCCTCTTGGGGCGGCTTCCGTTGCACCTGATATCCGAGCACATCAGCCAAGCCCCTGAATACTATGTCTCCAAACGTACGCTTCTTTCGAACGATAGGATCGTGGTCTCCGTCGAGCTCAGCGATGGTGTCATTGTTGACGTCGAGTAATTCGGCTACAGTGATATTGGCATGTTCAGCGAGGACGGTGTGCGCGACATTATCGGCGATGGTGAGGGTGTCATTGGCGGTGTCGGCGATGACGAAGACGCTCGCAGGTTTTTGTGTGGTCTCTGTGGTTTCCGCGAGGGTTGCGGCCAGCTGGCCCGCGAGCAGGAGCGGCAGCAGCAGCAGCGGCGCGCGCGGCATGGCACGGGCGCACTAGTGCCGCGCCGAGCGACGCGCGCTCGGTTTTGTCGCGCCATGCATTGCTCAACCACGACACGGTTCACCGAATACGCCCTACCCTCTCTTTTTTATGCATTTTAAAGATTAAATTTAATTAATCTTAAAACTAAAATGATATAACATGCTTTAATTATCCGTTCGTCGATGATAAGAAATGTAATGATGTTCATCCAATCCGTTGAAGAGACTTTACTAACAAAAATGTCTGTAGAAATTTTATATTGTCTCTTTATTAAATTCTTTTCATAAAAAAATATTGCAAAACTTGATTGCACGATTCATTTAAAGTATTATTTTCAGTTAGAACGGTGTATTTTAAAATAAACGATATTATATTTCTCCTTTTAATTGCATTTAATTATGATACAATTTACATAGAAACCGCTTCGTTTTTCTAAGTGGCTGAACCTATTATATAAAGTTTGTCATTAAGTTTTCTGATACTTAAGTAGGTAATCGAAAAATGATTCAATTGGAGGAAGTTGGGAACTAATTAATTTAATTATCTAGACCAAAAAGATAAGGGACAAAATTCCTGAAATCAATCATAAATCGCATTCAATTTCCCATTTATGTATTAGGGACTTTGGGTTTTTGATGATTTCATAGTTAGTGCCAGAATGAGACAGGTTTATTTCTGGGATCCGATTTATGTTTCATTAAAGTTTAACCAAAAAACATTTTAAAGTAGGAAAATTTCACGGTAAGGTCAGAAACGAAATCATAGTCCCGTACCTACTTGTTAGGCACTTTCTATAAAAATATTGACGTGACATTGAAATGCGTTCCTTTCAGGTCTAAAGGGCATCGAACCTAATTGGCACACCTACAAGTCCGCCATTTTGAAAAAACCTCGATTCGGCGGCCAGTGATGAAACATGTGTCAATCGATAGACTAAATGATTATGATCAAAAAGTATTCAGCGATGAAATGTCGTAAGTGATATACTTTCTGAGATAAGTGAGTTCAAAACTGTAGAAAAATAAAGCAAAAAACTTCGTTTCGGCGGACATTGATAAATCATATGTCATTCGATAGGCTAAATAATTACGATTAAAAAGTATTCAGTGATGAAATGTTGTAAGTGATATAATTTCTGAGATAAGTGAGTTCAAAACTGTAGAAATATAAAGCAAAAAAACTTCGTTACGGCGGACATTGATGAAACATATGTCAATCGATAGGCTAAATGATTACGATTAAAAAGTATTCAGTGATGAAATGTTGTAAGTGATATACTTCCTGAGATATTTGAGTTCAAAATCGTACAAAAATAATGCATTAAAAATTATCATTTACTTATTTTGAATTTATTGGGTCAATAATGAAAAATAAGTATATTATGTCATATGTGTATGTGCTACATAGGTACTTGATTTATTAATAACGGGTAGATTTGAATTAAAAAAAAAGCAAAGCAAAAGCAAACTACTAGGTTGTTTTATAAATAATTTATTTGCCACCAGCGGCTACAGCTTTCGCAATTACTCTAAACCAAAAGTTAAAATTCACTATTGGCTTAGTTTTCTATATCATGTCTGACAATCATTGAATCTAAAAATTCCGCTGGTGATAAAGGCAATGTTTCCTGATGTCAAGCCCATGCCAAGAACCATATAACACACATTAAATGGGAACAATATGACAAGGTTCTTTTTCCCACCATGCATGAGTACCATCCCGCGATTTTATCTCTACCCTTAAGTTGTTTGTTTGAAGAATTTGTTTAATTTTTATAATACATAACGTAACTGAGGTAAGGAAAAAAGTGACCGGTACACTTCAATTGCTGTATCGCCATAAAAACTTAACCATAAATACGCCATAAACACTCTGGTCATCCCTCAGTAATTTAAGAAGTCCGGCAGCACTACCTGAAGCAATTAGAATGTTGTCGCCCGTGGTCTTCAACCAGATGTTATATATGTATTTATAAATATATATTTACTTAATATATAAGATGTTTATATGTAAATCTGAATAAAACTGTATTTATTTAATTTTGTTTATGTATATTGTTATTTTATATGTATATAGTAATTATTCTAAATATTCATAATATTTCTTATCTGGCATAACACTGATACAGTTACAGATACACTAGAAATAAAAAGATATTGATACTGAATACTTTTTGATCACAATCCTTTAGTCTATCGATTGACACATGTTTCATCACTGGCCGCCGAATCGAGGTTTTTTCAAAATGGCGGACTTGTAGGTATGCCAGGCTCCATACAAAAATGTTGGAAGCCCTTTCATTAATTCATTAATTCATTAATTCCATTATGTTATCAATTTAAAATAACTTCGATGTATGCACAAAGACATTCATTTAAAGGAAGGATAATATTTTGATAATTTATCATAATCTAAAGTACTAGTAGACATGTTCCACTACGCTAAAAAATTTTGTATGGCACATCGAATGGATGGTTTCAAAGTAGTAAGCACAAAAATTTGTTGTGTTTGTGTAAATTTTATATATAGATTTAAGCCACAGGCAGCATTTTGACCTCTAGCATGAGACTTGTATGACGAAGAATATACTTATAAAAGTTTTGTTATAATTAAAATGTTCTACGATATATGTATGGACATACTACTTAGGTCTTGTTTTTACATTACGTTTGTATGAATGTTTAGTGAAGTACTAGTCACTAGTCGAATTCTTAACCTTTACGCTTACGCTTCAGGTATTCCTATAGTTGAATCACTAATCCACTTGACTAGACCAAAATGACACTTCGTAAAATAATTTTGCTGTAGTTAAAGGTGATAGTGATTTTTTACTCGAGTAGGTAGTCGTTCGATTTTATGGCCCATTTTTTATTCGATTATAAAAATTTATATAAAAAGAAACAAAAACGAAAGAAGTGGTACCTCATACCTTACCTTAGGTATGGAAAAGGAATGAAGCTTTAATAGTTGTGTTTTTGAAGAATATTTTGTGACTTATCAGTACTTGTCCCGCAAGGCTCATAATAGAATAATTTACAAGAAAAATTATTATACAAATTGTAGGCAAATTATTTTTTACGAGGCCCTCGTATGACTAAATAAATTATACAAGCGACAATCTCGGAAAAAAGGTATGACGTTGCATACGAGTCGGAGAATAATTTTAATTATTTTTAATGAATTTAACTTTAAAAATATTTCGGCAATTTATTAGATTTGATCTATATTTTATTTTCATTATGTTAAATATAGTATTTTTTACATTATGAAACTTCTCCAACATGTTCTTCGATTAACAACTAAATGAATTATTCACATTAGAATCGGTCGGTCACGAGTCACGACAGTAAGTATTTATTTTTCATTAAAAACTGGTATCAATGTAAACGTCAAATCTGTCTGGTGAATTAGTGATTCGACTATATTATTATGTCATCTTTTAGGTTTCTATTTTCATATTTCATTTCTCCGTTTGGCGGAAAAATTTTCTTTCGGTACGCATTCTTTGTTATTATTTACAAAGCAATATACTCCCATATGAGTGTACACTGTACAGTATACTCGTACAAATATATGATCACAGGACTTTATGCAATAAATTTTCCCCAGAGCTGCGCGTTTTAAAAGTCTGGTTTACTTCCGCCCCAACTCAGAGTAACGGTTAACTAAGTCGCTCCTTAGTACGGAATTAGTATGGTGATTATTTACTAAGGAGCGAGGAGCGATTAAAGTAACCGTTAGTGACTGTGAGTTGGTCTTTTGCAATTTCCAATACCATAGTAAATAGAACAGGTTAAGTTTTACTTTCCAACTGATCGATATATCTGAAAGTAACAATGGTTGCATAAGCATAGTTACATATTATGGTAAATAAATGGTTGCAAAATATATATTTTGCTTGCCACAGCCACTCAAATAAGTAATTAGTTTTCCTCTTTATAATCATAGCAAAGAGCCATGCCGCCTACTCTCATTTATAATATAGAACTGCAGTTATTCAACTTGCCATTAAAAACAAAAAAAGTAAGTTACATAGTAAATTGTTTTTCTTTGACGAAGAAATAACAATACCTCTAGATGTGGTGATATGATGTAATTGTCTGTTACGCTAACTCCTAATAACAAAATTAGCTCAACTTTATAAATTGTTTGCCTTTGTGCGTATGTGTCTCTGTGTGTTGTTTACTTATGCCATCTAATTTAGTCTTTATCCTCCTTCTTATATGAAATTTTGCTGAAATTTAGCACTCACAAACGGCAGAAACCAATGAAATTATTTCATTGCCGTGTCAAATCCGTTAAGATCGCCAATTTATGTTCACTTGAACCACATCAACAGCCAATAATAAATGTCAGCCTGAATTTCAAGCTGATAATTCTTATTTGTAGTTTGTAGCGTGTTTTAGAAGGTAACAGTCTATTATTATAATAAAAAGTATTTGTATTCATGTTACTTTACTATTTAGTAGGTTGCCTGCAACAAATTGTTGCTCAGCCATTTATTTTGTATCTTTATCAGGTACTGTTCAAATAAAGAACAATTTGTAGGGTACTGTCCCATCTGTTAAAGTTTGACAACACGTACCTGTAGCTCGAGCACGAATATTTGCGAGAAAGTATTCGTATGGTTAACGTAAGCAATTTATATGGCATTTTTTCAAAAGCGCCCCTATCGTACGTAAATGGTACTAAAATGCCATACAAATTTGACAAATTGCTTACGTTAACCATACGAATATTTTCTCGCAAATATTCGTGCTCGAGCTACTGTTTTACCAAACTTAACGCACCTACTGCTACTAACGTAATAAAAGACAACGCTAAGCTCTCCTCCTAAAGACTTCATTTCCTATTTTCAAAAATCAAAGGTGTGAATCGCTCAACCTCATCAGCATGGTGCGTCTTTACTAACCTAACCTAACCTAACCTTTTCTTCTAAAAATACCCTATAGGTAACCCAAAAATTGCGCATGATTTAAACATGATTTATGTGGTAATGTGTTGCAGAAAAAAATAAAAAAAGGAGTTTGGTAACCGATAGTTCAGGGTTAGTAAAAATGGAGACATTAGAACCACTCGCTTTCATTGTTAAACAATATTATATAAAATAATCTAAATTTAGTGGCCTTATGTTTAGAACATGTAGGAATAATAACTGCCTCATTTCTTAGAACTACCTAATGCTCGTCGAGCATTATCTATTATGATATTTTTTAAATATCATTATGTACTAGTGTCAAATGTCACCTGTCATCCTGTCAAAAGTTTCTACGCGCCACCGCAATTCATCCGTGACCACGATCCATGCAACTGAAAACTGTAAATACCATGAGTACTCGTATTATCTCTAGTAAAATCACGGACGTAAAAAAAGAACGGACGTAATCTTGTCTAATCGAGAGCATAGCAATTACATAGCATTAAAATTTTGAATTAAGAATCGCGTAATTGTAATAAAAGCGTGGGGTGCATGGTGTCAATGAGTAGAAAGAAGGATTATCATTTTGATATCTTAAAAAGCACCTCACGTTTTTATTACTACACGATTCTTAATTCAAATTTATTTTCTATTTTTCGTTGGATTTTCTATAAAAGCGTGTATTTTAGTTTTTTTTTAATATTATTTATTTTTTTCATTTTTTACTTTGATTTTTTGAACTGAAATTTAGGTTTTTCTTTCTTTGTCTCTTTTAAATATTGAATTGTCATCGGTCTTCGATAAGTCTACGAAGTTTAAATGAAATCTGACCGTTTGAAGTGGGTCAAAATCAAGTCCAAAGGAATCGGTTACAAACAAACATACATACAGGTGAAGCTAATATAAAGCTAATATAAAGCTAATATAAAGCGTATAAAAACATCAGTTTTTTCTTCTTTTGAAGTCAATTTAAAGTAACAAAAGTCGCAGTGACTGTTAATTAACATTACACGTCAGTGTAAGGTCGATCGTCAGTCACATAATAAAATTAGTGCCGAAAACACAAAAACGTGATTCGTAATCAATCCTAATTTCATTATCAGCCAGTAACATGGCTTCACTAATCTTATTTTTTCGACGTCTGTCCCACTTTTTCATTGCCAAGATCGAATGGCAGGCAATTGGTTGTGGTTTTGATTTATGAATTATGATCGGTAAATGAGTAGATAATGGCTCTTAGAAGTGGGTCATATTTATCGGAATAGATCCCAGAAATAGGTACTTTAAGGGACTAGGGATATAATTCGATCCACATCACAATTTCCAAGTTCTAACGAAGTGAGTTGGGTAGGGTAAGTAAGATTTTAAACTTAACTCATTATGGTGTAAACACATTTTACTCACGGACGTAAAAAAAAGACGGACGTAATCCCTACAACAAATTCAGTGAAGCACCCATAGCAATACCAACTCTCTATTCGTATAAGTACACACACCCACACATTGACACCATACTGCTATGACATTGACACCATCGCGAATCAAAAATTTAAAAATTACGCACACATGGTAAGCGAGCTGTAATTGCTATGCTCTCGATTAGACAAGATTACGTCCGTTCTTTTTTTACGTCCGTGATTTTACTAGAGATAATACGAGTACTCATGGTATTTACAGTTTTCAGTTGCATGGATCGTGGTCACGGATGAATTGCGGTGGCGCGTAGAAACTTTTGACAGGATGACAGGTGACATTTGACACTAGTACATAATGATATTTAAAAAATATCATAATAGATAATGCTCGACGAGCATTAGGTAGTTCTAAGAAATGAGGCAGTTATTATTCCTACATGTTCTAAACATAAGGCCACTAAATTTAGATTATTTTATATAATATTGTTTAACAATGAAAGCGAGTGGTTCTAATGTCTCCATTTTTACTAACCCTGAACTATCGGTTACCAAACTCCTTTTTTTATTTTTTTCTGCAACACATTACCACATAAATCATGTTTAAATCATGCGCAATTTTTGGGTTACCTATAGGGTATTTTTAGAAGAAAAGGTTAGGTTAGGTTAGGTTAGTAAAGACGCACCATGCTGATGAGGTTGAGCGATTCACACCTTTGATTTTTGAAAATAGGAAATGAAGTCTTTAGGAGGAGAGCTTAGCGTTGTCTTTTATTACGTTAGTAGCAGTAGGTGCGTTAAGTTTGGTAAAACAGTAGCTCGAGCACGAATATTTGCGAGAAAGTATTCGTATGGTTAACGTAAGCAATTTATATGGCATTTTTTCAAAAGCGCCCCTATCGTACGTAAATGGTACTAAAATGCCATACAAATTTGACAAATTGCTTACGTTAACCATACGAATATTTTCTCGCAAATATTCGTGCTCGAGCTACTGTTTTACCAAACTTAACGCACCTACTGCTACTAACGTAATAAAAGACAACGCTAAGCTCTCCTCCTAAAGACTTCATTTCCTATTTTCAAAAATCAAAGGTGTGAATCGCTCAACCTCATCAGCATGGTGCGTCTTTACTAACCTAACCTAACCTAACCTTTTCTTCTAAAAATACCCTATAGGTAACCCAAAAATTGCGCATGATTTAAACATGATTTATGTGGTAATGTGTTGCAGAAAAAAATAAAAAAAGGAGTTTGGTAACCGATAGTTCAGGGTTAGTAAAAATGGAGACATTAGAACCACTCGCTTTCATTGTTAAACAATATTATATAAAATAATCTAAATTTAGTGGCCTTATGTTTAGAACATGTAGGAATAATAACTGCCTCATTTCTTAGAACTACCTAATGCTCGTCGAGCATTATCTATTATGATATTTTTTAAATATCATTATGTACTAGTGTCAAATGTCACCTGTCATCCTGTCAAAAGTTTCTACGCGCCACCGCAATTCATCCGTGACCACGATCCATGCAACTGAAAACTGTAAATACCATGAGTACTCGTATTATCTCTAGTAAAATCACGGACGTAAAAAAAGAACGGACGTAATCTTGTCTAATCGAGAGCATAGCAATTACAGCTCGCTTACCATGTGTGCGTAATTTTTAAATTTTTGATTCGCGATGGTGTCAATGTCATAGCAGTATGGTGTCAATGTGTGGGTGTGTGTACTTATACGAATAGAGAGTTGGTATTGCTATGGGTGCTTCACTGAATTTGTTGTAGGGATTACGTCCGTCTTTTTTTTACGTCCGTGAGTAAAATGTGTTTACACCATAATGAGTTAAGTTTAAAATCTTACTTACCCTACCCAACTCACTTCGTTAGAACTTGGAAATTGTGATGTGGATCGAATTATATCCCTAGTCCCTTAAAGTACCTATTTCTGGGATCTATTCCGATAAATATGACCCACTTCTAAGAGCCATTATCTACTCATTTACCGATCATAATTCATAAATCAAAACCACAACCAATTGCCTGCCATTCGATCTTGGCAATGAAAAAGTGGGACAGACGTCGAAAAAATAAGATTAGTGAAGCCATGTTACTGGCTGATAATGAAATTAGGATTGATTACGAATCACGTTTTTGTGTTTTCGGCACTAATTTTATTATGTGACTGACGATCGACCTTACACTGACGTGTAATGTTAATTAACAGTCACTGCGACTTTTGTTACTTTAAATTGACTTCAAAAGAAGAAAAAACTGATGTTTTTATACGCTTTATATTAGCTTTATATTAGCTTTATATTAGCTTCACCTGTATGTATGTTTGTTTGTAACCGATTCCTTTGGACTTGATTTTGACCCACTTCAAACGGTCAGATTTCATTTAAACTTCGTAGACTTATCGAAGACCGATGACAATTCAATATTTAAAAGAGACAAAGAAAGAAAAACCTAAATTTCAGTTCAAAAAATCAAAGTAAAAAATGAAAAAAATAAATAATATTAAAAAAAAACTAAAATACACGCTTTTATAGAAAATCCAACGAAAAATAGAAAATAAATTTGAATTAAGAATCGTGTAGTAATAAAAACGTGAGGTGCTTTTTAAGATATCAAAATGATAATCCTTCTTTCTACTCATTGACACCATGCACCCCACGCTTTTATTACAATTACGCGATTCTTAATTCAAAATTTTCTATTTTTTAGTTAGATTTTGTATAAAAGCTTTTTTAGTTTTTTTTAACTATTATTTATTTTATTCCTTGGTAAGCAATCGCTATTAGACTTGTGATACAATAGCGCCTAAAAATTTTACTTAACAATAGCACTTGTCTTGCTTTAAAGCTACTGTACATTAAAAAATTACGGATCTGTCGTTTGAAATACTTTGCAATTGACATTTCAACCAGCATTAAAATTGCGGAAGTTATCTTTTGTTAATTTGCTGATACCTACATACTATTTGTAATATGATATATCAAGCTAAAAAATTAAAGGAAAAATTAAGCCACGGGCAAAAGTTTAATAACTATTTTTGTTAATATACGCCTATGTTTCGGAGATCCATTTATCCAAAGTATATGTGAGTCTGCATGTGACTATATCAAAAAATCTAGACAGAATTTAATGATAGATAGATAATTCCAGATAGAAAAATATCTGGAAAAAATAATTGAGAATTGTAATGAGAAAATATGAAAAATGTGTCTAACGCCTGATAAAAACGAATAACAATTTGAGTTGCAAGTAGGACACTTGCAATCATACAAAAAAATTGTACGGAGTAGGTACTCCTGAGCAATACAACCTTACAACGAATAAGATTAGTATAATTCCTTTTAGCTTGGGTGTATCGATACGGTAAAGATATATATCATTATCGTGGTATCAAGTAGTAAGGTAGGTGTACCTTGTTCGATTAGGTATATTATATTTTTATTCTAATAAAATGTCTAATGAGTACCTAATTAATCTTGAAACCCTAAAGTGACTTGGTGTTTTGGTCTGAAATGTAAGAATTCCAGCTTATTAGAACAAAATTATTACTATAAAATATTACAACTGTTTGTAGTCACCAAAAATGAAAGATTACTAGAAATAGTCTCCTACTATTAGAGACTAATACCTACGATAATATAACGATCTGTTAATCCATTTTGAAAAAGATTTAAAATATAAGAGTGTTTGGGATAAATGCCTGTTTATTGGCGTCAGTAGTTAGTGTGTTCATTAACCAATATACCTCATAAGTGTTATGTGCCACTTTTGGCAAAATCACTTTTTTACGTGACGTACACTCATGTGTGTACGACGTTTCCATCGTAATTTATTCACCAAATTAAAAATCACCTATGTGCTTGCTAAACAAAACTTTATCGATTTTTATCGATTCCCTCAAAAAGCTGATTTTTTACACATAAGAGGTCTTGAAGTCGCAACGACGATATTTAAAAATCGATATCAGATAGACGAAATGAGCTATTTCAAAACACAATTTGTTCTGTAAAATACGTATGTAAGTATTTTGTCCAATTATACATAATTGCCAATGCATATATTGCAGGCGCTTACCACTGACAGTAACTAAATATTATACTAAAGGTACGTACTTGGAGAAATTACCTTTCTTTTTAATAAATATTTAAATGTAATTTAAATTGTGACAATTCAATACTTTTATACTTATCGTGTTACGTTCTAAGCACGAAAGCTAACATAGATTGATAAGATAGATACTCGTAGTTACACGAAATTTTATATGAAACGGAAAGGTTTGTAATGGACAGCTGTCTTGATATTATGATCAAGACGGTATTTACGTTAATTTGATAAACAGCATAAGGCGTCAGCTGTTATACGGTGCACAAGAGCGGTTAATTGGTACAATACACGCGTTAGTTCCGTGGCAAGGCGCAAAAAAAGAGCAAACGCATGTCGCGCATACGTCGCTCGAGTGCCTATGACAAGACGTATGGTCTTTACTTTTTTATATTTCTATATTTAAATAACATAGGATATAATATAAATAATATAATATAAGTTTTACACTCATGCGTTATATCCGTTGTTTATTTAAAACTAAAATTATATTTCACACTTAGAACAATAATTGAACGCGCAATATCGGCATCCACTCACGTGGTTACAATCAATTCTATTCTTTAATTCAAATTCAAATCATTTCAACTTGCTTTCTCATACAAATAGGGTAAGAAGTTGTCTGCCATTCAAAACTTACATCGGTAAAAACTATCTCTAGGCCTACTGTATCAATAATAGAATCACTTAACTGAATAGGCCTCTAGACTGTTCCTAGATCTGCCGTTTACAACATACGACAACGATCAATTTGTCGTCACAACGATGTAGTCTTGAGCTTGGGATTTGTTTTTAAAACGGAATATTATCGTAGAACATGAACTTTTCAGTCATTATGTAGGCAGGGGAATTATTAATATTCATTGATGATCGAAAATAATACACGTTTGTTTGTTTTTTTTTTTGTTTTGGTCGATACATTCGTTCACTGGTAGTTCACGATACCCATACGAGTATGTACACGTCCTAATAAAGTCCATCCCAAATCTCAGCTCCCGATTTTTCTTTTATTATTTTAATCAGAGTTTTAATTTTGTTGACAAATTTTAATTATCTTTTTGCAAATTTTCAAAGGATAGAAAATTTTGTATTTTAAAAGGAAATTAAATCTCCGATTGTTTTAACCTAAGCAGAGGATTAATTTATCAGCAAAAGCGTATGATATTAATAAATTACAGCCGTTGGTAATGCGTTTATGGTGATGATAAATTTAATAGAAAGTAATTATTTAACAGGAATGATTAAAAAGTTTATATAGAGATAAATTATATTAATTTATTTCATTAAATTTAATTATTTATTTCAAATTAAGTAATTTCACAATAACTAAATGTTTTGTAAATAATTAAACAGTGAATAACAAAATTGTCTGGCGTAATTTTTATTTACATAAAATGATTCAGTGTGTGCTGTGCTGTGTGTGACTGTGTGTAGATTTCATTTGTCTCTCATCTAAAGCTACTCGAAAGTCGAATGTGTGCGTAAGACTGTTTGATCAGTTGATTCTTTTAGCAAACAGAAATCTACGGAAGAGTGAGTAGAGTGACTCACATCCAACGTCATAATGTTAAGTCATAAAAGAAGGTATGGTATTTCTTTAGATACTTAACTATGTATGTTTTTCTGTCTCAGACTAAACTATTTGTAACTTATAGCTCGGGTCTTGATATCTTTAGGCTATTGTTTATCCCAGGAGTTAGTACGGATGTTCTGTAAATGAGTTACCTACTAAATAGGTATGTAATACTAAAAGTACAATAAACACGAAAGTCGCATTGTTTCGGGTAGGTAGGTACAATAAGATAGATTTCCTTAAGCGAATCTAGGGCAGGTCACTAGCGTAGATTTGTAGAGTATATTCAAATATCTGTCTGTTATTGAGCTACTTTTGAAAGTGTGTTATCACCTTCGCAATAAAACAATAGTGTTTTCTCACGTCATTGTGCATTGAACGACATGAAGAATGACATCCGTTGAACAATCGTATTTACGACTCGTACCTTTACGTAAATTGATTTAAGACTGAGACTAATTAGTCGCGTGCGAATTGTCTCTGTCATTGTTTCAATAATGTACCTGTTTATGTGATAGTATTTGAGTTTTAACTCCAGATTCAGCTTTATATTATCAGATAGGAAGACACCTTGTTGGTAGGAAAATAATTAAAACCGTGTGTATATAGCCTTCTTTATTTATTTTTCTCCGGCTTACGAAAGTCATTACAGCATTTATGTGGCTGACTTGATAACCAAGAATGAATATAATAATAATATATGTGTTATAATAATATGTTTATATTATGTAACAGAAAAAATTAAGTAACATCAACGTTTACATAGAGGCTTAGAGCTAAAAGAAGTAGGTACATACTACGTAGTAGTTAACAGGTAGTATGGAAGAAGCACTGATAGAATCGTGTACATTCTGTCAACAATATTCCAATGACACAATAATAAACAGATAGTTACTTAATTTTTTTAATAATATAATGACGACCCAGTAACCCAACCCAGATGGTTTATAACCGATGGTCCAAATATATTTATTTATGTAATAATACAAAAAGTATAGAAAAAAAAGTGGGCTTAATGCTGAAAGTATTCTCTGCCAGTCAATCTTCGGGCTGTAATAAAACAACGATATACCCACGGAGCTGAAAAAAAGACGGACGTAACATCGTCTAATCGAGGGTGAAGCATAGCAATAGCCGCCAGCTTACCATGTGTGCGTAATTTTTGATTCGCGATTGACGCAGTATGGTGTCAATGTGTGGGTATGTGTGCTTGTACGAATAGAGAGTTGGTATGGGTGTTGTATTGCTATGGGTGCTTCACTGAAGTTGTTGTTGGGATTACTTACGTCCGTCTTTTTTAGGTCCGTGGATATACCTAATGGTCATATTCTATTATTATTAAAGATGTCATCGTTTCCCACGGCGAATTGTCATGTCAAAACTAGTAGTTCTTATGCAAGCTGTAGTCGTTGTCACCTGTGAAGCAACACATCGATTTAAACTGATTCTAAGAACTCGATCATTAAATTCGTTTCGACGTGAAAGCGAGTCGACTCGCTTCAGATTTCCTTCGAAGAACTTTTTTTATGAGCTAACACTATGCTATCTATACTAATATATAAAGAGGAAAGATTTGATTTTTTTTTGCATTGAATAGGCTCCGAAACTACTAAACCGATTTCAAAAATTCTTTCACTGTTGGGAAGCTACACTATCCCTGAGTAACATAGGCTATATTATATTTTCAAAAAAATTAGGGATCCTTAATAAAATTCCAATAATGTAACCCAAGGTGTAAAAAAATAAGAAAACCGAAGCAAAGCGACGGCGATTACTCGTCACTGATAAAATAGTTATCGTATGTTATTTTTGCTCTAAGCGTGCAGTTTGAAAACCATTTCTATAATCGCTTCTCGCCGACCTCAACTTTGTGTGAGGGGGAAGGGTTCTGACTGGAAGAATGGAACACTTTGCGACTAACCATCGTAGAGTTAACTTACCCTGATGATGCTCCGTTCGAGGCGAAACACGTGTTGGTGCTGGTATGTATGTTGGTATATACTTTTTATTATTGTAGTGCATGTTTCCGTTGTGAGAGGGAGGGAGGTGCCACGCATTTCTTAAGGTAAGTCATAAGTCATAAGTCATAAGTTTTTATTGCATCATGCTTACAATGAGGTCTTAAAGTAGGTACTTATATAAACAGTCTGAGCATGAACCCTGCTAGGGCGTGGCAATTTATCTACATTTAATATAATACATTATTATTCAATTATTTAATTATTAATTATTCTAATTATTTCAATAGTAACAATTATAATTTTTTTTTAAATATACAATTTAAATACATAATTCTATTTCTAATTAACCCACTTGTTACGGATATCACTTTTTTCGACAGAAATTGCTGATTTTTTGTAATATGTGTAGTAAAGATGGACATAAGAAGAAAAAAATAGTAAAAAAATTCTAACTTTTCTGGAAAGCCTGGAAAATGGCGTTTGATATACGGAACGCTAGTAATATGTACTACCGTAAGTTGCATGTTTGTCGGCATTTATTCATAGTGAGTTTTAGTTTCATTTTATTCAATAATGTACAACATAGACAGTTTATTTATAATGTTTATTTTTGTATGTCATATATTTATCAATTTTTCATCATATTAATTTATCAATCACCTTAAATCTATGTTATAACTATATCAAAGATAACAAAAAATGGGCGTATTTTTACGAATTTATCAATTTTGTTCAAATCGGAATTGTCGAAACTATGTAAATGAGACATTATCCACGTAAATCTGTCTCTCGACTATGCATTGGAATCTATTGGCATACCACAGTCAGAGAATTTTCCCAATACATCTTCTAGGTAACACAACATATCCGCTGCAGAGAAATTCAGTTACAGTCACGTTGTTCTTTTGAGTAACATACAGATTTGTGTAATCAACCAAGATCTGTATTACTGCATCATAGAATAGAGAGATAAAAAAATACTTGCGTTTGTTTGTTTTTTACACCCTGCATATCAACCCATTTTTTTTTACTGGTCGAATATCTCTAGAACGCTAAGTATAAGGTTTGTTCTTTTCTACCCTCTTTGCAGTTCTTTGTGAAAGAGGTGAAGTAATACTAACTGAGCTGCTGGAAGGCATAGGCATACCTAATCTTGCTCGCTTAGGTACCTGAATTATGGGTATAAGACCTTCCTCATCATCGCTATCGCTATCGTCTGATGTATCGCAACCGGTAGCCATGGCTTCGGCCCTCAAATGAGAGTCCGGCAGGTTTTGCAATGACACTATATTTTCATCGGTGCATTTTTTTGAGGGGGGGAGGGGGATTGTAATAGAATCTGGCACTGGTTCATGTTCGTTGCTTTCTAACGCTTCAAGAATTTCATTCAGTCAATATTTTACTTTTTGGCCTGAAATGACAAAACACGGTAGTACATATTACTATCGTTTGATATACGGATCACGATTTTTATCGTAAATATTATGAAAGGTAATGAAATAAAATCCATAAACAAATGACTAGCGAATAATGAGAACATTCTAATCTATCATATTATCACAAGGAAATTTTTGATTACATTCAATTTATATTATTTACTCACCTTGAAACATTCATGTCGAAAATGCACAATTTATAGATGCTTATAGAATTTACTATATTTAAACAACACGAGCACTAATCTCTTATAATTACAGAGGAATCATTCAGCTATCACAAGAAATTAACAATTATTTGTGTAACTAAACTCATTTCCTAAAATAATTTTTAATCCTCATTGATCCGTATAACAAACGATAGTAACAAATGGGTTAATGTCAACTATTATTATTAATTTAATACAATACTAACAATTATTTAACAATATAACATTATAATTTAACAACATAAAATTTTAAAAGACTTAATTTAATAGTGATTTGTCATAAAGAAATAAAAATAAAAATAAAAATACATTACATAAATCTATAAATTGTCAATCCATGAATTCTTTTAGGGTGTAATAGCATTTATTGATTAGGAAGATTTTTAACTTTTCTATAAATTTTGTCAATGATTCTATCTGTTGAATGTCTCTCGGTATTTTGTTGTATATCTTAACACACATCGAATAGGGGCCAGAGCTGTGTAATGTTAAGTTGGATCTCGGCAGTACCAGCTTGTTTTTCCGACGTCTTTTGTAGTCGTATGTGTCATTGGACAGTGTAAATTGTGTGTGTTGTTTTCGTACGAATTTGCATGATTCTAAAATGTACATCGATGTTAGTGTAAGGATCTTGAATTCGGTAAAATACTTTCTGCAGCTTTCCATGTTATTAATATTAGCTAATATTCTTATGCATTTTTTTTGCAATACAAATAACTTGCCTACGTCCGTGCTGTTACCCCAAAGTACTATGCCGTAAAGAAGCCAAGCGTGAGCATAGGAGTAGTATGCAGCTGTTGCTGATTTTAAATCTGTTACTCTTTTTAAATTGTGAAGTGCGTAAGTAAATTTGGCTAGTTTATTTGACACGTTTTGGATGTGTGCTTTCCAATTCAGGTTCGCATCGATAATAAGTCCTAGGAGTCGCACGTTGTCAACAATTTCTATCGGTTTATTGCCTATTGAGAAGTTGATTTGTAGAGGTTTTCTTTGATAGGGCCGAAATTGTATTATTTTTGTCTTTGTAAAATTAATTTCAAAATTATGATCATTTAACCAGGAATTCACGTCATTTAATATATTTTTTAGATTTTCGTTGAGATTGGAACCATCCGAGCATTGGTGAATCAAGGAAATGTCGTCAGCGAATATGACACTATGAGTATTAGTACTTTTTGCAACGTCATTTATGTACACTAGAAATAAAATACATCCTAGAACGGAACCCTGCGGTATTGATTGTTTTACCTCCACACATTTCGATTTTACTTTAGATATTTTACCTGAGTGTAAGTCGTAGTGTTCGATCTCGGTATATTGAATCCGATTTTTTAAATATGAGGCAAACCAGTCATAAGCGATTCCTCGTACTCCTATTCCTCGCAGTTTATTTAAAACAATCTTATAATTTACTCGATCGTATGCTTTACTCATGTCTAATAATATTCCTACGCCATATTTTTTTGTGTTTATGAAATCTAATACATATTTTATGTATTTGAATACGGCCACGGTGGTTGATCGGTTTTTTCGAAAACCGTATTGACTTTCATCTAAGATTTTATATTTCTCACAGAATGAGTATAGGCGTTTGGCCATTACAGTTTCGAAAATTTTTGAGAAGGTTGACAGTAATGCTATTGGGCGATAATTCGTACAATCTGTTTGGTCACCTTTTTTAAATACTGGGATAATTTTGGAAATTTTCAATTGATCTGGAACTATTCCTTCTGAAAAGGATTGATTGATCAATATTGTAAGAGGTATTGACATCTCTTTTGCACATTTTTTAACTAATGTAGGAGGTATATCGTCGTGGCCAAAGCTAGTTTTATTTTTGAGATTCTTTATAATTATTAGTACTTCATTTTGAGTTATTGGTCCAATGTATATAGAATTTTCCGTCATGTCAATTACTGGTCGACCCATGCAGCTGGTATTTTCTGAGCCACCTATTGATTTGAAGAAATTGTTAAAGCTATTAGATATTTCTATGGGATCTTCCGTGATTTTATTATTAATTTTTAGTTTTAAATTTTTTTTCGTTTTTTTAAATACCTTATTTGTTTCTACTTTTATTATTTGCCACATAGTTTTTGTGACGTTTGTAGATCTTTTTATTTTTTGTATGTAGTTTAATTTTTTAGATTTACGTATTGTTTTTTTTAGAAGTTTTTCATACAGTTTATAATGATTATGAAGTATGGGACTTTTTGTTTCCTGGGTTAGAAGTTTTAATAATCGTTTATGAGAGCAAGAAATTCTTAAGCCGCGTGTTAACCATCCTTTTTTTTGTTTAGTTCTTAGTTTTATTTTTACTATAGGTATATGTGTATTTAAAATGGTTTGTATGTGATTATGGAACATGTCATAATTGTATTTAATGTCTTTGTTAGTGTCAAGTATTTGTGTCCAGTTTGTTTCTTGTAAGCTAGTTTTGAATTTTTCAATGTTTTTGACTGTGAACAATCTTTTTTCTATGTACCAAATGTCTCTTTCCTCTGTTTGTGTTTGTGGCAAAGTAAGTGTTACGCCTTTATGATCCGAAAGCCCATATTCTTGTATGATTACGTTATTAGTGCTTGTTTGGAAGTTTGTAAATATTAAATCTATACATGTGGCACTTGTATCTGTTACCCTAGTCGGTTCGTTTACTAGTTGATTAAAGTTGTATCTATTCATTAAGTCTAATAACTGTTGTTTCTGTAGTGTATTTGTCAACATGTTTACATTAAAATCTCCTCCTAATAATATTTTCTTTTTTGCGTCTTTTAGAGTTACTATTTGCAAAAGTTTTTCTAATTGGTTATAAAAGATATCTGAATTTCTGTTACTATCCGGCCAGTATAGTACAACTAAAACTAGATTTAGGTTACAAATTTCGATTCCGCAAATTTCAATAGTAAATTCAACTGACATATTACAAATATCGAGGCGTTCAGTACAGGTGATATCGTCTTGCAGAAAGATGCATACCCCACCACCATTATGGTGTCGACGGCAATATGACGTTGCACAGGTGAATCCTTGCAGAAATAGTAAGTCTTTTTTTTCTTCTGTAACCCAAGTTTCTGTCAAACAAATTATTTTTAATTCTTTCTCATTATCTAATGTGGCTTCTACAAGATTACGTTTATTTGTTAGACTTCGGATATTTTGGAATAGTATTTTTATGCTATTTACGAAAGGGATAATTATGTGATGGTAGTAGATTTTGTTTTGTTTGGTTTCTTGAGTATCCGGGGTGAAGTATATTTTTCTCTCGTTGATGATTTGTAGTAGTATCGTTGCTTTTATATGGATGTGAATAGTTTGAATCTTTGGTGAATGTTTTGCTGTTTTCCTGTATCTTATCTGCTTGAACCTCCGTCCCGTTGATGTAGAGAGCACGGCCTCTTATTACTGCGTGGTGTCCTTTTTTCCGGGCTTCGATCATAGAACTTCTTAAACGTTTCAGATCCTGCACCGTTTTGTGGTCGAGTAGTTCGGAGATAGCTAGTCCATTATTTCTTAAATTGCGTTTATTGTTAATAATATAATTTCTCATTTTTTTACTAAGAAGTTCTATTTGTAAAGGCCTCCTATAGCCTTGTTTTCCCAATCTAGTCATTTCTTCTATGTAACCCGTTAAATCTACTTCGAAAAATTGACGAAAAATATAAACTACCCTGTTATGTAGGTCTATTTCATTTTCCCACTGATGTTCCTCTAGTCCATAAAGAATTAAAATTTTATTCTCTGCTAGCTGATTAGTATTTATAATTCCATTTTTTTTATCGGATTCAAGTTTAGATATTTGACTTTCTAATTTAGTTAGTGACATTTTTAGTTTGTTATTTTCACTTTCCATTTCTTTTATACTTGTAGTTAAATTATTTATTTCTTTTTTAATATTATTTTGATCCATTGTCAATGTATTTATTGTTTGCATTATTTTATTTTCCATTCTCGATAGGGCTTTTGTTATTTCATCTTTTATTACTACATTTAATTCCGGTATTATTGACTGCCTATTTGTTTCCAGTTTTTTATCTAATAATTTTTCTATTTCTTTAATTATAATTTGCGTTTGGGGCGACATGTTTTGTCTTTCTTGATTTGTTTGTGTGTGTAATGTGTTAGTATCCAGTAGGGTGTCACCTATTATACTCAGTTCTTCGTCTGATTGATTTGTCGACTTGGTGTGCAATTGTTGGTTTTTTCTGATAGGTATATACCATCATACATGTTACTCGCGGATTGTTAACTTAATAACAATGAATTTTCCCAAAGTAACGCTTGATACTATTAACTATAGAATGGAAGACCACCATCAATCTTCGATTATGCGAATGCTGGATCCCTCATTGTCCATAAGGTGATATTAATTAATTACGTAAGGACAACATTGGCCATTTTTGACTCCACTACCCTCGTGTAAGAGCGCATTAGATTTCTCGGACTCTCTCTCCCCCTTCTTACGTAAAATTTTATCTGGTTTTAGAAAAGGATCAATTACACTAAAACTCATAATGTATGGCCCCTTTTTATGAAAATAGCCGGCAAACGAGCTGACGATCCACCTAATGATAAGTGGCTATCGTCGCCTGTGAACATCAGCAATACCAAAGGCATCACTGATGCGTAATGCGTTGCGTTGCGGTACACGAAAGAAAGAAGAAAATGAAAGAAAGCTATAACCCGAACGCATCAATGAGGCTGTGTATAATATTGTTGTATAGGACCGTTTATTTAGTGAAGCAATAAACATGTTTATTACGTAAATACCGTTACATTTTAAACGTGCTCGATACGTATAATTTTAGTGCTGCATATATTTGCTTCATGTACCACATTTATGTGCAAGATTGCAAAATACTTAAAAACATTCCAATCACGGAAACATTCACAACACAGTTATGTAAAGAGACCCAGGATTTAAGAGCATAGAATTCGGCCACTCTTATTCTGTAAGTTCGACAATGATAGATCTACAAGAATTGCCAAGAATTAATCATCCATCTCTCTTTTTCGTTTGAGTAAGAGTAGATAGAACGCTAAGTTGTCCATTGTGCGAATCAGAATAAGCCCCCGGAACCGCTCAAATGGATTCATGAAAACGCTTTCAATATTCGAAGCACGCAGTTAACGTTTTTAAAGGCTGTTACAAAATTGTTTACTGAGTACAAATGTTGGCTTTACCACATTGAAATGAGTTTGTGTAAAGTTCAATAGCCGGTATCATATTTTATTGAATGGCACTCGTAATTTTGCATTATTTTTGTTATGACATAATTTGAAGACATTCTCAATGAAATTGGTCAATGAAAACAACGGCAGAGAATGCTTTTAGCATTAAGTTCGCCTTTTTTTCTATTACTTGTGTAAAGTTTAATAAAGAATAAATAAATAATAATCTAAATTTTACCAACAAAAAATAACCGACTTCAAAATAACTCAAAACGTTCTTGTCAGATCTCGCTCTTTAAGTGGTCCCACCACATGACAAGCACCAGCGTTTGATTAAAAAAAGAATTATCAAAATCGGTGCACCCAGTCGAAATCCAGCGGGATGAGTTGACGAAAGACTCGAAAGTTTTGAGGTAACAAACATAAAAAAAAGAAAAAATACAGTCGAATTGCATACCTCCTCCTTTTTTGAAGTCGGTAAAAAACAACCTTTGCACGATCCATAGCACGTAAAGTCCTCTCCTATTATCCTATTATCGGTAGATATAAGTACGTGGCCACGTGTGTGGTGTGGCCACATACGTGGGCCCATAAAGCAAGCAATGTCATTAGTTGTGAGTTTCATTGTCCTACTAGCAAAGTGAACCAAAAGAGACTGCGGTAATGGTAAAGGAAAACGAAACTTGCGCATGGGGAAGCATGATCTTACTTCTTAGTTTACTTGACGAAGATTTAAGATACACTACATGTATACATCTAAGTGTAAGTATAAATGTGGAATGAGAGCCAAGTTAAAAAAGTTAAAAAGCTATTGTGATATAAGTTTTCGAAATCCTTATGGTGAGCTCTTTAATTTGATACCCATATTGCGTTATTCGATTTAGTTTTACTTTTTGATACTTCAAACAATGGCGTCTCAGAGCCACCATATATATTTTTTTATTTCACTTATCTAAGAACACTTGGGTTATCGAGTCAAATCTAACGATATCTTAATTACATAGATCCGTTCAGCGGTTTGGAAGATACGAGGTAATAAAAAATATTACATGCATACATACAAACATACATACATACAAGATACGCGTGAAAGACATAACCCTTCCTGGCAGTCGGGTAAAAAAGAATTGAGATCTAAATGGGTACAAGTTCTGTGTGAAAAATCCTAAAATATTAGTCACAAGAACTTGTTATTCAAGCTCTGTATTTGACTTGGCTAGTTTTCACGTTCTTAATAGGCTATATTATATTTGTATAATCCACTTATCTTCGTTAAGTCATACGCAAGTTAGTGTACTTATACAGTTAGGTTGATATATTATCTGTTACTTTTCTAAAGTTTGGTTTGTTGGTAGCTTACTAATGAAAACTAGCCAAATCTAATATTTAGAGCTTGAATAAAACATTTGTCTCATGTTCCCCTTCGATGTTTGATGCGTCCCTAGTGACTAATAATAGTCATCAGGGACACCGACAGAGGAATAGCGCTTTCCAGCTTCTAAAAACCAGCCAAGTGCGTCTCGGACCACGCGCAATGTAGAGTCCCATCATTGTAAGTTCATCGACTATTACTCATTAATTACTTAAGCTAACCTAGCTGTAATAGCTTTATGAAACTATCAAGACTGATTTATATTTTTACTATATGGAAGTCAGACTTTTGATACAAATACGAGCGAATACGGTGTCAATTCTTAGTCTATAACTCTACAAGAAAACCATAATTATTTATCTTGTCTCTAAATTTCAGGTAAGTACTTACACTTTCCTTAATTTGTTCCAAACAATAATTTAAAGGCATTATTTGTAATTTTATGACACTAGTTATTATACATATCACTGTCTTATCTAAATCTCGGGGCTCCAACTCAAATTAACCTTTTATTATTTAACATTATTACACATCCGCATATCGCCAGATTTGCGCTCAATTATATGTCGTTTTGTGATTCCTCTTACTTTCTCAATTCCGGGCATTAACTTTTTATTCGGCGCTTGTGCAACAACTTTCGGCCGAGTTATGCATCTTGCTAACAATGGACGGTGTTAAACACTTCCCGTTATTTGGGGGCGAGCTTTTACAGCGTACGATTACGATGCGATGCGACTTTTATGTTAATGAATATTTCCATGTGAAAAGAGGTCGTAAAACACCTAATTCGAATAAAATATTTCATTTCAGTTCTAGCCATGATGTTAATTTTAATGGGGTATCGAGACGCGAATTTCTTCCGAAAAGTTAGTGAAATGTGAATATTTCAATATTTTCGGAAATCCATACCGTAATGTATTAACCCTTTTACAAAAAGATTTTAATGTAGCTCTTTTTTAGTCTTTCAATTAGGTACGTACTTATCATAACTGCTCAGCATTGCATAGCTATAAATAAATTCGTCTTAAGGTAAATAAAAATTAGGTGTTTATCGGCCTCATTAAAACTGCTTGCTCGCTTTTTATTTTAGTAAAATTAGCAAAACATAGCAAGTTGTTAGTATATGTATAATAGTATAATACTGAGACTGAAAAAGTTATAAGGGCAACGGGCTCCTTGCGGACATAATTTGTATACGAGGTAAAATACACAATATGGCTACAAATAGATCTTCTTTTCTCTCTCTAATCTTGATCAAATATACAAAAGGACAGAGAAAAAATACTTTTTGGCTTCCAATGCTCCTTCAAAAACCCCGCATATTATTTTCCATTAAATATCTGTACATCTCCACCAATCCGCACTGGAGCAGCGTGGTGGAGTATGCTCTAGGCCTCCTCAAGACACCCGTGCTCAGTAGTGGGCCATTATTGGTTTGAAGTCAAGCCACGCCTAGCCATCTGTACATACATCGACCATGCATTAACAATTGTAAGTGAAGCTAAAGATACTTATACTCGTAATCTATACTAATATATAAAGAGGAAAGATTTGATTTTTTGTTTGCATTGAATAGGCTCCGAAACTACTGAACCGATTTCAAAAATTCTTTCACTGTTGGTAAGCTACACTATCCCCGAGTAACATAGGCTATATTATATTAAAAAAAATTAGGGATCCTTAATAAAATTCCAATAAATTGTAAAAAAAACAAGAAAACCGAAGCAAAGCGAGGGCGGTTACTCGTACGATAATAATAATATATGATAGATACGACAAATAGTCGGTAACTCACCTGTAGAAAGTAAGTTGTCCATAGCTGGTCATAAGTATCAGCCTTATCACAGCAGGACATGAAGAGGCCATTTATAACCGTCGATGTAACATTGCATCGCAGTGTTGCCGCCCATATTTATTTACAATAATATAAGGAAAAAAAAAATTGGTAAATCTTAATTTAATTATGCTAGCAATAGTAAATGAAAACTAAGTAATAAAATAGTATTAGTAGAGTATAAATGTTAAACCAAACTTTATTAAAATACATGAGCGAAAACCGCATCAGAATCGGTTACGCATTTTCTGAGATAAGCAGGAAGAAATGCACAGACAAACATACAAACCGAGTGCAGACAGAAATTCTAAAAATCAATGTATTTAGTAATAATCCCTAGTGATAGGGTTTCTAAAATATCCTTCATGTACAGACTGAATACTTACAGTATTTTTATAAGACGTATGACAGATTGACGATAATTATATGAATATTATCACAACATAAACTTAAAATTTATACAACTTCTCAATAAATAATCTAAAGAACATAAACCGAAGTAAAGAGTTTATCCGTTGATGTCATAAATTATCGTGAATAGCTGCAAACTTTCCCACTATTACGATGTACAGAGCTTCTACAAACGACTAACTTGCACTTTAACCTCTCAATAAAATTATCGGTAGCCATTATAACCTAATCAAATACTCGTAACGCTGGGCGGGGGCCATTACACACATGACAGTATGATGTAAGGCGGAAATAGCGGCTGATAGCGTGCACGAGATCGTTAATCATGATCATCTCTCTTTCTCATGCCATGGATTTCGATAGTGGTTTAATAATGCTGAAATTGCATGATTCAGTTAAATAAGATAATGAGATCTCATGAGACGGAAGATCAATGAAGTACGAAGTTTCATCACAATCGGTTTAATAGAAATCGATATGGCTGTCACAAGATGTCGAAACAAATCAAAACACCTTTGATCTAACTGCTCTGATATTTCGTAGTCTTTGTATGTTTCCAAAATTTTTCCTGACAATTATATTGAGTAGGTATCACCAATCTACATGATATGTACATGATTACCTGCATGATATCGATTATCGAAAAGTAAAAACAAGTTTTTAAAAATATCCGGAATATGATAAGTTCAATATCACGTGAAATCGAATGTAGATAAAATAGCTAATATTGGTAGGCCTAAAATAGATAGGTAATTGAAATAGCTGCTGATTTAAATAGTTACTTTATTTTCATTTTTATTTTAACTTACTACAATAAATAAAATTGGAGTGTCTATTGTATTTGCATCTGTATATAAATTTTAAAATTATATAATGCCAATATTTCTCTTATCAAAATAATATTCGCAACCCACTACCGTATTCATCCGCTTGTAGAATTATTTTATGTGCTTGCGTTTATTATATAGAATATGCACTTTAGACTGTACAACAAACAAACAAATTACTGGCTAGGTAGTGTAAACTGAGTAGTATGAAATACTTGATTAAATTATTACAACGTGACACAATAATTATGAACGAAGAAAGTAAAATTTTCATTTCATCTGATCTAAAGCGTTTCAGTTAAGCATGAAATGGTAATAAGCGGTTTTCTACCATTTTCCGCGCAGTAGATTTTAATCAAATAAATATCTGTATTGTCTTCAGTGCACAGACTAAGTACACGGTAGAGCACGCGTATTTATGGCACGCTATTCATGGCTCACTATCGTGCGTGATTTGAATATTTAATCATCGTAATTTGTATACATTATCTATCAAATCATTAAACAGGGTCCCGTAGAAGAATAAACTTTTAAACTACTTTAAAATTACTTTAAATATATTGTTGACCTTTTTTTATAAACGGGTTTGTTTTAATTTATTCACGGACGTAAAAAAAGAACGTACGTAACCTTGTCTAATCAAGAGTGAAGCATAGCAATGACAGCTCGCTTACCATGTGTGCGTAATATTGTAATTTTTGATTCGCGATAGTGTCAATGTCATAGCAGTATGGTGTCAATGTGTGGGTGTGTGTACTTGTACGAATACAGAGTTGGTATTACTATGCGTGCTTCACTGAATTTGTTCTTGGGATTACGTCCGTCTTTTTTTTACGTCCGTGACTTTATTCTACGAAGAGTCAAATAATTGTTCAGGATAACATTTTAAAGCAATTTTCGCGTCTCTAGCCATTGTTTTCAACGTTGCCTCTGTGGATTCTCTACGCTGTTTAGTGTATAATAGCATTTAGCAGCACCTAGCAATCTATTAGACTTTCCTGAGATGATGAATTGCTTTCCGCATGATAAGACCCGGTTGCTCTTTCATTTCTATTCGAGGTCAGTTGCGCCATCTTTGTGCTATGTCCGTGAAACGTATTCTTATTGTAATGCTTACATCCATTTCTTTTTGGTGAGTTATCAGTATTAATATTTGTTATTTTTATATCGATTGATACAGGATTGCAAGATTGGAAAATAAATGCTGGTTTAGCTTTTTGTAAAATTCGTTGCGCAACTCGTAATTTCGTATTTGGATGAATTTACGATTTATTTCGGATTTACTATTACAATTTACTATTACAATTACTGAAATTACGTTAGAGGAAAAGTATTTTCTTCTTCCATACTTACTGAAACAATTAATAAGATTAAGTAGATTTATTTATTTATATCAGGCAACGAGGCCCATAACATATATACCTTACAGACTAACATACATTTATCAATATAAATATTTATTTGAGTCAATTATAACAAGTGCGCATCGTAGCGTCTTGCCCCAAAAACTTTGTGTAGACAGCTGGCGTTGTAGTGCGTGTCCAACCGACTATAATAATATTATAATACCCTAAAGTATGAATATTAACCCTTACAAGTGTTAAGCTTCGTAATGGGATTATCGTTATGCAACATATTTGGTAACACAATCGATGGGTGTTAAAAATCCGAACCTAATTCTGCCTAAAAATGCTTGTTCAGTAATCCAATAATATTCTACGTAGAGTGCCACTCCGTGAGCATCATACCTATTATGAGTTTCAGTTTTATATTGGTAACCCAATCTTGCCTCGGTATTAAAATTATGATTTGGCTTCATAATCTGAGGTAGCTTCTTCGATTTATTTAGACGTATTATTGTTTGTATTATTGTTTTTTAAGAACTCTATTAATACAAGTTCAAAGTCTATCAGAAATCTTAAATCTGGATTCCCACTGAAAAGTTTCGAAAAATAAGCTCCTGATCATTTACTTATCCATCTGTAGGTATTTACATCTTTTATAATGTCTTAGAACGGTTCCGTAAAGTCTAGTGACCGCTTTTCAAGAGTAATTTGATTTGAATCAATTTAATCCCGGTGAAAACCGGTTTAATTGAAAACGGATTCAGCTGCGAATTTAACTGTTACCACAATCATTACTGTGTCTTGCGTTGCATCGATTTGTTATACTATTTTGTTATTCGGTCACGTTTTTTTCCTATAACAGTGAAGAATGTAAACTCACTCAGCTAAATGATGCATCTTTTCGCACGTACCCATTATCAGTCAACTTTAAAACTGGCGTTGTTTTAGACTATAGTTGTTAGTAATTTAATGATTATACTTAAACAGGTAACTGTATGCTTAATTCAATAAACAGTAAAAATAACTATACTGACCCAGTCCTAAGTCTAACAAGGCAGTACGGCATACCTAAAGTATAAAAAATAATACATACAGCGCGACCAACTTATCTGTGAAATGGCGAAAATTGGAACTAATGCCGCCCCACTCATAAGTTCTTTGTGTTCATTCATTGACATTTACTACGTCTCGAATTGCGTCCAGTGATTGGTCCAATGCGTCCGACAGCGCCCTCCGTCAGTTCACAGATAAGTTGGAGGCATTGTAAATATGTTTTACTTGCATAGGTATGTCAATTACGTGATAACAATCGTGGTCTCCTAAAGAGAGAGGCCTGGGTTTGAATCCTGCATGCACCAGAGGTATTGATTTGTAGGTATAATATGAGAACATTATAAGTGTGTGTGAAGTCTATCCACTAGTCTAGCAATTCAAAGTCCAAGCCTCACATAATATATTAATTTTGTTATAATGTTTATTACGAAACTTTAATACGTTTAAAAAAGCCATGGTAATAAGCTAGATATTGCGTCATGTCAATAGTATTTGGTACATCGCACAATACAAAACGTATAAGCGAATGTCAGAATGGCTGAACTATAAGCACCTTCGAGTTGAAATGGCGTAGTTTACTTTCTATCCGACACTATTTGATGCATTGAGTATTTGGTACCTTGCTACAAAAGATACCTACATAAAAGATAAAGAAACTAATTTGCTAGATATCCTGAACAAAAACAAAGTATAACAAAACATTCTATAGTATAAATGAATATAGGTATTAATGACAAAGACGCCCGGAAATTAGTACCGCACCCAGTTCCCCGTAGTTTAGAACATATTAATATGTAACTTTTCATAATTTTAAAACATGTGCGAGGAGTTTCTTTACGGCTTTTCTTCCTCTCCATGACAAAGTACCCTTCCGAAAAGCTGATAGATTGAAAAAATGACATTCGTAAGTGTATCAGTGATACCTATATGAATAAAAGATTTGATTTGATTTGAAAGATAATCGAAGGCTTGTTATTGTATTAATTGGTAGCCTTCTGTTTCGTACACAATTTTCCCTTTCTTTGGTACTCAAGCTACAATTTAAATCCTTTCCAAAAATAACAGGGATCTTTTGGCAACTTTGTTGTAATTGTATTTATATATAGATAGAATTAAATTATTCTAGTTATTTTATTAATTGAGCTTGAATACAAATGTATCACTACCTGCTACTAGGTAGCGTATCTAACATGTCGCTAGGGCTCCGAGATCTCATACCCGATGTCTAAACTAATCAGGAGCTTTTGAATGATTAGGGAGAATTAGAGTGCCACTAGGCTGCTTCAGTGCGGATGGACTAATCCAAGTTTCGAAAGTTCTTATGCCACCCAAAGCCTTTAGTAATCTCAATTACATAGCAGTGAAGGTTTTGTCACTAGTGATCTTTATGGATCTTTTAAATCATTGATCACAAATTTTTAGAAGAGTTTTTATGGTATGTCCATATCCATAGCATATGTTAGGGGATGATAGATTGATCATTTACTCACATTCTATATTATTTTTTTACTTTTTAGTAGTTTTTATACGTTAGTGCTTGACTACAATTCCACCGGATGTTAAACGGAATTGTAGTCTAAGGCATTCAAGGGCATGAGCCCTCTAGGGCATGGTCTAGGGTGGTCAAGCGCACTAACCTAGCAAGAGCCTATTCTCTCATTGCTTCAAGACGCTCACATTATAATCAGACAGAAATACCGACGCAGACAAGGAACTCTAATAGATTTCCTCACGAATCAAGAATTATGAGGCAAAGCGATAATTATGTCCGTACAGGTAGGGACGTACTCCAAAATGTATCCTGTAGAATACCGAAAGGCTGACTATTATGCGCCATTACTAAAGGCTATGAAGATTGGTCTTCACCAAATCACCAATAAGACTTTTTTATTGTGTATTAAACACATGACAGAACTTGCGCCGTAAACCAAGAGCTGTCGCGGTGTGAAATACTGTCACACCTTAGCAAGGACACCTAACCTACTGAGAAGCTGCTTTAGCCTTTGACTAAATCGATCGCCCAAAGTTTAGGTTTGAGGATAACTCCACTTGCAACTCACCTTCATTGCTCACCGTTTAAACATATAATAAAAAATTCGGCTTCACTCCCTACCAAACTGAAATACATATACCTAACTACGGCTGCTGCAACCCCTGGACAGATCGGAGAGAAAAAAAATTATTAACCTACGGCTAGCTGTAGAGTATGCCAATACACTTTCATGCGTACAGGTAGTTCACACATACAGCAGGGTTATAAAAAAAAAACAATGTTTTCGAAGTTTATCTCCTTATCGATCAATTTCATAATTATTATTTAAGCCGTAAAATCAAATTTTTGCGTAACGTTTTGTTAACTTATGCGTTATGTTTTTAATTTGCAACACAGAATCTAGATGGCGTCGGATGGTTGATCTGTACCAACGCCATGTAATGATAATAATAATCTTAGTACATCCTATTCTGATGATGTTAAACATCATCATCATCATCAATTTTTTTGTTAGTATTTTCATGTAACTTTTTTTGACAATTTTTTGTCAATTTTTTTGTCAGTGTTTCTGTCAGTGTTTTTGTCAGTGTTTTTATCAGTGTTTTTGTCAGTGTTTTTATCAGTGTTTTTATCAATTTTTTTATATCAATTTTTATGTAAATTTTTGGTCAATTTTTTTTTATATTTTTTTTATGTCAATTTTTATCTCACCATGGCGTTAAAATCCAGTCGTGTGTCGGAGGCCTGACACACACCTTTTTTGGTTATGGGTGGGTAGTGTATGAAGGTCAAATACTTTTGATTGACGCAAGTAATACTATCACATGAGTAGCAGTACTTCTCCATGCACGGGAATTATACTTACAGGTGGTAGGCCTATGACCTGACACGAGATTGACATATTGTGTATTACGGGCACTTCCGTTCCAGAAAACAAAGCGTGGAGGTCGTCCGAGTTCATTGCAGCTCGAAACTACGTGTGGGTATGAAAGTGAAAACAATAGCACACGTTACTTGCGTCTTTTGGTCGGCACGTACGAACCAGAGATGGTTTACGATCGGCACTTTTTATTATTATAGCCTGGCGTATGTCGACATATACGGCAGGCTATAATAACGTCTCGATGTACGCTGTTGTAGAAATAAACTGGTCAAGTTCGAAGCGTGTACAAGGTTCTGCGCCATAAATGTAGCCAGTTTCACTGATGTAAATTATAAAAAGGTTTTATTTATTTTTTATATCGTGCTTTCGGAGATAAGGAATGAAAGAATGTAGGATGGCTGAGCCTGAGGTAATGGCTTGAACATTGATTGCTGCCAAACTGAACTTAGGTAACCTCTAATTCTTATTTATTTATTCTTAAAGCAAAAAACTGCAGTGACAGATTTTATAGCACAGACGGATCAGTACACAGAATTAACTATAGCTTCTACAGCAAAAAGTCATCGCCCTGTGCATAAGAACCTGTAGATAGGTAAACTCAGAGATTCATAAAAAGCAGAGCTATAATTACAAAAGAAGATTAATTATCTTCTCATATCCGTGTTCTTCATCCGGAGGAAATCCGTGATAATTATGTTGTGTTAAAATATGTATTTGTACACTAGTTTTCATTTGATGAACTCTTACAAATATTGATAGTTTTCTGGATTATGAGTTTTCCCTCTAAGAAAGTGGGTTTGGGTAGGTTAGCTAGCTATCGAACTTGTAATTTTGCGCAGTTGTATGGATCTGTAATCTATATAAATCTGGCTTTGATCAAGGAAAAAT
The DNA here is from genome assembly GCA_951805285.1 of Thymelicus acteon. Taxonomy (NCBI): domain Eukaryota; kingdom Metazoa; phylum Arthropoda; class Insecta; order Lepidoptera; family Hesperiidae; genus Thymelicus; species Thymelicus acteon. The sequence continues at coordinate 11,024,170 of OX638228.1, forward strand.
TTAGTATCACTCACACAGTAGTACTCTCATCGGTATGTATAAAGATTTATTTAGATAATAATAAAAGAGTGGCTATAGCTATACAAGTATACAAGCCACTACATAAACGTAACAAAAATAAAAACACCCATACAATCCCAAGTAAATTATAGTAATTTTGTGTCAGCGAAAGTTCAGTTGCAATTGTTATTAGTTGAAGGCCGTCGAATGTGTGGAAACTCGTACAGGGATCATATGTGGTGACGTGTAGCCTCATATACCCATTTCATTTTTGTGTTCTGTACATCCGTAGAAATTATGAGCCTTAGGAACCCTCTTAGGTAAGTATACAAATCAAAAGAGATAAGGATGCAGGGCATGATTCAAAAACTTTCCGTAATGTTTTTGTTCCTTTTGTATATCTACATAATAATCTATGTACATAATAATATCATTATGTATCTACGATAATGATATTATGTAGCAATTAATAATTGTCAATTTTTACATAAGAGGTCATCCATAAATTACGTCACACGTTAGGGGGGAGGGCGGGGGTTCGATGTAGTATGACATTGTGTGACAAGGGGTGGGAGGGGTCCTAAATTTCGTGACGTCACATTTCAAAATTGAATGATTGGTATGTATAGGAAAATATTAAAAAACAATTAATGAAAATAAAACTTACTTCGGAACTGCTGTTTTAATTTAATAATTTTTAGGTGTTAAATTTTATAATACGTGACGTCACACTAGGGGGGTGAGGTCTCACAAATGTAACCAGCTGTAACGAGGACAGGAGGAGGGATCAAAAAGTCATGAAATTAGTGTGACGTAATTTATGGATGGCCTCTAATGATAATTTAATATAAGTGAAATCTAATTCAAAATAATATATTACATAGGTATAAGAAATACATGTTTTTTATCGATATTTTCATGAACGACAATATTCTGCTTCATCCTAACTAAATTTACCTTATTGGACTTTTGCAATTTGCAATTTGTGTGAAAATACAAAATATATAAACAGAGTTTTTATAGCACTAGCTCATAAACGAGCTTCATGTGTTATTTATCTATTTTATGAGTAACTTTAAACAGTTCGATTTCCATGCTCAGAAGTAAATTATGTTGCATATGTAGTCGCGTGCAAATGTGTGCATGCATTTGTACATTTGCACAATACTAGGGGTGGTGCAATCGTGCCTTATACATAAATAACCAACCAATAAGGGCTCCCGAAGGTTCACCGTAAAAAATTTACCCTATACATACTTCAAAAGTGATACGTAGCTCCTAAAAAAGGTACCGTAAAAATAGTAGCTTTTTGTAAAAGGTCCATTATGGTATAGAGTCTATTGTACTGACTTTTATGGCCCAATAGTTGTTTTTTATTACTTATTGCTTCTACAGATCGGTTTAGTGTTTATTTAAGAACATAATCTGTATACTAAAGATTACAGTTTAAGGTATTCCGTGGCTGTATTTTTAATTCCTCCTGAATACAGACTTATTCTATTTCGTTTGGCAATTTATTGGTTCTGAATAGTTTTAAAGTTAGCAAAAGTTAAAGTTAAAACAATAAATATTTAGGCCTTTAATCCGAATGATTTTAAATACAACCCTTACTTCAAGATTCTTTATGATATTCTAGCCGGCAATGCTGTAAAATGGATTATAATCTTAATCCTTGGAAACCTTTAGTGGTCCAATTTAGAAGCGCAAAATATGGCCCTGTTTACTTTGCTCTTTGAATATGTATTGATTTTTTGATTCTTTGAATATTTATTTGAGCATAATAAATAGAAAAACAATGAAGTTGATGTTCATTTTATTTTAGATACACTAGGTACTCTGGGAGGGCTGTTTATGAAGTCATAAACCTTATTAGACTGGATCTATAAAAAGTAAATATATATTATCCAGTCACACAGTTTATGTCTTCAGACATAAAATCCAAACAGTTCATTGAAAATTATAAAGTGAGGCAATTGTTTTAAATAAAAATATATCTTCTAATATATAAAATTCTCGTGTCACACTTTTTTGAAGTTGAACTCCTCCGAAACAGCTCGACCGATTTTCGTGAATCTTTGCGTGCATATCGGCTAGGGTGGAGAATCGGGCAACATCTATTTTTCATCCCCCTACCCCAAATAATTTTTGGCAGAACAACGTTTGCCCGGTCAGCTAGTAAGTACATTATAGATTTAAAAAGCCGGCCAATACCGTGTCAGGTCACGCTCAATGTAATATTCCGAAGTTGTATGTTTATCGACTTAGCTACTCACCAACTACTCGTACTTATTGTATATTGTATATATTGTCGTGATAGTTTTCCTTTTAAATTCATTATAATTATATGCTACTGCCGTGGATTTTTTCATATGTCCAACAGTTACGATGTACCATGCAGGGGAGGGACACTTGACTTGACCCTAACCAAAATTAGTACTTTGAAGCCAAAAACTTCGCAAACGGCCCCCTAAACCGAGAAATAGTCAGAGCAAACCCATAATATTTTTGAGAGATCTTTTTAAACGATACCCCACACTATGGGGTAAACGAGAAAAAAATTCATCCCAACGTTACCTGTAGGGGAGCTACCCTGAAAAAATATTTTTCATAATTTCATTCTATGTTATAGAAGTTTTAATAAATATGTATATCCATGACAAATTACAGCTTTTTAGCACTAAGGATCTTTGCGCTGTGCTGTGGACACGGACAGATGGACGGACGTTCTGACATGACGTAACTATAAAGGTTCCGATTTCACTTCAGAACCCTAAAAAGGAAGATCGTAGTTTTCCTAAGGGAAAATATTTTATTTTCGGCATTCATTATTTATGATACAATTTATTTAGTAGGTAAGTACTTAAATATTTTTTACTTACATTATAATAAGCTAACTTTTTTTATTGAAAATTAATAAAAATTACTTACATGTTCTGATGGTAAGGTTTTTTAGAGTCTTATAAGTAGTTTTCTATACGTTTTAGTTTTTTTGGAAACAGTCGATCGTGAGCGGTCAAAAAATGATTCATATTTAAATCCTCAGTAAGTTTTTGTATAGGTAATATTATTATAATAAAATGAATCGGTCCAGACCAGATTGAATCGTGAGCAAACTTCAGCAGCAATAAGAACGAGTATTCGCGTGACTTTACTTTGACTTTTTTATTTGTTTGAGGAGACTCGCAAGTCACAATGCAAATGACTTTAAATACTACCAAGTTCCAACTGAAGCCTGCCTCACGCGTGGCTACTTTACAAAAATAAATATCATTCAAACTACTTTCTAAATCTTTCCGGAAATATTTTGACCGTTACTCATCAATTTAAGCGCCATCAATTCGTGATTTTAAGTCACATACGTAGTAAGTAATAATGATTTGTTCTTACATGATTATAACTATATTCTACTCCTCCACAATGTTATTTGGTACATTTGGTAGTAAATCGGCCTTTGCAATTGAAGAATAGTTATTATTTATATGAAAACTACTGAAATGGGACGACTCATTCGTGAATTTTCTCTAGAGTCAGCAATTGTAGATAGATATGTCAGCAAGACTCACGCAAGACATTCGCCGTTGATTCCGTTATCACCATTCTGTCGAATCAAAATCATTCATTATTTTATTTTAATTACCTAATCACAATCATTATCATCTATCATTAAATTAATAAGCATGTAATTATTATCGTGATATATTTATAACTGTCTTAAAAGGTTGTCGCAATATCTGGAGAGGTATACAGGCAATATGGGAAAACTATTAGGTACACGCAAGCTAATTATCTCTCAGTCAGTTTAAAATTCTTTGTACTAAAATATCTAAGTTAATTCAAGAAGTTCATTTAAGAGGAGGTAATACTTCCTCGCTCTGACATCTTCATAGTTTTTCATTGATTTGATGAAATACCAATAACACTGTAAAATAACGCATTTTCCTACGTAATATTAGTAAACATGTAATAGTCTGTAAAAAAATACATTTATGTAATACTACAGGTTTTGAAAAGCTGCAATAACGACCTAATTGTTCTGCGCTACGAAGTAATTTTGCTTCACATTAAATTATGTTACGCTTTACATAAAAAATATTTTGAATAATACGAATGAGTATTTCATTTATCCATTCATTCATTCTGTTACGTATAGGTACTCATCTAATATAACTTTTGAATGGAGATTTGAAAATATCTTGCCTTTTATTAAATAACATTAATCCCATTCAAGATACTTCTAAATGACGACCCGCGTAACGAAATGGTTACCAACTTACCATGACGAACCGCAACCATGTTCTTGTCTTTGTGTGTTGTCCATGTCACCCACGATGCAGGGAATCCTAGTATGGGGCTATGACTAGTATGAGCGTTTATTATAAAAAAAATTCCTGAAACAAGACAATTTTTTGTGTTCTGTAGAAATACGACACCCTTATCTATATATTTGCAACAACCCATAATCGTCCCACTGCTGGGCTCGGGGTCTCCTCTCACAATGTGAGGGGTATTAGGCCATTGTTTACCACGCTGGCCAAGTGCGGATTGGTAGACTATCTATATATATCAATATATATCTATATATATAAAAGGCAAAAGTAATTGACTGATGTATCAACGCACAAGCCAAACCCTTAGGGCTAGAAACTTAAAATTTCGCACACGCATTCCTCTTATGACGTAGGCATCCACTAAGGAAGGATTTTTCAAAATTTCAAGGGGGCTAAATGCATATTTATCCCCTATAAACATGATAAGCCTAATATCCGCGTGCGAAACTGCGGGCAACAGCTATAAAGGCACTTACCGGTTAAAGGTCCGTCCGCTCCATCATACCAGAATGGAAATGACAATCTACACATATTTTTCACGCCGACAACTGATAGGATAAAAAAAAATGTGTGCAATTTACACGTGGTAGAAGTGAAACCTTCAAAAATAAAGGTATTAATTTAATAACGTGTATCAGTTTTAATTATCTTTCAAAAACTATTTTGTACTAAATAAAAATAAAACAGTGGTAACTAACGCCATCTCTTAACATAATATGAAGAGTAAAATGAGCAGCTAGCGCCATCTATCCAGCAATAAAACGAATCTTCTATCTTGTTCCTCGCACCATCTATGAATACAACTTAGCACTTTTTAAAGTAACACGAACATAAGAAACACTATAATGCTTCATATATCATATGCTCCCACGTTAAATCTTATGAATTTATGTGTCTGTCTCTTTTTACTGTCCCTTTTTCGTTTCATCGACTTATAAATGACAACGATGCTAAAGAAGTTTTCATTTCAATAAACAAAAAAATATTTCGTAGCTTATCACCGTTATAGAAACCAAAACAATTTTGAAAACCAACTACGCTACAGGACTGTCATCGAGATTTCTGTCGTCGTCGTGTCGTTTAAAAGCCGTTAACTGTGATAACTGTGCAGACTCCGTTTTGATTAATGTTATTCCTCACCTCATACCTGCGCCCGCGCCGCAAAATTGCAGAACGAACCGCATGCGACATGCATGCGTAACCGGTCGGATGTCAGCTTTTGAACTGTTAACACGGTTAATAAAATTGTTCATTCATTTTTGAAGTGAAACTTTAGATCCAAGTTGTGGAGAGGTAAGCAAAAGTCACGATTTTGAGAAATATTTTTTTTTGTGAAACGTATCATGGCTGTGCTGTTTACAGATAGAACACTCAGTAGGTACACGAAGTGAAGCCACCAAAGCAATTACAAACATTACCTATTTACGATTTAGAAAATTTAATACACTTTAAAACTACAATTAATATTCTGAACTGTTGTTATGTATACCTAAGTTTACTTCCTCTGTATGAGTAAAGACTATGCGTATAAAATCTAAACTCTGGAGTTTCTTAAATCACCTGTATAAATTAGAAAAATACACTTGTTTGTTTCCAACGCACAATTAGAATATCATTGATTTGTGAAAGAATATCAAACAAGTTATTTTATTCACTTTTCGAACATTTATTCTCAAATAGTTCATACAGAACATTCTTTGTTAATGTCCCATGTTTTTGTTTTTTTATTTCTATTCCTAGTTATTTGAACTCTCATTGAATATTTCCTATATTAAGTAGGTATAATAAATTCAAAATAGGGAGGTGCTTAAAGATATTGGCTTTTAGTCAATTATCATATAGTTAATGTCGTCCGATAAATTCCTTATTTAATTTTGTTCCTATGCGGACGATAATAAGTAAGTAGGCAGGTATAGTACATTTTGCTTCATACATTAGTCCGGTCCAAGTCTCTATTTTTATAACAATGCGGTATAACTTAGACTAAAACCGCACTAAAACAAACCAAACACGACGATACCGATGTAAAATAATAGAGGTATAACTTAACAGCCACAGTCAACATTACATCAGAATTCGTAATGCTATTTAAATTCCAAATGGACCGGCCGCCCCTCACACCGCGTCGAACACGGCATATAAAGAGTTAACAATGTGAGCTATGACTCGCATTTACATCACAATGCGACAGACTCCATATTTGAACCTTTACACCGTGTTGACGAATTCTAATAGAACTTGTTGTTTGTTCATGTTTTGGTTTATTTGCCGAGTCGGTTAGAAACGTTGATGTCTTTTCAACGAGGTCCTTAAAGCTATTGTGGTTTGGAATGCACTGGTTAAGGTTATGCTTGTTTTCTTTTACACTTCCTATCCTCATGTTGAAACATAATCCATAAATTAACTAGCTTCAGTTCATGTGCCATCCAAAATCCATCCAAAAAATTATTAGAAATTTTAGTAAAAACTAAGGATATTCATTTTAAGGAGCAAATAAAATTCAGTCAATGAATTTTTGATCGAATCGAATCGATAATAAATTTGATCGGCATCGAAATTATTGAAAAATATATTAAATGGTATTTATTGGTAATTATCGGCCTGACTATTTGATGTTTTATTAATACGAGTATCTAAGTTTTCATCATTAGCGGCTTAGCGAAACTTTGCAATTGACGTCATCGTAGTAAACGTTACATTGTCTAGGCCCGTAGTTTGCGACTTTGTGTTGCACAAAGCGTCCAGACCACATTATTATCAACGAGTTTCGAAATGTACTAAATTCCTGCAGCTTGGGTTACTGTAGTACCAACTGAAGGACAAGCGTTTACTTCCCTTTGTGATAATTTAAGTACTAATAGAATAGCAACAATATCAGTGGCTATAAATTCTGGATTCAGTTAATCTAGATTTAAAATCTGCGTGTAATTTCAAAGTTTAGCGAAACGCTTATCGGGACTTTGTAATTCACAATAACAATCACTCTGTCTTACAAAGTCGTCTAATGTTTTTTGAGAAACTTTGAAATACTGATTTCCGTGTGAACACTTCGATTTCCGTCCATGGCAGATGTGAAATGGATGAAATCTATGCTCATGTTAATTTCTTTGTCAAATTTGTACGTCCATATTTTTTCTTATAAGAGATACATCTTTCTTCAGTGTTGAGACTATGGATGCAATCTCGATCTCTCGATCATAAAGCTAGTCTTGCGTAATCTGGGCTAGGACTAAAATCTCGCGAGATTGCATTTCCTAGTTCAGTGTGCACTCTGTTAGTGGTGCACTCTGCTGAAATCCGCATTGGACAACATAGCGGAGTATGGTCTAAACTCTAGGGCATCTAGGCCTTATCAGTTATGAGTAGTGACTGTAGAAAGTGTCTAAAAGTTTATTTGCGCTCAACTACAAAATTCACAACATTCATTAGTTAAATTCCTAAGAAAGTTTTTCTATAGCTATTAATAGAAAAAAGTTTCTATGACCATAATCTAAATAGCATCCAAATTGAAAGTAGTCGAATCGAAACGTAAGTAACGGAGCTCTAACAGACAGATCTACGATCCGCAACTCGCACACTCACGCTAATTGACTTATTGAGATCGCCGCCGCTGCGCCCGCGCCGGTATCAGCTCCATTCTGTGCATACGAGATTGTCATTGGCTTAAATTTCAGAATACCTTATTCGATGAAATTGTTTTGAATAAGCTGTTAAGTAAATTATAAATTATTATGTTTTTAACGCGGTTTCCTGATGGGCCAACTATACATAGTACAGTCGGCCGCAGAAGTAGCTTAACATTTTAGTACCTTGTCACATTACATTTCTTGAATTTGTCATATATGTTGCTAGGAAACCGTTGAAACAGTTATTATTACAAAGTACTAAAATGATAAGCTACTTCTACGGCCGACTGTACAACTAGTTGTGTAATATTTAAAAATCCTTCCCATTGGCACAAAAGGCTGTAAAGAGGAAAGCTCAGCCATGTCAGTCTGACCGTTGTGACCAAATTGCTAGTAATTTCAGATGAGAATAATATAATTATACCTCAGTGTACATTTTACACTTACATTTTACAAATCATTTAGGTACCTACCGATTGCAAAGGCACCGTCCGTGTTATTCTTACATTTTGTTGACACCGCTAATTATTATGACCGACTATGATAATGACGGAAAATTTACAATATCGCTGAGTTGTTTATGCCTCATTTGTTCTTATAATATAATAATAGTGATATTTCAGGTCAGTGCGTGTGACCCTGATTAATTCATAGAAAATCCACGCACTTAAATCTGCTAAAAAGAGTCCTAGATACCTACCTACTTATACATATGTACAATTTTCTATAGTAATTTATTATTTCATCCCAAAAAAATCACACGACGTGATTTGTATTTTTGGAGTAAGAAACAATTACGTGCGTATCTATACAACATGCGTCAATATATGAGTCATTCTGGTAAATGGTTTTAATTTTATGAGTTTTGTTTATTAATTCCAATGATTTGGCATTTAGGTATAACCAAAGTGAAATGATATCACCAATTCCAATATCCCTCAAAATTGGTTCGTTTTCCTTGCGATTTGATCCTTAAAATTTTAGCTGTTTAATATACCACCATATAGCTTGAGTCGACGGGTTCCGGCTGGGGGCTTGAGACTTCAGAGACGGTTCCTTCTTTTTCTTATCCAGTAATACATTGGTAATGCTTACGGTGGTGCTGATGTCCATGGCCAACGAAGAACACGTACCATCTGATCAGCTGGCTCGTCTGCTCGCTTACTGACATAAAAAAACATAGTTGGCAAAACATATAATGTCTCCTTTTACGAGTACATTTTGCAGTCTAGGTAAACGATATTATACGGCTTATAGTACATTCATGAACCTTCATTTTTACTATAAGGTCATTTGGACAATACGGCGAAGAAATTAGGCTACGGAGGGGCTTGGCAAAGGGCGCAGCACACCCACTAGCTCCGGCCCATTTCGTTACCGTCGACCTTACTGCGACACCATACTACCTTCATAATTCCACAAACAACACGTACTAAAATAATATTACGAAGTAAATAAATAAATGGTTCACGTACACGTACACACGTTCACAAAAGACTTTAGAATGTTCCATCTCAGTTCCATCTCTCATACGATTGCGGGACTTCTTCCGATTTGGACTTTAGACTTAGGACTCTTTGGATAAGTAACAGCAGCCCGATCAGTATTTGGATGGATGAGCGGCTATTGGCAAAAAATAGAAGAGTACGTAAAGCCGTCAATGTAAGATAACAATCGTTAAGTCGTGACAGAAGCCTTCAGGCGACATGAAAAGCTTTAAAACTTGGGCGCGGAGTATGCACTAAAACAAAATAGACAAGTATAAAAGTGTATAGTAGTATAATAGTAGTATAGTAGTGGGTAATTAATAGGTTAAAGCCAAGATGATGACATGTACATGTAAATCTATATGGACTGTAGAAGTTTCACCATGCGGACAACATAATATTAGTTACATTACCTCAAAATATTGCCAAAATCTGAAAAAATCTATGAGATTTTTAAAACCCTGTTTTACTCACAATCAGTGTGGTTTCTTGGAAAGCCAAAATGGCAACGATTTGGTATATTAAGTATATACTTAAAGTTGAAGTTGTTGAAACTTATTACTAAAGTTGAAGAATATTCTTCAACTACATTTTATTACTATATTTATTTGCTATTTTGCATGAAAACAAATTATGCAAATGTGAACTAGAATCTGTTTCTCGGTCTCGAATGTTGATAGGAGGTCGTTGTCCTCCACAATCGTTGGATTATGCTCTGTATCTACGCGAACGCAACTACATCATTGCATAGCTTATAACGATACGATAATTTACTTTTGTTTGATAATCATTTTGTTATGTTTTTTATTATTGAAGTGAAACTTCTTTATAGAGGGAGTCTTAGGTGATTTATGTCACGAAAAAGCGTTACCGCGAAGTGACGTAAACGATATATCGCGTGGAAATATTTGAAGTAAATCTATACTAATATATAAAGAGAATAAACGAATAAACTCAAAAACTACTGAACCAATTTTAAAAATTCTTTCACCATTGGAATTGCTACATTATCCCTGAGTAACATATTTATTTCTAGAAAAAATAGGGATCCTTGCATCAGTAACGCTAAAACCAAGGTGTGAAAAAATTTGCCTAAAAATTTCTTTCATCGTATACGTTGCGGAAACTATTGATGATAGGTTTAAAAAAATGTTCTACAATACTAGAGAACATATCAATATCTACAAAAAATCTCGCGATACTGGACATATTCCAACTAATGTAGTTATAATATATATAATAGTAACTAATGTACTATAACCACTTTTTACATTTAAAAGTTAATAAAAAAGCTGACCAAAATCAATTGGCGTTGGTATTGGCGTGAGCTTTATATTGACGTGGGCTTTATATTGACGTGCGCTTTATATTGGCGTGGGCTTTTTATGGACGTGGGCTTTATATTGGCGTGAGCTTTATATGGACGTGGGCTTTTTATTGCCGTGAGCTTTATATTGGCGTGAGCTTTATATTGACGTGAGATTTATATGGACGTGAGCCTTATATTGGTGGGAGCTTTATATTGACGTGGGCTTTATATGGACGTGAGCTTTATATGGACGTGGGCTTTATATTGGCGTGAGCTTTATATTGGCGTGAGCTTTATATGGACGTGGGCTTTTTATTGCCGTGGGCTTTATATGGACGTGAGCTTTATATGGACGTGGGCTTTTTATTGCCGTGAGCTTTATATTGGCGTAAGCTTTTTAACTCCGTGAGCTTTATATTGGCGTGAGCTTTATATTGACGTGAGCTTTATATTGGCGTGGGTTTTTCATTGACGTGAGCCTTATATTGGTGGGAGCTTTATATTGACGTGGGCTTTATATGGACGTGAGCTTTATATTGGCGTGAGCTTTATATTGGCGTGGGCTTTTTATGGACGTGGGCTTTATATTGGCGTGAGCTTTATATGGACGTGGGCTTTTCATTGCCGTGGGCTTTATATGGACGTGAGCTTTATATTGGCGTGGGCTTTTTTATTGACGTGAGCTTTATATTGGGATGAGCTTTATATTGGCGTGGGCTTTTTATTGACGTGAGCTTTATATTGATGTGGGCAATATAAATTTTGTTGCGATTCGTTTTGCCACTCGTCCGTTGCGATTCGTTTTTCCACTTATCCGTTGAAGTTTCACTTCTTCAATGTGTTCCAGCACACATTTCAATTTAGGGTACCTACTTCATATTCATATTTCATTGACCAAAAGAAAAAAGATTAAAAATTCTGTTCCTGTACCTTCGTTTGTTATTCGGCATCAACTTCTCATTCATTCATTCGTTTATTCTTCTTTTCTGTCTTAATTTGGTTGTAAAGAGCTCAAATTGCTAAATTATAAGCCAACTTCAGTTGATATTGCACCTTACTACAGTCGAAGCTATGACGTCAGCTACCTAAGGTACCTTGGAAGCCTGATAACTACCAGCAACTGCTGAACTCTATAGGTACTCGATTAATTCCGTATACTATCAAGTAATAGTATTCTTTATAAATCTACTTGGCTGCTCTTCTACAATCCATTGTTTACGTTAAATGTTTTTGACGATTCGGTTACAGTATTAAAATTATAAGTCCGTGGCGTAGCGTGGGTTCCCGCTGCCCGGGGCCAACCGAATATTTGCCGCCTCCTTATTATTTAAAATATTTTTCTATTAATTAAAAACGCACTTTTCTTGTTTTTTTCATAGCACAATTTACATTAGAAAAATATAAAATAAAAATGTGAGCCGTCACGGGACGCCAGGCAGATGTGAAACATCGACATTATTTTGTAAAAGTAATATGCAGAAAAGAACATATTGTGATAGGAACTAAATATGTCATAATGATAAAATAAAATATTACGATTTTATTATCAGAAAAATAATTTGTTTTCAAGTAAAACACAGGTTATGTTTACTGTAGTAAACAACACTGTGTACACTACGGAGTATACACTATAGGTATTCGAGCTCAGTGTAGCGAGAAAGATGGCGACGCGTCGCCACGGCATGCGTTGCCACGCCAGAAATCGGTTTTACGTGCGGCTATAGATGTTTCACATCAATACATTTTAATACATACTTTTTTTTATTTAAAAATCGATTGGCTTGCCGCCCTCTCTTCATGTTCCGCCCGGGGCCACGCCCCCCCCCCCCCCACGCTACAGGCTACAGACAGTCTTCTCTTATTTAGCGATATCGTTATCTTGTGAAAGATGTAAAAGGGAGCGGTAAAGTGATAAGAACATTTGGAGGCATTTAGAGTGAATGTTGTTTTCCCTTGCGCTGATTTTTCTTGACTCCTAGGATTTTTTCCTCATTCTTCAGTGACATATACGTACCATATATTGTATGTAGGTAGTTCTTTATAGTAATTTCATTTTAGTTACAGCATATATATTGAAAACATAATATTTTTAAGTACCTATATGTTTAAGTATATTGGGTACGACCATGACGCCCAATTACTCATGCTTTATGCTTTACACTAAAGTATTCTAAAATATCTAGATAAAGATCTTAATATTTGACGATGAATATCAATTAATGTTCATATTTTACTCGTTGATATTTTATCAGGGAACCTTTGAGTATTCAATAAAACCACAAATAAATTTTATGTGCCGCCGATATCGCCAAATTTTGGTGACGATAACCGCTAATATACGCGATAGAGACATATTGAGACAGTATCTGTGATAACATTTATATTCTAGGTATATTATATATTATACATGAACAGCAATAAAAGCTTATAGTGATTATATCGATAAACTATAACTCATTAGTTTCATTACGTGGTAAATAGAATGTTTTGTTTTACATAATAGGTACTTACACCTTTCAAATTTTTAACAGTGCCTATATTTCTTTATTGCACACTATTATTATTTCTTACAAATTACTATTTATTTTTTAACCCCCGACGAAAAAAGAGGGGTGTTATGAGTTTGACGTGTCTGTGTACCTAATATGTCTGTCCGTGGCATCGCAGCTCCCAAACGGATGAACCGATTTTGATCTAGTGTTTTTGTATGAAAGGTGACTTAATGGAGAGTGGTAGCTATGTTTAGTGTAAATCAAACCATCCGAGGGTGTTTTTAATTTTAATTTAAGATTTTAATATATTTATTGGTCCAACTTGGTGCCTACAGGTTTGTTCAAAAATAACTCTTTAAATATTTTTAAAGATTTATACTCGTAGTATGTTACCGTAAAAGCCCGTTTATTGGTAAATCTTAGATTTTAAGTTAGTAAATCTTAGGATTTAGGAACATGGGTTGGTAAATGTAAGAATTTTATAAAAAAGCGGCCAAGTGCAAGTCGGACTCGCCCATGAAGGGTTCCGTAGCAGCAAGTAACATAATATAAAAGTTCTTGTAGTTCGTTGTAACTTTGATCGATGTTTTTTGCGGTTTACGATTTATGACGTATTAAAAAAAACTACTCACTAGATCTCGTTCAAATCAATTTGCGTTGGAAGTTTGCATGGTAATGTACATCATATATTTTTTTTAGTTTTATCATCCTCTTATTTTAGAAATTACAGGGGGGGACACACATTTTACCACTTTGGAAGTGTCTCTCGCGCAAACTATTCAGTTTAGAAAAAAATGATGAAACCTCAATATCATTTTTGAAGACCTATCCATAAATACCCCACACGTATGGGTTTGCTGAAAAAAAAATTTTGAGTTTCAGTTCTATGTATGGGGAACCCCAAAATTTATTCTTTTTTTTTCTATTTTTGTGTAAAAATCTGAACGCGGTTTACAGAATACATCTACCTACCAAGTTTCAACAGTATAGTTCTTATTCGGTTTTCAGCCAGGTTTCGGAGAAAAGTGGCTGTGACATACGGACGGACAGACAGACAGACAGACAGACAGACAGAGGTCATTTTTCGGGCTTTTTTACCAGGAGCTTTTGGATAGAAAAAGACAAGAAGAAGACAAAAGAGACAAGAAAAAGAAAGACCTGGATCACTCTTGTGATCTGGGATCTTTCCCAGCCGAAACAAGACACGAATCGTTTGGCGGCTGACTCTAGCATGAGGGTGATAGATATCTAGGCGGACCCCACGTAGAAATAATAACGGTAATAATGGTATTAATTTACGAATAAACTCACTATTACCAAGACATCCCTCCGAAGGGCCCTACCACCAGTAGGCCGGATTTAGTCACCTTTCACGACACTCATCTGGCGTGGGAATGGGATTAGTATTTTAAGCCACCCCAATAGGATTAAAAACTATCGGGAAATAATTGGGGGTAACAGCTAGTCTATACATCTACATATACCTATACAAATAAATAAAATTGGAGTGTCTGTAATATTAAAATAACCGCTTTTTACTAAGTGCATTTGGATGTATACTAGGTACATATACCAAAACAACATTTTTACAATTTTTGTCTGTCTGTCTGTGTGTTTGTTCCGGCTAATCTCTGAAATGTCTGGTCCGATTTGGACTTTCACTGGCAGATAGCTGATGTAACAAGGAGTAATCTAGGCTACTTTTATTTTAGAAAAAAAAAATAGTTTGTTAGGCGATACGAAGATCGCCGGGTCAGTTAATATTCTAATAAAAAAGGTTCGTGCTTTGGCGATTACTCAGCTAAACATAAAATCATCATATTACGTTCTTGCAGATAAAGAATGTTTGCTGAGGAATCGCGACACATAAATATTTGAGTTGCACGCGTTATAACTAGGGCATTTTCTTATCTCACTACTCGTTCAGTTAGTGCCATTTCTTATCGGATATGTTATGCTTCGCTTCTGAAGGTTATGTTTTACTGCAATGATAATGATAGCCTTGACCGATCGCTGTGATCAGAATGTTCAACACCAATTAATAAGTAATAATAATTAGACAGAATAGTACAGTACATAGTAACGTATCAATATACGTAAAAGAGTGAATAGGCTTTTACTAAGTTAATGTGCTCATCACCTTAGACCACATCTCCACTTACCATCAGGTGGGATTGTGGTCAAGCATTAATTTATTTGTGTAAAAAAATAATCTCAAAAGGGTATAAGGCTTGGATCCACGCAAGCCTACCAAATTGCCAGTCCACATAGGTAAAACATGGACTAGAGGAACTAAATTTAGGGATACTCTATAGTAAATGTCCACAGTGTCACACACATTCTAAGGGTAGTGTACATTCTACAGGAAACAGTTTTTCTGGTAGTGTTTAATGACGTCACATTGACCGCTGGACTGACCACTTACCATCACAACATCGGGGTGCTCGTTTGTCTGACAGGTTTCAATGTGAAGAAACAGATGCGACAAAATGATGTAATATAATAAATTATATTAATCACACACACACACACACACACACACACGCGCGCGCGCGCACACACACACACACATTCACATACATTATTATTATGTAAACATTTAACAAAATATTATCATGTAATTCGACTTATGATCTCAGTTTGTAGTAATATTTAAAGTTAATAATTTATTACATATTATTGTATGTTACTAATAATGAAACATTGTACCCTGAGTTTGGCGTAAACAGTGGCAACACTGTTGATTTTATAGCCAGTGTTTACGACCATATAATTTGTAAAATTGTTTTTGTTCTAAATAAATCTTTAATTAATCATAACATCCATCCGAAAGGCTGTACCCAAATATTGGTTTTACCAAATACTTATACGATTTGCGTCATGTTTTTCTGAATCTATTAAACGATCATGCATGCCTACGATAATAGGCGCAATACATCATCTGTTAATGGTTATGGATTCGATTTGAATAGTTCTATAATATAATTCATGATTTTCGAAACAATATAAATGATATATTTGTAAATCAGAATGGTACCAACCATTCGATCAGCTGACGGCGACATTTGGGTGTTATCGGGTTATCACATCATACTTTATGATAGTGGGTTTAATAGTTGATAATGCTCCAAGTCTTTACATTATACGCCATGCTATTTCTGTTTGTTTTCATTTTGATTATGAGTCACCTCGTTTAAATCGGTGTTATTAATGTTATTAATTTGTCAGATTTCTTCCAGACCAGGTGGACTGAATACTGTAGAAGATAGTATCCACGGGATTCACGGGGTTCAGAGGACTCAAGACCGATCAGAATGGTCCATATTAGGGCTCATTAATGGAGGCAGTGGATAGTGACAATATTTTTAATAATTTTTTCAGGTTGTTCATTTGGCAATTTCTTACGGGAACATATCGCATTTTCCTTGGGCTTCTGAGCTAGAGAATCTGAGCGATAGTGACAATAATATCTGTTTTAAATAAAATGATTAAAAAAAAAATTGGTCCCGGTCAAGGGGGAAAATTATGAACGCCCATTCTCAAGTGGGTTTTGGCCGAAATTGGCAATTCGACTTCTCATTAATGTAGAATTGTAGAGGTGTGTTTTAAAGCCACCAGTTTCTGAGTATTGCTCGAGGAATTGAATGAATTCCACATCGAGTAAGGAAGCGGGCGTCTCCTTTCGCGAGCGGGTTTACTCTCAAAGGAATGTCGCGGCGAGTAGTTTCGAAAACGAACGGTTTTGGCATAACTCGCTCCGAGAATGTTTCTACGAGTAATGTTTTTATCTTACTTATCTATACTATTAAATAAAGAGGAAAGATTTGATTTTTTGTTTGCATTGAATAGGCTCCGAAACTACTGCACCGATTTGAAAAATTCTTTCACTGTTGGGAAGCTACACTATCTCTGAGTAACATAGGCTATATTATATTTTCAAAAAATTTAGGGATCCTTAATACAACTCCAATAATATTATAACACAAGGTGTAAAAAATAAGAAAACCGAAGCAAAGCAAGGGCGGTTACTCGTATATTATATATAGGTAGGTCTTTGTCTTGCTGTTTTTCAGATTTAGCTCGAACTAAAACCATCACGTGAGCTTATTGGGGGTGACACTTGGTTCTAACAAAAATTGTAACTTTAAAGCTAAAAATAGACACTCTATTGCATTATTCGATTTATTTTTGATACTTCAAACAATGGCATCTCACAGCCACCATATTTGTTTTTTTTTATTTCACTTATCTTTGAACACTTGGGTTATCAAGACGAATCTAACGATATCTTAATCTATATCTATACTAATATATAAAGAGGAAAGATTTGATTTTTTGTTTGCATTGAATAGGCTCCGAAACTACTGAACCGATTTGAAAAATTCTTTCACTGTTGGGAAGCTACACTATCCCCGAGTAACATAGGCTATATTATATTTTCAAAAAATTAGGGATCCTTAATAAAACTCAAATATTGTAACCCAAGGTGTAAAAAAATAAGAAAACCGAAGCAAAGCGAGGGCGGTTACTCGTAATTATATAAATCCGTTCAGCAGTTTGGAAGATACGAGTCATACGAGGTAATAAAGAATATTACACACATACAAACAAACAAACATACATACATACAAGATACGCGCGATAAACATAACCGTTCCTTTGCAGTCGGGTAAAAAGGTACTAAAAGCTTTTTATTTACGTATGTATATGTATATAAACTGTAACTTTTAAATTTACTAAGAATCTGTGACATATTCGGTGACAAAATATTTAAGTAACTAACCTCACTAAATTATACTAAACAATTCATTACCAAAGTAAGAATTTGCAATTTCACGGTCATGGTACGGAATACAGTTAACCTTCCCTTTGTTTTCCAACCAACTGACAGATTTAGAAACCGCGGCACTTGATAGATGATAGGAGTTAACAATAACAATGCTGAAAATCTTTGCAAAATTATTGAAATCTTTCTTTTATGTTCTACTTAACTAACGATACATCGATAACAGTCGTTTGCCACATCGAAGGCAGCATAAAAACTTCCGACTTTTGGGTTAGCCACTAACCTATCCATCAATACATCATCAATGCTCCACTCGAGCAGCGTGGTGGAATATCTATACTAGCTAGCTACTTCGGCCTAGCGCAAGAGAGACCCGAGCATTGTGGTTGGCCATCAATGGTCAAACCAAATGCCTTTAAGTATCCATGTATCATGTAGCCATGTGTCAACCAGTAATAAGTGACTTATACTGATTTTATGCACTGAAACTATTGAAAGTCTGAAATAAAACTGGGCAAGAGCGTGTCAGTCTATGAGCCGTAAATGTATAAAAAAAATCTAAAAACTAAAAAATTTTGAAAGTCGTGAATTAAAGGCTCCACTGTATAGAAAAATATTACAAATAACAATAGGTATATTAATTATCAATAAAATACTAATTATTTGTAGACAAAAAGTAAAGATAAACAAACATAAATGTGAAATGAGAGCCAAGTTCAAAATTAAAAAAAAAAGAATTGAGATCTAAATGGATGCCAAGTTCTGTGTAGGAAATCTTAAAATTTTAGTTACAAAAACATGTAATTCAAGCTCTATATTTGACCTGGGTAGTTTTCATTAGTTAGCTACTAACAAACAAAATTTTAGAAAAGTATAAGTACAGTACGGGCAAACAGGAAGTACTTACACTAACTTGCTTAAGACTTAACGAAGATATGTCAATATTATACAAATATAATATAGATTGTAGGTAAGTACGTGAAAACTAGCCAAGTCTATTGTAGAGCTTAAATTAACTGTTCTTGTGACTAAAATTTTAGGATTTCCTACACAGAACTTGGCATCCATTTAGATCTCAATTCTTTTTTTTGAACTTGACTCACATTTCAGATTTATGTTTTTGTTGATTACATATCATTGTCCCGAAAAATAAATATTATTGCTATTATTATGCTATTGCTATTGCTATTATTATTAAAAAAATATTATGCGGTATTTTTCCGCATTCATATAATATCATGATTTATATATAAAATTAACATGCACTCGAATATAACATAAAATGCATATAAAAATTATATTTCGTGGTAATATCGTTTACACGTGGTATGTTTAATAACAAATACCGATATTCACTTGGTTTATATTTTATTCTCTCCAATAAAGAATTTTTACTATTATACGATCAAGTGATTTCAAGTCATCTATATTTCTCTAGTTTATAAGATGTTTGGACTTTGGAATCGGAGAAATTAATAAACAATTTTATTGCTCATAGGAAAAGATGTTTTCGCTGACACATTCTGCTAAGATTTCACAATGTCCGTCAATATTCAGTTTGTCCAAACGACGATAACCAATTAGCAAATATCATGTCAATTTTACATAGTTAGTCGTAAAATATTTGTCGTCCTTGAGCATCAGCGGATTGCCCCAGATACGTGGCCAGCAGACGCCGGCATTTGAATACCTAATAGGTGCGGGGAAGTAGGACGCGAACGAGTGCAGCCGGCAAACGGCTAACGTTGTCTCCACAAACTGTGTCACGTGCAAAGGCTAACTAATTCTGCATACTCTTATATTTAACCGTACTCTTAACGTATTTCTCGTGTGTTACATTCTTAATAAGTACTTAAGAGTTATTCTGTTTAGGTTGTAAACTTAGGTATAGGTGTAGAGTAATCTTCTAGCTAGCTCGTTACGTCTATTGGAGATTGTTTTTGGAACGAAGTTCCTAAGCCTGCGCTACAGTAGTTTAGGGGTTAACTGGGGGTTAACCAATGCATACGTAACGGGTTTTCCCGTACGGGCCACGCGCCACGTCCCGTATGGGATTCCGCTGCGTACGCACTATCGTATACATTTTCTATGAAACGATGTTTCCAAAACTTTACGTCCCGTTCCGTACAGGAAAAACCCCGTTACGTATGCATTGGGCTTAAATCGTCATGGAACGGCAATAACGGAATCCGAAAACGCTTACTCTCTATCTATCTCTCTCTCTCTCTCTCTTGAGTGTTTACAAGTGTACGTATATAATGTAAATAGTTCAAAATTTTTAATTTTCCTTGGTTGGAAAGTTAGTTGGGGTTGTTCCCACGAAGTCTCACTAGGCCACCTTCGCCTTCTTAGCAAGCACCTAGAAATGATGCCTATGGTGGTAAGGATGTCCATAGGTGACGATGCCTTTTTCCTAGAGGCAAGGCGGGGCTCAGGTTTTCGGTTACTGGCCTCTTAAATGCTGTCAGTGTGTCACATCACGAGTATGCAAGATGCACAACTTGTACAGTCAGGTCAGGATAGTTCTCCAAAATACCTTAATTCTTCATTTAAAATTGCAGAACTGCTGAACAACTTCTAATCTGCTAAATTATAGCTAATATTGTAGCAGGAACTACTAACCGACAGCAGTCTCTCCTAAGTTCTACTCGAAGTTTGTCACAGGTCACAGAAGTCCATGGGCGGCAGGGAGTCAGGCATAGCAAGCTCGTTTGCTATCATTAATTAAATTATTAAAAAAATATCATAGGTTCTTCTCTTGACGTAGGTAATTTAATGTTTAATGTAGATTGTTCATAGTTTTAATATACATAATTATGCTTCCTACTCTGTGGTAGAGCCACAGACAATGTGCAATTACAACCGATTTGAGCGCCGCCAATGCCGCCACGCACGACCATGGCTACTACAGCCATTGTTATGCATAATCTGTTTCCATTGAATCTTCAATTATGCAATTAGTTGAATTTGAAACGTGTTAAAACTTGCTCGCTTAATACTAATTGATTCTACTTATTTTACAACAATTAACTAATTTATTTATATTTTCTTTTATTGTTTCTGTTGTTAATTCTTATTACGTTTATTTAGTAAAATTACTAAAATATTTTCACATCAATAAAAAAATCATTATAAATAAAACATGTACCTAATTCTGTTCTATGATTCGGTTGCAACATATCTCTGAGCTTTCTATTTACTTGTAAATATCGTATATCTATACGGATCTTGATCCGGTAATTTTTAATACTTAGTTTATAATATAATACACAACACCAGCCCAACAATACAGCCTACTTATAAGCAAGAATTTGTTCGCAGGTGCAACCTCCGATTTATCTCTTTAATCAGCCTTGTCTTGCAGCGGTAAGATAAGTAAAAGTGCAGTTTACAAGCGGCTATTGTTTCATTGCGATTCGGCTGTCAACCAGTATCGGCGATATGACCGGAGAAAGTAGGTGCGGTGAATGTTCGATGGTGCCGAAAGCACAGTCTCGTTTGATTAATTACCGCAATGAATGGCCACTACATCGGACGATACGATAACGACATAGCTTTATTGCTTGCTGCCACACATTGCCAAATCGAAGCACTCACGTCTAGTCACTATAATTAATTATATTGGATTCAGATACTTATACTCCTTTAAAATTTGTAAATTCAAATTCAACATCTTTTTTATGGAAAATAGCCGGCAAACGACCTGACGATCCACCTGATGGTAGTGGCAATTATCGCCAAGGACATTAACAACACCAAATACATCACTGGTGCGTGCCGGCCAAGAAAGAGAGAAGAAAAAGAACGAATTGGTTTTTGAATGAAAGAATATTTGGTATCACTTAAACAATTGTGTTCGACATTCTTCTACATATTTAAGTGGTCTCGCCACAACTGTCGAATTAATATTTAATTTTGATTTTGCAGTAGCATCTTAAAGCTACATGCCACGCGCACACACATGGAAAGATGATGATGAAAATGTCGTAATCGTGTCGTCTAATGAAGAAATGGAATCTATTGATTAGTCGTTCGGGTGACACACGATAGTAGGTGTTAGCGAATTGTACTGATATCGCAATATCTGTTGCCGAATGTGCTCTCAAGCGTTTTTATAATTGACGTTTTTTGGTTTTTGGAGTGACAAGCGACATGACGGGTTTAATTTGACGCGGTCATAAAGCAGTTTGATATGTAATGCTTTCACGTTCACTTTCAACAAAAAAATATATCAAAAGCACTAAATTCTAAGATAACAAGCCCAGTAGTTTAGAATGTTGTTAAAAGTAATACTGAAAAACTACACCATAGAAGGATTAACAGTCGTCTTCAACCAATCAAATCTTGATTGGTTTTTCTTCGTAAAAACCATTAAAAATGAATAAATGAATATTCAGAAAAATTAATATTCAGAAAAAAAACTATAATTTTAAAGCTACTTGCTAAATCGTTAAATTTATACTGTCTTGTAGGTACACCAATAAGTAATTTGTAAAAAGTGATAAGATAATGTTGTATCATTTGCGTCATGTTGGTCATTCGTAGAAATCTCCGAATGACGCGGCAAGTGTTAAGTAAGAATGATTGCTTTCTCTGTGATGTTGTGATAAATGATAAAATTGACCTTAAAGTACTTAGGGGCTGCCCTGCCTTGTTCTGGCTAAGTGACTGATCTTTTGGAGACTGCCTTTCCAAGGAAAAAACTTTATATTGGTCCTGAGCTTTCTACGAAGGTGTAACGCCCCAACTCAGAGTCACTAACGGTTATTTTAATCGCTCCTTAGTAAAGAATCACCATAAAATTTCTGTACTAAGGAGCGATTTAAGTAACCGTTAGTGACTCTAAGTTGGGGCGTAAGTATCACACATAACACTAATCTTCCGCCAGAAAAGATAGACTATATTTGCAATCCTTGGTCAAAGTATAGCACAGTAACAGTAGTCGCCTTTGATGTCGAAAAAAGAATTTATACCGTCTAGACTGTAGATATTACCCTATTTCTACAAGGTTATGAAATGATATGAATACAAATCATTTTATTTTCTTTATTGTCTTATTACAACTATTTAAACATTTTTGTTAGTTGTGAGAGGCATCTCTCGTAAACTACTACGAACTAAGAGAATCGAGCGTAACTATAGTACAAAATTGTATTACCTATAACATTTTATTAAAGCAATAAATTTTACTTTAGCTTATCCCCAAACTTTTTTGCATTGTTTTCAATCCTTAAATGGCTTGCTAAGTACACGGGTCTCTCCTCTTGACGAGGCCTACAGCTACTCCACCACACTGCTCCAATAAGGGTTAGTGGCCTACCCAAGTGTTCAACCAAGTAACGGACACGCTCAAGATTTTTTTTGCCACAAGCGGTCATCCATTCAACTACATCGAATCTATAGGATCAACACAAACCGCTGAGTTATGAGCGCTTCTGAAATTATTTGTATTGTAAAGTACAAAATTATATTTCAAACAGCTTACAAGCTTTACCATGCGCTTACCCTCGATGCGCTTACATTCTCTCAGAGAAGCGTCTCCCCACAGAGTTGACCTACCACATCAACGCCTATCTTCATAAACCGTTGGCCAACTGCAAAAAATAACTCGTTTGACGGTAGACTGTGGTTAAAAACGACAGTCATAGTAATGTCCCTGGCTGACACGTGACTTGCAGTTTGATCTTGCATTCAAATTCCGCTCTGTGCTGGACTGCAACTCATTTGTTACGGCTTAATGTTTTATTAATTAATTAACATCTACTTGTTAGCTTATCAGTTGCATTGAGATGGATCACAATGCACTATAAAATGGGAGGACATTAAGAGAATTATATGACTAAAATAATAGACCTGTCATGAAAGAAAAAAAACCGACTTCAATTAACTCAAAATCTTCTCGTCAAATCACGCTCAAGTTTAAATAGGACTATATAACATGCACTAGCTTTCGAATATAAAAAGAATCATCAAAATCGGTACACCCAGTAAAAAGTTGTGAGATTTTATGTTATAACACATAAAAAATACAGTCGAATTGAGAACCTCCTCCTTTTTTAGAAGTCGGTTAAAATTACTATGTCACGTGTCACTCATCATAGATATTGTACTTACAACACTTAGGGCTTGTTTCACAATCTTCAAGTAAGTCCGAAGTAAGCTATTCGTTGGTTAAGTTGACATTTCGTGTATGTAAAATGACACTTTAACGTCACTTTAACCAGCGAATAGCTTATTCAGGACTCTACTTGAAGGTGGTGAAACAAGCCCTTACATTAATATTTTATATCATTTGCATGAATTAGGTAAAGGTGTATTTAAGAAAAAGGACCATAGGACGCCCCCCGACCAGACTGGAGGTGGACTGATGACCTGAAAGACAGCGGGCATCGGCTGGATTCAGAAGGCTCAGGACCGGTCAGAGTGGCGCAAGTTAGGGGAGGCCTATATCCAGCAGTGGATCTCCAAAGGCTGATGGATGGATGGAAGGCAAAGGTATTTAAAGGGTTATTCATTCACTATCAAACTAAAGAATACCTACGCGTACGAGTTTAATTCTTATTATAATTATGTCACATTACTTAATTATATAAAAAATATATTTTTATACATTTTTGATTTTAGGGCCATGGCCGCAATATACTGAGAATGTTGGGGCTAATGACGGCACTGTTTTTCGTCAGCGTATTTTGTTTAGCTAGTAAATATTCATATTCCTAGCCGATGAATTTCATTTCCGCTTCCTATATCCATTGTATTAAAATAAATATTCCCAAACAACAATCGGTATTTTTTATCCGCTTGGAAGTGAAGCAATCAATGAAATGCCGGGAAACGTCATTAAATCAGATTATATGTAACTTATACGATATCCTAACTGGAATGTGGTAACACTGTTATTAGAAAACTGTATCCGATTGTAATTAACCGACTAGCTTTTATGTAACTAAGTTTTGAGTAAATTTAAATAGGCTATATTTATCTATACTAATATATAAAGAGGAAAGATTTGATTTTTTGTTTGCATTGAATAGGTTCCGAAACTACTGAACCGATTTCAAAAATTCTTTCACTGTTGGGAATCTACACTATCCCCGAGTAACATAGGCTATATTATATTTAAAAAAAAATAGGAATCCTTAATAATACTCCAATAATGTAACCCAAGGTGTAAAAAAATAAGAAAACCGAAGCAAAGCGAGGGCGGTTACTCGTATATTATATAGGCATAGAGCAATTAATAAGCCACTTGATGGTCAGTGCTGGCCATCGTCAATAGATGTCATATATTAAATTGATTGTCAATAGTAGGGAGCATTAGATACGTATTCACCTGTCTAGGATCCAAGGAGAGTCCGGATCTTTAGGTATATGGTATACCGTATAATTATCCCATTATAGTGAACCTTTTGAAGTCGGTTAAGAAACTCACAATTTTCTAATATTTTCTCCATTGACTTACCTAATACAACTTATATACTCACAACATAGCCAAGCAGCATTTTTATTCTTCGTGTTGATACGTACCTAATACCTTAAAGGCTGCTTATTTTTTCTTAAAGAATATAACGCTGCGTAGAACCGAAGCGCGAAGTAGCTTTCCTTTGTCCTCTCATCGTCGAAGCTAAGACCGATTAATCATTAATCCAATGAACACGATCTACGGTATTTTTCTCCGAAGCGCGATCATTAGATAATTACACAGTCATAAACAATGACCAATAACATCATTAGTCGCTCTCATTGTTGGCTACTTCTATACGTAGGTTTATATGTGTGTGTGCTTGGTTTATTAATTGCCTTGAGATAGTTAATTATCGATGACTAACATTTAATTAATTTTTAGTTACAATTTTATTGACATAAATAATTGACTGAAATATAAGGAGCAGTTTAAAGAAAAAGCTATTAAGCAGAGAAATGATTTATTGAGAATTTATCTCTGATAACAATGACATAAAAGCTGAATTTAATTATATAATATGTAATAAATAACATAATATTTGCTTGTGCGAATTATCACTTATTTCGGTAAAGTAAAATATGTGTATGAACTAAAGAGTTCCTAGCAAAGTCTTCAAAGGTACATGAAATCTTTCAATCCGTAGGTTGAATTTTTAAATATCTAAAGGTAATGTGGATGCCAAACACACAGCCTGAGCTCAATTAAATGGACATACAGTTTAGTTTTATCCTCATTTCGTCACTTGCCTTGACCTAAACTTACCACATCTTGATATTGTGACAGGTTCTATAAATGCCGGGATTCCCCATGGATCGGTACTATGACCTAAGTTGTTGATTCTGTATAATCAATAATATGCTACAGCAAATCAATTACTCCCTTTGCTATTCGAATAACAATATGGGTAACGAGATTTTCACAGGCTCCAGGTGTATGTAGCAACCTAAAACCTTTGTATTCAGAATAGGTTAGCCTCTAAAACACTTGCACGAAGTCGAATGAGCTCGATAAGGAATGACAAAAAAGGTGTCAGAAGGGCCAATTAATTAAACTGATGTTAGAAGTTACAAACATTTGCTTAAACTTGTGTTTTAAAGATAAGATGCTGATATCAATCCCTTCAGTTTCTACAAACGGGCTCAAAAAAGGAGCAAATTAGTACCATTAGTAGTAGCATTTCATTTGAAAAAAGGGGTGAGCTTATAAAATTGTGGCAAGGTTTATTGACTGGATTGCGTTGCTTATTTATAAAGATGCAAGTATATATTGCAAAACAACCTAAGTCATATGCAACGAGTATTATTTAACTTCTAATTAGGTAACTTAAAAATATAATTAACACAAATCAAAAGTTAATTAAGAGTCTAAGTACTTGATCATTAATCATAATTAAAAATGTCTAAATATTATGCAGGTCCGAACAATGTTTCAGATACGTGTCTTATTTACCTGAGAATAATGACGAAGCAAAAAAATCTGTTGAGTAAATGATCATATTACCAGGAACCAGGATACTGCTAAGGGAGTTCCCGACAACACAAGGTCAATAACGTCATTATTACATAGAATTATAATGCAATTCCCGCGCAATCGTGAATGCATTAATGCGGCTAGCACACATTGGGTAAACCATCACTTTTATCACAGCTTTACCTACTTACCATCTACATTACGGCTCGGGTTCTTTCTTGTAACAAGAAATTGTCAAGACCATAGTCTACCAAGCTGGCCAAGTGCACATTGAAATTGATTTCATCATACCTCTTCGTGAACAATTTTATTATTATGAAGAACTCACATGAAACACGGAAACAAAGAATATTAATGTAAGTCCGTTACTAATTAGATTAAAATTTCACTTCGTCAAGAGCAAGAATTAAGAGCTTTTCGTTACTTTACATTCACTATTTAAATATAACAAAGATTAGCAAATAAATCCAAACATATCTTAAAGAAGACCATATTCTATAGAACTACAATAAAATTCCACCTGTTGATAAGTGGCAATGATGTCTTGTTTATTACAAAATTTAATGTTAATCATAAATAGGTACTTATTCTAATATTCTATTGGTCTTACATGTAACCGCAGCACGGTTGAAGTCGATACGGCTGAAAACTCCGATTGAGCAATGCACAAAAACGCTCACCTTGCCGCACTTCCGAGGACATCGCCGTCTAATAACTTATTCTATTTAGTTTTACTACAGGAACCAACTACGTAGACAGTAATGACCAAAAACGGAGATTAAAAATTAGGATAACGCATAGGAGGTGATTTTATGTAAATTAGACATAAGTTCGTTACAATTAATGACGTTTCAATCGCAGTCATCATTCCTATCATATATCATGAAATATTTTTAATTCCTTCCAGAGTGCTACTGGGTTTTACTAACACTATCGGCATCACCGATGTGTTGCCAGCCAATAAAGAAGAGAAAGAAAGAAAGAATACTGCCACTAAGCCCCCAGGACGACAGGCGGCAACTCAAGCAAGACGGTAGTAGCCATGCCAACGGTAGCCAGGATACTTATTGACTCCTCCCTCATTGGTACGTCCATGGTGGTATCTAGCCAGGCAGGCTTCGCGGACAGATAAGAATACCAGTAATCCATACATCTATACAAATAAATAAAATTGGAGTGTCTGTTTGTAATATTAAAATAACCGCTTTTTACTAAGTGCATTTAGATGTATACCCGGTACATATACCAAAACAACATTTATTACAATTTTTGCTGTCTGTCTGTCTGTTTGTTCCGGCTAATCTCTGAAATGGCTGGACCGATTTTGAGGGGACTTTCACTGGCAGATAGCTGATGTAACAAGGAGTAACTTAGGCTAATTTTATTTTAGAAAAAAAATTCATTCGCCAGGTCAGCTAGTAATATTATAAGCTCTTAAAACACTAGCTATAACACTTAACACACAAGCTATAACACAGCGACACGCAAGAGACACCTGGGTGAATGTACCCTGTGAATTTATTCTATGGCACCAATTATTGCCAAGTATGTTCATAAAGATACTTCAGTGAGATATGCAGTGGTCAATTCGAAGGAAGTCGCTGGAAAAACAGATAAACATCTGTTGGTTGCGCAAGGTTATCGAATGATACTGATAAGTAGTAGTGTATCACTCGATATGAACGGATATGATACTACGAAACAATTACATTTTTATCATATTAACTTACGTTTGTGTATTTTTTAATTTGTTACTTTTTCTATTTTCAGTCGTTACGCTCAAAGACAGAAAACGCTCATTGAGCGAAAAACTGGCTCACAACGCTTACTGTGATTGCCAAAACGCATTGTGAGCGTTTTCATAAGAGCCACAACACGAATTTCGCGATATGGACGTTTTACAAATGCCAGAAAACGTTGTGGAAGTTGTTTGAGTTGTTTTTTCGCTCAATGAGCGTTTTCGGTCTTTGAGCTTGTAATAATCATAGGATATTTATCTTCATATTCTAAAGTTTTTTTTTAATAATTACTTTCTAATAAGTAAATAACTTTACCCTAACTTACACTAAATCAAGTTTTGTCTTTCGATATTCAGAGCTTTTAATCAAGATTTTCGTCTAGACACGTACATGAAATAAGCCTCAAATAAAACCATAGTGGGCACAACCTTACTAGAACTTTAAAGAGGTTGCTGTCAAGGCGAGCAGGCTACACTTTGATGAAGTGCCATTTATATCATTGGGGTTGAACTTGACATTAGCAAACATGGAAGTTGTATGAAATACTACGTTGTTTTATTGCAAGCGTAGCTTTGTATCAATATGGAAACATTTATTTAAATATTATTCTAAATTTCAGTGAAATCTATAAGATCACGAAGTGTTTTAAATAATAACAAAGTATTTCAGGGACATTCTTAATTGCATCTACATTGCAGGCACGGACCTAAAAAAAGACGGACGTAATCCCAACAACAAATTCAGTGAAGCACCCATAGTAATACCAACTCTCTATTCGTACAAGTACACACACCCACACATTGACACCATACTGCGTCAATCGCGAATCAAAAATTACGCACACATGGTAAACGGGCGGCCATTGCTATGCTTCACTCTCGATTAGACGAGGTTACGTCCGTCTTTTTTTCAGGTCCCTATTGTAGGTTAATATAAATATGACAAGACAAGCTGGTACTCGCGACTTTTTTCACGGAAATATTATCTTTATACTCATACAAACTTTTCCTTTCCCTATTTTACCCCTTTATGAGACGAATTTCTAAACATCCTCCACCACACTATGAAATGATCCTCTGTGTAAAGTTTCATTTAATACCTATTGGTCCACTGGTTTAGTCTGTTCCTCGATAACTGTAAGCGTTTTATTAAGTATCATGATGATGATATTCCTTGATTCAATCGTGGAAATCACCGATAAATTGTCCCATTGTGGGTCAGCGTTACAAGAGAGATGGGCATATAAAGAATTGTGGCGCCACCTGTACCTAATAATCTCATTAATCTAATTCCATTACGTGCATGACACGTCTTGCAGCAAATGTTACTCCACGAAGTTATCATATTGACATTCTTGAAGGGTATTACAACACTGCTAAAACTGTATGAAGCAGAAGGGGTATTCTATGGTATTGGTTATTCAATGATATTCCTTTTACTTTGCACCATGATATATGTATTCCCAGTTCCTTTACGGCTTTTCTTCTCCTTCATGACAAATCACCTTTCCGAAAACCTGGTTGATTAAAAAAATAACGTGGATAAGTGTATCAGTGATACTTAATATGAATAAATGATTTTGAATTTGAATTTGAATTACTCCGTGATCACTAATAATCTGTTCTACATTACTGACAATTCCTTCATTCTAAATATTTAGTTTTTCTTCATGACATTTCTTATATATGGTAGCTTCTGTCTGCATCGCCTGGACCTGGAATAGAGTCCCTGGACCTTCACTAAAGATTCATGGCCTCGCCGACATGTACATTAACATGTGACTTAATAAAAATATACTGTTTATTTTTTAAACGTATTATTACTAATAGTTTTGTAATAGTATAAAATATATATTTAAATTTTAATACACGTTTAAGATTTTTGATTTCGTGACACGTAAAATATTAATAATAATATTGAACCATTTTTATAACATTTTTTTATGTCTTTCTACTGTTAATTATGCAACTAAATAATTATTTAGTTTTGATGAAAGGTGTACGTAACACACCTACCGTGAATCTTTATTTACAAATACCCTCTGTAGTAAGTTAATCTTTGCAAAATCAGTTATTCCATAGCGATGGCGACCCAATAGCTAGTTAATATAGGGACTAGAGTTATTTAGACTACTTATTGGAAATGTTTCAACCAAGCATGGTATTTACTACCTTTCTACAGAAATCTACACTGTTGGGGAACTCTTAAACGAACAGGATTCTCGTTTTCTTCAGGAAGTTCAGACTGGCAGTTAACTCGTCAATGATTGTAATTATGACGATGAGGAGGATGATGATGATGATGATAATGATGATGATGATGACTAAGAAAAACACAAATTTCCTCTAAATCAATCTTTTCTAAAATATTAGATTTGTAGGTGATTGAGAATACGGACAGAGGAGATGTGGACATTGAGGGTTTAAATTAACAATAATTGTTAATTATAGATTTTGTATCGGTGAAATTAAATGAAACCGTCCATAATTATAAGAATTACTTACAAGGAGTTTGGAAACAGAATATTTTTGCGCAAGAAGTTTATCACGGCTTTGCAACGCAAGGTGAAATGATTGCGTCGATGCGGAGTTGATAACGGTGGTTCGTGGTTCTACATGTTGCAGGCGGCCAGTCAATCATCGTATGTTGATTTGTGATGATAACACCAGAAATACCAGTGTACGTACTGGGTTTTATAAAGAATGTCGGTAAAGTAGACCCAATCAAAACGGATCATTGGCGTAAGCGCAGTTTTGGGCTGAGAGGATAATAACAGTCAACTGTGAATTACTTGATCACGTAATTCCCTAGATAAGGGGAGTTAACCTCCTTGGAATCAATCCCTATTGCCTAACAGTAGGGACGTATCTGATCTACTGTCTTCCATCTCTTCTTGGACCTGGCTGCATGAATATTATGCAGATTTAAATGTTAATAAAATATATGATTTATTTTTTAACCGACTTAAAAAAAGGAGGAGGTTCTCAATTCGACTGTATTT
The DNA here is from genome assembly GCA_951805285.1 of Thymelicus acteon. Taxonomy (NCBI): domain Eukaryota; kingdom Metazoa; phylum Arthropoda; class Insecta; order Lepidoptera; family Hesperiidae; genus Thymelicus; species Thymelicus acteon. The sequence goes on from OX638228.1 coordinate 11,055,873, forward strand.
TTTTATGTTTCTTACCTCAGAACTTTGGACTGGATGAACCGATATTGATGATTCTTTTTTAATCGAAAGTAGGTGCTTGGCATGTGGTCCCACATAAATTTGAGCGAGATCTGACAAGTAGTTTTTGAGTAATTTTGAAGTCGGTTATATTTGTTAGTAAAATTTAGACTATTATCATTTAGATCGGTATCTTAAAATCGTTGTAAAATGTATGGCACAAATTGTGTTAAGCTGCAGGAGAATTTCAGTTGTAAGTTTTAGAAGGCTTAGAATGGAATTATCAATTAAGTAAACGGAAAATTTGTTCATTGATTGTTTAAGTTGATTATTTCTTACCCTTGATACTCGTTAAGGATGGTTAGTAAATATCATGAAGTCCGTGTTAAAACCTATAATTTCTTTTACAACCTTGACAAACACCTTCCAGGAAAAGTAGAACTGATAAACCTGCTTGAATATTGTTTGTTACTGTTATTCTCATTACAAGAACGTGCTAAAACTATTAGCAGTCGTCGTATTTCATAATGAACCATTCAATAACATTGAAGTATTATTACTAGCGTACAGAACACACACCGCGAACACAATGTATGTTCCAATGAATTGGCGCCGCGCGGCTTCAATTTCCAATGGATTCGTTCGATCTTGAAAGGAGAACAGGGGCTCAAATTTGAAAATAGAACCTCCCGGTGGGAACACACATTTTGTTCGAGATGTCTGTTCTATGACATTATACTTCAATGTTCAATAATTGGTTTCTATTACTATTCACGGTTCAATCTGCTGATGGGTATATGTAATACGACTATTGTTGGCATTTAAATAATCCTTTGTTAGTGGAGTTTCAATTGGCGCGAAAATGGTCAAACAATGCGCGTCGTGAGAGCTGATGAGTTGCTTTAAATCTTTAAATGATAGTTTCTTGGCAATAATCGATACAAATTCTACCACAGTAGAATTAAAATAATTATAATATTATAATATTATAACGCTGCCAGTATCTTCGGAACCTTGCCTAAAGGGACTCCTTTTAATAATAATATATTTTAGTTATTGTATTATATTTTTTAGTTTTTAGTTTTAGGTCCCTTGTACATTAAGTATAGTATTAGTTATTTTGTGTGTAATACGTCATAGGACAATTTATAATCTATATTATAATTAGATTACTGTGTGTAAAGGGAATGATATTTTAACTGGTCTGAGGATGCCAGTTTCTTATTTTCAAGATAAGTGATGTCGCTTACTTTACGATAGGTACCACTTGAATAAAAGATCGTTGTTTTTTTTTATAATCGTTATTGATATCTTTAATATTTTCATATTAATATGATCAATAGCATCAGCCTTTAAATAGTGCTGTAATGTACCTATTAGGTACTATTTGTAATTTATAAAAGTCAGCTTATTCGCCTCATTTTCCTTTGGGATTTTCGGTTGCATACTCGTAATGCTTTTGTCACTTGTAAAATTCTCAGCTACAAGATTCTCGGCTGCATGAACGAATCTTTTTGGATTTAGATATTCTACTCGGAACTTCTAAAAATAACTATGTTTACCCTAAAATGTAACCATGTAATGTTGGCAATTTGATCAAGTTATTATTTATTTTATAACGTGGATTTATTACATTCACAGTCCGTCTTTATCACGTAATCCCGTCCACTACAATCTTATCTACCTACAGAACGACCACAAACAAACATGGACCTAAATAATAGGTATTTTAGTCTTCATTTGCACGTATGTACTCGCTATTTGTTTTATCGAAGTGCTGATTAATTAATTCTTTCTTATTGACGTCATTATAATCGGCTTATTACCTACTAGTTTGGCAGAGATTTTGCTAGTTATTTTGCGAGCTTTACATTACTGAGATTTAGATTTTTGTCTAGTCTTACTTTCATGAGAAATTTGTAACCTTAGTCAAATCAAACTGTTTTGATATCTTATTCAAAATAGTTGAAAATTACTCTAAACGAGTAACCGCCCTCGCTTTGCTTCGGTTTTCTTATTTTCTTATACCTTGGGTTACATTATTCGAGTTTTATTAAGGATCCCTAATTTTTTTGAAAATATAATATAGCCTGGGTCACCCGGAGATAGTGTAGCTTCCCAACAGTGAAAGAAGTTTTCAAATCGGTTCAGTAGTTTCGGAGCCTATTCAATGCAAACAAACAATCAAATCTTTCTTCTTTATAATATTAGTATAGATAATCAATTAAGTTGTTTTTTTACATTTACATAGTACCACACACGTTTTTTGTGGTTTTAGCTTGTTTCGGAAAAAGTGACAACCAGTTTATTTGAGACAACAAACGTAACATTAAAACCTAAGATTTATTTTAGTATCAAGCACTAACATACCTCTTTTTTACCTAGCACTTAGAATAAAACAATATTTACCATTTTAAATACCCACAATTAAAAATTATCGAAACTCTTCTGATTTTTCTTTCTACTATGAAGTATGAATAAAACATTATTTTGAAAGGCAATTAAGTTTTTGTGACGTTGCCCGGCCATTTATTATTAAGTGGCTATTGTTCAAGAATAGATAATTGACGGAAGATGAACTTGGCTCTACTAAAGTCATATTTTAATGACTTCTACCTTGTTTGTTCAAGTAACTTGCGCAATGAATATCATTTAATGATAAAAAATGTCATGACAGCGCTTTTGCATCGTTGCTCTGACCCCGCCTGTCTAGCGAAAGGTCCAAGGTTCAATTCCAATTAACGATTGACATTTGCACATTTGTGTGACACATGATTGAGTCTGTATAAAGTGTTAAATCTGAGTCCATCCAGTTTTATACAAACGTTATAAAAAAGTTGTATGAAAAGAAACACGACGTAAGATCATTATTATTTGTTATATTATTGTTAGCGTTTGTGTTAGAATTAATAAAATAATTCCCTGAATTATTTATTTTCGACTTATTATATTATATGTTTGTTTGTCATTCTGTGCTTATTATGATTCATATCGTAGCTTAGAAACAATGACTCAGATGGAGTTGTGGACAGCAGTAATGACCATGATTAGGAGTGACTGACATCTACTGCGCGTGAAGTGCAGTTCAATCAGTACGATGTACGTGTGTTAAATATATTTATAATTATATCACCCGCAGTAGGTAAGGTAGGTTTACTACCTACCTACGTACCTAGCCTTTCTTTCGATTAGTAAATTCCGTAGTGAGGAATAAGCATGATGACAGTTATAAGTAAAAATCACTAAAATTATGTACTTATTTAACGAAACTCTACTAATGGATTACTTAACACGCATTTATTGTATTATTATTAGCGAGATTAATAATATTTTGATAAAATAAGTTCCGATTTTTCTTCGGAACCCTAAATGGATGCGAAAAATAATTTTACTGATTATATTCGCCATCACGTTTACGGAGACACCCATCAGAAAATCATTTTTCTTATTCATAATAGAAAGGGCTTTATTACCTTACAAAATTACAGATCAATTTACAAAGATGAACGACTCTTCTCTGCTAACTTATACAGCACTCTCGGCTCAGCCAGAACGCTATTACAGACGTCGATATGACCGCATTTTATGTTCAACTGCTTCCTGAGGCTGCTGTTCCATCCCATCAATATAATATATGAGTGACATCTTCAGCAGTATTGCATGAATCGCATAACGGGGAGTCTATTCTCTTAATTAAATAGTAGAACTGTTTGGTAGGAATGTGGCCTGAATGCAGCCTCAATGCAATAATAGTCTCACCTCTTGTTAAAAGAGCATTATCAATCCAAGGGACTCTCAGTGAATGTGGTTGGTTTGCTTTATACCAGATTCCTCTAGAAAATCTTAAGTTCTCAGTGTACTTAACTACACAATACACGCCATCTACATTCGGTTCAAAGCATGGTTTGGGTTTTATTATAAAAACATAATGATTCATGGCGTTGGTCTACAAATAAAATTTAGAAAAAATATTGGTATTATGTTCTTTTATTATTTGTGATCTAGGGACTTTGGTCACTTGATAGACGATAACCTTCACTTCGTTACATCGAAAAACATCGCAGTTACGTATAGACGTGTATAAAAATTGACATTTTCTTTGAGTTGATGGTATTGGATGACACAAAATATATCAGAATAATGTATGAAAGATGAGACTACATGTCGTATATTATAGAAACTAGTTAACGAACTGAGGAATTATATGTGTGTAGATAGTCCAATAAGGGGCCATCCATAAATTACGTCATACGTTAGGGGGGAGGGGGGGTTCGATGTAGTGTGACATTGAGTGACACGGGGTGGGAGGGGGTCCTCAATTTCGTGACGTCACATTTCAAAATCGAATAATTGCTATGTACCTATAGGTAAATATTAAAAAACAATTAATGGAAATAAAACTTATTTCGGAACTGCTGTTTTAATTTAATAATTTCTAGGTGTAAAATTTCATAATATGTGACGTCACACTAGAGGGGGAGGTCTCACAAATGTGACCAGCTGTGACAAGGAGGGGGGAGGGGTCAAAAAGTCATGTAATTTGTGTGACGTAATTTATGAATGGCCCCTAAGTCCAATAGCATCTAGTTTTGATTGCACGCACATAGGTACTAAGCGACTGTAACAGCTCAATACCAGGTAACATAATACACATTGCAACATTTGCGACTTGAGAAGAACTTATTGAAACAAATAATATTTGCTTTTGACAACATATTTATTGCGAAAAATCTTAACTACACATAAATTAACATTTCTACTATGCACAATATAAATATTGAATTTGTAAACGTAGCTACTAGTAGAAATTTGATTGTTATAAATAGGAATCATCGAATATTACAGTACAAAAATGTTTTATTTCAATAATATAACTTTAAGGCAATTTCATATCACATTGCATGTTTCTTGGAACGTATAGATTACTATATATATTATATAAATGTAAATAAATATGCAATAATGTATATTAGACTGTTTTGTACAGTAACAAGGAATTCTTGCATGCTTCTTAATAAAAAAGGTGAAACATTATCTATAACCACATAACTAAATGGTTCTTCAAGAACTAAGAACCAATCCTGTACGTGTATACTTTTACGGCCGGTCTCAATAATGTACTAACAGATGGATGACTGTGGATAGGGTTTTTGCGTCTGAAAAATTGACAAGTATGACAGATAACATACTAATGGTAGCCCTATCCACAGTCTTCCATCTGTTAGTACATTATTGAGACCGGCCGTTAATGATACGACGGTAAAATCCTTTAATTTTACTAATAAGCGTGCAAGATAATGAATGTGTCCTGGCACTGTTAGGTATATAAAATACTTTACTACAACTAAAACATTACTGCAACAATTACAACTATCAATCTCAATAATTATTTCTTCACCATAATATTTATTTACTACAAAAATTTATTTACTTTGACTATTTTATTTATTATGCTAAGTTTAAGACAGGTCGAGTCGATGGCGGGACATCGCTGCTAATAAATTATTAAGTTTAATCATAATAATATAGCAAGTTTAAATCGAAATAAAAGATCGGCGCTGATTAAACAATAAGAATGTGCCTACATAACAATAACTAGGCATTCGAGTAAAAATACAAGCCACTTTCTAACGATTGTGCTACACTCTATTGGAATATTATATTATAAGGCACATGCTATTTGACACAACTACCCACAGTTTACTGTTAAAAGTAATAAATATATTTAAGTACTCTTGACACTTTAAAATTAAATAAAGTCATTGGTTAAGTACATTTCTCATATTCAGTAAATTTATGTAAATAACTTTATTCTGTACCCACGCCTCTAGAGGCCAAAAATTTTATAAGCACTTATTCTCCAACGATAAAAATATAATATTTTTAGACTAAATAGATTTTAGTACATCTCGATAGTAAAATCACTGTGAAAAAAATATTTATAAAACACTTTTGTGATTAAATTAATTTCCATTAGTTGTAATACCTACCTAACGAAGAGGCGACGTATGTCAATTACGCTTGAACATTAGAATGATGTGAAAGTATTTCTTAATCTTCGCTAGCGATGAATAATGCACGATGTACAGTAATCACTGCGCGTAATAAACGCACCAATTGAAAGTACTTATGTGGTCAGAGCCATGCGGGAAAATAGTTGCCACCGGAGGCATTTAGTGCACATGCGACAATGAGGAAACCAATTTAAAGGCGACGTGGACCACAACACTGATTTAACACTCGATGGTGCTTCGAATAACTTTTGTTTCTTTACTATCTCGAAAATAATTAAGATTTTTGATATTGCACATAACACAATTCTTACAATTATCATCTTAGACTGAAGTTTACGGATGTTACAAAAGCCACCAATCTCATATGAAAAATGAGTGAAAAGACGATGCAGAAGTAGTGATAAAAATACAGGTTGCACAGACTCCGTATGGTACACACTACACAGCACTTGGAAACGGAAATAGATACAATATTAAAGTGTTAAAGCAAACGATGGGAGCGAGTCGCTACTATAAACGATTTCTTGCACTTCTCGAATAGTTTCCCACGGAGTCAATTCAAACGAACAATCTTAGTACGTGTGACAGACACAGTTGCAGTGCCGTACCGCGACGGGAAAGCGCCACTGTCACAAAAAATATGTCGAGTTTTTCAGTAGCGACAGCAATATTGAACAATAGGAAGAAACTGCGTTACTCACACTCCCCAGACGAGTTCGCATCGTGTATCGGCCGCTTTCCAACCGCTCGCAGGCGCGATAATTGTCGCTGCAGATAACCATCATTTGCATTGTTACAGACTGGAGAAAATTAATCGACCTCCAATCGATCGACCCACGAAAGAAATCTATTGACAGCCTTGCCACTTGCCACAGACGAGATCGATTCTTTACGCGATGTCCGTAAAACCGCAATCGACATTAATGACCCACCATTTTATAGGGTGCATAACATAACGGATCTTTCACGCACACTGTTAAGATTGTTCTTTAGGTGACGTATCACACATAGCGAGTCTGCCGGCCCGGCGCCAGCTTTATCCGCCATTCCCGTTTGTCAACATCGCCATTAACGTTTTTGAAGAGATTAAGCGTTACACGCCTTAATTTTAATCCACATATCTTAGCTTTGCCATGGTTTAGGCAGCCCCAGCTTCCTGTTTTTGTTGTATCATGGATTCCCACTGCGCTATGAGACGCGTGGAACTGGGAGCGAGGAACTCCTGCCCAGGCCCAAGCTCGCAGAGCTCAGCCAAAGACTTAGCCGGCTTTAAGCTTCCCAGTGACTCCTGACCGGAACTATTCCGTGGCGAAGGTGATCGCAGCTCATCATTGAGCGCCTCATACAATTCGCCAATGGATTTCGTCGGCTTTAACTTTCCAGGCATAGGGATTTCTTCATCTTCTGACTCGGAGGAGATTTCATTGTCACTCAACTCTATATCAAACGGCTTTTGCTTCTTCCTCATTCGCTTTAACTCGTGTTCTCTGTCTTTCATTTCTCTCAGTTCTTTTTGAATTTTTTCTTCTACTGGAACGTATCCTTTTCGCATCGGCTTACCCTCGGGCGTTCGCGAAATCATTGCCGGCGCGATTATTGGAGATACCACGGGGGCAACTGGTGATGGTGTAAAAGCTAGAGGTGGAGATAAGGCTGAAGGAGGCATTGTTGACACCGGCGACGTAGCTGGTAGTTTACCCTTATTTGCTATAAATCGCTGCATGATTCCTTTGGTTCCGGTCTGCGGTGTGAACCGACGTGTATAGCCATTTGTGTTTAACGACGCTGGCGTTGTGGGTGGTGAGGGCGCGATTGGCCCCAATAAATGGGACGTCGAAACGGCCCTGTTAAGGGTCTTTTGTGTCTTTTCTCCAGCGTCTCCGTTGACGTGACCATTTTGTTTGGTAACGTCTATAGTTGATTCTGACAAAAGTCTGTTTATTCTAAAGTGTCCTTCTTTGAACTCTCGTTCTCTCTCAGTTACTTCTATGATCTCCCTTTGAATCCTTGTCAGAGGATCCTCTTTCAGCAGCGACTGAAACAAAGGAAAATTAAATTTATATAGAGTGGTACATGGTGGTACGTGGTAGTGGTGGTCGTGGTGGTGTATTTACAAATTCACTTTTCAAGTGATGTAATTAGAGGACGTTACAACAGACACGCAGTTCCTGGTTTTAAATGGTCACTGTTTGGCATAGATCGTCCGTATCTAGTAACAAAAGAATACTGCAGGGATCTTATTTTAAAAAATTTATCATTAATGCTTTGCTACTGCTAATCTTAACATATCCAACTTGTATTAAGTTTGCTACAAAGCAGTAGACGCTTAAACGCTTCAACGATAGGTAACAAATTGAACTACTTAAAACAGGTGCTACTCGTACCACCTAATAAAGAATGGTTTACTAGCAGCAAAAACTAGTATGATTATCTCAATGTATGTCTCGGTCTTTAACGTTACTTATAGCATACTGCGTTTCTATGACCTTTACAGATATGACACAGATTGCAATAAGTGTGTCTATTTATATTAACTACATTTATTCTAGATTACATTAAACATACCACACCCTTGATTTCTGAATGTAGAAATGACGTCAGTAGATTGTAAATAATTACGGTAAGTTTGGTTTTCTACATTCCAATGTTTACAAAGAAGGTTCTGTTTATTTTTGTATGTGTCTATTCTGATCTGATGCTTACTTTCATACTTGAAACTTCAGTATTATTTAATTACTTGATGACTAAAAATTTAAAATACTTACTTATAACATATTGTATTAATTGCGTCAGAAGACCCTAAAACTTTTGTTGTTCTTTTTAGACTAAATAATAATTCATTTCTTTTATTAATTCTAGAGGAAAATCTTCTGAGGCTGCTTTTCATTGGTGAATTATTATAAGATACCTGAATAGTTTTTGCTTAATATAACCCTTTCATTAACCATGAATCTGATCTGATATCTCATACAAAATCATTTCTGCGAATAATCTCAGTAAAACAATGTGTCACACAGTGTTACAAATGGAAATTCGAATGTGATTCAGCGGGAATAACCAATAATTTACTACGAAGGAGCAGAGCTGGATTGTAAAGTAAGTAACTGAGGTAAATAAATAAGCGGTTCAGTTGACATTCGGTCTCCGCGACATAAAAATTACCGACAAGTACCGTCATAAGTCGTGACCGTTATATTGCTCGACAACTTTACGTGCGAGATTAAAGGTATGCGAATGCGACATAAAATAGGTATAAAATAATATTATGGGTCATGCAGATTAATCATAACGTTGTAAAAATTCTAGAACAGATGTTTAAATAACAGATTGCACAACTTTCATTTTCAATAAAACACATTCGCAAGGTGCTGTTCTTTTCTGCGCTAGCCGTCGATTTACTTTCTTTAAATTTGCTCTGGCATTTTTTGGCTAGCAGTCCAATATAAGTCAGTTAATCGAACAATTTCTTATCCGCGCATCTTGCCATCTACCTACAATCTACATCTCGCCAGTCTCGTGAACTTTGCTACAGGCTACAGGCAGTAGGACCGTCGTGACGCGAGCACAAAGAGGCGAGACCAAAACCACAACTGGTCACTTTCATTCACGCAATGTTCTCTTGAAACCTTCCTTTATTCTCCGAGCTAGTGGGTCGCTGTGCGGTGTGGCATTACCGGCGTGCACATGCTTTTTGTATTAATATCTCCTTATATGAAATAAACTATCTCGTGGCCGTCGTCGACGCGTTTCTGTTTGCTCTCGCGCAGTTGTTTCTTGTTTTATACGTGTCACAGAGCGCATGTTTTAGCGTATGTTTAGTTGAAAATACTTCATGCACCAATGCAACGTTAAAAAACTAAAATATTATCCAGTAATACCAACCTTGAGACTCAAATTACAATCAGTATTATGTAAATTTCTTGTTAAATGAATGAACATTTCTTAAAATTACTGGTCACTGAGATGCACCATAGTTACTGATTCGGATAAATTGTTTATTGAAGAAAAAAAATGGAAGTTCCAATAAAGGGATAGACTTATCGTTTTATTAGCTACACTTAGACATAAGTGGATTGATAGATTAAACTGAAACAATCGATATGAACAGCGACGTGGATACCTAGATAACGCATGAATTACATGAACACTCATTAATGTAACAAGAATTGCAAGAATGTTCGATGCCAATGAATAAAAAACAAGAATATTAAGATAATTTATAGGTTCTCTTATCACAACCTTACGTTATAATAATATGTGTATCGTATGATCGACATTGCTAGTCAGCGGCGCGCATAGCTCGAGGCCTCGGAAAAAGCTGTCTACTGATTGTTGGAACCACATATTCTTATTTCCCAAAGTCGTACTTAATGTAGGTATTCTGTTGCGCTTGAAAGCACAGTACGGGCGAGCGACCGATGGCGGCTGCAGACGTTGCCCGTGTGGATGTGATTATGAACTGTATCCCGAGCCGACGACCTACGAACTCACGATTAGAATCGCAGGACACGCTACGACATCGTCCGATCGTAAATTGGAGCACCGCATTCCAAATAGAAACTTTGTACTCACTTCACCCATAGTGAAAACTCGAAGACAATCCGTACAGGAAGGAAGTCAAAACTGAGGCACTAAACACGTTCACGATACACACATCACGGCACCGACACCTGCCACGGTTGTAGGACAATTGGCGGATCGCGGAGCACTCGACGCGTCGGCGGCCGCTCGCGGGCTAACGTCCTCTGTTCTGGGCTTCTGGCGTATCACCTCGCTCGTCTAATTGGCGCGAGTGAGAGGGCTAGTGTTACCTGTGTAAAAGAGAAAGGAGCATAACAGACACACCTGGTGCTGTTTCGCCGACGTGCGTGACGCGATACCTCGTGCTGCTTTACCGGCGCGCGGCGTGCGATGGAAACTTGACCGCGGATGTACGCGTGGTTGCCCCCGCTGGGGTCTGCGCCGGCAGACAGGAAGAGGGCTGATTTTGGAACCGACAACGAACTATATCTTCTATAAAGAAGCCATGCGTAACGAATTACTTCTAATGTTAAATATCTTCAAAACATTGTTTAAAATAAAATAAAGCACCAACTGACCGGCGAAATTACGACATTATGTAGGTAGCTTCTTTAATAAATTACCAAAGTTTAAAAAATTATACTTCTTCGATTGCTATAAACTTTTTTGTTAGCATTGTGCAAGTATTACAGAGTTACGCTAGACCTCAGGACCAGTCAGTGGCGCAAGTTAGGGGAGGCCTATGTCCAGTAGTGGACCTCCAAGGGCTGATGGATGGATGGAAAGTTTTTCAAACGGATTTTTTCTAGTTAAAGTTGCTTGGTTATGTATGTAGAGCCCAGTCTACTACCTCCTTGCTTTGTCCGTTGGCCAGCCACCTAAGTAAGTACCTCAGTAACCTCAGCATCTCATGCAAACCTTTGAAATCAAGCATGTTTGTATAACTAAGGAACTTGATCCATCTTAAGTCTAATCCAGGCCATCCAGCCTCCCCGGTTTTTGGAAAGTACCTATACGGAGCAACGTGCTGTGCAAAAGATGAAACCATGATGAATGGTTTATTCCCGACGGTATATGTATGGTGGTAGATTATTTTACCTGCCTGGCTAGCTACCATCCTCCTTCTACAAACGATGTGAATTAACGTGGTTCGGTCACAATGTTGGAGAGCCAGAAATATTGCCACTTCTTTCGACTGTGCTTGATGATGATTACTGATGGGCCACTTATGTATGTGACGGTGACCAGCATGATTTTTGAAAACTTAGTTGGACACATAAATTTAAAATTATCCTTTATAATGCATCCAATAATAATTTTGGCTATCAGTGACATAAACAGTTAATCCTACTAGGTACTTAATATTATAAATATGAAAATTTGGATGTTTGTGACTCCATCACGCAAAAACGGCTGAATAGATATGAATAAAATTTGGCACACGGATAGTTTTTGACTTAACTTACCGGAAAGTATCCTAACTTTTTATCCCGAAAAATAGACCTGTTCCCTCTGGATAAAGGGATAACATTTAAGCATGGAGGTTTTTTACAGGATGGTATAGTTAATAGGTATGTGCTCTTAACATATTTTTATAATGTATTTTTTTTTATTAATCACTCTTAATTTCTCTAAGAACCCAATACTGAAATCCACACATAGGTACTTACGAAGTCACGAGTAGAAACTAGGAATCAATAATATTATACAGTTACAGGAGCTGTATTTTCTATGTAAGTATCATAAAGCAGGTACCACTGTACTGTAATTTGGTTTGGTCAGATGAAGTGAAGAATGAAGGATTCCATTCTTCACTTCAGTTGCAGCTGTGATTTAGTGTCTATCTATTTAACTGTGCTTACAAGCCTGATGCAAAAAATAAAAATGGCATTGTTCAAGGTAACAATGTTAAAACTATCCAACTTCCCTATAAGTTACCTAGCTCATATGTAATAAGTTTCTTCGCTTCCTTCTTTCCTTTATAGGCAGTATGCTTCGTCATCATCAGGTATTATGATGTCCATGGACATTCATGGCCGCGGCCGTCCGTGGCCCATGGGCCACACGCGTGGGATAACAAGTTATCAGTGACATTCAGACAAGATAGCAGTGACGCCTTAGTGGTTTAAAGTTAGTCTCTGATCTCCGTAAAGCGGGGGCCAGAGTTCTTTTTTAACACACCTCTAATTTCAAATTTTTACGCAAGAGGGACTATTGTCTAAGAAGAAATAGAAGATGTTTATGAAGAATTAATTTATTCAGTCCATAGGTTTACATGAACAAGTCTTAGGAACAGGTTACTTCACACGTGAATGCCAGAATAAATAACAATTATTTTGGTTTTAGAGACAATAATTATGTTGAGACACAGCCCCGGATCTACGATTTTTTGGAAAGAAACTTGATAGTGGCGCCTAGTTTTGTATACAATCATTACTATTAATTTCAAACTCGGTTTAGGCGCTCACTAAAAAAATTGAGGGCATCCGGCGTCCTACCCGTATAGTATAAATAAACGTATAAAGCAAATCGGTTCAGCGTTCAGACTAATACTAATACGCTAGGCGCTTTGTGGGGCAAGTTCTTTTATTTTTAATCATACTATAATATTATGATTTTGACGAATACTGCCGCCCGGGGCATATGCCTCGGTTCGCCGCTACCTAGATCCGGGCCTGTCAGACCAATAAGTTTCGTTCACTTTTTGGAATCACGCCTAATCCAAAATGTGCACGGATCCCGATTTCGGCTTTTAGCATGGCGACGCTTATGAAACAGACCCACCGTCTAGGGCAGCGTTTCTTAACCTTTTTAGCTGGAGACCCAAAATATAAATATATTTGAAGCCCGCGACCCTAATGTTTAATTTATCTTCAAGCGTTATAGACCAGTGCCGATAATTTTTGATTATTAAGTTAGTATTAGTCTACTTTGCAACAATCCGCGGATAACTTGTATGATGGTATATACTTTAAGACATGCGTGGCACCTCCCTCCCTCCCACAACGGAAACATGCACTACAATAATTAAAAGTATATACCAACATACATACCAGCTAACTGCTCTAGTTTGTAAAAGGTTTGTAGTTTGTAAAAGGGTTTTAAATTAAATATACTAGAGCAGTTAGAAATAATAAAACATAATAATAACCCAAGTTTTACACTGCTGAATGAACAAATTAATGTATCCAACTCGCCTTTACTGAGGATTTTCAACAGTAATCATCACCAGATTACGTCAGACCCGGTTTCTGCCGGCGTGAATCACTAATTATCAACAACGTCATTAGATAACCAGTGGGCGAGTAGGGTATAAATACGCCACGCTCAGTGAACGATGTTCACTTTGCGACTAACCATCGTAGAGTCAACTTACCCTGATGATGCTCCGTTTCGGGGCGAAACACGTGTTGGTGCTGGTATGTATGTTGGTATATACTTTTAATTATTGTAGTGCATGTTTCCGTTGTGGGAGGGAGGGAGGTGCCACGCATGTCTTAAAGTATATACCATCATACAAGTTATCCGCGGATTGTTGCAAAGTAGACTAATACTAACTTAATAACAATGGATTTCCGCAAAGTAACGCCTGATACTATTAACGATAATTTTTGAAACCAAAAAAAATTATAGCACGATGAAACCAATTGCAAAAGAAAGAGAATATAACAAGAATTAAAGGAAAAATAATTTACGGGCGATCTGAGGACGGGAAGTGGGAGGGAGGGGCGGTTTAAGGGTAAAATACGGTTTATCTCGATTTCCGGCAAAACTACAAGTCCTATGGAAAAAGTTAAATAGAAAGTTGTAGGTAATAAAAAGATCTACAACTTTTGTATTTACACTTTTTTACAAAACCTCAAAATTTATGTAAAAAATTCAAATAACCAAGTTTTTGGTTTTTTATTTTTATCTTTTACAATTTTTTTTTCACGAAATTTGGTGAAAACTTACTTTTGTATGTTACAAACGTACTGTAATTTTTTTAACTTAAAATATTTCTTTTTTCACCCTATTTTGACTTAATATCGAAAAGCACCCTAATTTTCAAACGAAAAATCTCACGTCAAAATATCTGCTTTTTAAATAAAATCTGCGCGCGTTTTTATTCGTTGAAATCTACTTCCTGATGGTATATAAAAATATGTACACTACTATGGTAAATGTTCTCAGAAAATGCAATGAAACGACAACTATTTTCGCATGGTTTTTGAAATCTTAATGTTTTATGGATTTGTAATTTTTTTGCTTATCAATTTGACATGGAATCTTACGTTTTTCGATTAATTAAAGTGAATATTTTAATAAATAGCTCAAAATTTTACATAATGATTAAAAAAAATTAAAAACTCGAATCTGATTTTTTTTGCGAAAATAGTTGTGGTTTCATTGCATTTTCTGAGAACATTTACCATAGTAGTGTATATTTTTATATACCTTCAGAAAGTAGAGATTTCAATAAATAAAAAGCCCCCGACTTTTTTAAAAAAGCAGATATTTTGACGTGAAATTTTCCGACTGAAAATTAGGGTGCTTTTTCGATATTAAGTACAACTTACAACTTTTCCAATAAGGTGAAAAAAGAAATATTTTAAATCAAAAAAATTACAGTAGGTTTGTAACATACAAAGATAAGTTTTCACCAAATTTCGTGAAAAAAAATGTAAAAGATAAAAATAAAAAACCAAAAACTTGGTTATTTGAATTTTTCACATAAATTTTGAGGTTATGTAAAAAAGTGTAAATACAAAAGTTGTAAATAGATCTTTTTATTACCTACAACTTTGGGATTTAACTTTTTTCCATAGGACTTGTAGTTTTGCCGGAAATCGAGATAAACCATTTTTTACCCTTAAATCCCGCTTCCCCCCACTTCCGACCTCAGATCGCCCGTAAATTATTTTTCCTTTAATATTTGTAATATTCTCTTCCTTTTGCAATGGGTTTCATCCTACTATAATTTTTTTCACTTTTTACCGTTTTTAAAGCTATTGGCACTGGTCTATTAATATAATAATAACTTTCTACTTTTGTTACTACTTTCAGTAGTAACTACACGTGATTCGCTTGAAATCGGGAGAAAAAAGAGCGTGCTTTTATCAACAAACATGCTAGAAACTTGAGTTGTTTGCTGAGTTGTCTCCGCGTGAGTCGTGCGTTCGCCGGTGTCACTCCCTTTCGACCCACAGCCTACCACATGCTGCCATTCCGCAATAGTCTATAGTACCAGAGTGATAGTACGGTGGGTTCCGAGTCAAAATATCGGCAATTACGGCGCTTAATAATTGATACTAATTAATTTTATGCCATCTAAGTTAGTAATTTTGATTATCCAATAAAGTGTGCTAATATGGCGACCCATCCCAGTATCGCCCGCGACCCAATTTTGGGTCGCGACCCGGGGTTAAGAAACGCTGGTCTAGGGTATCGGCTCCATAAATCATAAGTGAAAGACACGGTTGATATAATCAACCTTGACTTTTCTTATAGAGTATAATACAACAGTATTATACCAAAAAGGAAAGGTAATTATTACAATAGTATGAGTGTGTTTTACACCTCAGCGTAATTATGTCTTGATAGCTTGACGATATACCAACACATAATTACGTCATTATGTCTCAAACAGGGACATGTACCCTAAACTGTGGGTACTAGATAGGTACATAGTCTTAAACTTACTACTTAAAATAAAGTTACTTATGGTAAAATTGTATCTAAATTAACTTCGTATTTTTGTTCACAAAATACCTATGCTTATTAACTCCAATTCAATTATTGAGGAATCAATAATTGTGCACCAAAAACTTGACTTTTTCACATTCCAGTGCATGCAATAAAGGACTATAGAAGGATATTGGATGTAAAGCAATGTTTTATTACAGGTATTTTGAATAATGAAAAAATACAATAAGAGATAGATACTGAAATCAAATAATTGAAATGAAACACTACATGAAACTATGCAGAATTTCTGTACCAGTAATAACATGCTCATTATTATAAACCCGTTGCTTTTGAGTGAATTTTTTGTTAAGGCCTGATCATCATAAAATAGTTAATTCACAATTTGGCCACAACATAAGATAAGTATCTGGATATATAAAATATTCTAGCATATAATTATATACAATAATCTAAACATATTCTCCTAAGTAAATGCATAAATTAGACCTCGTGATAATTTACTAAAAGAATCCATTACAATGGGTTATGGTTATGTTAAATAATGACCATAGGCTCCCTGTAGTATTTTCTTCATAACTCAGTGATGAATTCAAGTGTCAGAAAGTTCTTTACATCCAAAAGCTTTAAACAGTTTTCTTTCTATAACCACACCCTTCGGTGCAAAAATTCACCTATGAAATTTGCACTAACAATTGTTAGCGCCATGAGATCTTCTTATGATAAAAACAATAAAACTATGTTGTCTTAAGTATAATGTTGACTAGAAAATTAGCTATTACAGCTAAATATTACTAAAAATTATGACTTTTACTTTAATAACTATACAATATTATGTAAATTGGGAAGCTTCTAATTTTAGTGTCAAGGATTTCAATGGTGTTTTTGGAATCTCCATGTGACTCACTCTTAGATGTCGAGAAAGATCACTAGCTCTAAAAAATCCTCTTGAACAATGTTGACAGATATAAGGTGTGTGGTTTGTATGTTGCTTCAAGAGATGAAACTCGAGCATTGTTGCCGTTGGAAAAGTTTTTTCACATTCTCCCACAGAGCACTTAAATTTATCAGAATTTTCATGCTTGAAAAGCATATGATGAGCCAAACAGCGTTTTAAGGAAAAGGCAGCATTACATATTTCGCAGACAAATGGTTTCTCTCCTGTATGTTTTCTCATATGCACTTCCAAATTTGAGAAAGTCTTCAAACATACTGTGCATTGCCCTGACTTTTCTGAGTGTACTCTTTTAATGTGATTCCTTAAGTTTCCTTTCATATTAAAGGCCATGCCACATATTGTACAAAAATTCTGCTTGCCTTTTGTATGCAGGTTCACATGAACATTAAGAGCCGTGCGAGACTTCAGCAACTTCGGGCATAAATGGCATTGAAAGTTTCTTTCATCACTATGGACACTCTGATGTTTTCTAACAAGATTCTTGTCAGCAAACTTTCTACCACATGTGGGACAGGCATATGGTTTCTCACCAGTATGTGTACGTCTGTGTCTTATAATGGATGCAATTTGCCGGAACTTTTTTGGACAATACTGACAAACATAAGGTTTTTCACCTGTATGCACTCTCAGATGTGTTATTATGTCATTCTTTCTATAAAAACTATTTCCACCTATTTCACATATAAATTTGCGTTCTCTTTTGGCATGATAGGTTTCAAAATGTCTTTTCATGGCTCCTCGTGTACGAAATCTAGTGTTGCAGACTTCACATGGAAATGGTTTTTCGCCTGTGTGAACTCGAATGTGGGTTTCGAGAGCCGAGGGGCTGATGGCTACGAGACCACAGATAATACACTGCACAGGCCCCGTCTTACTCCTGTTATTGCTAGCCGGTTTACGCCGACGTCTTTTCTGCACAATAATTTGAGGTGTGTCAGAGATATTAGTACCTTGGTTTGACGTTTTCATGGGACTGCCCAATCCAACATCATCTTGATAGTCATGGGAGTCAGATCCGTTGTCATCGATATTAACTTTAACATCAGCTTGAAAGTACCCGTTTTCTGATTTCTGTACACATCTTAAGGCTTTATCTGAGGCTTCACATTTGAGAACAAATTCGTAACACGCGGAAAGTTCCTTCACACAGCTACCACAAATGTGGCTAGGAAGATCGTCGTTTTCTGATATAACCACAGCTATAAGACGCATAATTTTCGTGCAATATTGTATACCATCCTTTTCTTTGCTAAAAACAGATACGGTACCGGTTCCAGACAAACAAATTCTACATAAAAAAGGATCCATTTTTCAAATTCGATGTTTTGTTATTGTTTTGCACGCTCTTATTAATCATTAACTTCAGTATTTTCAGTTCAAAGTAGTCTGTGCATTCAAAGCACCGAGAACTTCACTAGATTACATTAAAATATTCACTATCGTATTAACAACGAAAATAAGGGTTTACCGGACAATGTAACATAAATTTGACTAAAATTTCAGTTGTAAAACTGAGTCAACTTGAAAATACCCTAAATACAATCACGGAGTAAAAAAAATACCTCCAAAAACAAAATTCCATCCAAATATTCCAAATCGATAAAAAGAAGGCAATGCTGGCAATGTCAATTGATGACTGATGTCATTAATGTCATTATCAATTTTTACCTCTCAACGGTCTGTTACTGTCAGACCGTCCACCAGCCACGTGACCATGGAGTACAGAAGGTGAAAGAGGGCCATCTCTGTGTACGAAAAGTGTCCATAAAAACGCATCCTATTACGGGTGACGCTGCGGTGCGGTCTACAACAGCTATGTTCGAATATCTATTTTTCAGACAATAGCGCTATTCATTACGGGTGGCATCATAACTCAGCAAACTTCACTCCGTGTACAACAGCCATGTTCATATTATATATATATTTTTCATACACTAGTGCCATTCTGAAATGGCCATTAATGGAACCTCTATTTTCAGTTAAAGAGAAATAATAGTAGCAATGGTTAAATATCGTTACTGCAGAGTATTTACTTCTGGGTTGCAATAATTCATCATCCAATCGTTGAGTAAATTGGGTTTCCTATAATAATATAGGAGGGTATGAGATGTCGTTCGCAGGAGCAGAAAGCGTCAAATCCGTAAAACAAAGCCACATTCGTAAGAAAAACACCATGTGCATAAGAACCGTGGAGGATAGAGTAGAAGAAGGTTCACTTCTGTTTGAAAATGAAAATGTGAATGTGAAAATCACGCTTTCTCACAGTAGTATTTTGGTTATAATTTACAAAAAAATTGTAAGTCTAACATTACATTTGAGTAAATTGTTGAGGTTTTGTATACTGGCATCACAGAGTACTTTATATTAAGAAACTGGCGTTATGGAGAGTACCATGAAAATTTTTTAATATTTGAACTCAGCAAACTTCAATCCGTCAGTTATACAATGTCCATGGTTCATATCGCTATTTTCCAGACATTAGCGCCGTTCTGGAATGGGCATCGATAGTAAAAGTCGATCGATGAAATTGTTCATTCAATTAAACTAACTTTTTACTTTTAAAATTCTTTCTTTGTTATATTTAATCAGGCAAAAATCATTTGGAGGTATTATTTGTTTCTATTGAACAATGAAGCAGGCCCAATTTCGGCGATTTCCTTTTACCTCAATCCTCTATGAAGTGGACGGCGAGCTTCGAAATCGCTTCGAATCGAAGGGGGTACCGGAAGGAAGACCTCTTCGAGGCTTGAAGTCGTCGTATTAAAAAAATTCTTGAGCTTAATCGTCCAATGTCCATGCCTTGGAGGAAAAGGTCCATGCACTATGCAGGGCTGCAGGCTCCTGTGCAGCAGTCACTGTCACTATTGTCTATTCTCTAATTTCTGTCAAACTCAAAACCACAGAGTACTTTAATCTCAAAACTGTCACTGTCAGATTCCGTCCAGCATACAAAGTGCTTACAAAGTCGACATAGAGCTTGTTGTTGTTGTGTTTTTGTGCTTTTGCGCCAAATTTTGCGCGAAGTTTGCCTACATAATTTTAAAATCATGGATGTAGATGTATGCCGAATATGTTTAATGAATATGGGAACAATTGATATATATGATAATACACTGTGCGGAATTGCAATTTGTTCAAAAATAATGTATTGTTGTGCAAATATTCACTTTAGCAAAGAAGATGGACTTCCAGGTCGGATTTGCAGCATCTGTGACATGGAATTATCACGTGCATATAAATTTATATTGAAATGTGAAGCCGCTGATAGAAAATTGCATGCACTGAATCAAAAAGAAGATTGTGTTAAATTTGAGGTCGATGTTGAAGAAGATAATATAATAGAACGGGATGATAGTTCCAGTGATGAACCCTGTAGTAACAGTACATTTGAGGAAAAGCAAGATGAAGAGTCCCTAACAGAGAATCCAGTTCCAATAGTTGAAAATGTTAAAAATCTAAAAATCAAAAATAAACTTAAAGCGCAATGTAAAGAGTGTGGGATGCAATGCGATAGCCAATCCACACTCAATATACATAAGCTGACACATAATAATAATAAATTGCATGCACTGAATCAGAAAGAAGATTGTGTTAAATTAGAGGTGAATGTTGAAGAAGATAATTTAATAGAACGCGATAATAGTTTCAGTGATGAACCCTGTAGTAACAGTACATTTGAGGAAAAGCAAGATGAAGAGTCCCTAACAGAGAATCCAGTTCCAATAGTTGAAAATGTTAAAAATCTAAAAAACAAAAATAAACTTAAAGTGCAATGTAAGGAGTGTGGGATGCAATGCGATAGCCAATCCACACTAAATATACATAAGCTGACACATAATAATAAACTTTACGCTTGTCATTCCTGTGACAAGACATACAAAACTAAACGTGTTCTTAGCGGGCACATCGAGGTAAACCATAACCCAGATCGAAAACGTGAATTCATTTGTGAGTTTTGTGGCAAGGCTTTTTATACTAAGAGTGATGTTAAAAGACACATGCGATCACATACTGGTGAAAAACCATATGCATGCTCCGATTGCCCATCCAAATTCACACAAAATGGTGCTTTACGAAGACATCAGTTACTACACACTGGTGAAAAACGGCACAGTTGTGATAAATGTAATAAAAAATTTTCAACTAAAGTAGAATTGAAAAGGCATGAATTTGTTCACACAACTGAACAAAAATTTAAATGCATCATATGCAATGCTCGTTACAAACATTTAGATACTTTGAAACTGCATGTATTACAACATACTTCAACTACTAGCGTAATTTGTGATTATTGTGACAAAACATTCAAAACAAAAAACAATTTGAGAAATCATATAAATAATTTACATTTCAACAAACCTGGAACCTGTCACGTATGTTCAAAAAATGTGCATAACATTAAGAGTCACATGCGGACGCATCAACGCAAGAGACAATGGAAGTGTGGTAAAAACCATAAGAGAACTAAGAGGAACTGATGCAAGTTGACTCCACATCCCAAGGCCATCCATTATTATTATTATTTGACTTTTGGGTTTGGGACAGCTATCCCAGGGACCACTGAGAGATTATTTTGATCTATTGTAGCCATAGATTACCTCCAATAGATACCGCATACAAGGCAACTGACGCGCGCCAACACATACGTGCATTTGCAAGTCGACGACAATAGTGTCGACCAATACTGACCCGTCAAGTCCAAGTATGTATAAGAAATAGCCAATCACAGCGCATTGTTTTGTTCCCCGCAACCCGCGCCACTCTAGGAAAATTTCACTTATGCGGTATCTATTGGGGGTAATCTATGATTGTAGCCATACCCGTTTCTGAGTTAGATCTGAGGCCATCCATTGACATGTTTCTGGTTGTGCTAGTTGGCAGTTTGACATAAAAACTATGTACCTATGGTAGATTTTACGAGACTGGTATTTATCCAGTGGTGCAAACTGACTATGAGAATCACAGGCTTAAGCTGGCTGCATGTACATATTGGGTCATTTACAAAAACATTTATTAAAATAAAACAATTTATGGATGAACTGGTATTTCATTTTACTAATGTAATAGTTACATACATCTGGTCATCAACACATCTCCTGTATTTGTATAAAATAATTTTATAACATTTAAACACATTGAATACTAACAATTCCATTATTTACATTATACTCATAAAATATATGTAATTATGTAAATAAAAATAATAAATTGCACATGTTACAATCAAACTTTGATCCAGTCAAAAATTGGCATATCTATTTATATTGATTGCGATACGTAAACATTTAATAAAACTAAATAAAAATAAATTTCATGGTAATGACAATGTTGCTAAACTTTATAAATTATGCAATCAGTCAACAATTATACCTAGTCACCTTGACAGCGTCTGCTGTGAACCACGCACGCTTTGGAAATTGCTTTGTCATACACCTATCTCCATTAAATATATTAAAAAGAAATGTAAAGGTCCAATAAAAATAGTTGCATGAATTTTTTTTACCAAGGAAATTATACTACTTATATGTTCTTGAATCTCGGTTGAATTATTCGTGCACCGTCCATATATTATTTCTCAACGTGACCGTTTATAATAAAATTATTATTTTTTAGAAGGTACGAAACTGTTGAACTGAACCTGAACGAATGTACGTTAGTATATTCGTTCACTGGTTGCAGGCCGTTATCTTGCTTAACCGTGTGTATTTTCTTTATATTTTTAAAGGATTTGATTTAGTTTCAATGAAAATAAGTGATTAACAGTAAGCAACAACTCAATTCATATACCTTCTAAGTAGTAAGCCCTCCTCAGATAAGATACTTTTCACATAAGAGTCCCAGAAATGGAAAAATAAATCAGAAAACAGACTGCGGACTCCATGGCATAAAAAGTTTATCGTCTGCGGAGGCGATTACTTCTGGTGAACGCTAATGAACTTGGAATTTGACATTTAAAATGAAATAATTAAACATGACCTTTAATCGTAGGTGAGTAAGCAGATAATCGCACAAATAGGTAAGTCAATAGGAGTAAGTAACCTCCTAAGTATGTAATAGCTAAAGGTGATATCAGACGGGTCATTTTTTGTTAATTTTTTTTCATTTTGCATATTTCACTCCAAGTTCGGCCATTTTGTCTCAAGTAAACTTATTCCAAGAGGCACGACTTCATTCGATGACATTATTATGAAAAGAGTGAATGTTCTTTTCTATATCATTCCGTATTAGCCGTATGAACATAGAATGAAAGAAAAATGAAGCATTCACTCGAGTGAACCGTCTGATATCACCTTTCGTGATATATTTTTTATCAACATGGCGTCCATAACATTTAAATAAATTTCTGAATAAAATGCCTGAATAAGAGCAGTGAATAATAAGCCTGTCTACAGTTACTTCTTCCACGTTTCATTTGCGTTCATGGAGTACACGCAAAGTCGGAAGCATTCGTCGTTAGGCCGTCCTCCCACACTATAAGCTCTGCTACTTATTACCCGGTGTTCATCTTACGTCCAAATTATATACCTACATCTAAATCTAGCTAGTTAGCACTAACGACTAATTTGAAATAAAGTAATGTTGCAAATTAGCACCAGAAAAATTTAGGACACAGCGATTGTACATTTCTTTAGTGACGCGTGCGCCGTGAACACGCTAAATGGTCAATGATTTTGACTCTTATCGAAAATAATTCGTATGATACTGACTTGAATCACCTCTTGCCTTTATTATGTGATCCACAAGTAAATTTGAAGGCTCCCCCCAGTCACATGATGTTCATCTATACAAATAAAGAAAATTGGAGTGTTTGTTTGTAATATTAAAATAACCGCTTTTTACTAAGTGCATTTGGATGTATACACGGTACATATATCAAAACCACATTTTTCACAATTTTTGTCTGTCTGTTTGTTTCGGGTAAACTCTGAATTGGCGGGACCGATTTTGACGGGACTTTCAATGGCAGATAGCTGATGTAACAAGGAGTAACTTAGGTTACTTTTATTTTAGAAAAAAATACTTTGTTAGGCGATACGAAGCTCGCCGGGACAGCTAGTATAAAAATAAGGAACGAAGCTACCATAAATAATTACGTGGTCAATTTTATACAACTACTAAAATTAGTAGAATTAAGTAATAAGGTACGAACTCTACCACTGTATTTATGCCATAAAATACTTTAGTAGCGTATGGCTGCAGCCTTAAACTATAATATTGCTATTATCTAATGACAGTATTTTAAAACATCGTTGCAGGTAATGTAAAATTAAAATCACTATAAAGCGACTTTACTTAAATCTATCTATCACACTTTCAATAGAAATTTAAACTTGTGTTACTGCAGACATATCAATGATACGTGTTATAATTTATACAATAAATAGCCAATTCTCTTTACCCATGGACCCAGCAGAGACAAAAGGGTTTCAAGTCAACAGAAAGACAATATACGAAGCTAAGGACTACATAAAAAACTTTTGTTTTACACTTAACTAAGTTACTCCCGACTGATAATAATATATGAAACTTCGTAATATTTTGTACTTTTTGAACCGGTAATTGACAAATGTAGATTTAAAAGATAGGCTAAGGTGCGGTATTATTTATATATTAGTGAAGGATGGATGATTGATCTAGGATAACCCGCTAAAGCCACACTAAGATCACAAAACGAAAAAGTAAATGTATATTTTTATATAAATAACAGAATTAAGCTACCTAATGTTTAGTACCGTCGGATTTGTGGTCAATATGTGGCTATGCATGGGTCCCTGAGAATTTGTAGAAATGCCAACAAACCATTCAATTTATCGATTCAATTAGCTTATTCGAATCGATTTGTCGATGGATTCGTTAGTTTTAACATTTCGTTACGTTAGATTCATATTATTTACAATCTTACGCTAAACGCATACAAGTCGATGGAGATGAAATGCAAAGTAAAGGACGAAGCTCTTACAGCGAAACCCTTATTGATCTATCAAGGTGTTACATAACAATAAGCCTTATTCGTATAATTTTAAGGACAGGTTTTGCTCAGCGCTGAACTCAATTACCTATATGTATACACGTTTTAATAAAAAAATGTACCACAGTTTAATGAACTCTTTTAGACAGTCTGCTTTCTATAGCCTATACTGGGCTTAATATGTTGAAGTAAAATTTCTTAGGCAGCGTTTTCACGTAATTCGTGACAGAAGAGAAGAAAGATATAAGTCCAAGGCAAATAATACAAAGCGACAAAATAAGATAGGTGTCGCGTGTGCATAAGTTCATTATACTGTATGCTCTAGGTATGTTATAATTGCACAGCTAGGTAATATAGTCAGTCGTGCTTCGTGTAATTAATATGGATAAGATTATAATTGTGTTCCATTATTGTTTATGGAAATATAGAATTGTTGCATTTACTATGAGATTATATTGGTAATATTGATTTTAATTGTTAATTAATACCATTATTACTATTATTATTGCTCCAGGGATTCGCCTGTATAGTTACCACCATTGAGCATGAGTCAGCCACCAAACGACTTGTCGTGTTCCGGCTGGGGGCTTGAGAGCCAGTTATTTCTTTTTCTTGGCCGGCAACGCATCAGTGATGCCTTTGGTGTTGCTGATGTCCATGGACGACGATAGCCACTAACCATCAGGTGGATCATCACCTCGTTTGCCGGCTATTTCCATAAAAAAGATGCTCTCTGTTTTTATTTCAAGAAGTTTCATTTTAAATAACTAGGTATGTGTATAGTGCGTCACTGAATTTTTTTATTTTATATTAACTTGCCTATTCACTTATCTTTTATAAAGTAAGCAGCTATAGAGCTATAGTGTAACTCCATATGACTATAGTAAGTATCTGTTATCAGTAATAAAAAAAAGATAGATTATAGAAACAGGCCGTAGCCATATCTGATGGCAATCCATACATATTTATAACAAATTATGCTAAACACTGTATTACAAAAGAATTGTTACCGATACTGCAAATACACAAAGTTAAGGATTATTGTCTGTTTTGTCTGTCTTATCTGTCTGTGAAGTCGACACGCGAAACCAAACGGACGGATTGAAATACAACTTGGCATACCTATATTTTACATGTCAACATATAGAGCTACATATATAATTAGAATCTTGCAAAGTTCCAGGTCTCGCATACTACGTAAGATACACTTATGTGCACAATTAAAGCTTGGTGAGTAATTGGAGAATTAAATGTATCTGTATGCTCAAAGACCGAAAACGCTTATGGAGTGGAAATATAAGTCGGTCACCTATCGAAGTGACTTTCTTTGACGTGTATGGTTTTTGACGGGGGGCTCCCCCCCCCCCCCCACCGGCATTTGACAACCACGACACTATTTCGCGTTGTGGTCTTTCTGTGATTGCCACAACCCATCGTGAGCTATTTTTCGCTCACAGCGTTTTCGGTCTTTGAGCGTAACATATCCATAAGGTTTGTGAGAAAAGAATACAAAATAAAACTTTATACATTTTACAGTTCCTGATAATAATATTAATCAGTGAGTAATATTTTCCAAGCACATAATAAATTATCTATACTAATATATAAAGAGGAAAGATTTGATTTTTTGTTTGCATTGAATAGGCTCCGAAACTACTGAACCGATTTTAAAAATTCTTTCACTGTTGGGAAGCTACACTATCCCCGAGTAACATAGACTATATTATATTTTCAAAAAAATTAGGGATCCTTAATAAAACTCCAATAATGTAACCCAAGGTGTAAAAAAATAAGAAAACCGAAGCAAAGCGAGGGCGGTTACTCGTCAATAATAAAACAATGACAAAGCATCATTGACTGCAGACTTAAAATGTTCAATAACTAACCATGAGTTTTAAATAATTATGTTGAAAAATGCAACAATGTTCATTAACCTATCATAAAACAATAAAAGCACATCCAATTAACAAAATTTGTATATAATAATTTATGTACATAAAATATACCTATATCTAATTTTTATCATTGTCAAACTATCATAATAAATTAAAAGAGGTAAAACTAGCTAAAACAACGCTTATAATGTTCATCTTTCAATTCATCCAATTACATGTATCAGGTCGCGATGAAACAATAATCGTGGGTACCTGTTACAGATAATAAAACCTGCCCTTAAGCGTACCTGAATTCGCCGGTCGTTGGGAACGCTTACATCCTTAACATTAGTCATAGGTTAAATAAATAAAAAGTTAATAGATTCTAGAGGTAAGGATTACTCTAAGTGTTAACTTGACCAGTTCGTCGAAGACAATGGAATATTTCGAAGTGTTAGTGTTAGGATAGTAAAATAAAAATAAAAATATAAATTCTTCATCTTACATACATACAAGACAACAATAAATAAAACATTAAGTAAAGCGTGGAAGTTCTATCGGAACACCATCTCAATATGTTCTATTATCTAGACATCTGTATACAGAAAACTGTATAATTGGAATTTATTATTCAATAATTTGTTCTATACAAGTAGCTATTATATAATATAGCATCATTCTACACTCCCACTATTGGGCTCATCTTTATGTGTGAATTGTCAAGGCCGTAGTTCTAAGTGCTTACTTGAAAAGACACCATTGAGATTATGGAGATCTCCATGCCTTTTGGCATTAATTTCTAAAGATATTTCGGTCACATTATAATACAACTATCATTAGGTTTTTATACACGACTAAACGCGAGTATGTGCATATCAACATCTGAGAGGCGGAGACATAGATTTATAAGAGGATGAGATGGAGCAAAACTTTTCTATTGCTTAATAAAGGCTATCTCATTCTATCATGTTAAATTACCGTAAGTTGGAAAGAGCTATATAAATTAGGGTTATTTGCCGATGTAAAGTTTTTACAGTAAGAAAAAATACCATGGAGTGCGCTAGTAAGTCACATATTCATGTGATAAGTACTTACCTTATTTTGCTGTATACGATATCGCTTTAATGTGTTATTGTGGAACCGAAATACTTAGAGAGCAGCATTTAAATGACATTTTCTTGCGATAATTTTCTATGAGAGAATGAGATAGATGTATATACATATCTCAGGTATTATTTTTACGCTCCATCTATTTTCGTTGTAAATCCATGGAAGACAACATAACATGGATATAAATCCAGTGTAACCGCATTAGATCCATTCTATATGCCTTCAAATGTCAGTAATTCATCTATTTGAGCTAACTTCAGAGTTAGTAAGTCAAAGAGCACCATATACATATAAAGTAAATAAAAGGTATTTAGTGAACGAGTTTTCTACAGAGGTGATTTTTATATATAATTTTTGTAAAGCAGGTACACACAGCCATGGTCTGTGTTTTATTTATTTAACTACAAAATATCTGCATTTATGCAGTTCATATGCATTGCTATAATAAAATTATTGACATGGAAAGATTTTTATTTGATTCACTTAGGGCAGATTCTACCAAGCTTGTATAAAAGTGTACCTTGCGAATAAAAGTCATAATTTTGACCTCTTTATATTGCGACAAAATGACGTGTAAAACCTTTTCTTGTTTTAGTCGGCTTTACTAATTCGTTCAAAAATTCGAGGGATCATACAATACATAAACGTTTGTTTGAATCCGCCCTAAGAAAACCTGTGTGACGTTTTAATTTGATGAGTGTTGTTCTAAATTTTTATACGGGAGATTAAATTAGAAGTTATTAGGAAATTAAACATATACTTCTCAACTATTTCGAAGTGGAGTAACACGCTGTGGACGCGCTATCAGTTTCAAGTCAACAAGTGGTAATATAGGGCTGGCAAAATGAGACTGCCACCTGCCTGGAAATAAAAATATATTTATTACGTAATTACTCAAATAATCTTGATTTATATTTACTATTACACGGTACATGATGCTACTGTGAAAGTCTGTTTTTACGTTAATTTACTGGATTCGGATAGTAAACAGTAAATGCGATTCGCGGCTTTTCGTACATTCACAGCTACAAACACACACACATATACAAACGAGCTGAAGATCTTCCTGATGGTAAGTGGCTATCAGTGCGCCGGATATAGTCGCCTCTTACGACACCCATCAGGCGCGTGATTGGGGTTAGTATTCTAAGCTGCCCCAAAACTGCTATTTTTATGAAATATTAAATATTCATATTCTTAACTGTACATTTATTGTGGCTCACAATTAACATAATGCATACAGTGCTCACATCTAGAATGACTTTCATAAGTGGCAACTTTTATGTATCTACTTATATATAGTATTATGTATAACTTATAATATGTAGTATTCTAGTATCACGTAGAATTTATATGACTGTATCAACTAAGTTACTAAACTTTCAGTTTTGTAGACCCAATAAACACAATTACCTCAGTTAATAGCCTGTTCAGTCATCTGCAAGCACAACGCGTCCAAGCTAGAGTAATCGTCGGCGGAGGGCGGCGGCGGGGGGCGCAGCAGCGCGGGGGGGAACGGGGGGTACGAGTTGGACTTGCCGCGGGGGGGCGGGGGGACCCACGAGCGCCGGGGGACCCGCGGCCCGCAGGGGATACGCCATCTGGACAGATAATATTTAAAAATAACCGAGAAAGCCAGATTGCAAATTGCAATTCAACGCGTGCGAGCATTGAAGTATTATTACTAGCGTATAGAACAGACACCGCGAACACAATCTATGTTCCAATGAATTGGCGCCGCGCGGCTTCAATGTCCAATGGATTCGTTCGATTTTGAAAGGAGAACAGGGGCTCAATTTTGAAAATAGCACCTCCCGGCGGAAACACATTTTGTTTGAGATGTCTTCTCTATGTATATACCTCAATGCGTGCGAGAGATATTTTTTTTGTTTTATAACTTTTATAACGCACGACTGCCCGGCTTTAGGGCTGCGCGCGCCGAAAAATATTTTACTTAAGTTAAGCCGGGCTTTTCGGCTTGTTGGGCTGTACCGCCTCTGCGTCAGACCAGGATGATGTATGTAAGGGATGATAGACACCGGTCCCAAGCTAAGTCGGGGGGGCTTTGCATAATGATCATATTATCAAGATGTGAAGCCTGCCTGGCTACTTTCCACTTTTTGTGTGACTACAAGCTTGAGGTGGCATCATTAACTTACCCCCGTATTCAAGAACAATACTTGTAGAAGTAAAGAAGCAATACTATGCGAAGTAAGGCATTTCTCAGTGCGTTCGTCATGGCAAGCTTTCTGTTTCACAGTCGACCCTTAAGTGTCACTTGGCTGTGCGGACGCACAAAGCTGTATACAGCCCTCTTATTGGTCCATTTGATGCGGCAAACTTCACTCTAGTCATTTGACGCAGGCAAAAGACAAAGATAACAATACAAACAATCGATCCTTTCTGTCTATTTTGATTACTTTATCGATTTCGACAAATGCACAGTGAAGGTCTTCAATCAAGTATTGTTTATGATATGGTTTGAATCACTCTATGCGTCCGTGAGCACTGTGAGACCTCATAGTATTGTTTGTGTACCTAGGTTTAGGTCCTCTACGATGCAGCGGCATATCACTGACGTGGTGGAAGAACTGTCGCGGCGGCAGGCGGTGCCGCAGCCCGCGCAGCGCCTCGATCAGCTCCGGCCGTCTGAACGACTCGTGGTGGAGCGCCTGGAGATAATCAACAGAGATTCACGCCCCAACTCAGAGTCACTAACGGTTACTTCAATCGCTCCTTAGTAAAGAATCACCATACAAATTCTGTACTAAGAAGCGATTTAAGTAACCGTTAGGGACTCTGAGTTGGGGAGTTAGTAGAATAACCTACTAATTCCTACTACTTAATATTATAAATGTGAAAGTATGTGAGGATGTATGGAGTTTATTACTATTTCACGCAAAAACTACTGAAGTGATAATACTGAAATATCGTTATAAATTACGACTACCTTAACTAAACATCTTTAACTATACAACTTAAAAGATAATAGTTTATTTTGTTATTAAACGGTTTTATTTAGCTTGCTCTGTTTGTTTGTTTGGGTCAAATCTTGCAAGCGTAATGACACCTACTTCCTCTTATCGTAAGCAGTTGAAATTTTGCACACTGATTTAGTTCCGATGACAACACATTTTTGTGATAAGCACGACCAGATACTATACACAGGTTTGGCTCCAGGCGAGGGAACTCTTTAATGGTTAACATCACAGTCACAAACAAAAGATCATGTTGACCGTAAATGTTGTTTTTATTTTTTTATGGAAATAGCCGGCAAACGAGCTGACGATCTACCTGATGGTAAGTGGCTATCGTCGCCCATGGACATCAGCAACACCAAAGACATCACTGATGCGTTGCCGACTAAGAAAGAGAAGAAAAAGAAAGAAAGAACTGGCTCTCAAGCCCCCAGCCGGAACACGACGAGTCGTTTGGCGGCTGACTCATGCTAAAGGCTGGTAGCTATCCAGGCGAACCCCATGGAGAAATAATAATAGTAAAAAGTGTATTAATTAACAATTAAATTAAAATCAATATTACCAATATAATCCTTCGAGGGGCTGTATGAGCTGTATCACCAGCGGGCCGGATTTAGTCGCCTTTTACGACACCCAACCGGCGTGGGATTGGGGTTAGTATACTAAGCCGCCCCAATACGGCTAGAAATGTCTTTATTACACTACTTTATTAATCATGATTAACCAAACATATATTTAGGTGTCATAATTCATAATTCTTTATGCGTCAAACACACTAAAATCTCAACTACACACTACAATCTAAATAAACCATACCTTTTCAACAAGCCAACAGTGTAGCGACATGGGATCGACTGCGTCCGGCTCGCCCTCCGCCGCCACAGACACCGGACATGCGCCGTTGCTCATACATTTTGATGCTGGAAATTTATATACTTTATTCGAAAAGCATATGGTTATATATTATTTTAAAAATACGCCTTAGATCTAAACTGGAGTTGTGTTTTGACATTTTCTTGAAAAAACTGATAGATGAAAATAAAAATTGCCAGACTACCCCTTTTATACGTAAGAAACAAGAAAATAGTGTTATAAAAGTATATATTTTTTTTATTCATAAATATCGACATACTTAATTCGTACTTAATTATTAAAATCTTGTGCTTTAGAAACGCATCAAGCATTATTTGTGGAGCTTGCAATAACTAACGATAACTTTAATCTTCCGTTAAGTCAGCCAAGACTGCTTTCGCACCGAGTGGCGCCCATTTTTAAACGCAGTACAAAGCAATACTCGTATGTGTTAGATATCCGCATCTACGGCATCTACTTATGCAATTTGTATAATATATTTAAAAGTAAAATACATAATATTCAAGTAAAAATCTAGGTATGAGATTATATAGACACTAAAAAATATATATGTAGGGACACCATCAATATCTTTAATTCTCAAACCCAAGTTAGACAATAAAAATTGTAAAATGATCATACCTAGGTCTAGCGCAGCCACCACAGCAACCGGGAGCTCAGAAGCTGGGGGCATTGGAGACAGAAGGACAGAGCGTAGCCTCTCCAATGCCCTAGAGATGGACCCCCCCGGACTGGACAGCTCTGCCCGGATCCCATCTAGCACCGCACCTCGCTCATTCAGCTTCTTTATTGATACTAAAATTTTGTGACGCGCGCCTTTTGTTACTCCTGAAGATGTAACGTATATAGGCTGTTACATTATTTTATAGACAAATACTTGCATATTAAGGTTAACTAGAAAAACCTGTGGAGCCCAAAAACATCATCACAAAAAGAAACATCAACGGCACAAAAACATCATCTTCATATCAATTTTATAATCTAAACTCTAAAGTTTAATATAAAATTGCTTAGGCAATGGACTCAAGTTTCCAGTCACAATGACATGCTATTGCTATTGTCCACATTGACTTTGAGACACATTATTTGGCTTTGAGAATTGATAAAGAACTATCTTAATACAAATACTTTCATATAGGCACATAACTTTGAACACAATATTATGTAGAAGTCTTTTGACATAATTATAATACAACTTATTCTGTGAGCATGGAGTTTTAACATTTCCATACATGCATGAACAACACTTTTTGTTTGATACTATAATAAAATACTACTTTAGCACTTTAGAGACCGGGAAAATTAACATAAAAAATAAGAAGTACTCACCTAATTTCTCAAGATACTTCTCATCCATCGCCATCATTTGTTCATAACTAATATTGGTAAATAACCACACATACTTGTGTAGTCTTAAGCTTTTAAGCCACTGTGCAACTGTCGACATTCCGGGGAACTCGGCAAAGTTGTGAGATCGAAGGTCATCTAGCCGAGTCTCGCTACCCGTCGTTCCATACAAAATACTTATCGGTCTTATTTGACCTAGACTATGTTCACTAGACAACGAAAAACTCCTAGGTTTCTGCACAAACGGTTCATCACTTAAATTTTCCGCTGACGACGACATTTGCATAAAATTCGTCGAAGGAGGCGTCAGACTATTCGATCTCTGAGACTTTGGCTGGCCTATCGCCGCGTCAAAATTCAACATATCTCCGTCTATACTAATATCTACATCTCTACCGTTCTTAGAGAATGATTCCTGTAAAGGATCCGTAAATGAGTTGTGATCTAAGCCATCTAATATTCCCCTAAATTCGACATTTTTGCCGATGGTTCGTCTGAATGCGTTGTTCACTCCCCATATGTTTGTATCTGGCAGTAGACAGGGATCTATCCTTTGTTGCCAAACTGTTTCTGTATTTCTATTTCCTGTCATGTGATTTTCTAAGTAGCGTAGCCACTGTGTTAGTGTTCTGAAAATACAACAAATACATCATGATTAGGAATTTAAATTATTTCATTCCAATTGTGACTTTACTATTACATGTTTATAAATCTTAATATGTATGTTCCGGCCGTCCAGGAGATTCCACAACGAAAAGACCGGAATACGTATAAAAAAACGTATAATTTCGAAATTTAGCGTATTACTTGTTAGCGTAAGTAGCGAATAATTAGTGACAAAAAGTATTCAAATTTGCGTGGTCATCGCTGAGAGGGGATGTCCAGTAGTGGTCAGCGGCCATCCATTGGCTGGGCCGCTGAGCAATCATCGTCGCGGATGAATCAGCAACCGGCAGCTGCCACAGACTGTTCTCGCGCGCATAGATAATTAAGTATTATATGGACATGTAGCTACTGCGTCGACAATTTATTTATTATTATTTAGATATTTATTTGAAAGTTCTAGCATCGCCCTTGGACCCGCCAGTGCTTCCACTAAAGTGAAAGTCAAAATAATTTATTTATGTCACGGACGTAAAAAAAGACGGACGTAATCTCAAGAACAAATTCAGTGAAGCACCCATAGGAATACCAACTCTGTATTCGTACAAGTACACACACCCACACATTGACACCATACGGCTACGACATTGACACCATCGCGAATCAAAAATTACAAAAATACGCACACATGGTAAGCGAGCTGTCAGCTGTCAGCTTCATTCTCGATTAGACAAGGTTACGTCCGTTCTTTTTTTATGTCCGTGATTTATGTAGGTATTTTTTCAATACGCTTATGATAATTTTTTTTATTCTATCACTATTTTAGAAATACAGAGAAGAAATGGTGAAATAAACTCCTCACAAAAACCTCCTCATAAAAGCAATGAAATAATATTTACTGCGATGAAAAACCTCTCACCTCTGATCATGATGCGTCAGCGCTGGATGTACCAACAGGTACGAAAGCAACTGTCGACACAGGTCGGGCGCCACTCTCCGCCGGGGCGCGTCCACACACCGCTGCACTAGAGCGGGCGCCGCGCCCACGTACACATTCTTCGCCCTTTCGTTGTCCGTACGCAACAGCGGGAGCAGGGTTAAGAGCTGACGTAAGCGTTCGCCGTCTGTGAACAATATGTACATATTACATATTACAATATGAAAAAAATGAAAGAATACATAAGCAGTATACATAATTAATTACATTTGTAGTTGTTTTTTTTATGTAATATGCAGGTAGACGAGCAGACGGGCCACCTGATGGTAAGTCACCGTCGCCCATGGACACTCGCAACACCAGAGGCGCCACCAGTGCGCTGCCGGCTAAGAAGGAAGTGATAGACCCGCTTCTTGAAGGTCCCCATATCGTAGCACTGTGGGAATAATATTGTTTATCGTTGATTAGCTGGTGATCCTGTATTGAAGCAGTTGCGAGTTGATGACACGCTCCATTACCTTGGTTGTTTACTCAAATCCGAATTTTAATACGTTTTAAATATTAAAATTCAATGTTTAAATATCAAATCAAATATAGCTGCAACAGTCAGCTTTAAAACATAAAAAACTGCATCAAAATCTGTCCATTTGTTTAGGAGCTATGATGCAACAGACAGATATGTCAAACTTATAACAAAAAGAGGAGTCTTGTGTGTTAAAAAATAAAAACTAAAACGCACAGTGTTGACAACATTGAATAAGTATAATAATATTCACTTACTCCGAGTTTGGGGGTCGATAAATCGATCTAGCTTGGTTTCATTTTTAGAAAATGACATTTTATCTGTGTTTTCAGGCAATGAAAAACTGCTACAATATCACTGACTCTTCCTGACATCTATTGGCGTGTAATAATACTATTATTATTGGGTACAACTAACAGCTGTAACGACACAGAGCTACTTCAGTAGATGGCGTTGTTAAGAGTAAAGCTCGGTCATCCAGATATTAATTTTATAATAATTTGATATAATGATGTATTACATGTATGTGCCAGTTTTCTTAATCCAAATAGAGAATAAAAATTAGTACTGTAACGTACGATTTATATATCGCTCGTTACATATAGCCATAGTTATTATTTTGTAGTAGAAATTCATTTAACTCTTCATATTTTGACATATTACCACAGATTGTTTAAACCTTCACACATTTGACATGTTTGCCATAGATAAATAATTTCAAAATTTAACATAGCTTAACTAGTTACGCGACGTGTCGTGATGTGACGGGAGTTTAATGAAACCACGTGACTTGTTCTTAATTCGATTTTATTAATTTAAATACAAATAGAAATTTGATAGTGGTGTTTTTGGAAATAAAACTATTTATAAGACTTCATTGTTTGTTTATTTTACAAAACTTATTAAATTGCGCTTGGTAGAACTTATCATAGACATTGCCATATTTGAAAAACTAATTACTCTATGCGATCTTGCATAGACTTTGCGTATCTATGATACAAGCAACCTTATTCCTCTATGATCTATGATCTTTCTTTTTCCTGTTTGACAGCCGGCCCACTAATGTGTGTCTTGGCGATTAAAAATATAATTTTGGGGTTTTCTTTGTAAATTTGTTTCAAACTGCTTATTTCCATTTGTAAAGGGCGAGGGCCGCGTCGACCACGATGGGGGCGATGTGTTTTCCTTTTAAAGATTCGTGAAACCGGCATCACCTAGATGACCGCGTGTTTGGTTAGGTTATGGGAGGGCGCTTTTGCCGTGAGTATTGGTTAATTATGGACATTTCTTATTCGAAATGCGTAAAACAAAGCATTTTGCAATGTATTACATGAGGATAACGCGTAGATATTCATTGTTTCAGCTTTTTTCCCTATGGTTTAATTTTCCACCATTAGTTTTCACGATGGGATTTTTTTTTCCCGACCTTATTCCATCCGTTTTCTTGTTTCCCTTAAGCTTCCTATAATTTTTGGACCATGAACAAGGACTAGATATCCTTTTCCTTTATTTCTCCCGGTGTTCTGCTTGAACCCGTGGTTTAGCCGTCACATTTGTGATGTCTTTATAATTATTATTCCACTGTAATCCCCTGATCTACGGATCTCCTTTTTTTTTCTTTTTTTTACTCTGCTTTTCGCGAGTAAGTTTTTTTTGATATAATGGTATTCTTGACCTGCTAGTGTCAATCCATTATCACTTTCCTTATTGAGGGCGAAGTATACCTTCTACCCACTTTTCTTTGGAGCCTGGACTGCGAACTCAAGATGAGGAGACCCTTACCTTGGAGAATACCATCGCAGTGATGAAGCAGCGTTGCGGTCCACTGTTGGGATGGGGATCACATTGAGAGGACGTGCCCTTTTGTGTATAAGTACTTATAAACAGGTACAAGTTTGTGATATTTTTCTACCATACAATACAACTTTTACAAACAATTTAATTTAGAATGTTTAGAATATTTGTAACTTAGTATATTTAATTCTACAGGATTTGTCTGTATTTAGTAACTTTTACTTTTGTGCGTCTCATAACAACTTGATGCCAAGTCTTTGTTTGTTTTGAAGGAATAAAAGATCCTTTGGTACATATAATATTTTATTTCTCTCCTCAGCAAAATATCATGTTTAGTTTATTATGCTTAGCACATTTACTACTTAGATTTTCATACAACACTGAAGTATAAAGCCCGCTTTGAGATTAATAGTCCAATGTTTTATCCGGCTTTGTTATCCGTACTGTGAGGCAGGTGGATGGTCTCCTTGGCGCCCGTATTCTTGGTTTAGTTCTTTTCTTACTTATATTTATTTAGGAGATCATCAGCTCATTATCATCTGAGCAAGGTTCGCCTACTGACGGGTACATTTATTTGGTGGGTTTGTGTTCTATTTATCTTTAGTTTATCTATATATATATTGTAGGCAAACACAACACCCCACTTGTTTTACCACCCCGTACAAATTCCCCGTGGCTACAATGGCTAAAATGCCTACAATGGCACCCAGGAACAGGGACTTGATTTTTTAGACAGGACTGATTTTTTAGACCGACTTGATTTGTTCAGTTCGGACAGACTTGTTAGTTTAGATTTATTTAGATTTATACATGAGTAATTTATACTTGTGTTAATTTTGGTAACATACATATTCAGTGTTGTTATTTTGTTTGTATACATGATATATTGTTGAGACTTATTTGGCTTGGCTAATTATTTGTTTTGGAAGTAAAAGTTGTATGGTATTTTTGTATAATTTCCTTCCTATTTTGTTTATTGAACAATTATTATTGGTGTATACCTACTTATTTTGGTTCAACATAGAAGAGTACTTACTTGTTTTCATTAAAGCTGTGAATCTAGTGTTATTTGAGGAATTTAAAGTTAACTATGTTTGCTATTTGAATTGGTAATATTTGAAATAAAGTTAGAGAGTAATAATAAATTTAGTTTGATAGCATCATTAATTAACATTAAATATTGATTTTGTTGAAGTTTGAAAATATTATAATAGTACTACTGAAAGTTATTCTACTTTCATTTTGAAGTTGTTGGTTAGTAAAGTACATAATTTAGTATAGAAATATTAACTTACAGTTATATAGAATTAAATTAAATACTTGTTATTGTAATAATTTAGTTTGAAGTTTTGTCACTGTTGGTGAATAATCTTGTTCACATTCACATAGTTATTAACATTGGTTAAGATGGAGGGTACAGCCTCTGTTTCTAAGTCTGACAAGGAAACTATAAATATGCCTACAACCAGTCACGAACAAGAACCTGCACCTAATGTGTCTTTTCAAGTGCATGCTCAGACTCAGAATCAGGATGTGTTCTGCTCGGATGATAATATGATAACATTAGATAATGTGACAACAACACCACAATCAAAACTAGTTTCGAATAACAATTCAACTGCCTTAGACTCAACTTTACCTGTTGCTAACTATTATTTGAGAAAACATTTTGACTTTTCAAAACTTAACTTAACTTTTAATGGTAAAACATGTCCAATGGAATTTCTTATTCGATTAGAGGAGTTATTCAGCCCCGTTAGGACTCATGTTAAACCCTAAGTTAGTCGACCGTCCCATGACTATGTTGTCCATGGATATAATTGGCCCATTACCAAAATCTTATTCAGGTTATAAATATATATTGTCAATAGTAGATGTTTTCACAAAATACTGTTGGATTTTTCCTCTCTTTAACGCAACTACACAGTCTGTCATAAAAATATTGCAGAAAGAAATTATTTTAAAATTTGGTTGTCCAAAAATTGTAATATGTGATAATGGTACACAGTTCACTTCAAAACCCTTTAAAGATTTCATTAAGACCTATAATATACCTAAAATATTTTATAATACCTTATATACTCCTCAGAATAACCCAGTAGAGAGATTCAACAAAACTATAGAGACTTGTATTTCATGTTATGTTGAAGCTGACCATCGGACTTGGTCTAGGTACTTACCCCACGTCCAAGCTGCTATTAACAGCACTATTAATTTAGTTACAGGTTATACACCAAATTTTCTTATGTTTGGAAGGGAAATTATTTTAGATGGCTCCTTATATAAATTTTCTTCAATTTCTGATCCTTCAGAATTGGTTATTAGTAGTCGTTCAGACTATTCTTCTTTACTTTCAACTTTGGAAGATATTTTTAGGAAAACAGTGGAAAATTTAGTTAAAAGTTATAGGAAGAATTCTATTTATTATAATGCCAGAAGAAAAAGCATTTCTTATAATGTTGGAGATACTGTATGGAGACGTAACTTCGTGCAATCTAATGCATCTTACTTCTTTTCATCTAAGTTAGCACCTAAATTTATTAAAAGTAAAATTATAGATAAAATTTCTGATAACGTTTATTTATTAAAAGATTTTGATAGGAGTAGTAGAGGTAGATATCATGTAAAAGATATAGTTAAAATTTAATATTTATTTTGTTTATTAGGATGCTCAAAATTATACTTACCAACTTGTTTCCATTTGCTGGCAAAGGTAAAGGTAGCTATGTATGTGGAAGAATATTGCGTGATGTATGAGTGGTGCTACACTAGGAAGGTGATGTATGCTAGGAGACCTAGGTTAGTAAATGTACTTGGAAACTATACTTACCATACTCTACTCATTTTAGAACTCTAAATTTATATAAAGAAAAGAAGTTAGTGCCCACAATGTTATAAGGACTCATATTTGTTATTTAGCCCCAATTTTTTTTTTATCCCCTCACTAATTTATATAATTTATTAGTATTTTTTTTGTCTTGAGGTGGATTTATTTACCTATTTCTAGGTTTTGTTATGTTTTGTTGTACATTATTAGTTAGCTTCTACTTAGAAGTATTTTGTTTAAGCTTAGCATTTATTTAGTTTTTAGGTCATACTTTAAGTACTAGAATTACTAGGACCTGGACATGACATTTTGAGTTGTACAACAAAACCTCTTTTCCCAAAAGATAATTTACATCTTATGGGTGACCTTTTGTTGTGTGTGAAACACCACACTCTCTTTTCCCTAAAGATTACTTATATCTTAAGGGTGACTTTTGGTTGTGTGTGAAACACCACACTTTCTTTTCCCTATAGATAATTTACATCTTGTGGGTGACTTTTTTTTGAAGTGCTAATTAATCACTTCGTTTTTTTTATTATTCACTTTCGTGGATAATTTTCCTGGCATGCCATGTTCATTTGACATGTACATGTGCAGGGTTGCTTTGTTGGGTTTGTCATTACATAGCGAATGCTCACTGTATTGACCGGTTGCATACCAAACATAGCGTTTTCTTTTGTTTGTTTTGGGTGTATTTATATGACACAACTTTAGAAATTTATTCTTATAGGGTCTTGGTTTGTTAATGTAGAGCGAGGGTGCTGTTACATTAACCAGGTGCATACTAAGTCCTATATTTTGTTTTGTAGCAGTAGGAGTTTATTTTGGAGATAGAGTAGGAGTTTGTTTTGAGATGAAGTAGGAGTTTTGTAGGGTTACAGTTCGTTAGTGTAAGGCGAGGGTGCTATTACATTAACCGGTTGCATACTGGATCCTATGTTAGTTTAGTATTTTGATGTAGAGTGGGAGTTTAGTATTTTGATGTGGAGTGGGAGTTTATTTTTTTTGGGATCTTCAACCCAATTTAGATACCTGGATTGGTTTGTTGTTGCAAAGCGAGGGTGCTTATTGCAATAACCGGTTGCATACTAGTCCAGTGTATATTTTTTGATGACACTTGTTATCAACTTATTCTCGATTTGTTATCGACTTATTATCGATTCATTATCGATTTGTTATTAACTTCTTTTAGACTTATTGTAGACTTGTCATCAACTTGTTATCAATTTATTTTTCTTTGAAATTTTAGTATCAGGGTTGTCACTTTATATCATAGGGTTGTCAACACTTAAAAAAAAAAAAAAAAAAAAAAAATTTTTTTTTTTGCTAGAAAAGGGGGAAATGTAACGTACGATTTATATATCGCTCGTTACATATAGCCATAGTTATTATTTTGTAGTAGAAATTCATTTAACTCTTCATATTTTGACATATTACCACAGATTGTTTAAACCTTCACACATTTGACATGTTTGCCATAGATAAATAATTTCAAAATTTAACATAGCTTAACTAGTTACGCGACGTGTCGTGATGTGACGGGAGTTTAATGAAACCACGTGACTTGTTCTTAATTCGATTTTATTAATTTAAATACAAATAGAAATTTGATAGTGGTGTTTTTGGAAATAAAACTATTTATAAGACTTCATTGTTTGTTTATTTTACAAAACTTATTAAATTGCGCTTGGTAGAACTTATCATAGACATTGCCATATTTGAAAAACTAATTACTCTATGCGATCTTGCATAGACTTTGCGTATCTATGATACAAGCAACCTTATTCCTCTATGATCTATGATCTTTCTTTTTCCTGTTTGACAGCCGGCCCACTAATGTGTGTCTTGGCGATTAAAAATATAATTTTGGGGTTTTCTTTGTAAATTTGTTTCAAACTGCTTATTTCCATTTGTAAAGGGCGAGGGCCGCGTCGACCACGA
Source organism: Thymelicus acteon (assembly GCA_951805285.1). NCBI lineage: Eukaryota > Metazoa > Arthropoda > Insecta > Lepidoptera > Hesperiidae > Thymelicus > Thymelicus acteon. Next base: position 11,097,824 of record OX638228.1, read on the forward strand.
TGGGGGCGATGTGTTTTCCTTTTAAAGATTCGTGAAACCGGCATCACCTAGATGACCGCGTGTTTGGTTAGGTTATGGGAGGGCGCTTTTGCCGTGAGTATTGGTTAATTATGGACATTTCTTATTCGAAATGCGTAAAACAAAGCATTTTGCAATGTATTACATGAGGATAACGCGTAGATATTCATTGTTTCAGCTTTTTTCCCTATGGTTTAATTTTCCACCATTAGTTTTCACGATGGGATTTTTTTTTCCCGACCTTATTCCATCCGTTTTCTTGTTTCCCTTAAGCTTCCTATAATTTTTGGACCATGAACAAGGACTAGATATCCTTTTCCTTTATTTCTCCCGGTGTTCTGCTTGAACCCGTGGTTTAGCCGTCACATTTGTGATGTCTTTATAATTATTATTCCACTGTAATCCCCTGATCTACGGATCTCCTTTTTTTTTCTTTTTTTTACTCTGCTTTTCGCGAGTAAGTTTTTTTTGATATAATGGTATTCTTGACCTGCTAGTGTCAATCCATTATCACTTTCCTTATTGAGGGCGAAGTATACCTTCTACCCACTTTTCTTTGGAGCCTGGACTGCGAACTCAAGATGAGGAGACCCTTACCTTGGAGAATACCATCGCAGTGATGAAGCAGCGTTGCGGTCCACTGTTGGGATGGGGATCACATTGAGAGGACGTGCCCTTTTGTGTATAAGTACTTATAAACAGGTACAAGTTTGTGATATTTTTCTACCATACAATACAACTTTTACAAACAATTTAATTTAGAATGTTTAGAATATTTGTAACTTAGTATATTTAATTCTACAGGATTTGTCTGTATTTAGTAACTTTTACTTTTGTGCGTCTCATAACAACTTGATGCCAAGTCTTTGTTTGTTTTGAAGGAATAAAAGATCCTTTGGTACATATAATATTTTATTTCTCTCCTCAGCAAAATATCATGTTTAGTTTATTATGCTTAGCACATTTACTACTTAGATTTTCATACAACACTGAAGTATAAAGCCCGCTTTGAGATTAATAGTCCAATGTTTTATCCGGCTTTGTTATCCGTACTGTGAGGCAGGTGGATGGTCTCCTTGGCGCCCGTATTCTTGGTTTAGTTCTTTTCTTACTTATATTTATTTAGGAGATCATCAGCTCATTATCATCTGAGCAAGGTTCGCCTACTGACGGGTACATTTATTTGGTGGGTTTGTGTTCTATTTATCTTTAGTTTATCTATATATATATTGTAGGCAAACACAACACCCCACTTGTTTTACCACCCCGTACAAATTCCCCGTGGCTACAATGGCTAAAATGCCTACAATGGCACCCAGGAACAGGGACTTGATTTTTTAGACAGGACTGATTTTTTAGACCGACTTGATTTGTTCAGTTCGGACAGACTTGTTAGTTTAGATTTATTTAGATTTATACATGAGTAATTTATACTTGTGTTAATTTTGGTAACATACATATTCAGTGTTGTTATTTTGTTTGTATACATGATATATTGTTGAGACTTATTTGGCTTGGCTAATTATTTGTTTTGGAAGTAAAAGTTGTATGGTATTTTTGTATAATTTCCTTCCTATTTTGTTTATTGAACAATTATTATTGGTGTATACCTACTTATTTTGGTTCAACATAGAAGAGTACTTACTTGTTTTCATTAAAGCTGTGAATCTAGTGTTATTTGAGGAATTTAAAGTTAACTATGTTTGCTATTTGAATTGGTAATATTTGAAATAAAGTTAGAGAGTAATAATAAATTTAGTTTGATAGCATCATTAATTAACATTAAATATTGATTTTGTTGAAGTTTGAAAATATTATAATAGTACTACTGAAAGTTATTCTACTTTCATTTTGAAGTTGTTGGTTAGTAAAGTACATAATTTAGTATAGAAATATTAACTTACAGTTATATAGAATTAAATTAAATACTTGTTATTGTAATAATTTAGTTTGAAGTTTTGTCACTGTTGGTGAATAATCTTGTTCACATTCACATAGTTATTAACATTGGTTAAGATGGAGGGTACAGCCTCTGTTTCTAAGTCTGACAAGGAAACTATAAATATGCCTACAACCAGTCACGAACAAGAACCTGCACCTAATGTGTCTTTTCAAGTGCATGCTCAGACTCAGAATCAGGATGTGTTCTGCTCGGATGATAATATGATAACATTAGATAATGTGACAACAACACCACAATCAAAACTAGTTTCGAATAACAATTCAACTGCCTTAGACTCAACTTTACCTGTTGCTAACTATTATTTGAGAAAACATTTTGACTTTTCAAAACTTAACTTAACTTTTAATGGTAAAACATGTCCAATGGAATTTCTTATTCGATTAGAGGAGTTATTCAGCCCCGTTAGGACTCATGTTAAACCCTAAGTTAGTCGACCGTCCCATGACTATGTTGTCCATGGATATAATTGGCCCATTACCAAAATCTTATTCAGGTTATAAATATATATTGTCAATAGTAGATGTTTTCACAAAATACTGTTGGATTTTTCCTCTCTTTAACGCAACTACACAGTCTGTCATAAAAATATTGCAGAAAGAAATTATTTTAAAATTTGGTTGTCCAAAAATTGTAATATGTGATAATGGTACACAGTTCACTTCAAAACCCTTTAAAGATTTCATTAAGACCTATAATATACCTAAAATATTTTATAATACCTTATATACTCCTCAGAATAACCCAGTAGAGAGATTCAACAAAACTATAGAGACTTGTATTTCATGTTATGTTGAAGCTGACCATCGGACTTGGTCTAGGTACTTACCCCACGTCCAAGCTGCTATTAACAGCACTATTAATTTAGTTACAGGTTATACACCAAATTTTCTTATGTTTGGAAGGGAAATTATTTTAGATGGCTCCTTATATAAATTTTCTTCAATTTCTGATCCTTCAGAATTGGTTATTAGTAGTCGTTCAGACTATTCTTCTTTACTTTCAACTTTGGAAGATATTTTTAGGAAAACAGTGGAAAATTTAGTTAAAAGTTATAGGAAGAATTCTATTTATTATAATGCCAGAAGAAAAAGCATTTCTTATAATGTTGGAGATACTGTATGGAGACGTAACTTCGTGCAATCTAATGCATCTTACTTCTTTTCATCTAAGTTAGCACCTAAATTTATTAAAAGTAAAATTATAGATAAAATTTCTGATAACGTTTATTTATTAAAAGATTTTGATAGGAGTAGTAGAGGTAGATATCATGTAAAAGATATAGTTAAAATTTAATATTTATTTTGTTTATTAGGATGCTCAAAATTATACTTACCAACTTGTTTCCATTTGCTGGCAAAGGTAAAGGTAGCTATGTATGTGGAAGAATATTGCGTGATGTATGAGTGGTGCTACACTAGGAAGGTGATGTATGCTAGGAGACCTAGGTTAGTAAATGTACTTGGAAACTATACTTACCATACTCTACTCATTTTAGAACTCTAAATTTATATAAAGAAAAGAAGTTAGTGCCCACAATGTTATAAGGACTCATATTTGTTATTTAGCCCCAATTTTTTTTTTATCCCCTCACTAATTTATATAATTTATTAGTATTTTTTTTGTCTTGAGGTGGATTTATTTACCTATTTCTAGGTTTTGTTATGTTTTGTTGTACATTATTAGTTAGCTTCTACTTAGAAGTATTTTGTTTAAGCTTAGCATTTATTTAGTTTTTAGGTCATACTTTAAGTACTAGAATTACTAGGACCTGGACATGACATTTTGAGTTGTACAACAAAACCTCTTTTCCCAAAAGATAATTTACATCTTATGGGTGACCTTTTGTTGTGTGTGAAACACCACACTCTCTTTTCCCTAAAGATTACTTATATCTTAAGGGTGACTTTTGGTTGTGTGTGAAACACCACACTTTCTTTTCCCTATAGATAATTTACATCTTGTGGGTGACTTTTTTTTGAAGTGCTAATTAATCACTTCGTTTTTTTTATTATTCACTTTCGTGGATAATTTTCCTGGCATGCCATGTTCATTTGACATGTACATGTGCAGGGTTGCTTTGTTGGGTTTGTCATTACATAGCGAATGCTCACTGTATTGACCGGTTGCATACCAAACATAGCGTTTTCTTTTGTTTGTTTTGGGTGTATTTATATGACACAACTTTAGAAATTTATTCTTATAGGGTCTTGGTTTGTTAATGTAGAGCGAGGGTGCTGTTACATTAACCAGGTGCATACTAAGTCCTATATTTTGTTTTGTAGCAGTAGGAGTTTATTTTGGAGATAGAGTAGGAGTTTGTTTTGAGATGAAGTAGGAGTTTTGTAGGGTTACAGTTCGTTAGTGTAAGGCGAGGGTGCTATTACATTAACCGGTTGCATACTGGATCCTATGTTAGTTTAGTATTTTGATGTAGAGTGGGAGTTTAGTATTTTGATGTGGAGTGGGAGTTTATTTTTTTTGGGATCTTCAACCCAATTTAGATACCTGGATTGGTTTGTTGTTGCAAAGCGAGGGTGCTTATTGCAATAACCGGTTGCATACTAGTCCAGTGTATATTTTTTGATGACACTTGTTATCAACTTATTCTCGATTTGTTATCGACTTATTATCGATTCATTATCGATTTGTTATTAACTTCTTTTAGACTTATTGTAGACTTGTCATCAACTTGTTATCAATTTATTTTTCTTTGAAATTTTAGTATCAGGGTTGTCACTTTATATCATAGGGTTGTCAACACTTAAAAAAAAAAAAAAAAAAAAAAAATTTTTTTTTTTGCTAGAAAAGGGGGAAATGTAACGTACGATTTATATATCGCTCGTTACATATAGCCATAGTTATTATTTTGTAGTAGAAATTCATTTAACTCTTCATATTTTGACATATTACCACAGATTGTTTAAACCTTCACACATTTGACATGTTTGCCATAGATAAATAATTTCAAAATTTAACATAGCTTAACTAGTTACGCGACGTGTCGTGATGTGACGGGAGTTTAATGAAACCACGTGACTTGTTCTTAATTCGATTTTATTAATTTAAATACAAATAGAAATTTGATAGTGGTGTTTTTGGAAATAAAACTATTTATAAGACTTCATTGTTTGTTTATTTTACAAAACTTATTAAATTGCGCTTGGTAGAACTTATCATAGACATTGCCATATTTGAAAAACTAATTACTCTATGCGATCTTGCATAGACTTTGCGTATCTATGATACAAGCAACCTTATTCCTCTATGATCTATGATCTTTCTTTTTCCTGTTTGACAGCCGGCCCACTAATGTGTGTCTTGGCGATTAAAAATATAATTTTGGGGTTTTCTTTGTAAATTTGTTTCAAACTGCTTATTTCCATTTGTAAAGGGCGAGGGCCGCGTCGACCACGATGGGGGCGATGTGTTTTCCTTTTAAAGATTCGTGAAACCGGCATCACCTAGATGACCGCGTGTTTGGTTAGGTTATGGGAGGGCGCTTTTGCCGTGAGTATTGGTTAATTATGGACATTTCTTATTCGAAATGCGTAAAACAAAGCATTTTGCAATGTATTACATGAGGATAACGCGTAGATATTCATTGTTTCAGCTTTTTTCCCTATGGTTTAATTTTCCACCATTAGTTTTCACGATGGGATTTTTTTTTCCCGACCTTATTCCATCCGTTTTCTTGTTTCCCTTAAGCTTCCTATAATTTTTGGACCATGAACAAGGACTAGATATCCTTTTCCTTTATTTCTCCCGGTGTTCTGCTTGAACCCGTGGTTTAGCCGTCACATTTGTGATGTCTTTATAATTATTATTCCACTGTAATCCCCTGATCTACGGATCTCCTTTTTTTTTCTTTTTTTTACTCTGCTTTTCGCGAGTAAGTTTTTTTTGATATAATGGTATTCTTGACCTGCTAGTGTCAATCCATTATCACTTTCCTTATTGAGGGCGAAGTATACCTTCTACCCACTTTTCTTTGGAGCCTGGACTGCGAACTCAAGATGAGGAGACCCTTACCTTGGAGAATACCATCGCAGTGATGAAGCAGCGTTGCGGTCCACTGTTGGGATGGGGATCACATTGAGAGGACGTGCCCTTTTGTGTATAAGTACTTATAAACAGGTACAAGTTTGTGATATTTTTCTACCATACAATACAACTTTTACAAACAATTTAATTTAGAATGTTTAGAATATTTGTAACTTAGTATATTTAATTCTACAGGATTTGTCTGTATTTAGTAACTTTTACTTTTGTGCGTCTCATAACAACTTGATGCCAAGTCTTTGTTTGTTTTGAAGGAATAAAAGATCCTTTGGTACATATAATATTTTATTTCTCTCCTCAGCAAAATATCATGTTTAGTTTATTATGCTTAGCACATTTACTACTTAGATTTTCATACAACACTGAAGTATAAAGCCCGCTTTGAGATTAATAGTCCAATGTTTTATCCGGCTTTGTTATCCGTACTGTGAGGCAGGTGGATGGTCTCCTTGGCGCCCGTATTCTTGGTTTAGTTCTTTTCTTACTTATATTTATTTAGGAGATCATCAGCTCATTATCATCTGAGCAAGGTTCGCCTACTGACGGGTACATTTATTTGGTGGGTTTGTGTTCTATTTATCTTTAGTTTATCTATATATATATTGTAGGCAAACACAACACCCCACTTGTTTTACCACCCCGTACAAATTCCCCGTGGCTACAATGGCTACAATGCCTACAGTACCTAGCTTTTATTTACTATGTTACTTTTACTTGCAACTATTACAGTACAGTAATTACTGTAACAATTTAATTTCCTTTGCATAGATATGAACATACAGATAAGCATGAAGTAGGTGGCAACAGTTGAAGATAATTTACAGAATTGTGTAACCAAAGGAGACTGGCCAGATTAAGCCCAATTAATATGACTGTGGACAAAAACCAGATATATCCCAAAAATTTTTTATTTAAAATTATTACATTTTTTACCTGAAAATTAATCACTGGCGAACTTCGTATCGTCCAACTATTTTTATTTTTTAAAATAAAAGTAGCCTAAGTTACTTCTTGTTACATCAGCTATTTCAGAGATTAGCCGGAACAAACAGACAGACTAACAGACAGACAGATATTGTAAAAAATGTTGTTTTGGTATATGTACCTTGTTGCATAATAAATTAGCACTTAGTAAATTAGCTTAGTAAATTAGCACTTAGTAAAAAATGGTTATTTTAATATTACAAACAGACACTACAATTTTATTTATTTGTATAGATTTAACAATTATTACCTAATATTATCTCTTCACATCATTCTGTCTTAAAGATTAGTGTCCAGCAGCATTTGGGCGGGATTGTCCTACTTTCAGGCTATCTATCTTGCTGTCCCCAGAGAGAACAAAAAAGTTCTACTTTTCCAAACACTTTCCTACTTAGTTGTCTAAATCAAATTCATATAAACTTGGTTGTGTTACACTGTTTGTATCCCTTACTAATACTCCAGTCACATTTGGTTTGGACTCAATGTAAAGAAACTATTAAAATTCCTTTATAGGGTTTTCGCCAAGCACTTTTTATTTCGCACACCTAATAACTATTATAGAACTAAATAATCATTATAATGTTTTTGGCATCTTCATTATTTTACTATTCACATATAACAACATACTTTCGATGCTCATGATACAGAATCTTTATGAAACAGTATTTAAAAATTTGCTTGTATTATAAAAATGTAAAATGTAATTTTTGTTATGTAACGCTTATAATACTAACAGTACTTAGAAATTGTCATAATATTTATTAACACTTATTTACTGGAAATAAAATATTTGTATATTTTCTATTTCTATACTAAGAGAAAACAAGGTAAAAACCAAACAATCTTAAAGCAATTTTCATCACTGAATAACTTACGCTCTCCCATCAGTAATTACTTGAAGCAACTTCAAATCTTTTAACAAAAATAAAATTATTTAAGGTCTCCCTGCCTCTGACTATATATAGAAATGACTGTGAAAATCTCACAGCTATAATAGCGCTTACATGCTTTGCAACTTGGTTATATTATTTTTCGAAATACAGATTATACAGATATTTTATTCCACCTAATATGCATGAGCATAAAATTATTTATAAGAAATGAAACAAAGCCGAATAACATTTTATTCATGTTTATGTGTTTTACAACAGACTAGGTATATCGATTCCATATGTTATTTTGCAAAATAACTAAAATAGTATTTGAAAGATCGAATTTATAAAAAGTGGAACGAACGCGTCTTGCCGGTCTTGCCAGGTAATCTTATTTCAATGCTACCAACATTATACTGAACTGCAGATTTAGCTCAAACGCACTATATTACGACAAAAAGTTTCATGCACCTGTTTGTTTGTGGTTGTTAGGTTTGTTTACATTGAATCCAAAACCGAATGTGAATAGAGTAGTCAATACTTACTGTGACCTTTTTATTTACTCTGAGCACATATCCGATTTTTTTGTATTCTCTACTTTTTGTGAAGAAATTATTTACTGTTTTTTTTTGTATATATACATACAAAATTCCATAGGCGTCCCGCTTTGACACGAAACAAAAATGGTCACTTTAAACTTACCCTCTTCATCATCATCTTCTGCGCGCGCGGCGAGTAAGGTCGCGAGCAGCGTCTCATCATTCGCGTCTCTCTCCAGCCGCTCATCTTCAACGTGGTTCTGCAAAGCAGCCTCCACTGCGCGCTGAACCAGCCTCAACCCAGGCCATGGGACCCGCCTCGCTAAAGCACAAGCTACCACAGTTCGCTCACACGTGCCCCACTGTTCGAAGATCCCGGCCACACCCCCCAGCTGCTCGTAAAACGTGCCGTTCATCTCGCCAACACCATATCAATACCAGAATTTTAGATTTGTTTGGGTACTACACGTCAAATGTATGACAGCTGATTTCTGGGGGCCTACGGTGCTATCGTTCGCGAGTCCGGCAGCGGGCTCGTGGCGGCGGCGGCAAAAGACTCCACTGACGTGTTAGAGGCCCGATATTTGCATTAAATTTGCAGGTAGAATAAAAACAACAATTATTCCAATTCGACGAGCAGTCAAATTATCAAATTCCAAAATGGCCGACCACAGACTACTGAATTAGGGAAGGAACATAGAGTACTTAAAAACTAGAAGCAAGGTGGCAAAAAGCATGAAATATGTTTAAAATTAAACTTAAAAATTTCAAGGAGAAATGAAAGTAATAAAGTTATAGGAAATTTAACTATTTAAAGTTCAATACAATATTATAGCAGTGTAGATAGTGTTATTTGTATTATTAAGAAAATATGTGTGCAACAATAGATGGCATTGTTTACAATTTTACAAACTAAATTGTTGCTTATTTTTTTAATTATTACCGCTCATTTACACGCGCGTGTCGCGGACCGTCTCGTGGCGCGTCCGTAAGCCACGCCCCCTACGCGCGTGTGAACACCGCGCGAGCGCTCGCGCGAGCTCCGTTGGCGCGCGCATACAAAACCGCTCCCGACGCGAGCCCTGCGAGCGCGAGACGCGCCGCGGTCTGGTCCGCGAGCGCCCTGTTCACACGCGCGCGTATGCGCGCGTCTCGCGGATTGTCTCGTGGCTCGCGCGCGCGTGTAAATGGGGTATTACAACTCAAGTCATACACAAATTGTTCTAAAATGCAATTTTCATAATAGGTTGTACAATTTAGCTTAGCTTGTGTCACATCCTAAAATTTTATTTTGTTTGTTGTTGTTATTTAATGTTGTTTGTTGTTTATTAACGTAACAACGAATACTGCTGTATACGTACCGTAAATGTAAAAAAGTTTTCATAGCTATTCGACGCTAGATGGCAGTAATAAGAAGTGATTGAATTTTTGTCGATTTAAATAAATTAAAGCACATGATTTTTCTGCGCCCAAAAATAGAGTGGGCACCTAAATGGATGTAAGAAGACAAATGAATCATGAGCAAACAGCTCAAGCCGGATTCCAAAAAACCAGAAAGGACTCGCTGACAATAGGTAGGTAGTAGGTATTAGGTCCAGGCTCATTGAACGAGTAAAAGCCTGGTAGTAATCATTTAACAATTGTGTAATTAGTAAACATCAATCACTTTCATAAGGTGATTGGAATACGCTCGAAAATGCAAGACAATTTTTTCAAGTTTTTCGGTTGACAAAATATTTCTCCTCGGTTGCACAATTAGACAGTGGTCATACCGATCAGCCCCAAACTGACGATCACAATGGCATGGTCTTTGGGTTTTTGCAAACAGCTAAGGTGGTCATGTTGTACAATGTCTTAAGCTGATATGGGAAAGTATTGTAACATTTGAATATTTTTTATCGATTGCCTCCCAGGCAGCGTTGCATTGCATTGCATTGGTGCATGCACATACAGATTAGGTACTTAGTCTCACCTGTCATTTTGAAGGTAAATAATCTCTTGGTATTTTTTATTTATGTGTGCAGTATAGAGTATGGATGTATGGAGACATTAGATACACCAAAGCCATCACCGATGCAGTGTTGACCAAGAAAGAAGAAAAAAATAATTGACTACGTCTCGTAGTCGGAACACGACGAGTTGTTTGTCGGCTGACTATGATCCAAGATGGTGGTACCTATCACAGAATAGATAATAGCCAGCTAAGCGAGCTTCACGGAAAGATATTTATTTATTTACTAGCTGACCCGGCGAACTTTGTATCGCCTAACAATTTTTTTTTTCTAAAATAAAAGTTACCTAAGTTACTCCTTGTTACATCAGCTATCTGCCAGTGAAAGTCCCGTCAAAATTGGTCCAGCCATTTCAGAGATTACCCGGAACAAACAGACAGACAGACAAAAATTGTAAAAAATGTTGTTTTGGTATATGTACCGTGTAGGGTGACATGGTAAACAGTGAACCACTAAAAGTTTAAACATTTATAAATCCACCGTATGTGAATGTAATTAAGAACTATTGACTTGAGACGAAAGGAAATTTATTAAACTTGTGTTTTGCATATCAATTTCAGCACCAATTCTAATAGTTTATTATTAATATTGGTTTTTTTAAAAGATGGCGAATGGTTCACTGTATACCAGTATAAGTACACAGTGAATTGAGGGGTGAGTCGACAGTGGACCAATGTGTATACAGTGAACCATCACTTTAATTACCTACCTTTATCGCATATTTAAAAATATTTGTTGATAGAAATGTCGTTAAATAAAACAGTAATGTAGTATTTACTAATTTAATATTTGTATTCGTCAGCAACAACCACATAAAAACAGTACAAAACAAACTAGTGTGTTCAAATTTAACTTATAAATCTAATTAGGAACACTGAAAAAAAAAGCTAAAACTTGGCTCTTTATATTCTACATTACAATTAACAGTGTTTAAGAATATTACCTGTCTTTTAATCAAATTTTAAAATAATTAAAGCTTCTTATAACAGTTACCACCAAAAAAAATTAAAAAAAATTATATGACCCCTTGTAATGTAATCCAACATTATCTTGAGTCTCGTGTTTTTTTTTTTCACATATCTTCTCACAGTTAAATATTCTTGTGCTGCTTTGTGTATACTCATTTCGTTCTTTACAAGATCTACAGCTTTTTTCATATATTTTGCACCATGTCCGCCAATTTAACGGTAACTGTTGTAGTTCGACCTATTCTAAAACAAAAATATTATTATTATTAGTATTATATCTTCTATTAACGCCTTTCTTGTTTATTACAATCACAGTTGAAAGTTTATGCATAAATTGTATCGGACATAATTAATACATTGATTGGTACACAGTGTACGATGGTTCACTGTGTACCCTACGATTTTGATCCACTGTGTGCAGACACCACTTTTTAACCTATATGGTTACATAACTATTAAACATACCAAATTCAAAGGATATTTATATATCTAAATTATTAAGGAATAGTTAATTTACACATGGAAATAGTGCAATATAATGTAACTAAATATATAACGATTCTATAAAGAAAATAAATGAAAACACGTGTACTTACTTTTTTTGGCTCCAAGAACAAAACTATGTATTGTACAACCGTTACGGGTGGGAGCGCGCCGTCGATTGGGGAGTGCGGGAGGTGGTTGAAGGCAAATTGTTTCGCGTTTGCAGTACGGTTTGGCAACGACGCGTTTTTGGGATATGGGTGGTGGTGCACTGTGTACTACTGGGCCACTGTTTACCATCTGACCCTATACATCCAAATGTATTTAGTAAAAAGCGGTTATTTTAATATTACAAACAGACACTCCAATTTTATTTATTTGTATAGATACAGATGTATAGATTTATTTTATTTCTTTTATTTATTTAAAAATACGTACTTCGTACTGTAAGATTCAAATAAATTCATACTAATTTGCAATTTGCAAAGTTACTGACCTAAAAAAAAATAATTTAAAATGCACTCCGGGAGTGCCGACAGAAGTGAAAACGAGTGTATTTTTTGAATCGTCAGGAAATATTTTATTATGCAGCAAATACTTTTAAATGAAGTGTTTTTTTATTCATTACATTTTTAGTGAGTGGCTGCCAACGCCTCGTAAAGTATATAAATGTAAACTAAAATATTGCCTAAAGAAGTTTTCACTTTAAAAATAACTAAATATCTGAAAGTTGTTACTTAAAACTTTTTTAAAAGTTTTCCGAGCTTTCTTGATTAAAGATTTCTTTTGTGATTAAAGTCAAAGTTTCACGCATTCACTGATTAATAAGTACAAAACTTAAAAGTTAGGTATATTTAAAAGCAATCCAATCTCACCAAAATAGCAATTATTATTATTATTATTAGTTCTAGTAACTTCGATATCGAAAGCAATCAATCTCAGGTCGCTATTATCAGTGCTCCGTAAAATCCAGACGCGCTTATGGCGGGCTTATTATTTTACTGCGTCATAAATTACAAGCTTACAGACTTACAGTGCTTTACAGCGCTTGCCGATTCCGCCTGGCGGGTCTGGAGTACCTCTTAAATACTTTATCTGGTGTTATCCGGATTTTCTATGTAAATCATAGTATTAGCTTTTACCAATATGAATTTGAAAGTAAGGGTATGCCATATTAATACTAAAATCTCACAAATAAACTCAGATGTTGCCGCGATTATTTTGTTGTAAGATTAAGGAGGTAGGTACCAATTACGGTTAATTTTGGGAAAATGACTTAACAGAGGTAATGGTATTTAGGGAGCACTCAATAATAAATTTAATTTGGTAGGTACCCAATATGTGACGATATTATACTTATTATCAGTAGGACAATTTTTCACTTAACCACTTATAAAAAGCAATTTTTTTAGACCAGAATAATTGCAATGATGCTTTCTAACAGTATAAAGACAATAGCCATGTATTGTCGTTGGAGAAAGTAAAATTCGCAAGAAATGGGTCGATTGTACTAACGGTTCAACCCTTTGTATAAATTGCGAAAATGGGAACAATACGCGATGAAATTATACAATTTGCATGTTCTTCATTTTTCGAGACAATTGAGTCGGTCGAAACCTTTTGAGATAGACGTATACAAAGTCAACCCAATTTCATGGTCCCGAAGGAATTTTTCGATTGTACGGAAAATGTGGCTTCATCGTTTTATCTTTGGGTAAACGTAAAATCAACTGTAATTTGTAAAATTGGCCCAAGATTTTTCTGTTCACTATATAGCTGTAGGTACCTACTTCTATTTCAAAATTTGCAATTTGATTATTCAGAAAAATCTTATTTTTGGTAACCCTTTATCCACCGCACGATTGCAATAGTGGGGCCATTTTGTCCCGTTGACATATTCTGAGATCGATCGGTTTGACTTTCTTTTAATACGAGTTAGATATTTATTTGTTGTCTACCAGATGTTATTTACCTATTACTTACCTTTTATTATTTATTATTACTTTATATATAACTACTTAATAATGATGCCAGAGGGGCGGAAGTTAGAGGAGGCCTATGTCCAGCAGTGCACTTTCAAAGACTGATGGATAGGTGGAATAAAAATGCAAGGGAGCTGAAAAATATTTTCTTCCAATGTCCTTAAGTAGATTAGATACGCTGATTAGTTATTTATTAGATTTTTTTACCTGAAAACATTTCAAACGAATAACCAATAATTTATATTACCTATACTTAATAATATAAAGCGAAAAGGAAATGACAAATTTTCACGCGTATATGCACTTTTATCACCCAAATAATATAATTGCATGTCCAGTGTGCATTTACAAAACGCATCGTAGCGTTAACGGGGAAGCAACTGTCGCGTCTTTATTTGCGTATTGTGTGCAACTTCCGGGCGCCATTTTGTGTCTTAATAATGTCCAGCTCGGTGGTCGACATTGTCCCACAGACAGTAAAGGGTTAATACTCTAAGTCAGCTTTGAGTGAGACGGATCTTTTTATTATACATATATTTTTCACTATCATTGTGTAACTCGTTCTGTCCTTATCTTTAGACAGGTATAATATTTTAAATAATGAGTACAATTCCTAGTCCTTAAGAACTACATGAAGGATTTAGTTATTGTAGAATAGAATAATTTATTCTAATAACTTAAAACTTCTATAACTTTAGTGCAGTATAGTCAGACATCTTTATTTTTCTGGACAATCTTTAAATGTCTGTAACATTTACAAGAAAATGTGGTGCAGTATTTAAATTAATAAACCTTTAAATAACAAATCTTCTCTATTGTCCTTAATAGTATTGTTTGAAGCGCAGGCTTCTGCAAGCTAAAAGCTTTGCAAGGATTATACGGTACAAGTGAGAAAGCCCTATGCAAATAGAGAATTCCTTGATTGTACTGTAACAGGTTTTGGGAATAGATCCTGCAGCCAACGTGTTAGAATTCAATAGTTACCCAGCTAATAAGTACATAGGTAACCAATTTAAGAGACACTTAGTAAATACGAGCTAATTCTAGGTAGGACGTAACTTACTTTTTATTTATTTTGTTTTGCATTAAGTTATTCAATATAGATTAAAACGTTACCAATAAAATACATTGCACTGACCGATGTGTAAAATAAATGCTCTGCCTATAATACAACGTCAATACGTATTTTTCCGTTCAACCCTACAGCGCGGCGTTATATGGGCACAAATGTCCCATTATATGCGGAAGGGTTCCTCAAATGACAGGCGCGTGGCTAACCGCTATGTGTGCAAAAAAAGGCTGCAAGGAAATGTATTTCACATTGGTGTTGAAATAAGTTACAAATTAAATATAGCAAGTCTATCACAGCTGTATCCACAGATTTGAGATATGTTCCGTAATTTGACACCGTTTCACGCTATCACACGTTTATTTAAAAAAAGGTACCGGTGCAAGATCGAAAATTATCAGTAAAACTATTTTTTCTGCAAATTTTCAATGTTTCGGATTAATCATAACATAAACCTATCTTTGGATTTTCATAAGAACTCTTATAATAGGTGCGCAAGTTTCAAGTTAGTCATATTTTCACATAATATTCATCCAAATCCTCAAATGAGTGCTGCCCAAAACACATTTGATGGGTTAAGTGGTGCGTCGGCTTTAACCAAACATATTCTAAGTAGAGAGCCCATGGAGGATAGAGGTAAAGAGCCCAACATCACATACATTGATAGTTATCATATCAATTTAATCAATGCACTAGTGAGATGTACCTATATACGGCACACATTGCATACAAAATAATATCTTTTATTATTTTTATAGTTCACTAACTGACCCCGCGAACTTCGTATCGCCTAACAATCAATGAATGTAGTGTTACTTTTAACTAATCTTTTTGGCAGGCAACAAATTAGATATCATTAAATCCCATCTCCCTCTCTCTCTGTCTCCCCTCCCCCTCCCTCTCCCTCTGCTATTCTGTCAATCGCGCTAACTTTCAGACGACTGACAGTTATAAAATAGAAAAAATATGTTGTTAAGGTAACATTAGAGAAGTTAATATGGTCGCTGAGATTACTTATTTTTTAAAATTTTCTGCGCAACTTTATTATTTTTTTCTTACATAAGATCCTTCTCCTGACAATAACAAACACAACAAAAAAATAATTAGCGAAATCGGTCCAGCCGTTAATGCGTGACTCCTATGCGTTCATGCGATTATATAGATACAAAAACAAATATGTACCTATGTATTTATTAAATAAATAAATATTTTTAACCATACTATATCTACATACACGCACAACAGTTACACTGGCGACAAGATTTTAAAAGAACAGTGTCAATAATTACACAAATACAATATTACTTTGTCACATCGCAAAGACAAAGCGATCCCGTTAGGATTTACCACAGGTAGCTGGTACAACCCTTCTTTACACCCTTCAATAAAGGACAATAGGCTAAGCCCCGCCCACACTCGGCGATGACGACCACCAAGCATTTGTCACCCTCAATTGTATCTAAGACACTTTAATAAACGCACGTTCCTCAAGTTATAGAAAGATGGCTCTTTGGACTCCATATTCTGAAGAAGCGTTAGATCTTTCTAAAGTCACAGTCAAAAGAGAAAGAAAGTCACCAGTTCGTGATATAGTTCCTGAATATTATCCACACAATTCACCGAGTTTGGAAGCCGTGAGACCGTATCATCCTTTATCCATGTACCCCGAGCAAAGTGTTCCAGTGTCGCAGATATCTCCGGATTCATTTGGAAACGCTTGGTCTCCGTCGTATCGAAAGAGCGCCCAATCGCCAGAGTCAACAGAGTCATTCGAAGTTGACTCCTTGTCGGATGACGTGGAATATCAAGCGTTTGAGAGAGATGCGTTGAGAGCAATGGCTGAGAAAAATGGCGGGGCATTGCTGGGAAATAACCCACGGATGCGGCGAGCAGTTCAAACTACGCAAGCAGCAGACGATTCGTACAGGAAGCAGAGGGAAAGAAACAATTATGCAGCGAAGCAAAGTAGAGACCGACGGAAGCTTCGCGAAGTCCGTCTCGCTTTTCAAGTTACTTTCCTTAAGAAAAAGCTAGCAGATTTACGAACGAGACTCGAAGAACGAACTTGTGTTCGTTGCAAATATCAATGAATCCAAAGACTACTTAATGTAAAAGCTAAGTGTGGTGCAACCTTTATTTATTCGAAGTGTGAAGTGTAAAGTAAAATTGTCTGTCGTTGTAAATAAAATGTACTTAATTTTAAAATCAATACTTTATTGAACGTCAATTATAAATTATTGCAGTAGATTTAAGGACTGTTTGGGAATTAAGTTAGTAATTTTTTTAATGCAACTGTGTGCCATTCCTAACGTATGAAATCTTAATTTTGTGTCATATTTAATGTTTTTGTAATTTGTAACGACTTGTGGGACTTGCGCAAATAGATAATATAAAACTCATAAAACGTGTTTGTTAATAAATTAGACGTAATAATGAAACACATAAATAAAATTACTTATATGTTAAACGAGTTGTATTTTTTTCCTAATAATTTTCCATAAAAAAAATTTCAGTCAATGAAGTACATAGTCTACACCAGCTATACCCAACGTGCGGCCCGCCACGCTCTTGTAGTTGGCCCATCTGTGGTTGCTTTATTTTATCCTAATAATCGCGAAAACCTAAGAAATCAATTCCAATTTTTTTTTCATTTCTTTGTTTTGCGGCCCGCGACAGCATAACTAAACTGTGGCCCGTATGAAAAAAAAGTTGATTACCACTGGTCTGGACTCTAGGTCCTATTTCTTATTTTTAACCGACTTCAAAAAAGGAGGAGGTTCTTAATTCGACTGTATTTTTTTTTATGTTTGTTACCTCAGAACTTTCGACTGGGTGAACCGATTTTGTTGATTGTTTTTTTAAACGAAAGCTGGTGCTTGTCATGTGGTCTCACTTAAATTTTATTGAGATCTGACTATGGCATCCATGAGAAAACCATATAAGTCTTAAATTTGCATTAAGTATGTGCACGATAAATGGACGAATAACTCAATATCACGCTAACCGATTTCGATGATTCTTTTTTTAATCGAAAGCAGGTGCTCTTCATGTGGTCTCACATAAATTTGAACGAGATCTGACAAGTAGTTTTTGAGTAATTTTGAAGTCGGTTATTTTTCGTTAGTAAAATTTTGATTATCTTTTCGTACTTATAGATACATTTATACATGTCTTTGTATAAATGAACGAATGCAGGCGGACTACCAACCCTATCTTTTAGTATTAAGTATTAAAAAACTTCAACTAAACACATAATATTTTGTTGTTGTGTTATTTAACACGCATGTTTGCTGCTCTCCTATTGGCTACAAGGCATTCGTGCGCCGGCGCAGGTCACGCCCATTGCGTCATATTCCTATACAATACGATGAAAGCATTTATTTATATTTTCTACTCTTTTATTAAATACAATTTAAAGGATCCAATAATATTTTTTATACTTATCCCTGCATTAGTAATGCAAATAAAGTTAATAAATAGTTTTATATAAGTTCCTATAGCTATCTTCGAGCGAACTATGTAGGTAAGTAGTTCAAATTGACTACTAGTAGTTGCATGCTGGTTAAATATTTATTTTTTTGTAAAGCGCAAAATTAAATATATTTTCTATATTATTTTTGATTTTTTTATTGTAGTATAGTAAAAGTACCTACATATTAATATCTTTATATACCTACATTGACAAACGGGCCGGTACCTATCATTAAAACACCGTTATTAACTACAAACTTTAACAGTACGTAGTCTGTTGCAATTGAATGTGTAAATAAACGATTTATCTTGCGTTCATTGGTTAATATTAAACGGTAGATAAATATTTGAGTAAGCTGTTGCTATCTTAACAGAGATTAGTTGATTACTTACAGTTAAGTGAGCCTCATTCAACGAAATGGCTAAAAGTGAACTTTTTTGTCATCCATTAGATATTAAACAAACATTATCAATTAATAATTTATTCCTTAATGGGTCTAGTTGTCAAGTCATTAGGTAGGTACGGAATGGAAGAGACAGATCTCTACTATTCGGGATATAGCTCAGCGTTCTTCGACAAAAGAGACCTACTTATTTGTTATGAGACTGTTATTGCTCCATTAATAGGGTAGGTTTTGAAAGTTGAGAAAACAAAATATTAAACAGTAGGTACGTTTAATTAATTATAAATACCTACAATTAATTATCTACGCCTCAACTCAGAGTCACTAATTGTTACTTAAATCGGTCCTTAGTACAGAATCACAATACAAATTCTGTACTAAGGAGCGATTTAAGTAACCGTTAGTGACTCTGAGTTGGGGCGATAGGTAATGTTATACCTATCTATATGTAAATATTACCTACTGTATACATTCATAATAATTTCTTGGACTTATTTTCTTGTATTATATTAAATATCAATATCGATCTAACCCTCTAAGCACGTGGCAAAAAGATAACAATTCAGATGTGAAAGGTAAAAGATAACAATTAGATAAAGGGTTATTGTGGTTGTCCCATTCATTGTGACATAGTCACCGGCTGATGTGTGCACGAGGCTCTGTTATTCTTCACACCACAATCTAAGATAAATAATTGTCTACAACATACACAATCTTGTACAAAATTGTCGTGATAATTGACAATTACGGATGAAATGAAAGTCCCGTTGATAGATATCTCGATTGCTGCTCTTAAATAGAATCACGTAATAATATATTAAATTTTAAATAAATCTCAACTATCTAATCGTTTTATTACATTTCTTGGGATGAATATTGGATTATTATAAGTATCTAAACAAAACAAGTTAATAGTTTAAAAACTAAATAAACGGTTTTAAAATGCCAATGTAAGAACACGGACCTGAAAGAAAGACAGACGTAACCTCGTCTAATCGAGAGTGAAGCATAGCAATGGCCGCCAGCTTACCATGTGTGCGTAATTTTTGATTCGCGATTGAATCAGTATGGTGTCAATGTGTGGGTGTGTGTACTTGTACAAATAGAGAGTTGGTATTACCATGGGTGCTTCACTGAATTTATTGTTGGGATTACGTCCGTGTTTTTTTTAGGTCCGTGTGTAAGAACTAAAGAAAACAAATTGGGACCTTGGATTTAACTGTTAAGGAGTTTACTGGAGCCAACCCTATCATATAAGTGTATTGTCATCGGAATCATAGCTGCATAATGCTATTAATAATAATTTCTACTTCGTGGGATGAAAAGAAGTTCTAATTTAGCTTGCAAGATTTGACGCAACCAAGGCTAGCTAAATAATTAAAACCGTTCAATATGTTAGGTAAGTGAAGGTCCTGTGTGTTTTTAAATCAGTTCGCGCACTCAAAATTTACAAAAAAAACTTTTCGCATTTTAATGCATATCTAAATAATAATGTATGATTACTTTTTAGGAAAACAATATCAATTATATTATTTTAAAGTTTATGTACATATATAACTACATGAAAAGATTAAAACGGATTATAAAAATTTAGAAATATTACGGTGAAGTATGTAATGAATATGTGTAAGAAGTACAATAAAATCACAATTGCTGCGATTCCCCATTATGTAACATAGCGATCGATATTACATAACGGATTGCAGGGGTTGCGTGGACCCCTGCTTCGCACCCTCGCTCTTGCACCCCTGCAAAAGGCACGTGGGGTACGAATTATCCTCGAATTCATTAGGTGTAGGGTCCTACCTAGGTACTGCTTGCTATTAGATGAAATAAATATATTGAGAGCACAAATATATTTTATTGTGAATATAAAAATCTTCATTAGTTTAACTTTAACCATTTTAATTAATTTGAAATAAATTAAAAAAACGCATTTTTTTGAATAAAGAAACTAAATTATTATTTATATTTATTACTTATAGCGTTATAAGTGTAAATCCGGCGACAATCGATACTTCTTCTAACGCTTCCCGCCCACGTCCGATAATCGGTGACCGCTTTTTTGTAGGAGAAAAATAGAACGTACTGATAGCAATAGTCGGTCAAAAAGTCGGTCAGAAATAATATGGAAGAAAAAATCGGCCCAATTATCGGTCCTACAAAAACACTGACGTGGGCGGGAAGCGTAAAAGACCTAGGTACTTTAAACCAACCGTGCATCATTTAAAGAACCTCGCGCTTACAAGAACGAAATATGACACAATTTAAAATCCATTAGACATCGGTACCCGTGTGTAAGATTCACCAACTTATCTCCAAGTAGTGTCTCACGAAACTTCAGTTTTAAGAAAGCCAACAACCAAACAAGACCGTTAGCTCAACAGGGTTCTAGGAAAATATTTGCATTGTAGAGACAAACAAAAGTGGACAGGCCCTATCTTAATCCGTGAAAGCCGGTTTCACAATTTGCATATTGTACAGTTAAGTTACAGATGAAAGGAATATGGTATCAAAAATAAGCGGATTAAATCTGATTCTGTTTCTGGTGAAAGCCAATAGTTTTGTCACGGTCTTTGAAACGGTTGCTTGCAGGCTGAGACTTGAGCAAAGCTTTACAATGAACTAAAGACAAATTGTTGTATTTTTCTCTCGTACCTACATACATACAAAAACGGTTGCCTATTTATTTTTACGTTACGTTATTTTTAGGTTTAGTATTATTTTTTATTGCTGACCACATTTATAAAGTTAGGAAACTTTAAATATATATTTAGGAGATATAAGTATTAATTACTTGTTTTGTTGTATAGATAGGTACTACTACACAACAAAGAACAACAACAACATTAGTACATACTACATGCGGTATCCAACATATAAAATCTCAATCAGATAATTACAATAATATTTTTATTTTATTGTCTTCGTTAGTGGGCAAGAATCTTTTGCAACTCTTTTTTACTCTAATTCCTTTGTCCAATTATATAACAATATAACACTCATCTCGCATATTCCTTTAGAGGTCTTCATCTAACTGTATTAGAAGATAAATTGATCAATCAACGGGTTGACAGCGGCGGCTCATTCAACCCTCCGTTGTCATTTGAGAGTAACGGAATCACAGGGCGTGGACTCGGTTATTTGTATGGCGACTTTGCGGAAAGTAGCGAAGATTAATGAAGTGTGGATGCCACACAGACAGCAGGAAGTGGAAGTATTTGTGCATAGTAAGTAACCATTCAACAGTAAACATTTAACGGTTGTAAATATTTAAATTTAACTAGAAAAGTGTTTTGGATAAACTTGTTTATTCTCCTATTAAATCATGCCTAAGTTTAGTTTATATGAATTACAAACAAAGAATCATTGACTTATTATTACCAAACAATGAAAAAACTTACGCCCCAACTCAGAGTCACTAACGGTTACTTTAATCGCTCCTTAGTAAAGAATCACCATAAAAATTTTGTAGTAATAATTTAATAAACGCACTTTGGATCTTGGATTAATAAACGCATTTTGGATTAATAAACGCACCTTCTTTTCATAAATTTTTTGTTATTTAGAAGAACGTCCAAGACAATTCGTATCAGAGGGCAATACCTAGATGTGTCTTGACTTTAAGCCAACCATTTACTTGCTGTATCTGCTACTTATTTAGGTAGTAGATTTCAACCCACCTGGCTAGCTACCACCTTTCTTCTAAAGTCGACCGATAGAATTTTGGTTCCTGTACCTGATAGTAGAGCCAAAAATAAGAACTCTATCGGCGTCGGTGACCAATTATCTATAGTCAATTAGCTCGTCTGTTCGTTTGTAGAATAGTTACAAAAATAAAACTATTTCTTCTATCAAAACGGTCTACCTCTGAGAATGAGTTTGCAAAACAAGGTCTAGCCAACTTTTTACATTCATTGACATAGTTATTCCGAAATCCGAAATAATGAAGACTAGAAATCGCACTAACCTCCACCGTAACTATTTTAATCTCCTATAATTCTCGGGCGGTATTTTATTGCAAGGTATTACAATCATAAAACAATTTGGGATTGCAAATTTTAGGTAGAAAATATTAAAAAAGAAAAGATCCGCTTTAATACGCCATAAAGGTGTAACTGGTATAAGATAGTATTTAAAATATCCTCGGGCCTTGAAGAACGAGGTGTACCCATGCGGCCATGGTGGTTTGATAAGAGAGCAATTTACGAATTGTAGTATAACAATAACGTAATTCTAAAAACACTCGCATGGATCAATATCTCAGACAGCAATATAATGTACGGAGATTTAAATGGCTCGAATGTAGGCACCTATATAAAAGCAATTAAAAAGAAGATACGAGAAGGAAGTTCCCTAAGTTTTTATCGAAGTAATTAGTACAGAACCACGTATTTCCTGATAATATTAAAGAATAGGAACGGATATTAAAATCAGTGAAAATTTTAAGAGTACCTAGGTACCTAGGTAACCTTAGTCCTTCATGCTCTAATAATCATGGGGTGCATTACAGATAGGTATGTATTGCAAAATAGAATTAGGAAGGTAGTTTCTGCCTAGTACCCGCGGAAGAATGTTTCAAAAAACGAAAACACAAACATACATGACATACAGTGGCGTAGCGAGCCCTATGGAGGCCCCATATCAATTTTTGTTGTGGGGCCCCCTCAAGGTAGGAAGCCAACTGTACTGGTCGTAGGCCGCTGGCGAGATTTTTTTGGGAGTGTTAGTGGGGGCCCCTATACGGTGGGGGCCCCGTATAATTGATACGGCAGATACGGCGGTAGCTACGCCCCTGATGACATATAAATATTGCCGATAAACTGGCTTGCAGTCTGGCAGACATGTAAATGTGAAACATGTACACTCATTTGTTGGAAATAAATAAATAAAAAAAAACCCAAATCATCCCATACAACCGGGATAAAATCTATCCTATGTCCTGATCCGAGACATGAACTTTCCGTATTCCACGTTGCGAGCAACGTTTAGCGCGCATGGAAATATCTACAAATATACAAACATGTTCATAAGCTTTTACATTTATGATATTAGTAGGATAGCCCAATAGAAAGAAGGATTTGAATGTACTAAAATCAACCTACAGGAAGAAATATTCATTAGTTGATGCATAAACCTTGGTAAAAATGCTTACGCTAAAAGAAAAACCTCTCTACTGGCTTTGGATGGTTGTAACAAACAATAATGAAATGACAAATTTGCCAATCTACTATACCTGGTCTCATGGCCGTAGCTGGGGGGGGGGGGGCATTGTGGGGCAATGCCCTACCTTAAAATCACAATGCCCTACCTTAAAAATACCAAAAACTAAGATAAATTATTATAATTAAATTGTTTATTCATAGTTTGAGATAAAAAGAATTGTAGCGATAGGTATCTAAACTTTTCCGAACATATCACAGTTTGTGACATTCATTTCATATTATATTAATTCTCTGTTCTGTGACCTAGAGAGCAGATCAATTATGATGTTTTACTTCTGCCCTACCTGTAACCAATGCTGCCCTACCTCAAATTCGACTCAAGCTACAACCCTGCCTGGTCTACTTATAACTGTTTTACTAATCTCAGTAACCAAGTCCAGAATCTTCTGTTTCCGCCATTTGCAACGTACATAATTCCGCTTTTATTTTTAATCTGAAGCACAGACACGTGCCGCCATTTATACCTGAGTTGTTTTTTTGTCTATGGGTGTCATAAAGATTTACGTGCGCAGAGCACGGTAAGATATTGCACCCGCATAGTTGAAACAAAACGGGATGGATTAAAAATGCGCTTAACATTTTTATTGCGATAGGCTGCTTAGGGATTATATCTTTAATGGGCTGTAAAGTATTTTTATAGAAGTAACTAGCTGACCGGGCAAACGTTGTTCTGCCAAAAAAATTTTGGGAGTAGGGGAATGAAAAATAGATTCTGATGTTGTCCGATTCTCCCACCTAGCCGATATGCACGCAAAGATTCACGAAAATCGGTCGAGCCCTTTCGGAGGAGTTCAACTTCAAAAAAGCGTGACACGAGAATTTTATATATTAGATATATATTGTATAGTACCTATAATATATATCTATGTACATTAGTTAGGTAGGTAGGTTATCCAAAAATAAGTATACCTACCTACTTAGTCTGTACCTACTTATTAACAGGGCCGTCCTTACCTGCTGAAAGCCGAAACCGGCCAAGAGATTCTCGGTTTGTGAAGCCGTTTACCGGTTCAGAAAGAAATAATGTTAAACCTTTAAGATTTAATCTAAGCCTTTAACGCTCCAACTCAGAGTCACTAACATTTACTTAAATTGCTCCTTAGTACAGAATTTGTATAGCGATTCTTTACTAAGGAGCGATCAAATTAAGTTGGTAGTGAGTTGGGGTGTTAGTTTGCCTACAGGGGCCGTACAGGATAATTTGAGATCTCTGTTGTGCAAAGTTTATGTATATATAGTGATGTCTAAAAGTAATTAAAATAATGTATCTGAAAAGCAGTACAAAAATTGTACAGTTCGCAATCCAAACAATTTCCTTTAATGTCCCGTCTAACGTAACGTTGGTAATTCTAATTAAACATTAAATTTGCGATCACAATAAACAAATTAAGAAATGATGTGGTGGTATTGTAGCATGTCTAATGCGAATGTGATAACACGTTAATTACACAGTAACCCGGATTAAACTCAGTCGGGCCGGTAAACAAATTTGTTAGGTAGATAATTACCTTCATATTTACGACACGGGATTAAAAATGTTTTTGTAAACAAGAAATTATCTAGGCTAAATTTACCTAAAATTTATAGGAATATTACCGGCATAGTTAATAATGTAAATTCTCCTGTAATTCCTGTATTATGTAATTATCTTTCGCGAATTGAATCGAAAACCTAAGTTTTTTACAGGAAGCACAGAGTAATTAAACACTAGATAGATACCTACGTTTTACAAGAAACACTCTTAACCTGGCCATAAAGAAATATTTGAAGACATGAGTGGATGAAGGGGTTATGATACATACAAAATACATGTGTCATAACCCCTTCATCCACTCATGTCTTCATTTGTTATTTGAACCGCGGCCCGGCGGCCTGTGTCGTGAATTAATGAAGTGTTTTACTCTGACGCCTCTTTTAATAATAATGAGGATATCATCACATCCTCAGAAATAAGCCAAGGGTTTAATACTTATTTCTCGATAAGGGTTCGGTACAAAAGCTTGCTAACGGGACTCTATTAGGTACCTACTGAAGTTACATTGTCCGTCCGTCTGTCACAGAGCCTGGTCTCTTGAACCGTACCAGGCAGGCACTTGAAATCGTTACAGAGTGTGTGGTAAAGAGCGGCTTTTACTTTACAGCGATGTCATCATCATCCTGCCCATTTCCCAATTTTATTTGGGGTCGGCGCAATATGTTTTCCTCTTCCACAATTCCCTATCAGCCGTCATCTTTACACTAACTCTCTTATCTTTCATATCATCTGTCACACAATCCATCCATCTTTTCTTTGGTCGTCCTCGTCCCCTTCGTCTATCCATCACATTCATATCCATCACTCTTCTCGCCACATGCGTTTTCTCTCGCCTCATCACATGCCCATACCACGACATTCGGTTCCCTTTCAACTTTTCTGTCATTTTTACCACTTTCAAACTTCCTCTAATATACTCATTCCTTATTTTATCCATTCTCGTCACTCCACACATCCACCTTAACATTCTCATCTCTGTGACATGCAATCGTCTCTCATCCATCTTCTTTGTAGCCCAACATTCTGATCCATACATTACGACAGGTCTGATGACGGATTTGTAGATTTTACCCTTCAATTTAAGGGGCATCCGTGGGTCGCAAATAGTTCCTGTGACCTGTCGCCATTTCATCCAACCTGCATTGATCCGATGTGTGACATCCAGGTCAATGTCACCATTCTTTTGAATGATAGAGCCCAAGTACCGAAAATCAGAGCAGACTGGTAAGGGCATTCCGTTGAGTGTTATAGGTACAGGACTGGAGAGACCACCGAAGTCACAGAACATGTAAGTGGTTTTGGTTCTGCTTACTTTCAGGCCAACACTCTCCAGCCGTTGTCGCCATTCCTCCAATCTGCTCTGAATTTACTTTACAGCGATGTAACAACAAATATTAAAAAAGTTACAAATTGAGATGGCGAGATGAGATGGGTTCCAATTGGTTCCAATAAAATTATTTACGGTGATTTTCGACGAATTGCGCGGTATCACCGTTACAAAACATCGATCTCATGAAAAGGCGGTTTTCGAGAATCGAATAGTAATCCTAATATCCGGAATTATAATGAAGGCATTTAATGACAATATATTAAGAAGTTTTTGTTAATGTCGAAGTTACTGGCACCCTCAACGTTCAAGAACAACCACTTCCCTTGCCACCTGATGTCTGCCGAGGGTTCAAACTGTGACAAAAACACCTTTTTCGAATAAAATACCAAAGTATGTTAGTAATTTTTTTCTAACGAAACAACGTAGTCGCTCTGGGTTATTTACTCTGGCCAAACTAGACCAATGTCTGTCTGCCAATCTATAAAAAGTTATTACGTGTGGGGTGTTTGACGACCCGTGTGGCGCAATGGTTATCATGCCGGATCGCCGCACCAGGGGTCCTGGGTTCGATTCCCAGCGAGGCAGAAATTTGAATGATGAGTTTGAATGTCTGTTCTCGGTCTGGGTGTGAATGTCCTTGTCTAGTGTGTTATCCATGGCACCCACGACACAGGGAATCCTAGTGTGGGGCTATGAGTGTGTGGCGTTATTTATTTATTATTTATTTATGTATAAAGTACCTACCTATAATTGAAACTAGCTGACCCGGCGAACTTCGTATCGCCTAAGAAACTATATTTTTTTTAAAATAAAAGTAGCTTAGTTACTCCTTGTTACATCAGCTATCTGCCAGTGAAAGTCCCGTCAAAATCGGTCCAGCCATTTCAGAGATTAGCCGGAACAAACAGACGGATAGACAAAAATTGTGAAAAATGTTGTTTTGGTATATGTACCGTGTATACATCCAAATGCACTTAGTAAAAAGCGGTTATTTTAATATTACCAACAGACACTCCAATTTTATTTATTTGTATAGAGTATAGATTATTAAGGACAGACAAAACTACGCAAATCGATCCATTATTTTCATTCACACGGTCCCGTTAAAACGCAATCGCAGGTAGCAAAGTCAACCCTACCCATAAAATGCAAGAGGGTGGGGAGATAATCTCACCCCGTAGTTTAGGCTCCACCCCCTGCACAACAAAAGGCGCTTGAGCAACCCCAATTTCATTAGTTGTAAACAATCTTTAGTTGTGGAAAGTCGAAAACAATTGTGAATCATGGCTCTTTGGACACCTTATGCCGAGGAGACAGCACTGGACTTGAGTTTAAAGTGTAAACAAGATACGGTACCGAATTATGGATACGGTTACCAGACTTATGTGTACCCGAATACGGTATCACCGAATACGAATATCCCGTATTCTCCATATCCTCCGTACGTGGGATATCCTCAGCCGATGTTTGTCCCGATTGGGGAAACCTCTCCGATATCGAGTTGTTCCAGCTACGTCCCACCAGCACTCAGCCCTCAACTGAAAACCGGGATGATTTCTCCACCAGAATCTCCGGTCTCGCAACAAGAGCAGAGAACAAGGAGACCAAGCTACATGGCAGACGTGGATATGTTATCAGATGATCCAGACTTCCAAGAGTTTGAAAGAGGCGCTTTAAGAGCGATGGCAGAAAAGAATGGCGGAACTTTACTTGGAAATAACCCGAGGATGCGTCGCGCGGTACAAACGAGTCATACAGCTGATGATTCGTATAGAAAACAGAGGGAGAGAAATAACTTCGCGGCGAAGCAGAGCAGAGATAGAAGGAAGTTGAGAGAAATCCATCTTGCTCTGAAAGTGACTTACCTCAAAAATGAAATGGCTAAGTTGAAGGCCCAACTGGCTTCGAGATCTTGTGTCAGATGCCACCAAACATGTCTTTGTTGATATTCAACCAGTACCATTAATTAAGAATTGTAAATAATTAATTTATTTTGTAGTTAAGATATGATGTGCAATCCTTACGAAATTATAATGTAATCGTAATACGAAGAAATATAAGATTTTTACTGAAATGAATTTAGTTTTTTTTTTATTGCTTTATCTTAAATTCTAAACAAATAAATAAACTAGGTATTGATTCAGCTGACACACTGTAGGTATATTGAGAATTTACAAATTAGATCAAGTTAATTAAAATAATTATTTTCTTGAGTTTTATAACGTGTTTACTTTTAAATATATTTAAAACTTATTACAATAAAAAAATGAATACACTCATGTAAGTTATTTTTATTAATTCTAATTATTGGAATATACACCGCAACAACCTCAAATAAAATTTATATTTAGTATTCCAAAGAAAATATTGATAAAAAAGTAAAATTTCGAAAAAAAGACCTTTCGGTTTGTGTGAAAATACAATATATATAAACAGAGTTTTTATAGCACTAGCTCATAAACGAGCTTCATGTGTTATTTATCTATTTTATGAGTAACTTTAAACAGTTCGATTTCCATGCTCAGAAGTAAATTATGTTGCATATGTAGTCGCGTGCAAATGTGTGCATGCGTTTGTACATTTGCACAATACTAGGGGTGGTGCAATCGGGCGTTATACATAAATAACCAACCAATAAGGGCTCCCGAAGGTTCACCGTAAAAACTTTACCCTATACATACTTCAAAAGTGATACGAAGGTCCTAAAAAAGGTACCGTAAAAATAGTAGCTTTTTGTAAATGTCCATAATGGTAAAGAGTCCATTGTACTGACTTTTATGGCCCAATAGTTGTTTTTTTATTACTTATTGCTTCTACAGATCGGTTTAGTGTTTATTTAAGAACATAATCTGTATACTAAAGATTACAGTTTAAGGTATTCCGTGGCTGTATTTTTAATTCCTCCTGAATACAGACTTATTCTATTTCGTTTGGCAATTTATTGGTTCTGAATAGTTTTAAAGTTAGCAGAAGTTAAAGTTAAAACAATAAATATTTAGGCCTTTAATCCGAATGATTTTAAATACAACCCTTACTTCAAGATTCTTTATGATATTCTAGCCGGCAATGCTGTAAAATGGATTATAATCTTAATCCTTGGAAACCTTTAGTGGTCCAATTTAGAAGTGCAAAATATGGCCCTGTTCACTTTGCTCCTCGAATATGTATTTTTAACTATTTGTACGTTGTTTTCTAATACTTACTGACATATTGATTAAGTTTTAAACTAAAACAAAAGTCAAAGTCTAACCTGATATTACGACAACAATAAGTTGATATAATTTTACATATTGTATCTGATTTTGGTATGCTATTATATCGAAATAAAAATCCGTAATGATCTTAAAGTATGATTTACTAAACTAAATAATTAATTTACAAAACGCTAAGAACTAAGCTTTCTGCTTGACGACGTGCGTTAAATCGTACTTTCCACGTACACATTTCAGCTTCACACCCGGACAGTCTTGAACACTGAAATAATAACATGTTTATAAGTTAAGTTGTTTTAATTAATAAATTAACTTAAGTTGTTACTTAATTAACTATCCTAACAACACCTTATAGTGACCATATCAATATTAAAAATCTTTCATGTTTTAAATCAAAAGATTGACTTGGCCATCGCATGAAAACATAAAAGCGGCCAAGTGCGAGTCGGACTCGCCCATGAAGGGTTCCGTAGCAGCAAGTAACATAATATAAAAGTTCTTGTAGTTCCTTGTAACTTTGATCAATGTTTTTTGCGGTTTACGATTTATGACGTATTAAAAAAAAACTACTTACTAGATCTCATTCAAACCAATTTTCGTTGGAAGTTTGCATGGTAATGTACATCATGTATTTTTTTTAGTTTTATCATTCTCTTATTTTAGAAGTTACAGGGGGGGGACACACATTTTACCACTTTGGAAGTGTCTCTCGCACAAACTATTCAGTTTAGAAAAAAATGATATTAGAAACCTCAATACCATTTTTGAAGACCTATCCATAGATACCCCACACGTATGGGTTTGATGAAAAAAATATTTTTGAGTTTCAGTTGTAAGTATGGGGAACCCCCAAAATTTATTGTTTTTTTCTATTTTTGTGTGAAAATCTTAATGCGGTTTACAGAATACATCTACTTACCAAGTTTCAACAGTATAGCTCTTATAGTTTCGGAAAAAAGTGGCTATGACATACGGACGGACAGACAGACAGACAGACAGACAGACATGACGAATCCATAAGGGTTCCGTTTTTTGCCATTCGGCTACGGAACCCTAACAAAGTGTCTCACAAGTATATTTTATTATACATAGTACATTTTATTATATTATAGTATATTATATTAAATTAGATTGTTTTTTTTTGCGATTGCCAAGTCAATCTATTTATTTAAAACATAAAAGATTTATAATATTGATATGGTCACTATAAGATGTTGTTAGGTTAGCTAATTACGTAACTACTTAAGACAGAAGGATCCTTAAGTAGGAACTTAGTAAATTAACCGACTTGGTATTACATGGATTTCACAACTTTTTACGGTAGAAAAGCTGAGTTGCGAGACTTGTTTTTTTTTACAAGTTATGTTTTTGATGGCATCTCATTTCTTTTTTTAGATAGTCCTAATTTTTTCCTTTCCAGTACCTTCTACTTCTTGAATACCAACAATTTCGGGCAATTTAGTCTACTTAATATTTTGCGGGATTTTGGTACAACTTCATAAGACTGTCCCATTCTTGCTTTTTCATTCCGTTGACCATTTTACAAGTTACCTTTGAACATAATTATATCTAGGTACCTATCTATCATTAACTGCAAATGTAACTTTGTAATCCTATATATTTATATGGTATTACAAAGTTATTTATGCAGTTGGCGGATCTAAAAAACTGGACCGAAATTGCGAAATATTTTAGTTTTTCCGTGATTTATACACTAAACATTAATTGTGTTCTAAATTTGAAGCTTCTATGTTTGCTAGAAGTGCCTTAGAGTTTTGATGATCGGTCAGTCAGTCAGTGAGTGACGAAATTAGGAAACTTTGACTAGTTATAATTCTTAAACTACTGGTTCAAATTGAATGAAATTTTAAATATACCGTTTTATACAATGCCTGCTTCGTTACTGAAAATTCAGGCTTCTAGTTTTATCCACAACAAAGTTATAGGAGGTCGAATATGGCCTGAATTGCTTCGAGAAAAGGATGGTACGGCCGTGCCGCTTTTTGCTCAACTTGGCGGCAGATAGACGTTTCACAAATTCCCATTAGTTTGGGAATTGACTACCAAACAGTCTAACCACACAAAGAGCCTTAGAACTGGGGACAACGAAGGAGAGAAAGATATATATATTTACAATATATGCCAAGTAAAAAACAAATCCTCTTACCGTCCAACCCTAACCAGCACGATATTATGTTCCTGCAGATTATGTCCAATCCCCGGGATATAGGCCACCATCTCGCGGCCGTTCGACAGCCGCACCAGCACGCACTTGCGGTTCGCCGAGTTGGGCTTCCTCGGCTTCTTGATCAGGGTCTTCAGAACTACGCCCTGGAAATTTGTTATTGGTATTAGTAATATAAAGAGCAAAATTTGTGCATGAGATGACATAATCTGGACATCGTAATAGGTGACAATGGTTTTAAAAATCCGACTTAGTCTGATAGTGACATACTTTAAATGGGTCTGTCATAATCCCGTTTTCATATCCGTAACGGGATAACTGGCACTATTTAGCACAACTGAGTCTCACTTGTCCCTTTGTACTAGTGAGACTCATATTTTAGTGCCAAACTAGTGAGTGAGACTCATATTTTGGTGCCATAAGTCCCATTGTCAAATTCGTAGACCTCCTCTGTTGTGTTAAACAGTGCCAGTTGTCTCTTCACAGAACAACTCAACAGGACTAGTGGGATAGACTATAAAATACGCTTGGATAATATTCTTTGATAAAATATGTGAAAAAATAACATCTAGCGCTAAGATTGGATTCTTTGTTACAGAAATATATAAAATATTGAGAACATTACTGAATCAGTAGTACCTTAGCAAAAGGATTTCCCATCAGCGGATTCCTAGATTTCCTCTTCTTTATGTGAGGTCCAGTTTTGTGCATCTGCGCCAGAGACGCCATGGCTCTGGATAGCAGCCCGGGGGTATAGGTGCTGGGAACTGGTGTTGGTACGCAGGAGACGACTGGAAAAATTGGTTTTGTTAGTTAATCACAACTTTAGGGTTCCGTTCATTCCAGATCAGCCGAATGTCTATCTCTCGGAATGTGTCAGACACGTAGGTTAGGTAAGCGAGTGTTTTAAAGAACTCATTTATTTAATACGAGTAATCGCCCTCGCTTTGCTTCGGTTTTCTTATTTTTGTACACCTTGGGTTACATTATTGGAGTTTTATTAAGGATCTCTAATTTTTTTTTTGAAAGTATAATATAGCTTATGTTACTCGAGGATAGTGTAGCTTCCCAACAGTGAAAGAATTTTTGAAATCGGTTCAGTAGTTTCGGAGCCTATTCAATGCAAACAAAAAATCAAATCTTTCCTCTTTATATATTAGTATAGATACCTACATATTATAATCTGATGCTGTTGACAACTTTTGTGTCTGTTTTTGCCCAAGAACCTATATTACTTTCATCTCCTAAAATTAGAATGTAATCTAAATATAAGTACTAGGTATATGGGCCAAATTAATTAAATTTTTTTTATACAGAGGATGGAGGAAATCAGATGTGACAGACACGCGCAGGCAGATAAACACAGTAGACAGTCAAGTGACATTTTTTAAAAAGTTGCGTGAAATTAGAATCAAAAGTAGATCGAATCCATTATTCCTGCACGAAGTAATATGACCAGGAAAAACTGATAAGCATAAAAATGACCAGGAAAAACTGATAAGCTTTGTCAAATGTTGCAGTCAAGAGCTATTGAACTTTTCCCACAATATTAAATGGTAAAATTGTCAATAGCGCTCAGAAAAGGTAAGTATCAGACTAGCGTTACATATATGTATGTTCAAAGCGTCCCAAACATAGCAGGTGCTAAACACATTGTCAGTTTACGGATTATCCCTTGAGACGAGACAAGAGAACACCTTGACAACCAACAACATCAGTAAACGAAAATAAGCTTTATGCTATTACAATAAGAATCTATCCTTGAGGGCAGATCCATTGTACAGTTAGTCGTGAAATTTGGGGATATAGTGGCAGAATCGGTGATCGAAGGCGTTCCCGCAATACATCGATTGTGTCAATTGTGTAGATTGTTCCGCGGTTTGCGATTAAGTTCACATAATCGGAGGCTTTGGTTGGCGTAGCGGGACTCAGGTTTGATTGGCGTGTCCAAGGTGTGCCACGGTGATTGAAGGTTTCAATTGTGCGTCAAGTGTGGTCCGTTTCCTAGGAACATTTCCATGAAAGAGTTAATTAAGGTTTTTTAATATCAATTCGTAATAGCAGTATGCCATTTCAGTAGATCGCATTGGAAAATCCTAAAACATAGCTATAAGCATAAGTATTGTATTAAATATTCTATCAGTAAATTAAATAGAGGTCGATAAGTAGCACCAATGACTGGTTAAATCAGAAGCTGTCGCGAATATGACGAATATTATACAAAAAGTCTAAATTTGTAAAGCAAACGTTTTACGAGAAGAAGAAAGGTGAACGTGGTATGCTACGTTACTCTAGGACAGGTTGCATAAAAGCTTATGTGGCTAAAAATGTTGTCGAACTTAAGATGGATGAGTCTTTTTAAGTAAGGTGTCACTACTTAATCTTAATGTTTTCATTGAATTATAACTTCTAATAGTTACGTTTTTATTTTTTTTAACTTGATCTTGTGTAATATAATTTTAGATTAATAAGGGTCATCACCATGAAGTAGTCAACGAAACCCGTCTTTGGAAGATTTTTTTCACAGCAATATTTTATAGGAATTGCACGATTTACCTTTACGGGAATATCTTAACAGATTACTGTCATTCTTCACCTAGACAAAATATTATTTCCGATGTGTTCCAGAAAACTGGTCATTCCATAGTCAATGGCTGTTTATTATTTTCGAAATGTATTATTCCAAACCTTTCAATACAGCTTCTGCTGGAAATAAGTATTTCAGAAGTCAGATACTTTGGGCAATAACTAAAATAACAAATGCAACATGGTTATGACTAAACGTCACGTTTCCGTGAGCTCTGTCCATCTGGATGTTATTGTTTGAGATAATCGCTGTCCAGCGTCCCAGGGGATACGACTTGCATCTGCTTCGCGCAAGCAAATATTTGTGTGTGGTCCAAGATACAAGAGTTTTGTTAGTTTGAACAAGCATATATAGTGCTTAATATGATATTTGAGAGTTTAGGTATAGTCTTACTTAACATATTAAATGTGAAACTTTGTGTTACTCTTTCATACAAAAACGACTGAACGAATTTTCATGAAATTTAGTAAGTCATGACCTGGAATAAGATAAAAGGGTAATTTGAGTTGGGGCTTAAGTGAATTAAGACACAAGTCCATTATTGTTATCAGTTATTATAATTATTGATTACTTAATTTAAATGAATAAGTCGTTTGCAAGGAACATAATAATATATTAACTATTTAAGTGACTCTACATAATTCTTATACGAGTAGTATAAATTTGATTAAAAAATATCGATCGCTTATCGATGACTATAATTATAACTAACCCACACCAAAAAACTCCACAACTCATCTCACGACAAGAAAATTGATCATAGCTGCCGCTTATCCCTTACTCCACCACGAAACAGTACCTGCTCTTTTTGCGGATTATAATCCGCTAATAGTGGGCATTGTCCACAGATGACGGACTCAGTTTAAAAATTATCCATTTTGACATCGCGACAGCTCACAATAGTTTGGCGAGTGGCAAAAAGTGCAGCGTACCCACAATGGGCAAGAGTTGAGGCAGCATTGTGCATTCTGGGAAACGTTGTAAATCATATTTGTGTAAGAATTCAGTAATACAGCAATACAGGACCACTGGCTAGGTTTGCCATGCTCGTGTTTTTTTTGGGATAGTCTCTAGTGACCAATGTCGCAGTGTACTTGAGCTAACGTAGTGTAATCTTTTAAAATACCAACTGAGTCCTTTTCTGATAAATATTTTTAACAAAATGAAAGTACTCATACCTGAAAACACTGCAAATATCGACGTAATTTACAACGGTCAGAAATAGCATATTTAATATAATCTGAATTTTACCAAGAAAAAAATAACCGACTTCAAAATTATCCAAAAACTACTCGTCAGATCTAGCTCAAAGTGGGTCCACATGACAAGCACCAGCTTTCGATTAAAAAAAGAATCATCAAAATCGTTTCACCCAGTCGAAAGTTCTGAGGTAACAAACATAAAAAATACGGTCTAATTGAATACTTCCTCCTTTTTTGAAATCGGTTAAAAAACTAATCTATCTAAAATCGAAATGTAGTGCAAATGGTTAACACACTATCGTAACTCAAAGTATATATTCGTTTTGTTTTATTACTAAAGAGAAAACCCATAAATGAACTGCTAGTACTGCTACTCATCATGAAACATAAGTGATTAAAATAGAATTGCTGTCCCGTTCTTTTTATGTGAACATGGACTACCTACTTTCACGTCTTTATCACAACCAAAAACTCTACAATACCTAGAGACATGTTAGAATCCATTGTAGACTTCGCAATTGTCAATTCAGCTATTACAATAGCAATAGTTATTACAAATAACTGCATATTATCTATCTATAACTTATACAAAACCAAAATTACGCAGTGATAGATTCTTACTTCTTGGAAGGCGTTCGGAGATTACTTATTGAATATGTTAAAGTTAGAGATTAATATTTAGAAGGTGTTGTAGTGTAAATGGATTTAAATAGCCAACGGGAATGTTAAGAAAACATCTACTAAATATTTTTCAAGGATGAAAATATTTGAAGCGCCTATGTATGTATCTCCTAACTAGCACTCTCTAGTCTCCTAAGAGTATTAGGAACGCCACCTCACCTTATTTAGAATTATAGTACTTGAATATGCATTGCTTGGGAGCAAATTAGTGCTAAGCACATAAAAGAGAAAAGAAAAAGAAAGAAAGAACCTATTCTCAAGCCCTCCGAACTACTAATAAATACTCGAACTTTTAACTCATTTAAAAAACAGGAGGACCTACTCAATTACGACATAAAATTTGGTTACAACATACGAATTTTATTGTTTATGGTCTAGAATAGAAATAAAGTTAATCTTCATATTCTTTCTTAATGAAGCCACTTAGATACAATTAAGTATTCTTGTTATTTAAGGACTTGTTTCACAATCTTCAAGTAGAGTCCTGAATAAGCTATTCGCCGGTTAAAGTGACGTTAGTGTCATTTTACGTACACGAAATGTCAACTTAACCAACAAATAGCTTACTTCGGACTTACTTGAAGATTGTGAAACAAGCCCTAAGTGAAATTACAATGACTATCATTTCTTAGGTCATCCTCGTCTCTTTCGTCCATCCCCCTTGACTTTGACGACCCCTGTGGCGCAATGGTTACCATGCTGGATCGCCCCACCAAGGGTCCTGGGTTCGATTCCCATCGAAGCGGAAATTTGAATGATGAGTTTGAATTTCTGTTCTCGGTCTGGGTGTGAATGTCCTTGTCTTGTGTGTTGTCCATGGCACCCATGACACAGGGAATCCTAGTGTGGGGCTATGAGTGTGAAGCGTTATTTATTTATCCACATTCATATTCATTACTCTTCTCGTTACATGCGTGTCTTTTTTCTTATCACATGCCCGTACCACGGCATTCGGTTCTCTTTCCTGTTGCGTTCTCTCAACCTTTCTGTCATTTGTGCCACTTTCATACTTCCTCTATAAATAATTATGATGGTTATCATCTCAAATTATAGAAACAATTATCTCTCTCTAGACTACGTGCCCTAGAAAAGGAAGAAAACAAACCTTGCGTTGGGACGTATCAATTAATACTGTATAATACTGTATAATAATATCCAGTAGTAAGCTAAAATCGGACAATGCAGACCCAAGTGTCCGTGTATCATTCAAACAAAACCTTTGCTTCCTGATAAAAAAAACGCATTAGGATTTCGCGGTGTACCATCGACCATTGACTATCGGGCGATGTATGGGAAGTGTATGGGAAAACATGTCCAAGGGAGGTCCCACGCAGCCGGCAATAACTGTTCATGTATGGGCGATTTGTTATTTCTTCTATAAGCACTCGGAAAGAGGTAAACACCGCAACAATTAAATACAAAAGCCATGGCTAATGTAGTGTTATTGCATTCAAGATTTTGGATAAATAACCACAATAATACAATCCTTTTACGGATATGTATAAAGAGTAGATATTTGTTGACTGTTGATTTGATAAAATTTACGCAGGTCTATATAGCCCAGTGAATAAAATTATGAATAAATAGGTATGTATTACAGCTTTTCATTTTATTCATAAAGGAGTGAATACTTAGACGACCCTGCAGCCTAGTTAGTAGCGGACCCTGCCTGCGAAGTGAGGGGTCCCGGGTTCGATTCCCGTCCAGGGCAGATATTTATGTGACGATATGTGAGTGATATTTATGTGTGTATAAATATTTGTATTCGGGTTATGGGTGTTATTGGGATGTGTTATATTATGTGACGTCCATGCCACCCGCGACACAGGTAAAAACCTACTGCCGCCGCGAACAGGCAGACTGATGACCCGAATAAAACAGCAGAAGTCGTAGTACTCCAGTCCAGGATTTTACTTTTTTCAGAAAATTATAATAATATTCTTAGCAAAAAACACACGGGCCATCTTATGGAAAATGATAAAAAAATAAAACAATTTTATAATGTTAATGATAGTAAAAAAACTTTCTTAGCGAAAGAGGAAGACAATGCAACAGCTATCGATTTAGTGGATTTATGTACCCTACTATAAATATTGGCACAAAATACATAAAACACGACCAGAGGTCAAAATGATCGCGATGTATAAATTTGGAATTCTAGAAATTCCAAAATCATAAATCACGCAAGTGCAACAATATGTGCAAAACTGCAAATACCTACCTATTATACTAGAAGTATAACATATCGTGTGAATCGCAATTGACGGTGGATTGTCGTGTGGTCAGCAGTGCTGACTCATGCCACCCTTTGTTGCTCTTGTATGACTGAAGCTGGACTAAAGGGTAACGTTGGCAAATAAAATATAAAATATTACATAAATATTAAATATACTTATGTATAAGCAATATTATGGATAATTTTAAATGGAATTAAGTTGTTGTTTTAAAATAAGTGTGTAAATGTTTAGGTACCTACTTTTTCTATCCTTCAGAGTAGGTGATGGTCGAAAAATCCTTTTGATATTACAAAAATGGACAAAAATAATTATTTTTGATATTTGTGAAACGATGTTCCCTTTATAATTTATTATTTTATTCAACGAGGAACCCTCGTAACGCCTTTGTATAAAAACTATAAAATAACTGGGAATTACAATACACTTTTCTCTTCAACATTCTTTTTTCAGTGATAAAAAAGTCATGAAATCCTAATTATCCAGGATGATCGTGGCATGATTATGAATATTTCTAAATCATCGAATACTTACTCTGAAAATCACCATATACAATATAAGAGTGTCCGTTTTTTGCCATTCGGATACGAAACCCTAAAAATGGCTTCGAATATTCAAATATTCGTTATAAATAAATTAATTAAAATTAAATCATTATCTTAAAACATTACTTTTTTGTCATGCTGACCGTCCTAATCCTTAAGGATAAAATCCGGGTCCATGCGGAAGGGTTTCACGCAAAGCACAGGCGCGACATCACAATCCCTCGCTAAATAACATTATTAACAGTCAAGTCAAGGAAATCTGCGCTGAATTGTTTACACAAGAAGGTACAATTTAGAGTGTGGTAGAACGCAGCTGCCAAATCTAATGCAGATGTGAATTTGGCGAAATGGCATGTCCACATTGACAGTTATGTAAAGGGTAACGTTTCCTATGTACCGGCAGCGGTGTTCATTTAACGGTTTGTAGACTTTGTAGGCAGCTTACAGCTAATATCAAAAGTAATTTTGCATGCAGAGTTTAGTATATGATAGTAATATATAGGTATAATACAGAATTGAAATACGGAAAGGAGCTGACTAAGTTTAGTCCATTTTAACTCCAAGAAGATACAAGTTGGCACGATAACTTAAAAAAAACCTATTTCTCATTTAACAGTTCCACAAAGCCCCAACTCAGAGTCACTAACGGTTACTTAAATCGCTCCTTAGTATAGAATTTGTATGGTGATTCTTTACTAAGTAGCCATTAAAGTAACCGTTAGTGACTCTGAGTTGAGGCGTAAGAAAGAGCATTGAGATCCTTGTTGTCGACATTTTGAATGAGGTTCAGTTTACGGGCCACTTGGTCTGTAAAGCCAAATTAGCCTCAAGAAAATTAGGAGGACTCAACATAGCTAAGCAGAAATTCACACCGGAGCACAGGCTGTATTTGTCGATAAAATCAGGCATATTTCATGCCTTTAAATTATCGCTAGTTAGTCCCTGGACACACTGTATAATGGGGAATGTTCTGAGGAAGTGATTGGTTGAACCTGCGCGAGCTGCGGTCGATTTTTGTCACCATACATCACGGTGTTTACCAAGTTCCATCAACGCTACCTGGATATATGGCGTTCGGACCTACAAAGTTTGGTTCCACGGTATTTCCTACCAAGCATAATATGTAAGCTGTGGAACGAAGTTAGTGATATGGAGAGAAGACATCGAATCCTTCAAGAAGAAGATATATCGTTTTCTTCTAGGCCAACAACCCGTTGGTGACGCCTCTGTTGTTGCTAACGTCCATGGTAATCACTGACCGTGTAAGGTGAACCATGTGCTTGTTTAAAACTGACAAGGTTTAACCAAAAAAAAATCGCATAACAAAACTGTGATTGATGTCTGTGCATAATAAATAAATAATAAACACACAGAGACAAGAACACTCACACCCAGACCAAGAACAGAAATAAAAACTCATCATTCAAATTTCCGCCTTGCTGGGAATCGAACCCAGGACCTTTGACGCGGCGATCTGGCATGATAACCATCGTGCCACACGGGTCGGGTCGGCCAGCGTTATGACAAGGGGTTCTTCAAAAAAGGTGTTAAGAAGTTCTCGTTCAGGGCCGGTGTTGCATTGGCGATTCTTCTGGTATTGTTCATGTCCATAGGCGACGGTAACCACTTACCATCAGATGGTCCGAATGCTTTTTCGTCTGCCCTTCAGACTATAAAAACAAACTCACTATCAATGTGCGCGGAACTGTATCAGTAGTCTGATTTTAACTGCCTCAAATAAGAGGAGATACCTGTTCCCAACTTTAGGACATGAATGTTTAATGTCTGTGTAAAAAAAGCATTCTCTCATCAATTAATCTACACCAAAAGGTACATTAAAACTCGAATCAAACCCATAGCTAAGTTGTATCGTGACTTCATGACTCAAAAAAATATGTAGATAACATATGAATTTTGTAGCTCAAATTATAGCAATCCACTTAGAGACTGCAACCCTGTATGTTTCTCAAACTGGCCGGGCCCGGTTGCATTCGTCGCAAAGCCGGGTTGTGTTAGCGATGAAAACTTTAAAGTAAGTGGCTTATAAACAATAGGCATGATGACAGTAAGTAAAAATCACTAAAATTATGAATTTATTTAATGAAACCCTATTAATGGATTACAAAACACGCATTTTTCGTATTATTATTAGCGAGATAAACAATATTTTTGATAAAATAAAACTACAA
The DNA here is from genome assembly GCA_951805285.1 of Thymelicus acteon. Classification (NCBI taxonomy): domain Eukaryota; kingdom Metazoa; phylum Arthropoda; class Insecta; order Lepidoptera; family Hesperiidae; genus Thymelicus; species Thymelicus acteon. The sequence goes on from OX638228.1 coordinate 11,139,572, forward strand.
AATACGGCAAGCCGCCATCTTAGCTAAAACGCCAGTCAGTCTCAATTAGCGCGAATTACGTCACACTTGTTAAAACAAATGAATATCACCATACTAATAATGACGTATTGTCATTTGTTTTCCTAAGGACTGACGTCACAAACACGCCATGACAGTTTGAAGCGTTTTGGTCCGAATTTTAAACTTAAAAATTTGAAATGTATTTATTTTATACTAAATCTTATTTATTTGCGGAAGTATGATATATGTTGTAATTATAATATATTTCCCAACAATATAGAACAGTATTTCAAAATCAGTCATCATGCCTATTAGGTATCACAATAATCAGTCTCACTCAAGTCTCAAAATCACTTACTTACTTACGATTACTTTTACTTATGGACGGAAAAGTAATTTTAGTATCTACATATTAGTAATTACTAGCTGTTGCCCGCAGCTTCGCATACGGAAATTATGCTTTACCTTATTTGTACCTCTTGCAGAAGAAAATTTAAAAAATAGTGAGTTTATATTGAAGTACTTATACTATTAGTAATTTATAATATACGCAAACCCACGATACAATCACAAAGGATTCCTCCAGGAGCGGGTTTTGAAAAATAAGCAATATTCATATTAATTTGTACTTTGTTTTCTTTTTCTTGCAAAATTTTGAAAAACTAAAAAAACATACATTCCATCAATTTAAACAAGGAACATTTGTTGCAAAGAAGCAAATCAGTTGATGTTTAAAAAATATTCCATACAAATTTTCATTCTGTTTCCCAGAGAAACCTTTTAATTTTCTGGGATAAAAAGTATCCTAAAATATGACCCGGAGTATTAGTAACAACTTTACCAATTTTCATCGAAATCCGTTCAAGGGTTTTCATGTGATGCCCGGACAGATAAACAGAGAGACAAACAATAATTAAAAAAAAAATATTTTTGTGCTCTAACACTTTACTGAACTGGTGATTAGGGGGCACCCTAATCGAAATTTAAAAAAAAAATTCAATGTACAGAAAATCTGCCCTTTGAGTTTTATTATAGTAGGTATATTTCTTTTTTATATGTTTAAACAAGGAGGTCTTTCTCTTTACTCCTTATTGTGTCTATTTGAAAACATAGTAAAATAAGAAACTAATAACGCGCTTAAAGTACTGAACGTGCATAACAACTTAGATTAGATAGATAGATAAACTTTGGTAGCTTTGGTATAAACAAAACAAATTCTTATTTGCTAAAAGTTAAATATTATGTTTTTTCCCATTCTTACCGGGGCCAGTTATCGGACCCGGTAAGAATGGCCGGGCCCGGTTTGCAATCTCTAAATCCACTACTGGACATGGGGTTTAATTCCTGGGAACGCTGATAGCTTTATTACTTATGTCACAGATGTTTAAAAGAACCACAAATAAGAAATCATTACATAGGGACATGAACATTGATTCTATATAATGTTAGCTGAGCAAGTCATGTAACAAGCATTGCTTGTTTTATCTATTATCTAGACGTCAAAATTGTTTTACCTTACTACACTATTATTGTTTTAGGTTCAATATAAGTATTAGGACATTAAAAGACTGTAAAAGACCTACAGTGACTTTAATAATTTCCATCCCAGCCGCAAGTAAGTACAAAACTTTCCTGAGTAAATAAATTAACAATGACTATTTAACTAACCTGGTAACTGCTTGCATTGAGCTCTGATGCCAAGAGACAGTAAAGAAAAGCCTTGTCTAATAAGATTCATCTGAAATTATATACATAGGAGGTTAGGAGGTTTAACTTATTTAATTATTTTTTAACAACATAGGAATAATTCGATAAAGACAAGTTTTATTTACGTACATTGTTTTTGTTTCACTAAACAAACTACTTTTTTAAAAAATCCACTAAATTTCGTAATAACTTAACTTCAATTTTCGCTTAATTTCATTATTTTGGCATTTGCTCAGTTTGCTGACAATCTTGACATTGACAAGGCAACTGTCAATTTGCTTGCAAATTGAATACAGTTGTAATCAGATAAGGTACCGACGATACCGTACTTAATTCAATAATTCGATGTATGTTCCTTTATTACATTCAACGAAAAGATTGTTTATTTTATTTTGTTGAGAAAATAATTTTTTTCAACATTTTTTTATCAACAGGATTGCTTAAATTTATAGTTCTTGAATTTGTTATAAGATGTCGCTGTCGACTTGGTACTTCTACTTGCCCATAGATGGTGCTACTTTTATACTATTTAATAATTTCGCTTGCCACTCTCGCACAAAGATTGGTATGATGATATTGATGATTTTAATAATATTATTGCATATTACATTTCAGTTATATAAATAATACATCAAAATAATATTTTAAATCCCTACCTTGTTTCATAGGTACTGTAACTTAATATTTTGGAATATCAAATTGAAAGTAAACGATTTACGTATGATTACGATGTACGTACGTATCCTCAAAGGACTCTCAAAGACCCTCAATGGACTGTGTGTCCATTGTCTATCTCAAACGATCTTCATAATATTCTTATACGTAGGTATAGTAATATAATATTGTTATCTTTTCCTAAAAAAATATATGTTGAACAGACAGAAAAGAAAAATCTGATTGAGTAATACGGCATAAAGTTTGTACAAATACAAGTTAAATATTTTTTTAAATTTCAGTGAAGAGCAAAATAATCAAGAAATCAGGAATTATTCAAAGGTTGAAGGGTACCTATTGAATTGCAAAAAGTTTAATAACATTGTTATAGTTTAATAGTACTAACTGTTAGGTACGAACTACGAAGATAAGAAATTTTTGCTAAGTATAATAATATGCCACGTTGGTATAATTTGCCAAGTTAGTATAATAACTATAATAATATGCCACGTCCTTTAGACTACTGAGGATCTCCCAATATTTTTAGACGTTGAATTGATTCAGAGGACTGCCTCGTTTTCAACGTTAATTGGAGGCTCAAGTTCATTGTAATTTAGTAATGGGTAGGTATTTAAGGGCATGATTTCCTTACCTATTTTTTATTGTTATGTGTATATGTAGACAAGACCCATCAGAAATGCATATTATGAGAATTTGTTATTTATTTTAATATGCTGAATTTTATCTAATTGTAAGACCATAATTTAGGAATTCCCTTCGATCATATACGAAATACGATTAAGTATGACACAATAGCCGCACGAGTTGAATGAAGAGCTTAGGAATGCGGCTAGTGTTGTGACCTAATTAGTGATATGTCAATACATTGGAATTAGAAACGCTCCCGCCCCTCACCTCAGACCCCAACTGCATTCAACTCGCGCGCCTATCTTCGTTTCGTAGAAATTGAGTTATCCTAGAACTGCAAATCAAGATTTATAAGACAAACACAACACAAATTGCGATTATTTTAGAATTTATTGTTTGAATTTTCTTATTTTTTTGTATCTTGAGCAAACGAGCGAGAAATTAGTGAGATACGTTAATAAAAAGTTATGGGCTAAGAAGGAACTGATGAGCCCGTTTCTTCAAGGACCCCATTTAACTATGGGAACAGCGATTTGGAACTTCATTGCATAGTTAATTTTATAGCATGAAACGTTAAAATGGTGTAGTAATTAAGTCTAAGAAGTTATTACGCGATTTATTATTAAAATACGTACCTGTAATTTTAATTCACCTAAGCCTCTAATTCATAAGTCTTGTTAGTTTTTATACAGCATATCCATAACTTTTATCTACAAATATTATGGCTGACAAAACACTAAGTAGGTACATAATATTTATACAATTCGATTGAATTAAAACTTGGTCCGCAATCCCGCCAAAGTTATATTAGCCTCGCACAAAACGTTTGACTTTTACATTTATATTGCAATTTTAACATAATCCCGAGTCGACTACCGTTTTATCTCTTTTACCGTTTCACTCTTTTTACTGTGGGTTTTATGATCCTGTTTAGTTAAGATATGTTCCTTAGTTCGCATAAGGGTAATGAATTGTAATATTGTAGTATATCCTACTAAATTATGTGTTTTAATATTGTATTTAACGTAAGTACTTAGCTTGGAGGTTGCTTTTATGTTAATAGCTGGGAAAGAAGTAAGCTAGTCCCTTGAGGGTAAATAGGAGGTTGTCACCGGCTATGGACAACCACAGGCCTTTAATTTTGCGACCTTACTGACCCGTGAAAACAGAAGCATGTATGCGTAATTTTTAGGGGTGATTTTAGTTGTTTTACAATGGTTGTTAGAATAGGTAACTATGCTGTTAAATAACTTACCATCAGATTACTTCTTATTATGTTTATTCTGGATCCTACATACGCTAGTAACTTTAAAAGGAAGAGTTTAGAAGCTTTTGCTTCGTTCTCGTTGACCACTCCATGGCAATAGATTCCTAATTTGTAAAAGCTGCTTTATCATCATCACGTGAAGTAGTAAAATAATTGATATTTTAAAAATACGTTTAAAAGCAAAGCTTTTTAAATTGTGTTTATGCTATTGGCATTTGAGAAGTTCCTTCGTCTGGAGCCAACCCTGAGCATAGTATCAGGTCACCATTATCAGAAAAATGCTTTGTCATCGGAATGAAATCAATTTGTGATATTCCAACTCCGTAGGATGAGAGGAAGTAGTTTTAATCCAGCTTGCAAGTTTTGACCCATTCTTATTGGATGTTAAGAAAAACAAACGCACAAAGCAAGTTAAATAAAAACTTGTAATAACAATTAAGTACTTTATTTTAGTATCAGTCAGCTTAAATATAACATTTAATATCACTTCATTACTGTCAAAGTCAAAAATAGTCTGAATTTTTTCAAACTATGTTGAACTATTTATATCTATTTGGCATACGTAGGGCTGTCTTCGATGGCACCAGTAGTCTCGCAGTCCAGGATTGACTGGGTCTAAGCCGGCACAGTGTGGCTCTTCAACAGCATCACTGGTAAACAAATTGTATCAATTAATGTCTATGAAACGGGAGTAGATCATCTCCACCAATCCACACTGGAGCAACGGTGTGGAGTATGCTCTAGGCATCCGCAAGAGGAGAGACCCATGCTCATTAGTGGCCTTATCACTGGCCTCCGTGAGGCAAAATATCGTGAGGAGACTGCAAGTCACATACTACTAGTCTAAACTAAAGGTAAAAGGCGCGTCAACTTTGCCAATCCGCACTTAGCCTTCGCTACGACTTGTACCCCTCGCAGTGAAAGAAGACCCGAGCCTTGCAATGAGATAGTTATGGGTTTTGATGATGATAAAACCAATGTGAGCCATTTACACCTAGTCTGCATGTTACAAGAATAGCTTTTATATTTTTCATGAAACATTCATATACTTCAACGGTTTCTCTCACTCGTAAAATCGATCGGGTTATGTCATTTTATAAAATTAGTTACTCAGTGATCGTATTTTGAGTTTTGGGCGGTATAAGAACATTCGACACTTAGGTTGGCTACTAACCCCTCCGCTCCACCAATGACCAATTGGCATTTGGGTTGCACGGTGACATTTAACACGGTGAAATTTAAGAGCTTTACCTTAGGTGCCGCTAATACTTAGAAGATATATTTTTATTTAAAGCTGCCTGATTAAAAAAAAAACAAAAGTGTGGTTTTATGAAACCACGATGCAAGTGAAATTTTTTTTCGGTTTGTAGGCATTTAACTTAAAATTTTTAGAAAATTATTCGATTTAGGGCGTTAAAATTGCGTTTTTAATCTTAACTCAATTATTGAAAAATGGTAATGATAATAAAATATTCAATTATAAAAGGGCAATGTCCATTTTCGGCTATTCGTGAACAGCATGCTCAAAAATAAATAATTACACGAAAAAATATATTTTGTTTTTTAACTTATACACCCGATTTATTTTTGTATCAATTTACTTTTTTAAAATAATATGTTTAATTTATCATTCTACTGATTTAACTCTTCCTATTGTCACATACACAGAGTAGTTAGCAACATTATTCCTATAAAGATAATAAAAACGATATATCGATGTTATTTCGAAGTTTTAATTCTCACGACAAAAAGTTAAGTTTGGTAAGGTACACGTATAAAAAGCAATAAACTATAAATAAGGTATTATTTTTACTAGTTTAACATATTATTTTATGTACGTTGCTTTTATAATAATTCACGATAGTGAACAATATATAGATGTTTTGCAAACATGCTTGAATCGATGCATTGTTTGCATCCCCAACTGACAGTTGGCAACTGTCAATCGTTGGACATATCACATAGTAATCAAACTAATCAACGTAGAACTTTCATTTCAAGTCGCATTCGCTTTGTTTTTTGCATAGTGGATACTTTCGTCTGTGTTTTTCATCATTAATATTATTACGACCTTTGGCTTACGAAAATGGATTTGAACCCTGGTGTATTATTTATAATATATTGTATGAAAATGAAATACATGGCAGAGATGCTATAAAACAATATTGTTGCAACTGCATTGTGGGCCGCAGAACAGTAGGTTGGTCATTGGTGTGCTCATGTAATGACTGTTATTTGGTTTCTGAGCTGGGCAAGTACAGAGATGATATAAATGCACCAGCCCAGTTCTTGGACAATATATTAATAACATACGAGTCAGATTAATAAACAAAAATGTCAAGGAGATTGTGCGTTTTCTTTAAAATACCTACAAAATATTTATTCAAATAACCAGTATAATAAACATCTGGCTACAAAACAATTATTATTTTCTTTTTTAAACTGAGTAAAGGTATTAAGCCTATATAATATTTATGTTGAAATGTGGTGTTCACTGATAGCCAAATGTCCATACAAAGTGGACATTGTCCTTTAATTTCAAGTTGCGCAATTAATAATTTAATAAAATTAAATAAAAGTTAATTTCAATTTTTCAATGATAAACGCATATTAAAAACTAAGAGCAATATTTATTTAAATCATTAATCTTGTTCAGTTGTAATGCTACATGCGATAGATGGACGAAAAATTTTGTGGCGATAGAATAAAAGTTTCACTTTAAAAAATACTGCAGTGATTAACTTATTTATTTAGTTATTATAAATTGTTTTACCTGTATCCTTGTCCATTGCCGTCCGCCCACGTGTTAAATTTAGTTTCTTTCAAGGTTTTACCTGCAAATAAACGCATAGTTAAAAAAATCAACAATATTCTCACAATTTTCATAATATCTACTGTGGTTCAGACATCCCTTAACAGCTCGATTAAATTAAATTGTCCCTTTTTTGAGTTCTGCTTATATTTTCTGTTACCCTTTGTCACGAATAAATTAAATGTATTTTTTTTACAAATTATTTTACGTTGCCTACAACGTAAAAAGATATCTATATTATTTCAAACGAAAACGGAAAAATAATGTATACCTACTGGAAGGAAACAAAAACAACGGAATTAAATATTGAAAAGTCAACTTTGAAACTGCTTCATGTATGTATGTTATCGCATGATTTACGTATGTAACGGTGTTCCATCCCGTACCTACTCCTATTTAAAAGTCGCTTAGCGTGGGATTTGGATTTTTATGGGTCTGTTATGGTTCTGACTAAAAATTTATTGTATGATTATGGAAATTTAGGATTGGAGTGATTTAAGATAGCCCACTCAGTACCAAAATAAAGCCAGTTCAGCGGCAGCCAGCATTACAGCATTATTATCAATTATAAAAGTCCAAAAAAAAATTATAATCGTAAAACTCGTTTTATGAAAATATTGCAATTTTTTACATCTGCACTGTATATTATATTAATACGTGAAAAAAACTTTGCACGCATTTTTACCGACAATTGAACGGACGGAGGAGTATTAAATTAGGCTCAGTTAAAGTTTACATGGAGAAGGAGTGCAGAAAGCGAATAATTTATTCTTTTAATAAATTATTCGCTTTCCTACATTATTTGTATTCAAAATAAAAATAAATTAAAAGGTTTAATGTCGGTGAATAAGGTAAGTGATGCCACCTGTTATCCAATAGCAGTAAGTTACTTTTATAAAACGATTTATTATTTACCATCAACGGTCTTCCATATCTTGTAATCGTCTAGATTGTTGATGCCAAGCCATACGAGTAGTTTGTATTCGCTGTTAATTACGTTACTATAATACATGGCGCGTACCAGCTTCTGGATGAACAGGAAATCCTCCTGAAAGTAAGTGAAGGTAATTTGTAAAATTTTAACTTTGCTTTCGCTAGATTGCTATAAAATAAAACGTAAGTTTAGAGATAGCCTGAAATCGATTCATAGGCATATTAGGCACAGAGTACAGATGGGTGTAATAGACATATATTTATGACCTGATTTGGTGAAGCAGAACTAGAGCTTAGTTAGATGGAACATACATAAATAATCAATACTAAATCATAAAACCAATTGAGTGTAGTTTGCTTAAAAACTTGATCTAATACTGCTTGTTGTTATGATAAATCTTAGTAAACATAATAAGTTATTAAAAATATATAATTTAAAAGTTATGAAGTAAACAATATTTTATAAAGTAAACTTATATTGTAGAGGGTGAAAGTAATCTAATTTTAGTAATAAATACATTTCAGCTTGTTTAAAAGGACCGTGATTACAGACAGAGTAATAAACGAAAAACTCTTGCCAGGCCCGGAAAGGTAGAGCTTAAATTTGACAAAAACTTTGTTATACAAAAAGTTTTTATTAATCTATTTGGGCTGCTCGAGCGTGATTGAGAAGCAATTAGGAAACTTTCCCTTTGAGCAATATTTGACCGTCAGTTTGTTATTTTCCTGTAGTCAGGAATAAGATGTTAATAGATTAAATACGGAATTTGAATTGTAGATTTTAGAATGGGTATAATTTCTTAAACTATTCTTGTTAAAGCTTGCTCCTATACTGTCTCTCTCCCAACTGCCAACGGCTGTAAACTGATCATTTAATTTTTTCTCTCTGATATAGAAGAAGACATAATGAGATCATTCCATCTTGTGCCTACTACTGAATTACTGTCAATATATTTTAATATATATTATTACTCTACTACTTTCAATCTTCTTAGCGAATTAAGTGAGAACCTACGAGCTTTTACTTTTTAATATAATCAGTTCTTGATGAGTAGTATAAATAAACGAGATTCTTTACAATGATTGACAATTAAGTTTTAAAATCGTTTAACTTTCACCCAATATTAACTGTATAAGATAACGCGGTTCATTTCGGATTGTAGCTTTATATTTCACGACGTCTTACGCTTCCCGCCCACGTCAGTCTTTTTGTAGGACCGATAATCGGGCCGATTTTTCCTCCGATTCTTATGACCGATTTTGTGGCCGACTCGCTATTCGACCACGACCGATATCGGTGACCGATTTTTTTTGTAGGAGAAATAGAGCGTACTGGTCACTATAAAGTGAGATATTATTATTTATATGATGGTCCTACTACATACCACATTGTTTCAAAAAAAAAACCTTAAGAAACTTTTTCAATATTTATTTATACAATATTTTGAATAAAATTAAATCTGATATAAAATTTAATCTAAAACGATTGATCTTAGGATTGGCTTAATGATCTATCTTTATTTAGAAACCCACTGAATTAAGCTTGTCGATAGTTTATATAACCATATTTAAAATATTTTATTTGATTATGGATCGATACAAAACATCATATTAAATTATACGGTATATCTACATAAAATTACATCTTTTATTTATTACCATACTAGCTTTTGCCCGCAGCTTCGCCCGCGGTAGAGATCAATTTTTTACAAATCCTAATTACTTTGTAGTTTGATTTAGTTGCCTATGACTTAAGTAAACATAAATCATTTGATAGCGTGAATCAGAACTTGCAAATGAATTTCACTAACGCCATATATTAACAACGTCTGGAACTAAATATCTAGCAACTAACAAAACGTCGATCTTCCCATGGCCTGGGGATGTTTTACCGCGGTAAAAAGTAGCCTACGTTACTCTCCACCCTCCTCACTATCTCCGCACATAAAAACCATACCATATAGCAGCTTCGTTGCGACGTGAAAGCCGGACAAACAAACAAACAAACACACTTTCATATTTATAGTATAAATTAGTATGGATTTCTTTCTTTTTTTCTCTTTTTTGGCCGACAACGCTTTGGTCGCTGACATCCATTGGCCGCGATACCCACTTACAGGTATATTTAATAATTATATGAATCGATATTTAGACTATTAATTATATTGGGATATTCATGACGATTCGGAGTATCGATATATAAAACACCCGGATCAAACATTCCAATTAAAAAATTTACTTCTTTTTCTTCTCTCTTACTTGGCCGGCAACGCATCAGTGGCGCTTTTGGTGTTGTTGATATCCATGAGCGGCGATAGCCACTTATCATCAGGTGGATCGTCAGCTCGTTTGCCGGCTATTTCTATCAAAACAAAAAATCATTCGATACTGGATCGATCCAGAGTATCGTATCAAATCACTTGGATCGATACCTGGATCGATACACTGCGATACGATTCTTATCGATCCAGAGTATCGATACAAGGCACCTGGATCGAACATCCCTATGTCGGTGAGTCGGTGAGAACGTTCCATTTTTCACCGATATCGGTCGGAATGCACCGATTTTATTTCTGACCGACTTGTTGAAGGACGTGTGCGTTGCACTATTGCTATCAGTACGTTCTATTTTTCACCTATAAAAAAGCGGTCACCGATTATCGGACGTGGGCGGGAAGCCTTAGTTATACTAGAACACGTAAGGAGCGCTCATAACAATACAGGCAGCTCCCTGGTAACCAGCTCTGCTCCCTGTCATGTCCATGCTGTCATGTAATGTCATATACTCGTACAGTCGGCAAAAGAATTGGGTATGCAGGGCAAAGAGTGTTCAAGTGTCACACGATATTCGTTTAACATATTTTACACCTTTCTACATATACGTCGTTACTTTAAGATGTATTTTATATATAAAATATTATTTCCTTGTTTTATTCACATTTTTGTTCAATTATTCGTCTAGTCTAGACTCTAGACAGACCTAGTAATAAACTGATTTTGACCAATTGAATTTATTATGGCCTCAGCACGGCACAAAAACCGTTTTCGTCTTGACTTATCATAAGTTTTTATAAATCTTAGACGTGCTACAAACAATCAAACACACACACACACGATAGCTCGCTCTAGTTAAGATCACACATCAATTGGACAAGATAATTGTATAATCGTTTATAATTTTTGTATAATTGTATAATTATCTATTGAACCTGTGTTTCAGGAACTGCTAGTTTCCCTCCTTGCTCCTTACACCTATCCCTCGCGATGGGCCAGGTCTGCGATTGATAAATAATTTTGTACGCCAGGCCCGATGATTTGTTTATGACATAACCTGGAAAAATAATGTCCTTATACTTCACTTATAACCAACCTTCGCTTCTAAAAACAGGTATTTAAAAAAAATTAAGACGAAATTCTTTTTATTGACTTAAGCAGGTTGGATGAAATGGCGACAGGTCACAGGAACTATTTGCGACCCACGGATGCCCTTTAAATTGAACGGTAAAATTTATAAATCCGTCATAAGACCTGTCGTAATGTATGGATCAGAATGTTGCGCTACAAAGAAGGCGGATGAGAGAGATGTTGAGGTGGATGTGTGGAGTGATGAGAATGGATAAAGTAAGGAATGAGTATATTAGAGGAAGTTCGAAAGTGGCAAAAATGACAGAAAAGTTAAAAAGGAACCGAATTTCGTGGTATGGGCACGTGATGAGGTGAGAGGAAACGCATGTGACGAGAAGAGTGATGGATATGAATGTGATGGTTAGACGAAGGGGATGAGGACGACCAAAGAAAAGATGGATGGATTGTGTTACAGATGATATGAAAGATAAGAGAATTAGTGTAAAGATGACGGCTGATAGGGAAGTGTGGAAGACGAAAACATATTGCGCCGACCCCAAATAAAATTGGGAAATGGGCAGGATGATGATGATCTTTTTTATTAAAAACACGAACACGTAACAATACATGAAAATTGTATCCAAATCGGTTAAGCAGATTTTGAGATTAGCGGCAACAAACGCACAGATTATTCGTTATTATGGGATTTATTGCGTTAAAAAACAACCCAACTAGGTGAAAGATTTTTTAAAATATTTTCCATGTATATGCAAATCAATCATTTGTAAGTTGTACCTATAGATATAGTTAGGTCTTACGTTTTATTTCAATCAAGGCATGGAATAAATAATCACATTATCCACATGTAGCTTTTTACCAACGTTAATGATTCTTTTGTTAGCAAATTAAATTGTTTCTCAGTTGCGAAAATGTTAATTCCTTTGTGCTGATTTGTCGCTGGCATTACAGTATTCACTAGTATGTGTGAAATGTGGTTTAATTTTTTTATGTTGTTTTAACCAGCCGAACGAGTTGACGATCCACCTGATGGTAAGTGACCACTGTCGCCCGCGGATATCAGAAACACTAAAGGAATTATCAATGCGTTGCCGACCAAAAGAGAAGAGAAAGAAAGAAAGAACTGGCGCCCAAGTTTCAAAGCAAAGGGGTAGGCAGCCAGGCAGGTTTCATGGAAAGACAGATACGGCATGGGATCGGGGTCCGTAATCTTATTAATATTATAAATGTGAAAGTTTTTGAACATGTTTGGATGTTTTGATGTTTTGATGTTTGTTCCTCAATCACGCCACACTACTTAACCGATTTGGCTGAAATTTGGAATGGAGATAGCCTTTACCCTGGATTAACACATAGGCTACTTTTGCATCCCAAAAAATCAGGGTTCCCGCGGGATTTGTAAAAAAGCCATTCCACGCGCGCGAAGCCACGAGCATATAAATCTAAATTGATTAAGCAAATATTTCGTTTCGAAACCACTCTACCGCATGAAAATCCGCAGAAAAAACTAGTGTAACATACAAACAGCTAAAATTAAAAGAATATTGTGCAATTATTATTAGTCTTATCATTTATTTTTACTTTACATAACGAGATAAAACAAACATGAAAAGAAAATTATTTATCACAGCGGAGACCATGAAATACAATTTGCTAATGCAGATAAAAATCGATGCGGGTATTTACCATTCAAATCCCTGCATTCCACATTAAGTTTTGCTTGAATGAAGCAGAGGAAAACGATCAACAGAGTCCTGGAATAAATCATTTAGTATAATATAGTCCTGGAATGAATCATTTAGTATAATAATTATAATAGTTATCTAGTTCTTTTCAAAGGTGTTTAGAAGATCCAAACGTCGCCTCCCTTAATTTTTGTCAAAAATAAAATTAATCAAACATCTATTCTTCATCTTGGTGACCGCTATTGACGAAATATAGCCAAATATTCAAGCCCCCAAAAAGGAAGAGGGAGTTCGTTTAAATTATATGTCATTACAACTTCCATTCACATTGCTGGCTCACCAGAGAGTTATGGTTCAAACATCACATCCATTCAATTCGGCTTTAAAATGTGACCCACACTTTATGACTAGGTGGTACCTTAATCTTACGATGTACTTATTTTGTGGTATAAAGAGAGATTCTTCATCTAAAGTTCTGCAATATTCTCAAAGGCTTGGAGTTAGAATATGGTTTAACCCTCGTTGTGCGAGGAAACAGCAAAAGTTAATGTGATAGCTGTGATAGTGAAGAGATGGTGTCTCTTGAATATTTTGTTTTGGATTTTGGTTCTAGCAATCGGGAATCAAGAGAGGTTCAATCTGTATTAAATTATTTTCTTACCTCATTTTATTTTGTTTCTATATTCTTCAGCTAAAAACGTATCTCTTCAATTGTAATACTGTCAGGTACGATGTTGCCTTATATGTATTCTGTAAATCCTTTCACGACCTGTGGAAAAATTTCATGGCTTATTTCGTAGTAGTGTATTTGACCTACTAGCATAGCATCCATTAATTGGCCAAGAGCGGGTCGGACTCGTGTATCTAGGGTTCCATACAAACTACTATAGTAGAGCCGAACATTGCTCCTATATAAACTGAATTGAGTATGCATACATTCTTAACTTTAAATAAGTATACTTAAATAAGTATCACGGGTTAACTAATAAAATTATAGCTTTATTAACTGTAATTATAGCTTTATATTCGTTTTGTAAAGTACATATATTGTTAATAAATATGAGTCAACAGTAGATAACATGGTATTTATTTTAAATTAAGTTTATTTTTTTGGTAATACATGTCACCAACGTCAAAGAAGTTTTAGTTCAATCGCACGTAAATATTACACGCAAACACTTTTTTTATCATTACTGCCCTAATATTTGAAATAATATCTCAAATAAATTTATTTTTTTAAATAATAAAAAAATACATTTTATTATGTATAACCTGTTGTAAAATCTAGCCATGTCCAATGCATTTCAACAACAATAAGTTGATAAAAGAATGAATTATTTGCTGGCAAATTGCGCAACTAACAATATACATATAATATGTTTTATTGGAGACTAACTTCATATTGTGTAAAATCACTTTCATCTCATTTTCATCGCCAAAAGAAGTAAAACTTTAATTAAGAAACGCATAAATATTTTTCTTCTTGTAAGGCTCTTTCTAAAATGTATTTGCAAAGCAATTTCATAAAATTACTATAGGTACCTAATATCGAGATAAGGGCGAACTAATCGAACAACATTGTTATTAACAGTGAAATTTATCTTTGACCTTTAGAAACCGAGATAAGTTTGGGTTAGCTATTGCGTACTATTATTATATTAAACTTGTTTTATAAATATGGCCATGATCAGCGCGATGGACCATCACGTGTTATGATCCTGGCACAGGCACGTGCCTGACCCGTGGTAGCCTAAAGTACAGATAATGTAATCTTAAAGCAAATAACGCCTATAGACGAGATAATCTGTTAAAGTTAGGTACACGATGATATGATGACTGTCTGTGTAACAGGTTTTGAAGACTGTGTATTTAATAAAAAGTTGGTTTCATTATATTTAAAAACCATCAGCACCGAATACATAATAAAGCTATCAGATGGATAGAATACTGATGCTATAACATAAATGAAGAATAAACAACAAAAGCTACCAAACTACAACTATAAGACATGAATCATGATCATGATACAAAAAGTTCTTAGTATATACATAGTAAATTCAAAGTAATCATGACGAGGTTTAGCCAGGACTCCAGTATACAGGCCCTACAGGGTCATTTTAATGGCCAGTCTCAATAATCTTCCAAGTTCCCTAGTTCATTGCAGTATAGTGTTGGGTACTACTTTATCTACTAATTTCACCAAAGGTTGTGTAATTAGAGAGAATATAATTATATTTAGGGACGGCTGAAATTAGTTAAGTTTAATAATCGTTTTGTAACTTCGAGGGTTTTGGCCTTTTGGGTGCAACGGGTAGTGCGCGTAGTTAATATAATAATTAATTTCGGAAATACATAGATAGACACGTATATACTATAAAACACACACATAAATATAAAATAAAATAAACATAAAATACACGAACATAAATTATAAAAAACAATGCCAAGGCAATTGTTACCCCCTATCCTTTTCTAGATCTGATAAATGACGATCAGATTATAGTACTACCTAAGTACCTAGTATAAAATAATTCTTCACAAAAAATAACCGACTTCAAAATTAGGGATAACACAAAAAGTACTCGTCAGATCTCGCTTAAATATAAGTGAGACCACGAGACAAGCACCAGCTTTTGATTAAAAAAAAGAATAATCAAAATCGATTCACCCAAACACAAGCGTGTCTGTCTATTCACCGCTAAAAGGAGTCCGTTCATCTTGACTCCTACTCTTCAGAATGTATCCCTAAATTACACCGACCGCCTTCAGTTATTGGGCATTGAGATATCCTCGAACCGCGGTTCATTGAATCCAAAGCTAAAGTAGCTGCTAGGAAACTTGGAGTCCTAACGAAGGTGCAGCGGTACTTCACACCACAACAGCTTTTAATCTTGTATAAAGCACATGTTCTGCCTTGTGTGGAGTGACGATGTCACTTACCATCAGGTGGGATAGTAGTCAAGCATTAACTTATAAGATATTAAAAAAAACCCAGTCGAAAGTTCTGAGGTAACAGACATAAAAAATACTGTCTAATTGAATACCTCCTTCTTTTTTGAATTACGAATCACAATAGTAATTTAATCTTAATTTTATCAAAAATTAACCGGCTTTATACGAGTAGAAACGGTCTTTAAGAAACCTATATGCATAAAAAAACCATCATCTCTTTAATTAATCGCTTACATCGACTCTCTTTGTCGTGGATCCTCTCATCAGAATAATACAAAAAACGTAGTCTTTCAAGTGAAACAAAAATTCTTCTGCGGTAACAGACATGAAGAAATAATCGTATTGAAAATGTCCTCTTTTGAACTCGGTTAAAAACTAGCTAAGTAGTAAGTACACGGCCTACAAATTATTTCAGTCGACAAAATTATCCCAGTTCCTGTTTACTTTTTAAAGTCAAAGCGAGTTTTTTGTGAATAACTTTACAAACACTGTTCCTAACAAGGACCGTATTACTTATATTTTCTAGTTTGTATGTAACACATTTTGTTTACTCATTAATATTGTTTTAATGATTACTTTAATCAATTGTTACTTTAATGTTGTTTTATGAGTGTCTATTTTTGTTAAATAAATATGCAACATTGACACTGAATAATTAATTATTTAAAAACCTGATGCACTGTCTTTATATTGAATTGATTTCATATCCTATTTGTCTCCCAAAAATGATTATGCTAAACCATTGTAAAAGATTAATTTTACCTAGGATATCTAATATAATTCAGTCTGTCAAAAATTACCGTTAAATTAAGTTCTCTTGTAAGTTTTGAATAATTTAAATTAATGACTCACCGGAACTAAAATCTCGTATTGATGTTCAAGTTTCAAGTTTCACTGTAGCACAACTTCTCGTGTCACAAGTCACCCGGTGATTAATAAGGCGCGTTAAAAATGTGTTTTGTATTAATATAATTAATTATTTATTTGTGGACAATATTGAAATATGTCTTCACACTTATTTATCCACCGCTCTACTGCTCGGTAACGGTTGAGAACGCGAAGCTAACGGCATCTGAGATACATCCAATACCTATTGTTTATATAGGTGCAAGATAATTTATACTAATATTATAAAGAGGAAAGATTTGATTGTTTGTTTGCATTGAATACGTTCCGAAACTACTGAACTGATTTGAAAAATTCTTTCACTGTTGGGAAGCTACACTATCCCAGGGTGACATAGGCTATATTATATTTTCAAAAAAATTGGAATTCTTAATAAAACTCCAATAATGTAACTCAAGGTGTAAAAAAATAAGAAAATAGAAGCCAAGAGAGGGCGGTTGCTCGTCTATGATATGACAGAAATTGGTCGATCTGTATATGGAAGATATTTAAAAAATACGATTAGTTGGGGTATTTATGTAATAAATCCTATTACTGTGATTTTCAGATATTTGGAACTAAGTTCCTAATTAGGTACTACTGAATACAGTTTTTTAGGGTTCCGTAACCAAAGGGTGAAAACGGGACCCTATTACTAAGACTCCACTGTCCGTCTGTCTGTCTCCAGGCTGTATCTCATGAACCGTGATAGCTAGACATTTAAATTTTCACAGCTGATGAACTTCTGATGCCGCTATAAAAACAAATACTATAAACAGAATAAAATAAATATTTAAGTGGGGCGCACAGACATTATGTCCGTGGTGGGGCGGCTCCCATACAACAAACGTGATCTTTTTGCCGCTTTTTTGATCGATATTAATAACAGCAACAGGTAGACGCTTGAAATATTAACAGAATATTAAGTTGTATAATTAATTTAAAAAATAATAATTAAATTAAAATAAAATAAATATTTAAAGGGGGCTCCTGTACAACAAACGTGATTTTTTTATACAAATGGGTTGTAGGTGAAACTGAAAAAAGGTTATAATATAGACTATAGTGTCTAATGTTGTATAGATAATGGTACAAAACCCTTCGTGCGGAAGTCCAACTCGCACTTGGCCGGTTTTTTAAGTTAAATTCTTTTTAAGGTTAATAATAATTTCTGTTATTGTGACTGTTAATTAATACATAGTCTGCCTATTATTTAATCATACATATAGCCAAGGAACTTTGTTTCAGTTGGATGTTTCACGTGACACCTCTCTCTTTTTGTTTGTTTGTCCTTTGCGTTTGTTACTTTTGTAGTGTGTGCAATGTTATATATGTACATATATATAATGATATGTATATATTTAAGTATGTATTTTAAATATGTATTTAAATTTTCTATTTATCTCATATATGTTTTTTATATTTATATATTGGTATAATATTATGAATCTACAGTAATTTTTCATTGCAACCGTCTTCATTGCAGTCCAACTACCCTAAGGTTAACTGGCAGAGAATGCTCTTTTAAATAAATAAATAAATAAATGTTTGTATAAATGTCAATACAAGGTAAGATATCTTTACCGTGGTCAATGAAAAATCTCGTCTAATCATTTTTGAGTGCTAGTAATTGTAAGTACTATTAATTCTTCTGTGGTGCTAATCTATAGTCTAATAATGGTAGCACCTTGCTATAGGCTTCTGAGTTTTTTGCTTTATTTTGATGTTTTTGCAGGGTAAAATTTTTTAACAGATTTTGTTGAAATTACTTTATCAAAACAAATTGGATAGAACTGAAGTTAAAAATCAATATCAGTAAATTAGGGTACACGTGTTTGTAAAATTAGTGATAACAAGAGTATGACTTGTTTCGGTTGAGTAATAGGCACTATCCAAAAACCACCGATGATGTCATTGATGGTTAGTTGTTTACTGATGTCGGCGATAAACATTATCAGATGACTTGGTTGTCATCTCCATTAAAAATAAAACTATTTTACTTAATTAATAATTAAAATTAATAATAAGTAATGAATAAATTACCGTGGTACAGTTGTTTTATCTGTCAAAGAAAGGAACTAGGCATTCAATTCAAATTCTCAATTTCCTAATGTTAACCTAATACTTAGTTTCTCTTTTTAAGAATTAATCTTTCTTTTATGTAGTTACGTTTGTATAGGAGATGATAACGGTATAAATGGAAAATCATCAATGTTAACCTTTCTTCGTGTTTCATATATTGTAAAGGGAGAGAAAAGAAAAGTAAAAGGAAATAAAAATACCTTTCACATAAATAATAATTTATTTCATTAGATAGTTATCTTATTTTAATATCTAAACACTACGCGACTTTTATTAATAAATAATGTACTTATTAGGGAACTGAAGAGTAACTCATTCTTTTTTTCTTCAACATCATCAAACATTTTTATCTAAGTACTTACATTAACATTTATAAACAGGAAAGATTTGTATTTTTGTATGTTTGTGACGAATAAACTCAAGACCTTTCACCAGTAGAAAGATGCATTATTTCTGAGTAACAAAGGCTGTATTTGATGGTGATTAGTGATGTTTTAATTAAATAATTCTATATAAATTTAAAACATTTTGCAGACCAACGTCTGCCATGTCAGCTAGTTTGTAATACAAATAATAAAATAAAAATAATAAAATTAAACTACTTCATACTTTTCCTGTGCTGTGCTTGTGACATGAGTGAAAGCTGACGATCGAGACTGATAGTTTGATGATGTTCGATCCCGCACGGGGCCACGCCCCCTTTAACTATGAATTCGCTTTGAGGTATCCTCTTAACCATAAGCATAATGGAATCCGTGTCCAGCGCCGTGGCCACCATATCCCCATCCAGCGCCATACCCTCCAAAAGGATTCCGGTATCTGTTTATCTCGTCTTGTTCATTAAAACTATTCGTGTCAACCCGATGCAGCGGTATCACAGTCAAATCATGAACCGGTACTAAATTATGAATCGGTATTAGCACCGGTATCAGGGTATGCGAGTTATTCGAATGCACGTTTTGATTTATTTGTATATGATGATTGTTGTAGTGGTGGTGTTGAATTGGTATCACGTGTAAATTTGAGCCGAAAAATTGGTGCTGTATGGCAAATGGTATGTTTGGACCTTTCTTCTTCCTTACATTTGTTTGGGGCGATATTTCTATTGTTGTCAGGATTGGCAAGGCATTCGCGTTCGCGATAGGGGTTGATTGCTTTGCTACTGTATTTGTCTTGTAAGTACTTGGTATGGTACCAGCTTGAGACAGTTGCGCTATGAAGAAGAATACGTAGACAAATGCCAGCATCTGAAAATGAAATAAATATTGCTTTAGTCTTGTTGTACATGCAGAGTTTGTCACATTTGTAACAGATGTACTAAGTTCTAATTTAATATAATATCCTTCTCTTTTTAGGGTTCCGTAGCCAAATGGCAAAAAAACGAAACCCTTATAGATTCGTCATGTCTGTCTGTCTGTCTGTCTGTCTGTCTGTCCGTCCGTATGTCACAGCCACTTTTTTCCGAAAGTATAAGAACTATACTGTTGAAACTTGGTAAGTAGATGTATTCTGTGAACCGCATTAAGATTTTCACATAAAAATAGAACAAAAACAATAACTTTGGGGGCTCCCCGTACTTAGAACTGAAACTCAAAAATTTTTTTTTCATCAAACCCATACGTGTGGGGTATCTATGGATAGGTCTTCAAAAATGATATTGAGGTTTCTACTGTAATTTTTTTCTAAATTGAATAGTTTGCGCGAGAGACACTTCCAAAGTGGTAAAATGTGTGTCCCCCCCCCCCTGTAACTTCTAAAATAAGAGAATGATAAAACTAAAAAAAATATATGATGTACATTACCATGCAAACTTCCAATGAAAATTGATTTGAACGAGATCTAGTAATTTTTTTTTTGTTAATACGTCATAAATCGTAAACCGCAAAAAACATCAATCAAAGTTACAACGAACTACAAGAACTTTTATATTATGTTACTTGCTGCTACGGAACCCTTCATGGGCCAGTCCGACTCGCACTTGGCCTCTTTTTTTTATAGTTATCTTTATCTTTAATCATACGCATAATTGTCTAAAAATTTCAACAACATAAAAAGGCGGGGAAACCATCACCACACAACGAAAAGCGTCATTACATAAAAAAACTGCAAAGAGATAATAATAAAAAAAAACGTTATTTAATACGAAGTTCCTTGGTATGTAAATATGTATCAAAAATCCAACGTTCCATTCGTAGATGGAGTCGGTAAACGTTGTAAGTGATAAATTATACTTTGCTTATATTCGAGTAAATGTTGACTCGATACATTACGATACTTAATATGGTGATAGAGAAGTGCCTTACACAAATTGTATGTAATAGAAAATTCTAATAGCATCTGTCTTAAATCTGTTTTCGTAGATAGAAAACTTGAACGTGGACTATCAACGGATATGCTGACAGAACATAGCTTTGCCAATATAGAAATGATGGATGAACTTCAAAAGGTTTCATCTCGCTTTATTCTTCTGTCTTCTTTCTTGGCTGGCAGAGCATCAATGCCTTTGGTGTTATTGATATCTACAGGCGATGGTGACCAGTTATCATCAGGTGGCTCGTCTGCTCGTCCAATTGAAATAAAAAATAAACATATAAAGATATAACATTATCGTTTCGAGCATTTATTTCAACGTTCTCAATACTGACATAACAATAAGCTACGGCAGTTGAATGATGGCTCTCAGTTACATCAATGATCGTACTTTGTCATGTTTGGTCCAATTATTGTGATCCATTGGAGATCGCGCTCACGTTGGAAATGACGCCGCGCTAATTAAGGCAGGTATGAGTAAATTATTGCTTCCAATAATTCAGTTTTATATGATCTGTTTTTTTGTTTCTCCTTTGTTCGCTTGCTGACAATACGTTTTATGCAGCATGCTTTGTTTAGTGCACGAGGTATAAACTATAATCTTTTAATTAAATTTTAATTTCTTCCAGATATTAGTGTTGTTTTAAATTAACTTTCTTTCTTTCTTATTCTTCTCTTTTGATGGTCATCTTTTGTGTTGCTGATGTCCATGGGTGACGATAGCCACTTCCCATCAGGTGCATCGTTATCTCGTTTGTCGGCTATTTCCATTAAAAATGTACTAAAAGCTTTTCATTTCATGCCCAAAAAAGACATGCGCATCACTCCCAAGTTTTTTGTATTGTAGAGGGAGAGAGAGAGAGAGAAAGAGAGAGCTACTAAAAACAAATAATCAAGACGTTTCTAAGTTCCTTACTAGACGTCACATGACGAGTTATGATAAGAAATTCAGAATTGCTGCGAGAATATTAGTATCAAGAGAATATACATACATTGCCATATTCGAGAAATGATCCTGAGGCACAGAAAAAATATTCTAGACGGATTTTAATTTACCTTGAAACCTTAAATGGATATAGTAATAAACTTTTCACCCTCTCATCCCCTTGGGAAAAGAAAGCTTTCTTCAGGAATCTCTACAGACATTCTTGTACTTCTAGTATGAAAGACATTATTACTTACTATGAAATCGCAAAGTTACGTTCAAATATTAAAATTGAACTTTTACCCCTTTTCACCTATCATTGGGTGAATATTGGGTAGATATAGTGAAATACGTGTCGGACCAATTGGTTGGTTTACAGGTAATTTTTTTTGCCCGTAGACCAACATTTGTCTACACAGTTGGTCCACGGTCAATAAACGTATTTAAGTATAATTATATATATCAAAAAAGCTTTGGTTATCGAAGTCAAGAAGGTAAAGTTACCGCAATAGGTTACCACCCAGAAAAAGGTTGTCTTAGTCTTTGGCCACTTGTTAACCGCAAAAACAAAAAATATAATAATAAGTAGGTATATTTTTCTTTTTATTCATTTAAGAATGAATTTTTTGCAACACATTTTCTCGGCAACACTGCAGTAAATTTAAAGTTAACTTAAATCTATAAACTTTAAACTAAACTACTTAAGAACTTAAGACTGAGAACTTAATATACTTACACGTCTCGCCGCGTCCACGTAAAAGGCGCGATGTAAAATAACAAGATAAAGTGTATTTTTTTTCTGCTCTAATACGCTACAAGCTGAAACAAGCACGTACCATCGACAACAAAGTAGATGGCGCTAATAAGCCCTTAAGGTCCTAATTAAAACATCAGAATAATTGTGGTATTGTAAATAATAATTTTTGAAAATATACAACGTTGTCTAATTGTGATGTCCGTTGTCAAACAAGCAGAAAGTTGTCACCAATGAGTTGCCAAACAAGGACTTCATTCAATAGACACGTGCTGGGTAGCAAGTGACGGGAAAACCGAACTGTGATTGAACGCCTGGTATCCAGGTGGTGTTGGTCGAATCTGATTTTACAGCGTGTTGAGCGGTGGCGAAAATTACCTGCATGTATGAAGTGGAACAATTATTCAGAACATTCCCCATTATACAAAAGGTAGCATTCGTAAAGGGAGCCAATATCTCTCCTGAACGCGCTTATAATACCTACAGACGTATCAGACAAAAGGTAAATAATGCATTCCTATTATATCACTGTTGTACTATATACCTACCTACCATTAGTCGGGAAACATAAAAAATAAATGCAATTAGGGCAATGCCGACAGAAGTGAAAACTTGATCAATTACGTGTGATTTTTTGAATCGTCAGGAAATATTTTATTTTGCAGGAAATACTTTTGTTTTTCGTTCATTACATTTTTAGTAAACTAGAATCTTGACATTAATACGAGCTGTAAATTAAGTAACTATAGTTCTGTATTTCTCTCAGAGATGGCGCCATATGTACCTGTTGATTAAAGTGATGACGGTTGTCACGAACTGATTGATTTCATCCCACCTAAAAAACGCCCAACGCGCCTAGAGAAGTTTTTACTTCAAAAATACATTTAAGTCCAGTGCATGTGTTTCCTCACCCACTAATACCTACGACCAACTTACCAACCCAAAAAAAATGGTTGTCTGTAAAGTCGGTTTACGGACGGTAGTTTAACGTGACAACGTCATGACAAAGCTCCGCTCCACTCATCTACGATCGCCTACGGCTCGCCTACGGCATCGGCTACGATACGCCGATCGTAGCCGATCGTGCCTCTCTCTCGCTTTTGCCGCTCGTTTTTCGTGCGTGCGCCCAGCGTTCATCGTTTTAATAGACGTTATCACGTCAAAAAATATCATACATTAAAATGTACCTAAATTAAATAGTAAGAGTTCATTATGAATTTTACAATTAACATGAGAATAATAAAGGTCAGCCATTTCAGAATCTCAGCAAGTATGATAAAATTAATTGGCGTGTCATGTTTAAAATGTTCAGAGGGTGCATTATCAAATAATAAATTACTACCTATTCAATAGACCTTAAAACATTCCTCAACTGATTATTGTTGGACATGTATCTCAGTTCTCCTATGGGATGATTCATGATCATAATCAATCATTATTGTAGCCTTATTACACCTTTGAGATCATTACATAGAACTCTTTTGTACATTTGAATGAATGAATAAATGAATATAAATAAATGAATGATTACATGAATGAAAATTAATTTGCAAATTTGTAGCTACTTAAGGTTTTTATTTTATTTAGGTTCACAACATATATTATATTACGAGTATAAGTATATAAGTAGGTATAACATTAGTTTTGTCACATTGTCACTATTATTGCATTATTATTATTATTTACATTTCTCAAAGCAATAGTTATAAGCATCTTCGAAAAACGACATTCTTAAAGATATGGTTCATAAAAAGTCGATTTTGAGTGCAAAAATGTTATACGCATTTAAATTCGTAAAAGTTTAAACTGTTAAATCACAGCAATGAAACAAAATAAAATCGTTTAAGAATAATCCACTTACACTGCGGCTCGCTTCGTGGATTATAAACAAATTTTCCCTCGAGGGGATATATCTTATTAATTTTTATTTGAAAAAATAATATGTGATTATACAGATAAGTCTGGCTTTATAAACATTGAATATATTTTTGTTCATTCATCAAAAGTTGAATACGATTGTGTTCATAAAATCCCATTGAAATAGCGTGGTGGAATCTCTATTTCAAATCGCTATAAAGCTTTAAGACGCTTCTGTGCAAGTACTATAACAACATAATAACGTCGGCGTCGCGTCGGATTGAATGCCGGATTACTTCAGATAAATTATTGTAACTGAACCTCTCCGAATTTGTATTTGAATCCTTTACTATATATTGTATATTCGATTTTCGAATGCAATGATTTTGTATAAAGGTTTTAGATAAAAGAAAATTAAATATAAACCAGATGCAATCTAGGGCCTTAAAACGCTTGAAACTTGATTTGATTTATAAATTTATTTATTTATTGTATTTGATTAGATGCCTAAATTGTATTTATAATCATTTACTTAATATTTTTTTAATACATAGTAATGGCTTAGGCTACGTCCGCACAGACAGGCGGCTTGCTTAGCGCCTAGAGCCTAGTGGTTTTCATTGTGGCTACTTGCTAGGATACACGGTGGCCGCACTGAGAGGTGATTTGCGTGGTGGGTCGCTAGGTGCCTTGGTCATTTTGCTTGTCGGCACGTTGACAAAATGTCACTCTCAAAAATATCTTACAAAATTAATGAAATAAATGCAACAATTTCTTGTTTCAGCTTTAGTTTTTGCCATTGACATTCATCAATAATATTATATCCATGACAAACCGACTGTCAATCTCATTTTTGCTTCAAAAATGCCTAGCGCCTAGTGACAAAAAACCAACACGTTTGTTTACTTCGATACACGCTAAGCGCGTTGCTAGGCACCAAGCGCGCAGTTCGGCCAGTCCCGAACACTCTAGATCGTTTGTTTTACTATGCTAGTCGCTAGGTGACTAAATGGGCTCTAGGCGCTAAGCAAGCCACCTGTCTGTGCGGACGTAGCCTTACTGTTATCTTACGACATGTAATAAATTATACTTATTAGACCATATAAAGATCGTTGCGATTTTTAACTTCCGATATGATACAATGATATTTAAATATAGACACGTTATGCCCTTACAAATCAACCAAATAATTTGTTCCGAAAAGAGCTACAACACACACATGTTTATTTTGTTTCACCCCACCATCACATTAGTATAATTACAAGAAGGCATTTTAACGTTGTATGTCAATTGTCAAATGTCAAGCATTTCTGACAACAACAAAAGCGTGCGTATCGTCTTGTATTGACGAGCGACTACGAGCAGAACGGTCAATTGCCTGTTTTAACGCTCTTCTTCGGCGCGCTAGTCACATATCTACCTCTTTTTTACATTACAATATCAGATTCATCATATCAGAATTCATCTTTAGTGAAGTTACTTAATGTTAGGTATTATTGAGGAAAATGTGCTACATTAACAGTAAATTGATACATATATTCATGTCATTCGTATAAATCTTTTTCAGTTGAGGAAAAACAAAGTTAACGTAAACGTAATGATGACCTAGTTTTGTTTATTAACAAAACACTATGGTCCATCGCCTCTGATGTAGGAAGAAAATCTGGCGCTGTATAGATGTGGTGTCATTTCAAAAGGTTTGCCAATGTTATAAAGTATGATGAGTATTTTGAATAAGTTGTAGGTATCTAAACTTACGCTGTTAGACATTCGGGAATGCGAAGATCTTAACAAAACGCAAAAACGAACTAGACAAACGAACTAGTAAAATGTCACCTGTCATCCTGTCAAAAGTTTCTACGCGCCACCGCAGTTCATCCGTGACCACGATCCATGCAACTGGGTCGAAATATCCGGAATACAAAATAAATAACATGAGTACTCGTATTATAGTAAAATGTTAAAATGCGAAGATCGTCGTACGAGTGTACATAACACTTCCATCTAATCTTGATTGAGGTAAAGTCGGTTCAACGCGTAAAATTATTATAACATACCAAGCTCGTAGGCCGTCTTCGCTTCTCGAAATATGAGCTTCGGATGTTTTTCCATTCCTTGATGCATTGGAACAGTTAAACGTTTCTCGTAAATCATTCTACCTACTGGAATTAGGTAATGAATGTTGATAGGTACTCGTAAACTGGAAATTGATCCAGTAGTTCAATCCAGCAGCTGTTGGCTTCAAGCCGTTATTATTTTTGAAATAACTAGCCGACAAACGAGCTGACTCTCCACCTGATGGTAGTGAGTGTGACCACCGTCGCCCAACATCAGCAACTCTAAAGAATCAATGATGCATTGCCGACCAAGAACCGAAAAAGAACGAACTAGCGCCAATGCCTTCAGTCGGAACACGTTGTTTGGCGGCTGATTCATGCAAGAGCGTGGTAGGTAGCAGGCTTTACGGGCATTAATGGCCAACTATAGGGGACGAGTTTCTCCTTAAACTTGAGGAGACCTAGGTTATAGTCAACCATGCTGCTTTGATGATGGAGGTTAGTGGAGAGCACAAGTTCTCTAGTGTCGAATCAACCTGGCTTAACAACAGCTATTTATGATTACAACCAGGACTGACGACTGTACGTGCCTTCCAAAGTACGGAAGTGCTCAAGATTTTTTTTGCCACTGAGGTTACCGATCTTACTATTGACCGCACTAGCTACCATTATGAGCCCTTCCAACAGTTAAAATACAGTACAGTACGTTATCTTAAAAGCTTATTTCGTACAGACAGACTGACATTGTTTATACTATGTGATACATACTGCCGTAGTATTAAACAATAACTTTAATAATTAATTGCTTTACGAACCTCTGAGAGCACCACAATTTTAATCTCGGCCGGTAACAGATGTTCCTTTTGAGGACTAAATGGGAATATCTTGGCTATAGTTTCGTACTTAAATCGTCAAACCTAATGTAATGTAAATTTTACAATTCGAAATTGTCAAACCAAAATCTGCTGTGCACAAATTGTCTCTTTGGTTTAAAATATCATTATTATTTTTTTTTTGGCAGAACTACCCTTCGAATTTGAATACGTGCACACAGCCGTTTTTTTAAATTAATAAAATAAGGTAGTTACAGCTTGACTACAATCCCACCTGATGGTAAGTGGCGATGTAGTCATAGATAGTAACGCGCACTAACTTAGTTTAATCCTAATAACTCCTGACTTGAAGACATCAACATTATAAACAAAAGGAAAAAAAACGGCTAAATAATATTTTATTTTATTTAAGAAGCTATCCTTGTTCCGGTTAGAGGCCAACCCTTGTTAATTAACCAAAGATAAGTTTGACAAGGTGAATAACATTTCAGGTACGACGGCAACGTAGGCGTGAAGTTCAGGGCGACTTACAATGAGCAAGATAAGTGTTCTACACTTTTGTATAAGTATCATTAATTTATTCATAAATTTCGATGTATAGCTATACACCTTTCCATTTGAGTTTTATTTTTATGTTTACAAAACACGTCTGATCTAAAATAAATAAACTTTTCATACATATTTATTTCGTGTACAGCAGTGTTATTGCCAAGTCTAAAAACCGATCACGAATATCACACATTGAGAGTGTTTTATAATTGCTGTTCCTAACAGCAAAATCATTGAAAAATGCAATGGGTGCACGGATAAACACGAATTACCCGTGCATCCACCGGTGGGTGTAGCCAGTGGTTGCACGGGTAACGGCCCAAATTATTCATAAGTGAGACTCCTTCCACTGAGGTTAACTTTCCTAAAAGATATGAAAAAAAACTTGAGAGGTGTCAAGGGACACCCGGGTGGAACGAAGTTCCTTGCAGTAAGTACTAGGATAGCAAAAACATGCAGCAAGTGTGCCAAAACAAATCTGGGGTATTGCTACTAGGTGAACAAAGCCGATGAGAAATTGCTATCCTAGTACTTACTGCAAGAAACGAAAATATCTGGCTTGCTTTCTATAATAGAGAGAAAGAGAGACAGACAGAGAAACATGCGCACGCCGCACGACATGTAACGACGCCGCACGAGTTGTAACGACTAACGACGGCAAAAAGTGTCGTTACAACTTTTCGTTACCAAATTTTCCGCCTAGCCCCCTTTCGCAACGCGCGATAAGGAACTTCGTTCCAAAAATTGCTACACTTTTGTTTCGTTCCGAAAAATTCATTCTCATTTAATTTTCATGACACGCCAAGAGAAGTATGACTTCAATAATGTTCTTTATATTCACTTTACTTCAGAAAATTTAATCCATTGCTAAGCTGATCTAAACTTTGCCACATTTTACTGCTGATGAATATTTGTGCGAGAAAATACTAGGTACTCAAAAAGTCGAAGTATCTTTGCTAGAGTATAAAGGACACGTTGTTACGTTGGGATCTTGTTAGGGTTTAGTATTTTTTTCTTTTAGTGCTATAGCTTATACAATTTAAGGAAATGACCTTGTTAGCTCTCGACCTAACAACGCAGTTTGAAACAGATACCTACTAGTTTAGTGTTCCTTTAGGGTTCAATAAACACGCTTTTTTAATTTACAAAGAAGATTACAAAAAGAAGAGAAAGTTAAATGTAAGCATATTGAATACATTTGACCAATTTAATAAACGTATTTTCTAACGCTTTTATTTAGAACACACTTCGCACGTGGAAGGCATTCTATTTGTAGTAGTACAGTTTATTGCAAATCATATCAACATATATCATCGACAAGATTAATTATGCAATAAGGTACAGAGAATGTGATTACAACTGTTGCAACACGTATGAATGTTACCGAAAGTCGCCAGAACCAGCCTTCGGCGACTAGATCTAACGATTTTGATACTTACTCGATTGCAGCTGTAAAGGCATGCAGTCGTATGATCTACATAAAGCGGTATGTAAATAAACTAGAAGATTGGATGGAGTAATAATTATTATAGTTATTTAGGCGTGCACTTATGGTTCGAGTTCTAAGAATATTGATATCGTACCTATAGGTAAATGGTGTAAAGGTTAAAAATATCAGAAATATCAAGAAAAAGATAAAACTCTTTATTTTAAAATTTTTTGTCTCGAAGTTAACTTTGTCTTCATATTATTATTCTTGTATTGGATTAAAACAATATTGCAATTTGGATTAAGATAATGATTTGTATGTTTTCTTTGTTTACTTTTTCTTACCCACCATTGAGATAATTATCCGTAATTATGCGTTGTTCCCCAGTTAATTACATATTAACACCCATATTGTGATAGTCAAAGATAGATCTGTATTTAGTATTAGAAGTTTGGATAAAAAGAGAATATGGATATTTCTCTATTGAATAAAATAATTTTGTGTCCGAATTTTCATGTTAGCAAACCGCACCGTATCTGTAGGATTTACGTCATACGCATTCGTGGCTAAAAATCACAACTGGCCGATGCGGGTCACAGACAGACAAAAAGAAAGCAAAAATAAATAAAAACTGGGAATTTTTCAAACGATTCGTTAAAACTTTATATTAAAAAAAAAATGCCTTTGCAAAATTTTTTGGCACAGACTGCAAATTCTACAGTTTGTTAATGAATACCGGTATGTATCCTAAAATTTATCATGGATAAAGGATCAAATCGTATCCCAAATTATAAAGTGCAATCTTTTCCTCTCACATATAGGGTTTATGTTACTCCTACATAGGAAGCTTAGTTGCTATGCAAGCCAGACCTTGCAGACTCGTGCTTGCTTCGAGATCTGAACTTGGAAGCCTCCGTTAGGCTGGATGGATGTTAAGAATTTTCACATTATTTAGATGGCTTATATCGTATAGCGGTCTAATTTACCGGGCACAGGTTTCTCGTTATTATCAAGGACTAGGTCTCCACTACACTGCTCCACTGCGGATTGGTGGAAGGATTCTGGTATTCAATTCTCTTCGATGTTCATCATCATCATTCTTCAATTTCTTCCATGTTAAGTGACTATAATTTGGGATTACGAGCCTGTTCCATATTGAACATAATCACATTATTCACAGAAAAGAACACTAACTGACCAACTTACCACATGCCTAAAGCTAAAAATATAAGACTAAAATAAAAACAAAACAAAAGCAACTCACTTCTTCCTCAACGAAATCTTCACGGAACCACTACCACTGACCGGCTGTTGGGAATGGCGACCATTACCAGCGACCACTTGATACCATATGCGTGGTTGCACCACTCGATAGGTTGTGCTCGTGGTCAGTGGCGGTATGCAAATACATGACTGTGAATGACTGTGAAGCCGGCTAAACTAGGGTTGGCCTAGTAACTGTTAGGGGTCATATGCCAATAAACTTTAAATAAAATTGATGGTTATAGAAAGGAGTTATATGTAAAATTTTGATTAATTAATCAATTGATTAGTCACGAATGTTCTATTCCATATTCGAACAAGATTTATTAATGATAATTTTAAGGAATCAATTTTGTCCGACATTTTTCGTACTCATATAGGTACAAACATGAATGGAGAAGTTGGAAAATTGAAAATACAATATTTAATTTATTAAAATTTAAATATCGATGAAATTTAAAAATCACCGAAAAATTGTGGGATCAAGAAATGGCTCAGATATAATATAATATTAGATGATAAAAGTATTTTTGACTCGTCTGTGACATTATCGCTCTTATCGGAAATCGTCGCGCGTAATGTTTCAACAATTCAAATTTTCAACAAATATGATTAACGGTCGAATGTTGACCTCAGAGCAGGAGTTACTAGTTAGGCTACGTCCGCACAGACAGGTGGCTTGCTTAGTGCCTAGAGCCTAGTGGTTTGCATTCTGGCTACTTGCTAGGATATGCGGTGGCCGCACTGAGAGGTGGTTTGCGTGGTGGGTCGCTAGGTGCCTTGGTCATTTTGCTTGTCGGCACGTTGACGAAATGTCACTCTCAAAAATATCTTACAAAATTAATGAAATAAATGCAATGAGATCATTGAATAAATGCAACAATTTCTCGTTTCAGCTTTTAGTTTTTGACATTGACATTCATCAATAATATTATATCCATGACAACCCAATTGTCAATCTCATTTTTGCTTCAAAAATGCCTAGCGCCTAGTGAAAAAAAACCCAACACGTTTGTTTACTTCGATACACGCTAAGCGCGTTGCTAGGCACCAAGCGCGCAGTGCGGCCAGTCACGAACACTCTTTAACGTTTGTTTTACTAAGCTAGTCGCTAGGTGACTAGCTAGGCTCTAGGCGCTAAGCAAGCCACCTGTCTGTGCGGACGTAGCCTTAAAATTAATTGGTTACGTAGAACGGCTTTCGTAGTTCTATTAATTAGGAGCATTATAATATTTATTTAATGCAATAGATAATCGATTTAGTTTCTGCCAACGCGTGCTCAAAATGAGGCACTGAAATTGGTCGAATTGGACCAATGATTGGTACATGATTATTCGGCGCGGTGACGACGCGACGCTGTCTCAGGGATAGTTAATCTAATATTTGGTAAACAACCCAAAAATATTTAAAGGAGGTACCTGCTGATGAAATATTTTTATTAAATTTTCGAGGTCAAGCTACTTTTTTATAACCGCAGTTTCATTCCATTCATTTTATTCCATCGGTATTTTTGTCTGTTAGTGCATAATGTCCAATTCTTTACTGACATATTCTTGTCACGTTTAACAACATGTAAAACGCGTGAAATATCACATCGTACCAGACTAAAATCAGATAATGAGTGACGTCTACACTCTATTCCATTATCTTCTAACAATGTCTGTAGGTTCATATTGATTTCAAATCTAAATGCAATCACTCATACTTATCTGAAGTACGCTACTTGAAAGTCTGTAGTAAAAGTAACATATCACAAAGCATATTTGTGATTGTCCCATGTATATCACGCAGACATGCTACATATGAATGCAAAACTATTCGACATTTATATCTAGATGACAAATAATAAGTGAGCAGACGAGTTACCTGATGATAAGTCATCGTCTCCCTTTGGGTATCAGTAACACAAAAGGTAGGTATTACTGTTCAAGAAGGAAGAGAGAAGAAAGAAAGGAGTACCTGGCTCTCAAGCAACTAGCCAGAACTCGACGTTTAAGCAAGTTATTAAGGAATAGAATCAAAGCAGTTGATAAGCAGCAGAATTGCTTTTCGTTCAAACTCTGCGTACTCGGGTTCGAATCCTGCACACGTTAAATTTTTTTAGACATGTAGAAAACATTGTGAAGAATCGACCCCATAACGTCCTTTATATGAAATCAGTGGCTGCAAGTTTGATATTTATGATATATGTGATCGCAAATCCATAAATTGTTTACTAGTTCTAAAGCAATAAAATACACGTATCTACTCGTATAATAACTGCACATCAAACTACAAATAATTTTCATTGGTCATGAATTCTGAATGTGCGCCAATTAGCTGAAGTTCTCTGTTCTCGAGAGCGACTACGTAATCGGCTAATTTATTATTTGTCCCAAGAACCTTAGGAATAATGCATTCGCACATTAATACAGCGATCATGGAGTTTATTCTTTTTCGCACGCGTATAAAACAAAAATAAACATGCAAATAACATCAAAGTATTTATTAGTAGATATCTTCAAACTGTGTGCATCTGGATTGAGGGTCCACTTTTTTTTTTCTGGGCGTAGCGAATTGAAATTCATAGGGGATTTAGTTAAAAATAGTTAAAACTTAAAGCAAACACTCATAAATTTCTTAAACGTGAATTAAAGATGTTATGGGCAAATGTTTTGGGCCCTCAGTTCAGATGCCTACAGAAAGTGGCATGGTATAAATATCAGAAAGTACTACCTCTGTGTCAATAATTTTTATTTTAGAATTTAGTTAAGAATTTCTTAAAAAGATTGATATCATTCTCAACTGGCTAGAGAACAACATTACAGATTTATCGCAGTTTTACTTGGGCCCTCAATCCAGACGTTTATGAACTGAGAGCCCAGGCGAAACATAGGTTTAAAGGAAGAAAAGCATAAATGTACATTGAAAACCCCTTAGATAACATCCCTGTGAATTAGTTAAAAAAAGAAATAGTGCTAAAGAAGTAACGGCTGAATGGTAAAACGGCTTCGAATTTTCGGATAACCTCTGATCTGAGGGCCCAATATTTTCGGCTTTATCGACTAGGTGCAACCTCTTAGTTTGAAATAAATTAGCTGAAAAGTTTTTACTAATTTTTAACTAAAATTTTACATTCGGTTTTTTGTTCAAAATGCCATACTTTACGAGAAAATTAACTTTTCATTTTTAGTAGGAACAAATTTTGTAGGGTAACCATGATTGCAGAAGTCTTATTTATTACACTTCTGTACTATTAATACAGGGTTCTGTTAATGTACATAAATTTTCATTTATTTCCTTCACTAGGAAAAACAACAAATAAACTATGTGTATTCAATTAACAAAACAAAATTAAACAAAGTAAGTAATATAAGAGATCTTGGCATTCTTATGGATTCCAAATTAACATTTTCAGACCATGTAGATTTTCTTGTACATACATTTATGCTTTTCTTCCTTTAAACCTATGTTTCGCCTGGGCTCTCAGTTCATAAACGTCTGGATTGAGGGCCCAAGTAAAACTGCGATAAATCTGTAATGTTATTCTCTAGCCAGTTGAGAATGATATCAATCGTTTTAAGAAATTCTTAACTAAATTCTAAAATAAAAATTATTGACACAGAGGTAGTACTTTCTGAGATTTATACCATGCCACTTTCTGTAGGCATCTGAACTGAGGGCCCAAAACATTTGCCCATAACATCTTTAATTCACGTTTAAGAAATTTATGAGTGTTTGCTTTAAGTTTTAACTATTTTTAACTAAATCCCCTATAAATTTCAATTCGCTACGCCAAGAAAAAAAAAGTGGGCCCTCAGTTCAGATGCACACCTTCAAACTATGTAGTTACTGTAAATTGTCATGACTTCATAATATAATTATGTATAATCATACTTGAGATTTATTCGTCATTCTTATGATTCCTCCATAAGTAAAGTGTGAGACGGGTAAGTCACTCCATTTTTTTTTATGCCATAAGTAGGCAAACGTTCAGACGGGTCACCTGATGGTAAGTGATCACCGCCGCCCATGGACATTAACAACATGTTCATCTTTTAGTCTAAGCAAATCTTCCCTACGCATGCACCTTGTTCAACAATAGATGAGGTTACGGCAATTGGTTGGTACTCAAGCAAAGTGGTACTTCAAATCTCAAATTATTAAAATCAGAATTATCAATATAATAGTGCCACCATTGAAAATAGGAAAACACGATATCAAAATAACGATTAAACCAAGTATACGATTTGTTGCATGCAGTCGTGACGATAAAATGTTGCATTGAAACGTTACAGAAAAACGTGAAGTTTCTTCACGACGGCAGTATAGAAACACTTCAAAACAAGTCAAATATCTTAATATAATGTCAATAGGCTTGGTGTGAATACAATCTTATATATCTTTATATTTATAAGCATCTTTTCGCACAGAAAAGAGCGAATACAATGTGACCGAGAATCGCACCCCCGCTCCTAATGCGATGTGATGGATTCAGTGAAACACAAATTGAAAAGGGACACCTTGAAATTTATTTCCTCTTCGGATTACTTTTCAAACAATCAAATAAATATATTAAAGGCTACATACAGGAGATGATAGTGAAGGTTTTACATACCTATACATATAATCAAGTACAATAAAATATTATTCGGTTAAAATTAATTTTCGAATACTACAAGAAATTATTCAGGTAGAATGTTTTATTCTATCTACCTGATTCGGTTCTGATTCTATGCCTTCTTGTCATAAGAATCAGCAGACAATCTACAATATGTATAGATTGTGTGAGTTGATACAGTTTAGAATCAGGTCATATAAATCGAAGATATTCGTAAGTAATTCACTAAGGTAATCGGGCTGAAATGTTGTAAAGGTAAAATAAGGTAGGTACATAGAAGGACATAGAGTTGGGCGTATCTACGTTTGTACTAACCTTTTATGCAGAAATGTCTAACGTGAGTGAAGAGGGTTGAAGATATATTTTAGAAATTTTTAATTTTAAGAATATTACCGAAATTAATAGTAATATTTATAATTCACAGGAATTTTAGTTCTAAATACAAATAGCAACATTTTGACCAAAATTCCAGTAATATCAAAGAAAGAACAAGAAATAAAGGTTCAACAAAGCGGCCGTGAAGGTCAAAATTATTTGCATATCCTGGAATAGAATGACCGTACGAGGAGGGATCGCCGCCGGCTTTCCTTTCTCCGTGTAGGTCATAGGGACCACTGTGGATTCACACACTACTTTACATACCTTTTTATGTAAATAGTCGATAGATATCCACCGCAAATGGATAGTTGCTACACTCACTTTCTTTCTTTTCTTCTTTTCTCATTTTTAACCGACTTCAAAAAAGGAGGAGGTTCTCAGTTCGACTAAATTTTTTTACCTCATAACTTTTTACTGGGTATACCGATTTTGATGAGTATTTTTATATTAGAAAGCTGGTGCTTGTCATGATGTCCCATTAGAGCGAGGTCTGACGAGTAGTTTTTGAGTTATCTCTAATTATGAAGTCGGTTATTTTTTGTCAAGAATAATTCTTATGATCATTGTCATCTGCGACCATGAACACTTGCCTTCGATTGGTTCCTCAGTTTCTTATATTGGTTAATTTAATTAAGAAAAACAAAGGCATCATCTACACATTGCCGGTCTAAGAGGCAGAGGCAGACACGTTTATTTCTGCTTCTTTCACATTCTTTTGATTAATTATGTTTTAATTTTTTCATGTCACGAACATGAAGTGAGATTATTTAGTTAGATTATCAAGCGCATCGTTTGCCATCTCAAATAGTGATTTCTTACTTAGAAAAAAACTAAAAAATACTGCACCCGTAACACGTAAAATTAAATTGTAACGTTTACCGGGCAACGACCATAATCGTCGCACATAATCTTACTTGAAGGAGACTTGTAGCAAATGTATAATATTTGGGTTATTCAGGCCAAGATCTTAGGTACAATCTTTATAAATGGCCCAATTTAAAAGGAAAATAAACAATAAATTGAACCATTGTTCCTTGTTTATTGTACTCTGGCATGACCATTTATTGTAATGTTACATTGTGCTAAATAATAATATTTACATCCCCTTTTGTTACAATTGTTAATAAATATTCAGGCAAAAGATTGAAATATTTTGGGAATATCTAAAACTGAAAGGTTTACTTTACAACTACATAATTTTTCTTCGGTTCAATACGGTAAAATAATCCTTGCGTTTGATAACTGTAACTTAGTTCCTAGTCCTTGCCTCTCGAGCAACGGATCTCGGATTCAATTTCCGGTCGAAGCAGAAAATATGACAGATAAATTTTTAGGTGTGTTGTGTAAATGTAACTTTACATTATTTACTTTAGTATGTAGAAATCGCATTCTAAACCATTGTCGTATTTCGTTTTTATGTTAACACCATTACTTCTTCCACTTTGTTTCAGGTAACGTATGAACAAAGACAAGACAAAGATTAACAAGGTGGAATTCATAACTTCATGGGCGAATAAATATCTTTATTGTAATAAAGCAGGCATATTAGTTGATTTAATTCAACTTGCATGTATACGAGTATACAGGGTAAACAACTTTTCAACTTAATGTTGCCGTATGTTATTCTTTTCAAGAATTCAATCCATTAGTGACACTATCGAGTGGTGTACCAGGTTGTGGTCTTTTTTTCAAAATTAACGGGTTCAATTCCTGGCTAGGAATATTCATTTTTCAAATATCCAATGATGCAGTTTAATTCTTCATCAAAATCTAGTCTGAGACTCCTTTCAGTACTTTTGGCTATTCCTTTCTTTCTTTCTTCTTCTTCTTTCTTTCTTGGCTGGCAACGCATCAATGAGGCCTTTAGTGTTGCTGATCTCCATAAGCGATGATAGCCACTTACCATCAGGTGGATCGTCAGCTCGTTTGCCGGCTATTTCCATAAAAAAATCCTCATACTTTGAAGTTTTGGTTTTAGCCATCCACGTCCACTTGAAAAATTCACTCTGTATGTGTGGTAATGCAGAGTCTATTGAATGAAACGAAAAAGGCATGGAATGGGTTATTATACCGTATGTCACCAGTTTTGTTCGTATACAGGTTAATAGCGTTGCGATAACCTAACGAGCAACGACCTACGGACTTCACATTCTTCATTCGTGATACATTATCTAAAAATCCCGCGTCGGGGCACAAAGTAGTCGATCATTACGGGGTTCGCAAGCTATAGGTATTCTTTATTATTATGTTATATGTAAAGCTTATGGTAGGTAATACTTATGTAGGTTGTACTTATGGTTGTACTCCTATGCCCTTAGGGTTCCGTAGTAGATTTAATGAGGAGTAAAAAAAATTGATATTAACATTGTTTTGAGTTTTCACTTTTGTCAGCCGTCCATAAAACTGCCTATTTTTTTGTAGAGTGATTTTTATGTAAATGTTTTTTTAGTAGGTTTTAATTTTCTAGGCTTTTAATTTAAGGCTAAACTTTCAAATGACAAGTCGCAATCAATGGATGAGCTTATAAGTGAGGAAAGAAGCATGACCTCTTATTATGTGGGTTAATAGCTTAGTTATAACTTAATGTTCTCCCGACTGCGCATCCCCACGTGTAGAGTACATTATCAAAATACCCGTGTAATCAGAAAAAAACTGGTCCATTACAGGGCTCATGTGACACATAATCTTGGCGCAACGCAAGGGAAGATAACAAAAACCTTTTTAACAAAAGGAAATATCACTGATTTTGGTTTGTTTCCCTTTCCTCTTAGCATACTTACCTAAAAGAAATTCTATTCAAATTACGCATTGTATTGATAATGTATATTATTACATAACTGTGGTAGCTTCTCTCTGAGGTATTTCCGTAGCGTTATGACATGGGATTCTCAAATAGAGGTGTAACAAAAGTTATTCTTCAGGACCTACCTTGCATTGGCTCTTTTGTCTTAGATCTGTAACGGTTGTTACTTACCATCAGTTAGTAGTATAGTAGCATGTTATAAAAATGGAAGATGGAGGAAGATGGACTTCATGATGTTATTCTATTTCTGGTAACTGCTGTTGTAAGTCTTAGTAGACACCCTCAAAAAATCTTTTAATGGAAGTAAAACAGTCACTTAATGTTACCCCAAGCATACTCAAATATATTCAGTCAGCATTCAAATCGGTTAAGCGATATTGGAGGTTTCGGACAAGCAGACAAAAATGCTAAATAGATATCACTGCCATCGAAACCTCACAAATAATTTTTCTTAAAGATCTTTCAAATACAGACAACGTTACTGTTTTATTATATTCTATTTTAACTGGAGTACCTAAATAATTAGGTTAGGTTAGGTTAGGTTACACAACCCAGCTCATTGGAATGGCGTCGATAATGGAGAGATTTAAAGATTATGTCACGTGACCGGGAAAACTGTTATAGGTCGAAATACTGAGATTTCTCTGAAAGCTTATTTCAATATAAGGTTCAATTCATTATGTGAAATTTTATAAAATATAATTTAAGCGCTTTCAACGTTACAAGATGACAAAGACTAGATTTCTTAAACTTTTTGTCAGCGTATCAATTGAAATCGTATTATTTGCTTATTGATTTTTATAATTGCATGCAATTGTGTACCTACTACTTATTTTGATACGTCTTCAAAAATAACAATTAGTTTTGTAGTAAGTAGCCATGAAGCCCAGGAATTAGAAGCAACATTTTAGAGATTCTACAGGATCGGGATTTAAGTAGGAATTGCAGGTACAGCTAGTTTAATTATAAATAGAGACAACGAAGTAAAAATAATAAGAAAACTTGTATACAGAATTTTTTTACAATGTTTTAAGAGATGTACGAAGGCTTCAACCCCTCTGATAATAAGAGGAGTTAAAGCCCAAGTACAAGCCCAGCAGTGTGTACATCTATGGTTTATGATAATATAATGAGTAAAAAATTAACAGGTATAATAAAATACATATCTGTGAACTGTGAATTGTGAGTGTGATATTACCGGAAGGAACTCTGCTCCGTTTTCCTTGTACAAAGATATAAAATGATAATACAAAGTGTTAAGTAAAGAAGAATTATTGGAGCGTTAACGAGATACAACCCTAACTGCTGTTCCAACGTGGCTTTATTTAAACGTTCACAAATGTTCAGGGAACCATGCTACGCAATTTACTTCGCATCAAAAGGGGAATTCTTACGTAAACAATGGTTATTATTAAGTCACTCTTGCAGATTGATGTTGATAACCTTGCCATATTGTTAGGACGTGAACAATTTGATAGACCTGTGATAACTGAATGGTTTGAAGGTCAGTTTCCCGAACGGTGGGTGAATTTATTATTGCAGGGGAGGTTCGCTTGGTCGGATAGCTTTCTTATAGATAAAACTTATTACTTTGTATTCACTATTTAAAAACTGATGCAGATAAATAGGTATTCAAGTTGTTTTGCCACTAAACTTATTCCAGGCGCTTTAATACTTACAAGCGGTTATTTAATGGAAACACTACGTATTAACTTGTACATGAATTCTGTACCTACATTGAAACTTGGAGATAATGAATTCCCGCTGATGGGTCTTATGAATTCCCGCTGATGGGTCTTATTATTATGTCATGTTAAGTCAATGAAGCCGGTAGGTAACAAATGGTTTTAATCCTGAGACAATTATTAGTCCATCTTATTAGATGGAATGTCATAGGTCTGTCTGTATTATGGAAAACTTAGAAGATATGGCAAACGACTGAAATCAAAACAATGATGTATAAGTAAATAAAAAGTCAGGTTGCAAGTTTTACATATTTTTTTTTTATTTTACGTGTTCTATACAAGTTACATTATGGCATCACAGACATATCGTAATAATTTAAAAGAATTTTTAACTTTCATTATTCCCATCTAGTCAAATTAGCTTATTTACATTTATTATAATAATATCAGTGAAACATTGCTAATTACACGATATTGATTGCAGGTAAATATTATAATAGTCAAATACAAAGATCACAAAATATGTAGTAGATACAATGCCTAGGTAACTTTTAATTGCAATGGTTTTAAATAATTATTTACTTACATTTACATTAACAATAAGAGATAATACTTCATCATGCACCAATAAAACTAATTACTTTTTTGGCTTTTTAGTGCTGTAAATTCCCGAAGATTGATTGTGCATATTTGCCGAAGTACTGTACAGGAGGGAATGTGGGTAGGGCCACGTTGTTTCTGTAGTCAGGCATTTCATGACTTTGTGGGTACTGTGATTGAAGGAAAACTGGTCCTGGTCTTAAATACGATATCTTTCCAACGTTGCTTGCCTTCGAAACAGGCTGCAAATGGAATTGCTGCTGAGGTAGAGTTTGATACTGCGGTTGCTGCACTATTTGAGGCTGTGGTTGCGGTAGCGGTTGATGCTGTGGTTGTGGAAGCGGTAATGCTTGAAGCTTCTGCTGCGGGAGTTGTGGCTGTGAATGGTACTGTATTTGTGGTTGGCTCTGCTGTTGCGCTTGTTCTGGTTGCAACTGATATTGTACAGGTTGAACCTGCGGAATAATTTGGTACTGCTGGACTGGTTGATATTGGGGCTGCTGCACAAGTTGGAATTGAGGTTGCTGCGGTTGGTATTGTAGTGGCTGTTGGTATTGAAGTGGCTGTTGGTACTGCACCTGCTGATGATATTGAGGTTGTTGTTGTGCTTGTGGTTGCGGCTGATATTGGACTTCTTGTTGCGGTTGCAGCTGTGAAGGCTGACTTTGAGAGAATTTTGTGAAGCTCACAGCGCCTTTAGGTTGGGCATAGTTCTGAAATTGGTGAAGTTTTTTAGTAAATTAATCTAATCTAATCTAAAGTAGTTAATTGCTAAAGTGACCTGATTATTTAATCAGTTCACACGGGACCAACATAAATTTCAAAGCTATGCAAATAAAAAATAGTGGTTACTGTACGTATTGACAATAAATTACATTGTGCGTGAACCATTCCACTATGGGAAAATTCACACGATGTTGAGGGGCAGAAAATGCTTGTTAGACTTAAAAGACATTGACAACAATAGTAATAACATAGTTTACTATTACTATCAGTATTGGTATTTAATGTATCATGTTGTATAATATATCATGCATTGAAACTTTTGTTTCGCATCTAAGAAGAGTTTTTTCTTTCAAGTCATATTATGTGACCAGTGATACTAATCGTCATGCGAAAATGTTGAGAAACAGTGGTGCTTAAAAATATTTATTTTGTGTTAAAAATGTGTGCTCTATACATTCATTGAATTCTCGTCTATCGCCCTTTTCGGGGTACACTTTGACGAATAACCAGGTTTTGTGATGTCAATGGATAAAAGTAAATGCTTATTACCATAAATAATGACTCGCCTGGTCATTAGTTGCTAGATTTGTCGGTTTCATTAAA
This sequence comes from Thymelicus acteon, assembly GCA_951805285.1. Lineage (NCBI taxonomy): Eukaryota > Metazoa > Arthropoda > Insecta > Lepidoptera > Hesperiidae > Thymelicus > Thymelicus acteon. The sequence continues at coordinate 11,181,932 of OX638228.1, forward strand.
ATCAAACTATTTTAAACCAAGATAAAAAAAATAACGTTACCAGGGTGGCGACTTGTTTCTCCGGTGTCTTACTTCCCTGCTGTGTTTTTAATTCTCTTTGAGCTTGTTGGTTTTCTTGTTGAGGCTCTGGAGAATATGCGAGACTTGGTTGAACATGTTGGGTAATCTGTACAGGCTGCTCTTGATACAGGGGCTGTTGCCCAGAATACAACGGTACTTGGAATTGATTTATGCCAAAATCTTGGTATTGTTGTTGATAGACTGGTTGTCCAATTGGACCCAACGTTTGTGGATATGATAAAGGCTGTTGGACCAATATTTGCTGAACGTTCTTATGTCTCTGAGGCTGCTTTTGGGTAAACTGCAGAGCATTTTGAGGTGGTTGTAAGGAAACCCTGTGTTCGGCGTACGCGAGGTTGGAAGGTACTGGTGCAGAAACTTCATACGTTGTGGGAGATCCGAGCTATGGATAAAGGAATAACTAATAAAGAAATTGTATGTGAAAATATCCTGTAATATTAATTTTATTACATTTTGAACCAAAAGCATAGAGAAGATGTACGAGTTAGTAATATTTAACATTTTAGATGAAAGCAGATTTTACGGGTAAATTACATCTCAACTTACCCTAGTTTGATAGACAGAGACAGGGGCATACAGATGGCTGGCGATAGCTGACTGGAATGCTGGGCCCTGTCCCGTGAAAACGTCCGAAATTTTGGATACGGGCGGTAATGGAGACGCATAGACTTGCTGTAACAATTAAAATAAAGTTTTAGTGTGTTTAATATGTCTTAACATACGGTCTTAACAATAAACATATATAAAAATGATAGGTTGATTATCGTTTTTCTCTTGGTAGAATTTTATTATATTTTAAACTACAGACGGAAGATAAGATATCCGCACACAGAGAAAAAAGATAACAGTGTGGTGGATACAGCAACGGTGAGTGAGAAAGAAAAGGTGAGAAAAGAAATCACGTGATTCACGACTATATCTTAGTACAGCTGCACTCATTCCAATGCTATGCATAGTGATGAATAATGATAATGTTTTTCTCATCTACATAAAAACATTATTGTCTTTTATAAACCTTGTTGTTCATTTGCTTATTCCAATTCTGGTAGCTTCAATTGAATTGGAAGTGGACACGGAAAAAATAGTAAATTTATTTGATTCAATAAATTCAATTTTATTCAATTCAATTGATGGTATGTTGGACGTTGCAATGCTGATGAATATTGGCTACGATTACGATCACAACTTAACTATTTTGGTAGGTACAAAAGTATACGAGTGGTATATGTAATAATATATGTAATAAGACCTTTATTCATCGATCACTAATGATTTTAGACTCAGACCATTCCTACCTATTGGTTTGATCTAGAAATATAGAGTCTGTCGCATGTAGCCTATACGTTTTTAACCTGTACACATCCGTCCTTGTGAAACGCAGAAATGTAATTGCAGCTAACGTTATAGTAAGTAGACTGTTATTCGCTTATTAATCGAATTCTCAGGGAGGAAAAACTTCAAATATTAATTAATTAATTTATAGTAGCTCATTTTAAATATATTAATATCTTTTCTCCATAACAAAAGTAATCTAATAAAACGATTTAAAATAAGTTAGTGTTTGAAAACAATTGATACGGTATTTTTATGGTTTTTTACGGTACTGTAAATATCATCTAAATACGCCATGTAGACAATTTAAGTATTTCTCATCCGTTTGTTAAACGGAAAACCCGCTCACCAAATGCCACCTTTATAACCAAGAGGCAGCGTAGTGAAAGAGGGTAAGTTCACAAATCTCAGGAAACCGAAAATCAGTGGCTAAAAGCTGGGATTTAACACTTTTACGATATTAGCTTTCGCCGCAGTCCGGCTTTCGAAATAAAAACCCTAGGATTATTGTTCTTGCGCAGAGTAATTTTGACATAGAGATAACGAAATGTAATATTAATAACCCGTATCATAGGTTACATGTTACAGGGATTTTGTGGACATTGGCACAAAAGTGTAATTAGTAATTTTAGACTTAAAGGGTTTCCTTTATTCATTAGTACTAGTCAATCTTTTCAGCTTCTAGTTACAAAATATTTTTCTTAATAACTCGTGTGTTACCACAGAAGATATATGTGTTACAAATGGTGCCGTAGTTACTAATAACGGCACCATTTACATAACCCAGTTAAGAATTATCCTTTAGTCTATGTCATGTCTATGTAATGTTGTGTGAAGGTCGTGTTCACCTATCCGATTAGCTTACACAGAAATGATCTCAAACAGATCCACATAATTTACATACACATAAAAATGCTGTTATGTACCGACTTCAGTTAAAATACATATTGTAGGTACTATACTAAATAATACATTTGCTAGTAAAGACAGTTGAAGAAAAAAGTTTCCTTCGGTTGTATAAGTAATCTATGAGACACTAGAAGGAAATCCCCATTCTTTGCGGGTGCGTCTAAATGCCGACAACTTTACAGTCCGGAGGGACAATTGGGCCATTATTGCATCGCTTATGGACTTCTCTGGTATTTCTGTTCCTGCTCTGGAACGTTAAGAATTATTGTTTTAAGGTTCCGTTCATTGAAACAAAAAATTAAGATCCTTGGTTTTTGTTCATTTGTCTTGTGGCTGAAGATAGTTGCTGATATGTTTCTACTTTGTCAACACGATGTTTTATGAAAGATTTGAAGTGGGATTTGATCAAATTACGGATACCATCATTTCCCTGCGACACATACCTATACAAAACTGAAGTAAAAATTACCTAAATGTCCGTCAAACCCAGGGATTTATTTAGTATTTATCCTGAAACTTTAGACGCACATTGATAGAAAATTAGGTTTACCATCTGAAGTAATAAAATTGTTAACAGATCCATGAACTGAAATGTACTTCCTTTCCACCATAACTTTGCTGGTTATCTGGTTGCTTACTATTCAGAATATCGCATTTCGAAACATCTACTTACCGCTTGTGTTTATTTATTGAAAGGGATGAATTTATTCGTTGGCTTTCTCGCTATTCTCACTAAAACCCTTTCACGGAAACTATACGATATGAATACATACTATTAATATTATTTTCACGATCCATCGCTGCACCGTTCTGAAACGTGCGCCCATGTATATCGAGCACCTTATTTTTAAAGTAAATGGCGATTGCTTTTCACCTGGCATGCGATGTTTCACCTGGGAATACCCTGAAGCGCTCAATATAAAGTATAATATAACCATTACGTTTAGCGGTCAGCGCCCGACATGACTTTGTTTTTGTTTTTTATTGAAATAGCCGGCAAACGAGCTGACGATCTACCTGATGGTGAGTGGCTATGGTTACCCATGAACATAGGCTAAAGGCATCACTGATGCGTTGCTGGCCAAGAAAGAGAGAAGAAAAGAAAGAAAGTGTCTTGTGGGTAAGCGTTCATTGTCACGCACAATTTCGTGGTTTACCCTTGATTGTCCGACGCAACTGCTTGTGTCGAATATATCCAGGGATCGACTGAGTTACGCATCAACGGACGCAGTCAATTATACGGATGAACGAAACTGCCAAAATTTGTCGAACTTGCGTATACTACTGACTATAGTTCCCGATAAGTGTTTTACTATGGAAAGAAACGGTAACTTCGTTTTTAATCTTAAAAGTTTCTTTCTAGAACATGTTATTCCTAACTTGAGCGAAACATTTCCAATTTTGGTGACTTACTGTCAGACACTTGATCTTGATTTGTTTTGGCGATGTTGAAAACTGATTAAACAAAATCCTGAAATATTACTAAAATATATACAACTTATCTAGCGTCTGCCCTGAATAGGGTATTTCTTGATGCTTGTACTTTAGCAACTTATTACTCATTATTTTACCTTTGTACTGGATGGTAAAGCGCACTAAATAAGTAAGGTCAGTTTATCTACATTACCTAGAGTTATTATACGGTGCGGTAGCGGTAGTGTTATCTAATAGGTATGATATTTTTTTAAGTTTTAAATAAAGTTTTGTAACAGGACACAACAATAAATTTTGCCAAAAATTTACAGGTTGCCAACAATTGTCAATTACTTTAGTGAGTATTTGTGTCAATGGTAATTATTTTCATCTGACTTATAACTAATTAATTAAGGTGGCGTCTGGCGATAATTAGAGTTACAAATCTGTAAAATATATTTACTCATCTTGCTAATGAATTCTTCTACGGATTTTGAATTTTGCGAACGCCGCGCTGCTTGTTCAATATTTGCTTTCCCGCCATTTCACTCGGTGATAAATTACAAGAACTTAGGGATCTGTCGATAACCGAGGGTTATCCAACTTCAAAAAAGGAGGCTCAATTTGGTTGTATTTTTTATGTTGGTTACCTCAAAACTCCGTCAGTTTAACAACCGATTTGTGATTTTTTTATTTGAAAAGATAGGGTACTAGGTATACAGGAAATTATAGCTTTCAGATTTTTCCCATATTTTTCAGTGTTTTTTTTTAGTTACAGTAAGATAATGCTTGATTATAAACCCTCCTGACGGTAGTGTACATGTGGTCCAGGATGGTGAACGCACTGAGTAAAAGCCTATTCACTCTTTTCTTGAAGACACGTTATAGGCGGGTGAGAATGCGCAAGCTTTCCAATCCTTCGCGGTGCGCTTAACGAATGATGAGGCAAACCGCGTCATCCGTACCAGCAAGATGTTAACGACATAAGGATGGATACCTGTCATGCGTCGTGTCGTTCGATGGAGAAATGGGGATAGGGGAATTATCTCAAACAATTGCTGTGCACACTCCGAAATGTGCCCTATTTTCTAACCATGAGGCTGGCTACTCTGTGCTTGTGCTTGAGGCTTTGCAGATTGGTTTCAATCAGATCTGGGTTACCAATGAGCCTCTTCGCATCCCTCTCCATCGAATTCAGTTCTGGTTATGGAATCTATAGGAATTGAAGACATTTCTCAAATATTAGATATAGTATTTACATAAAGTAAATACAAAATAATTATGATGATTTTTATGTAGGTACATACTTAATGTTTTTGTATGTTTAACGACAATTTCAGCGGTAATTTTTTCAGTGTTTCTTCGAAGTCGGTTATTTTGTTCAATGACGATTATTAACAGCCATGTCATAATTATGTTTTATATAGTGTATGTCCGCACAGGGACAGTGCATAAAATATCGTGGGCCAATGGGAGTTGCGGTGCACGGTGCAATGGTTGATTACTCATTGTAATTTTAATGCCAAACAACCGCATGGGAGCGATTTGCCGACGATTCGATATTAGATACAGAGTATTTGAACTACAGAGCAAAACATTTAATTACATAAGGTTAAATACGAGCTTGGCTTACATCGCTCTTATTACTACTCTGTACCTATGTAGACATATATGTATTGATACGTTTTTCAGCAAGATCGATTTTTGGGGAGGAATCTGGTGTCTTGTCCATTGCTTAACAGAGAGCATCACGTCAAGTGAGTTTGGCTTGGACTCAAAGATGGATGGCTTCCTTACATCCCTCTTTGTGATATTGTAAATAAATAATCATACGAACGACCTAACACTGTAGTGGTACAGTGTCTGTAAATAAATAATCATACGAACGACCTAACACTGTAGTGGTACAGTGTCTGTAAATAAATAATCATACGAACGACCTAACACTGTAGTGGTACAGTGTCTGTAAATAAATAATCATACGAACGACTTAACACTGTAGTGGTACAGTGTCTGTAAATAAATAATCATACGAACGACTTAACACTGTAGTGGTACAGTGTCTGTAAATAAATAATCATACGAACGACTTAACACTGTAGTGGTACAGTGTCTGTAAATAAATAATCATACGAACGACTTAACACTGTAGTGGTACAGTGTTAGGTCGTTCAGTGTTCGTGGTTCGTGTTAGTGGTAACAGGTGTGGACCTGCACCTACTCCTGCTGTTCAAGAAACCATTGGAGTATTTGGAGTTTGAATTTGAATGTGACTTCACGGCAGATGTAAATATCACTCGTATATCTTAGTTTTTGAAGTAGAGTTTCAACACATAAGTTAAAATACGTATACCTACTTCTAAAATAAGAGCGAAATATACTCAATTTAAATATTAATAAATTACAAGCGTCGAAGAGTTTAAAGTTGGCATTGTTTGAAAGGAGTTGGCAAAGAACAAAGACACAAAATAAGAAAAAAGGTTTACTGTATTTCCTTCAATTTCCAGCGTCATTAACTACTCTGTGACACCAGTCACAAATTGCTACAAACCAATATCTGCTTCTCATTAACTGTTGCATTTCGCTCGTAAATCGAGCGAACTCATCTAAGCTCTGTTAATTCCGCCAATTGTTTTATCCACTGTTTCGTTTTAGCCGTAAATCAAACAATGTAAATTATGGTTTAAGGTTATTCCACTAGTTCAGTTGTTATGTTCATTTACTGAATTAGATTAGGGTTGGGATGGATGTTAGAATTACAGTTTAATATATTCCAGTTTAGGAACCCTTCCTAGATTCGTCAAATTTTATTGGTAAAGGTACATTACTGATTTACATTGCATCGATTTATACAGGTATTAAAGGATATTTACATATATTTTCTTATGTAAGTAATCTTTATATGAACATATTTTAAAATTTAATATGAAATAACGAATTATTAGTGTGTGTATTAACTATGATAATTTATTTATTTTCTTAAACCATGCAAAGTTTACTCTATCGCTAAACAGCAAGTTGATGATGACACTATTTTAAAGCCGATTGTAGCCACATGGTATCTTAATATGATTCGACAAACATAAATTTCTGAAAGACCCATATGTCCCAAAAGACAATAGACTTAAAAGACATAAAGCAAGCAAGCAAGCAACAACCCATAAATTGTCGCACTGCTGGGCTCGGGGTGTCCTCTTACAATGTGAGGGGTATTAGGCCATAGTCTACCACGCTGGCCAAGTGCGGATTGGTAGACTTCACACACCTTTGAGAACTTTATGGCGAACTCTCCGGTGTGCAGGTTTCCTCAAGATGTTTTCCTTCACTGAAGCAAGTGATAATTAACTTCTAATACGCGCATAATAATTTGAAAATTAGAGGTGCGTGCCAGGATTTGAACTCGGGCCCCTTCGTTCGGGAGACCAACGTTCCAACCGCTAATCTATCACTGTTGTAAAGACTCCATAAACTTCCTTCTAAAGGTATTACTAACATCGCAACTACACTCACACCTTCATAACTTATACTCATAATTTTGCAGGCGCATGTTAATCAATTTTGTATCCGGTGGATTTAGTTAGAAACTCTCAAGTAACGTCATTTAAATTTGCACCATCAAAATGTTCGGCGTCATCTGGGATATATTGTAACAGTAATCGCCTTATCTTCGACGGCAAGAGGTCACCCCTTGGTACAATGTTCACATAACAATCCCTTGTGTTTTAAGTACCTACATGGGGGTCGGGAATCGGGATGTCCTTATCATATTTAGATATTTTATTAGATTTAGAGTAGGGATGTAACGGAAGTGATTATATCGGAACCGGAGGTTTTAAACTCAGTATACCGGAATCGGAACCGAATCGAAATCGAAATTTTGTTTTCACTGTGGAAAATAAATTTTTTTCGAACTCGATATTTTGGAACGATATGGAACAAACTTAAAATAACTCAGAACAACCGCCAGAATCGCGATACCTTGAAAGTGCGGTGCTAGCTCAAAACTCGCGTTTTTTGGATATTCTCTGAAAGTTTCATTCTCAGCCCTATGACGTTTTGAAACAATGTAGAACAAACCTAGAACAACCTTCAAAATGTTTGTAACTTCAAAGTGTGGCGCCAACATAAGTATAGCTCGAAAAAGCGGGAGATTCCCTTAGTGGATATTGACTACTTGACAAAAACCTAAGTTTCCCCCTCCCCCCTGCGACCAAGTGTGGTGTTTTGCCGACCCCCCTCCCAACCCTAAATGTGTCACGTGCTTTGGGTCGTTCCCTAAGCTATTTGTCCAAAACTGCATGTTCGTCAGATGATTTATTATCGCATCATCAGCATGAACACTGCTCAATATATTAATTTGAGCTCCGATTTACCTCCGATTTAAAAGTTTCGGAACCAAAATCGGAACCGGAGGTTTAAAAACAATCGGAAGTTCCGACTTTTCGGAATCGGAATCGAACCTCCGTAAAACATCTCTAATTTAGAGGAATAAAACCAAATATAGATTTTCGCCAATTTTCGAAAGAAAGTTGTATCTTATTTTAGGATTTTTTTACATGTTATACGTTATATACCTGCCCTATACCATAATTATTACTATCAGACTGAAAGACAGTGTTTAGCTCCTATTATACAATAATTCTTGACAAAAAATAATCGACTTCAAAATAACTCAAAAACTTCTTCTCAGATCTCGCTAAAATTGAGTGGGACCACATGACAAGCACCAGCTTTCGATAAAAAAAATCATCATAATCGGTTCACCCAGTCAAAAGTTCTGAGGTAACAAACATAAAAAAATATAGAAGAATTGAATACCTCCTCCTTTTTTTAAGTCGGTTAAAAACAGTGAAAGAATAGCGTAATTTGACTATCCAAATTGTACTATAAGTATCTACTTGTAATTAGCAGTCTAACGTATCAAATACCTAATAACACTACCTACACCCAAGACCCAATTCATCAAACTCCCTTTTGTTAGGCCTTTACCGAATACGTAAGTGAGTAAAAGAAACAACGCGGCTCGGAATAACTTGGCCTAAGTATATTTTAAACCTATTTTATAAATTCCCCGCACCCCAGCTGTATCCCGTATAAATAGACCCTTACATCCCATCCTCGCGCACTGGGATCGCAATTACGCCCTAAGGAATGGCTGCTTCATTTTAATACGAACATTGCCTGTTATTTATTCCATGTTTATCTTACGCCTTATAAGTAACTGTAAGCGTTTAATTTTGTCTCTGAATGGACTAAATTATGTTCCATACTTTTGAGTTGTGTTTTTATTAAGTTTGAAATACCTAATTGGCGTCTTAAGTAAGTAAATAAAAAAATTGTTTGTTCATGAATCGTTATGAAATTTTAAGTGGACCCTTAACGTAAGTGAAAGTCCTTGAATTTCTTATTTGAGTTTATTTTAGGAGTTAGACTGGTAAACGCATTTTTGGGATAAGGGTAATGAAATTAAAAATTTCTATTGTGTATGTATTTCTATTATAGGAATCCAAACACTACCGCCTGCAGATTCAACGCTGTTACATTCTATTTAATAATATAACTAGAATACAGCTTTAGAATAGAAATCTATGCTAATCATGGATTACGTCATAAAAATATAAATGACGTCATGATTCATTAATTATTACGTGGTATTACGTATCACGAAGCAGGCTCGGCTTGCGTATGATTCGGTCAATGCACTTGAACCATAATCATTCCATCACAATGTATCAACACCTTTATTCCAATTGGCCTTTCACTAACCACACATATTACATCACAATGTTAATGATCTTAAAATTATGTTATGTAGTCATAAAATTATACTGTAGGAGTTATATTTTAGCCAATTCTTTTTATATACTTAATTTAAGAGTTATAATAACTATTTGGATATTTAATTAGACGCCTTAGAAAGTGTTGCGTCACGGCTTTATGACTGTAATTATAAATGGCTATCATAAAAGGTGGTATTCGGTCATTAATGGCTACATTAAATTACACTTTTAATTTATTGTACACGACACGTCCAAATCGAGAACGATCCGCATATGCAAATCCATATTTTTTACAATGAAGTTACTCAGCATTACTTAAGCGTTATGCCATTATGTGAGTATGCTTATATAGGCAACATAAATGAATAATAAAAATCAAGTCAATCATAAAATTAATAATTAATTATTCAATATTTATCATACAAATGATGAATCATCCCTGAGAATTCTGGCTTTGCTTTAATTCTTGTAATCTGTGTCTTACTTATTGTGGCTACATACATGTATAGTGCAGTAGGCAGGGTCGCTGTTACGAGTAACTTGCATGGTCATAAATTCCTAAATTTTGAATATTTCTGAAAAGCCTTGACATAAATTAAGTAATAACCTTAAAAACCGAAACAAAAGCTGAAAGCATAGGCTGAAATGAAAGTATCTTTTATTCATGGAAATAGCCTATCCTATAAAGTATTTAATCAAAACAATATAACTTCCGACGTTCGTTGTCGTTCGTCTTCTCTGTCTCTCTTGACATAATAATGTTTAACTTGGCATAGTGATAAGCTTGGTATAAGCATAATATGCTTAACTAGGTTTATCACTTTCAATTTGGGAGTAAATAATTTCTTTGATCTCAAAATAAACAACGTAAGATCATAATTTATCAGTTTTTCATCAACTCTCCGTGAGTGAACGTGGAATAAATTTTGTATAATCTGAATTCTATGCTAAATGACTGACGGTCGAATTTCCATTGACGTTAATATGTAGCTTTGCCGTGATAAACTGGATAAGGTACGACACAGGAACTTTGGCTGACCTGCATGTTATGCAACTTCCACTAGTTGCACGCTGCACATGAGATGTAATATCACCTCACCTGAACATGTCTAATAGGCTTGACGCAATGACATGTCAGAACAAGTTGGTTTCCTGCCAAACGACATATATAAACACCAAATGTTTCGACACAAATTCACTGAATGGAAAATATTTATATACAGCATTGAAGTATTATTACTAGCGTATAGAAGAGACACCGCGAACACAATGTATGTTCCAATGAATTGACGCCGCGCGGCTTCAATTTGCAATGGATTCGTTCGATTTTCAAAGGAGAACGGGGGCTCAATTTTGAAAATAGAACCTCCCGGCGGGGACACACATTTTGTTTGAGATGTCTTCTCTATGTATTACCTCAATGATATACAGCGTGTAATTTGTTTGCGTGTACGAGTTTTCCACATGATTGTAGCATGTTTAAAACTTGGTAATTTAAACTGTTCACGCTATAATATTCTTAGGTATAATTTGTGCAAAATCATAGCAAATTATACGTATGTAATTATAACTCTTTAAATTTTATTATTCGAGTCAGAATATAAGAATCAGGAATCTGTTTTAGTATTATGACTGAGGAATACTATAATTCGTATTAATGAAAAAAATGTAACGACTTTCAAATCACGGAAACGCTCCAAAAATTTTACCAAGTCACTCATCAAATTCTGACTGGGTTCATAACTGAGGTTCATAGTAACTTAACCATAATTGCTTACGCTTATCTGAATCGTTTACGAACGACAAAAGCCATCGAGCTAATCGGAGCTATTAGTCGAACGCTTATAGGAACTAATCATTAATCAATCAATCAAACATCAATCAGCATGCTTCACTTATCACGAAGGTGATTGAATGGAAGTTACAATTGAAGCACGCATTTGCTTTCATTATAGATAGTAGTTATTATTTATTGCTCAACCTAGTTATAACACGTGCGTTAGAGATTAAGTATTTCCAGGTGCCCTATCATTATAACATACAGTATGTGGACCACATATGGCGAAGTTTGCGTAACTAATAGGCCGGGTACAGGGCGGGTCCTGCATGCGTGAATACTCTAACCAGTTTCCTGTCTATAAATATATGATTTCTTATGAATTTGTACCAGCAGAAACATGTTTACATCTAAGTATCATACGAAATTTGTGCAATAAGTGTTATATTCAAATTTATGTGAAAAGATGTTATAGGTTAAAATTGTGTCTTGACGGAGTCCTTAGACTTGCATAAGAATATTCTGACAGTTTGAGAGGCCTTTCTCTATTTTTTCACCAATGGGCACTGGAGGTTTTAGTTCTCCTCTTTTGCTTATTGCTTGAAGACAAACAGGTCTATCCGTTAGTTTGTTTGTTTAGAGGCCTCTAATTTAGAGCCATTATTAATAACATAATACTAAGTCAATATATATAATAAAATAAATGAACTCTCTCCAATAAATCAGATAAGCTCATAAAAAATAAAGCCACTTGCAGAATTGTAGAACGATTTTAAATTCATTTTGCGTCGAGGGACTGAATTTCTAAGAAGTACATAAGTGAATAGTAAAGAGATGATACTTAATACAGTTGCAATTCAACAACGAAACGAGGCACAAATTACATTTCTTGCTCCAACTGCAAGTCTTATGAGCCAAATGAGATTTTCAAATTGGATTTGCTCTTTCATCAGGTATCTAGTCTAGACGCAAGATAAAATAATGGCTTAATAACAATATATGATGTTAATGGTAAAATGTATGTTTAGTTTGAAATATGAGACTAATATATAAATGATACATCCTTCGGATAACTCGGACATACTCGTACCTATTGGATGGTGTAATTTATAATTTTAGTGTAGAAGCAAACGGCAATTTTTAAACGAATAATTTCCGTTTATTAACATGTAATTTGTTTGTTTTTTATATTTCATAATACCTACGTATAATAATAATACAGTACAAAATTTTTCTGCAGTCTTTAGGTATGGTATTTTTTGTGTGTCAACCAAGGGAGATGTATTGAAATCTAATAACGAAAACCACCTTAATGATAAAAACATATTGGGGGATTTTTTAAATTGGTTTCCATGCTAATTAATGATTACAGAATTACCAAATTCTGATTATTACATAGCATATAATATTTGACACTTCGTAGTTGGGCGATTTTTCCAGGCTACTGTCATTTACGAATATCATATCGAGCAATATATTATATAGGTAAGTACCTACATATTATAATTTTATTGTAATAAATCACGTATTCAACAACTAGTATAAATTTAAAAACAAAAAATCTGCTATCAAACAACTTGCTACAAAAAAAACCTGCTACAAAAAAGCCTGCTATCAAAAAAGCTATCATGATATACCTTTTTGAAATCCTTATTTAATTTGATACCCATATTGCGTTATTCGATTTATTTTTATTTTTTGATACTTCAAACAATGCCATCTCACAGCCATCACATTTGTTTTTTTTTTTAATTTCACTTATCTAAGATCACTTGAGTTATCTAGACGAATCTAACGATATCTTAATTATGTAAATCCGTGCAGCGGTTTGGAAGATACGAGGTAATAAAGACTATTACATGCATACATACAAACATACAAGATACGCGCGCAAAACACACTTCCTGGCAGTCGGGTAAAAATGGCTCTAAAGATTTCGATGAAATTTGCAAAAAGCTTTACGGAGGCGTAAATTCGATTTAGCTAGGTCTAGATCTCATAAAATATCTGAACTATTCTACTCTATTTTTACCTTTCAAATCAAATCTTATTTACTATGATTATATTGCACATGAATCAAAATTTATTAACACAGGTTTGAAATATTAAACTTCATAACAGAACTGCATGTTTTCTTGCAGAACTGCACCTTTTCAAAGCATTTCAAATGCATGAAACTCACGCAGCTCTGAGAGCAACGACGCAAAAGGAAATGAGCGTGCAATGTTTCCTTCACACTTTATTGGCAAACTCGCGGCTGTCAGCGGATTCTTTATTAAATTTCTTCCAGAAACTTCGCTCATAAATCTAAGTGAATCTTAGGAGTTGGCAGCTTGACGACAACTGTCACTCGGCGCGTGAACATGGTATGAAGTGTACGAAGTGAGGGGATTAGGGAAATTATATTATAAATAACTCAAAGGAAGCATTTGCCTCTTGGTATGGAAAAGTCAATGATCAAGTAGTATAAGGTTGTTGTAAAAAATAACTACTAATACCCTAACACTATGAGGACATACTAATTGACTACAGTATCACGGATGTCCATGGGCGTCAGGGATGATGATGACAGTTGACTCTAAGAAAATTAGCATTATATAGCCAAAGTAGTGTTATAAATCGTTAGGAAGAAATGTTAATTAAACTATTATTATTGTCGATTACGATTTTAACACGATCCTACAACGAAATTTGAATTTTGAATTTTGTTTGTCATAAGTACATTCATTATGTAAATACCGTTCAAAATTTAACCAGGGCTTTTATTTTAAATGTAAGAAAGTATATTCAATAATATCAATGAGACCGATACATAATCGAAATCGGAAAAAGGTTAGCTATTTAGATTAATACGTTGGAATGCCACAATATTAAGATCTCAGCCGTTTTATCAGAAATTCTTAAGAAATGAAGTAAGTTTCCAAGAATCTGAATTCAACTCAGATAAAGGAATAAGAATGGAATAACAAATAAGAAGTATTTACTTGTTGTTTTAAATCTAGCTTTGTTCCAATTTATTTAATACCGAAAAGCCGAGTCTAAATAATACAATTAATAATATAACTATTGACTTGTTTTTATAAAAATCTTACGGAGCAAATTTGGGTAACATACCTAATGGTAAGATTGTTATAGTTAGATATAATCGTTAAATGGCTATAGAAACTTTGGACATAAGAGTTGGTTTGGTCACTGCACTGAAGCAGCAAGGTGGGGCGAGCCTTGGACCTAATGAGCTACTTACATAATGACCATTTAAATCCACACTGAAGTGCCAAAAGTTTTGCCTTTTGCAGTTAAAGATTGGACATAGAAATGCTTAGACAGAACAGAAAAACAGTTTTAGTACACTGCTAAAAACAAAAAGTTTTTACTTACATGTGTTGGTGACTTGTCTTGCTGGGATTCCTTTGAATCTGTATACTCTATTCCCGGGGTTATGGATGGAGACACTGAGAAAATATAAAAGAAAACTATTAAAAATGTTTATCTTAGATTATTTTGCAGAACATTTAGGTTTTTTTAACCAATTTAAAACAGGAGGATAATTTGATTTTTTTTTAAATATTCGTTACTTCAGAATTCCCATGATTTATCAACGGATTTGGAAAATTCTTTCCTTATTTGAATGGACATCCTTAATCAAAATTCAGTTTTGATGAATAAGGAATTGAATGAACTCGTTAAATATTATACGGAGGTATTTATTAGGGCGATTTTGTAAAAAAAACTTTTCTGCTAATTATTGATGACTGACGGGTTAATTAATTAATTTAGGTGGATATGTGTACATTAATTTTAGCATGTCTTAATCAATTATCAAGGATTTACGTAATCCATCTTGACTTATAATGTCAATTTACTCTAATAAGATTATGTAGGTAATGTTTTCATTAGCACTGCATTAACAATATTATTGCAGTAAGTTTACTAGTAAATCTCTTAAGCCCCAACTCAGAGTCACTAACGGTTACTTTAATCGCTCCTTAGCAAGGAATCTCCATACAAATTGTGTACTAAGGAGCGATTTAAGTAACCGTTAGCGACTCTGAGTTAAGGCGTTAGTCATGTTGTCTATGTACAAGTATACTGGTGACTTTTGTTATTGTTTACTCAACCTGCATACAACAACGGGATAAAAAATAAATGATTAGGCTTCCAAAAATACAATCTTCATGTAGGTTTTTCAAAAATTTCGCTTATATATTTTTCAGTTTAAACATTGCATTTTATAATTAGTTTACATAGTACTTGCGTGTGGGAGTAAATTTTATAGAATTTTGTGGAAAATACTGGTAAATAAGTAAAAATAAAGTAAACATAAACTACAATGGTACGACCTGAGAAAGGTTTGACGACCTGTACAGTAGCCTAGTTGGTAGCGACCCTGTTTGCGAAGCGAGGGTTCCCGGGTTCGATTACCGGCCGGGGCAGATATTTATATGACAGATAAATATTTGTTCTCGGGTCATGGGTGTTATTGCAATGTGTTATATAATATGTCCATGCCACCCGCGACACAGGTAAATAACCTACTGCGGGGATATGAACCCAACTATTCATGTCAAGTAAATGATTATACCATTTCGCTCAAAGACACTCATACAATTTAATAAATGGCAGCAGTCATTATGGGCATCTTAGATAATTTTTAATATAGCGAACAACTGATTTCTTTGTTAAAAATAAATTCGAACATGATTAAAAATTATGGCCTTGTAGTTTTTTTTATGTCAAAACGAGAAAATAAGCATTCCGGTGGTAAATGTTCTCTGTCGTGTCGTCGTCGTAGATTAGTAACATCAAAGGCATCACCGATGCGTTGCCGGCCAAGAAACAAGAGAGAAAATTAATGTAGGCTCTCAAACCGTCGACTTAGCCAAGCAGGGTTTACGAAAATCGCTTTATTAAGCATTTAATCTGCATTTAAAAGTCATTGGTATTAAGTAGCTATGAGTAATAGGCGATTTTTTACGATTTTTTTTCTAAAATTAAAAATTTTAAAATGCTCTAGTGTAAAGTTGTCAATATGTCGCTTGGTAATTTTTGCCTTTCAAGCGTCGATATGTAAAGGTAAACAATTTGTCTCCTAGTTCACCAGTTTTGGATGATTCTCGATCGATCCTCGGTGGTCTTTATAGGCAATATTTCTGCGAAATGTTATGTTCGCACGATCTCAGTCGCGCCGAGTGCGTGGATATCAATTTATTGCCCTATCACAATCGTAAAGCACTGCTCTTAAATTTATCGTTCCGTGAATAGGAAGCTTTGGAAAGACAGCGATTTGCTTGTTTTTGGGGATGTGGGCAGTACTTTCACCTTATGTAAACTTAGCTACCTATCTTATAGCGTTTCAACAATCGATGTAGTACGAACTTTGTAATGCTTAATATTAATGGAAACTAACTTCAAATATGAACAAGAGGGTAATGCCTCTTTGGAAGATATAGAAGATAGAAGGTTACAAGGGTCTATTATTTAATAGTGGTTATTGATATGACTATAAATTGACTTAATACATTTAACTATTGCCATCAATGGAAGACTGGTATCAACAGAATAGTCTATTTAGTGGCAAAATAGGTAGATGTTATGCCATAAGTATTGTGCGTCAATCATCGATTACCAAAAAGCCGTTATTTGCCAATTAATAAATTAGAGTTACCTCCCAACTCAGAGTCACTAACGTTTAATTAAATTGCTCCTTAGTAAAGAACATCCATACAAATTCTGTACTAAGGAGCGATATAAGTAACCGTTAGTGACTCTGAGTTGGGGCGTTAATCACCACTTATTGGCTGGCAACGCATCGCGTCCCATCATAATGGCCTGTTGTTCAATATAATCAATATATCTGCGATATATTGATTATATTAATATAGCGAAATTACAAGCCAAGTCATGAGATGCAGTTATAGTTAATTGCAGATAGACGGAGATGCAATATTTTTTGTCTATAACAGTTTCCGGTATGACCAAGATATTGCGGTTCGCCGCTGCAGTGTGTTAAGACTCTAAGATAGTGTACCTATAAAAGGCGTTGAATGTTACAATATATTTTACCCGTAGAAATTGCCGGCGCGCGTTTGTCAACGGAGTTTCCCTTCGAAGCACCTCTCTTCCCCGTTTTGTCATCTTCAAAGTTTTGGGACTGCACATCAATCGCATGAACCGCCGCCACTAGTAGCAAAATAACCTGAGTAGAATGTTTGGTAAATATTATTAAATATAACTGAAACACTCCGGAGTTGTCAGTTGCTTTTTATAGCAAAACAGTCAAGTTCGCGTACTAAGCGTATATCTCAATGTACGAATCCAAAAATATCAAATTGGCTATAGTGATGACATAATAATGTACTGCCATTATACAATATACATACTATAAGTCGTATGTAACTGAATGAAGACTGGACTAAACAAGACTGTGTATTAAAACTTTGACTATAGACAGTTAATAATTTACATAAATAATAAATCTGTAATCTTAGTTAATTGAAAACCATACAAAATTTTCAATGGTGAAAGGATTTGGTAACGTAAACAACCGTTTGTTAATAAATGCCTTCTAGGAACTAACAATTAGTTTCTAACGTTTAGGTGAAATTCGTTAGCTATTTAAAAATGTCTCCATGCTTACTTGCTGAAATAACGAAGGTTTTTAATTGATCAAAATTTTAAAACAATCTCAAGCCGACAAGCACCAAAACTATTTGTGCAAATATTATGTTATCTTTGCACGTTAATTCACAAATAATTGCAGAAATAAAAATTAGCCATGAAAGTAAGGTTTTGCTTAACATAGCATCCAAAAGGCATAAAAACCGAACAAAACACTTCAACAAATTTATTCGTACGTTAAATTATTGTACACATAAAATACACCAAAAAATCACTGAACTAACCATGAACTTCATTTTCAATAATCACTCAAAACAGATTATCACTTCAGTATTATACAAACTTTTATAATTATAAATTTTTATTTAAAAATAAACCGGCACTTTTTTGTGCCTTTCCGTGCACTTCTTTGCTTTCGTGCTGTCAGTGCCTAAGTGCGTGCACGCTGCCTTTACACTCACTTTTATGCACCCAACATGTCATTTCTGCTACATTTGAACATGTCGAGCTTTCCTCACTCGCGCCACCGTGGATTGGCTGTTAATTATAATAAAGTAAAATCTCAAGTATAATAAAGTAATCAAGACATTTTTTTTAAGACTGCTGTGTCTGTACTGAAGAGACATTAGATAACTAATTGATAGCAATTACAATTTTACATAAAATTCTGTATTTGTGGATGCAATTTTAGACTATGTAAAACTGGTGGCTCGTTCATGGGTACATGTGTAAAGATTTATAATAAAATTCCATCGAAATTTACAGAAATGCCTTACCTTAAATTTAAAACTCATATTAAAAGCATTCTTATGACGAAAGGATATTACAAATTAGATGATTATTTTAAAGACAAGACTGCTTGGACATGAGTTTTATGGATATAGATTGTAGTAGATGATAAGTGCTATCTGTAACTGTGAGCAGGAAAAAAACAAACCCGGAAGTTTCTTGCTGCTTCTTCTCCCGGGCCCTCTCACAGTAGGGCTTTGTCTGAAGCATTGGCATAACTTGCATGACTTTCAAAAAGTGTTTGTAAACCAAACCAATTTTGAATAAAAACATTTGATTTGATTTGATTTGATTTGCAAGGTGCATTTGGGACATTTTTTTTTTAATTTTTAATATTATTACAAACACTTTATATTCAAGGTTTATATTCAAGTAATTAAAAAATAGCTTATCCCGTATTAAGATGAAAGGAAACATTGTAGTGTAGTGTAGTGTAGTTTCAAGGATGTGCGGAGTCTGCCACATCACAATAATTTATCAGTATAATATACTAAACTCTAATTTCTCATATTCAGATCAAAGCAGAATCTGGAATTGATATAATTGATTATGGCATGTAGTCTACAAAGAATCATTGTAAAACAACGACTGTATAATTTTACATAATATGTATTCATTCTATATTTCATTTATCTTCTTAAAACATTACAGACACGATTCACAATAATACATATACCAACTTTTAACGAAGAATTCTTAATAATTTCAATTTGCTAATGATTTATAATATGAATCATTAACGGTTTAAACGATGTTGACACCTTGTCTAGTATGATGTCTACCAATCTCTTCAATATACGACAATTTCGCGGTATTTAACCACAGTGTATGCGTTTCCTGCGATTTTGCGGTTAATCGCTCGCGGGAAGAAACTCTATTGCGGCCTCAGAATTAGAGGTTATAATATTTATTTTTCCTGAAATATATTTTAACCTTGATACAATTTATGTAGTATTTGGCTCTGGTATGGGAAAACTAGAGTTATTTTTTTTTGATGTGTTTCTATTCCAGTATTTTACCAATGAAAATGTTTTCGATTGCTCTTTATTCATAATAGTAAAATAAAGTAGGTCAAACTAAATGTGGTAAATATTTTACCACATTAGGTCACTACGATCATAAGTTTTTGGATTTTATTTAACATCTATGACAGGACAACGATTGGAGCTATCAGTACTTTTCAACATTTTTCAAAACAAATTTTCATCTTAATGAATTTTTGAGGCTACTGACTACATTATAAATGTACATAATGTGTAGGTAAATACAAACTCTCTACGTAAAGAATATAGGTTACCGCACCTATTCAATATACGCAAGTAGGCAAGTTAGTATACTTAAGCAACTTTGTTATTTTACATGTAAATAAAGCAGTACTGAAAGAAGTTATAAACAAAGTTTCAGGAAAGATTCTTATCATAAATTAAATTGCTCCAAGTTACAAATTATTCTGCCGACATTCACACGCGGGAATGTAGATACAAAGATAAAACAAGAAGAAAATTAAATTGCTCATTCTAGTTTGGAAACAAGTATATCTTTTTGGTTCTCATTTTACGTTGTTCTTACGTTACACTATTGATGTAAGGCAATATATAAATGCTGCTTTAATAAAATCAACACATAAAATCTTTTTCATTGCTTGAAAATAAAAATAAGTCATAATAAACAACTTGTTTTATAAGGGTATGATTCTTTTCAGCACATTTTATATTTGACGCTTTTCATTGATCCAGTGTCAATCGCGCTGAAAACGACAAATATTTAAATATTTTAAAATAAGATCGACTTTTCATGGCGCGAAAGTGCTCAATCATCTAAACTAATAAATTTAAAGTCTTTTGACTTGGCAGATCACTTGTGATTGACGTAAGTCATCTTATGGGCTTCCTTCCTTCATTCTTTAGGCTTTTTTATCAAGGCAATTGTCGTGTCGTGTCGCAAAAGCGATAGGAAATGTGAATAAAAAGAGTCATCTATATTTGCCCTTATAAACAATAATTCTAACACAATAGGCAGATTCAATCCCGCCCATTTAATTTAATTAAGAGAAACAGACGCAGGCTGACGTGAAAATC
Source organism: Thymelicus acteon (assembly GCA_951805285.1). Classification (NCBI taxonomy): domain Eukaryota; kingdom Metazoa; phylum Arthropoda; class Insecta; order Lepidoptera; family Hesperiidae; genus Thymelicus; species Thymelicus acteon. The sequence continues at coordinate 11,202,709 of OX638228.1, forward strand.
ATTAATTACTCTTGGTTAAATTACCATTTCTCCGCAATACAATTGGTACTCAAGATGTCTAAGCTTTTAGTTAAGATTAGTGTCGTCCCAGACAATTGTATAAGTACTCGTATTTTTATCTACAGATGTTATGTAATGAAGTTACATACATGTGTTGCGAATAAAATTCCATACACGTGCACAAATATTCTTAAATATGCATCAATTAACACTGAGGCAGCTAAATGCTGTTTAGGCTTCCTTATTTAAGGGAAGAAACTGTTTGTTGAATAAAAATTCTGAAATTCCATCGTATTTTATTTGCTAACGTTGATTTCCTTTGACAATGTGCATGTTTAGTTACGTTTTATTGTTTGTGTTTGAATCCACTTAACTGCGTTCTCTTTTATAGTTCGTATTACCTTTCGTAAAGGGACTAAATGGCACATAAATCATCCAGTAATGATTTACCATTTGTTTCATATGGTGAACTTTGCTTTTGTGCCTTTGTCTATTAATACGTAATATGACTGCCGCTGTTTTATGTTAAGAGAGATCATATCCATTAATTGTAAAACATATTTAGAAATCTTTAAGTTCTACAAACAATAAAATACATAATTAATACAAATATTAAACACATCGATAGATTTACATAGTTTTGTTTAAATGTTACTTCGTATCGTGTTTTATAAAGCTCCTTACTTTGTGTTTTGACACTGCTATAAACACATTAGTTAAACATATCTAGTATTGTTACGTCATAATACTCGCTTTCTTGCGTTCTGTTGACATCTTAATATGCATGAGATATAGTTCACGATGTTTGTTTCCGTACATTAGCTGAGTATTCAGTAAATAACTGTGCAGTTTATTGTATCTTGAGAAGGAGTTACCTATAATTTATTATGTTATTTAACAAGCAAAGGAGATTAACAATTAATCATTTCACTAGTTTCTTTTCATGCATTTTCTCTTTTCCAGTTATTAGTCATCCAAATTACTTAAAATTATTATCAATACCCTACAGTAATGAAACGCTTGCGCACTCATACATCCGCAGTAAGATTCCCTGTATATAATAGAAGTATTTTTTATTTTAGTAATAAAAGTAATAAAAGTGATTTGTTATAACTAAAATAAAAACCTTCTAGTATCACTTAATAAAATACTACAAAAAATTCGTTTCTGTATACATAGTGTTAAATAAATTATCAATTAATACGCCAATCCACAGTGTCGGCACTCTCGGGTCAAGCACAGAGTTGCACTCCGGTCGCCATTAGCTCACGTGATGTGTAAGCACCTAATTAACGAAATCTATTACATGAACTAACTGCAACTTTGTTACGTCGACTTCCTTTGTACACATAACCAGATGCCTTATTATTCACCATCTTTTTATTTTGATTAGCATTCTGCATTTAATTTACCACGGGAACTCATTTATTGTGTAAATATGAATGATTTTTAGATAATAAAACAACTTAATAAAACGCCGAAGTGCTCTTAACTCGGCAGCCTGCATTGATCATAAGTGATCGACCGAGTTGTCACTCGGTGCTGTGATGCTGTTGCTTCCAACAGTGGGCACGATCGGTAGTTGGATGGGTGACCGATAGTGGCAAACATTTTCTTGAAGGTTTCCGTGCTTTAGAGTAATAAAGCAGTATTAGACACAATTAAGATCATAAAGCAGTCGTTCACGAATGTCATCGTAAGACAACAGACGTTAAGCTATGTCGGAGTCCTTCGGGTGGCCTGAAAATTTCCGACACTTGGGTTGGCCACAATGGGAAGCCAAACTAAGCCATTTAGAAAGCCTCGTTGTGTTGTACTATTCCTTAATAATGTAAAACAGCTACCCAATTGCTTTATATTATTTTATTTCGGGTAACTTGATCGTAAAAATATGGACGCATTTATCATAAATAGGCACTCGCTTCTGTGCGAAGTGAAAGGTCCAGGATTCGGATCTGATCAGGGGTGACGTAATATGTGCCAGATAGATGATTGTTCACGGCAAAACTCTCATCTTCAAAAAATCTCCATGCCATTCGTGCTACGGGTAATCCTTGCGTAAGTATGAGTGTGTAAGCATTTATTTATTTAATAACCTTCTTGCAAATAATTAAATTGCATTAGCTTATTTACCTCAGAAATTTGGGCAGATTTGAAGTTAATAGACACAGAATACTATGGATAATAAGTCAGTACCGCGACCTCAGTTTCAACAGTAATGTGTAAAAAAGACACAATTAAGATTATAAACAATAGTATCTTGGTGCAACGTTATATTTTAATACATTTTAATTACCATATTCTTTTCTCAAAATGTACGTATAAATTGTGCAATGACTTTAATATTAATCCAGTTAATCTAGACACTTCTTACGTTACATTTTCTTGCCGCTTTACGCTTCGTAAAGCTAACACCTTTTTGCATTCTGATAACGCTACTTGGCATATTGATACTTTCCGGTTAATATAATGTTAGAGTAAATATATTTTCTTTTGCGGAAAATACTGTTAGAGTTAAAAGCTCTTTTAGTACTCTGTAACTGAAATTGAAAAGGAAAAATGTTGTTGATCGTGGACATTTAATACTTCCTCTATTTTAGGTGATGTCTACCTGCGAAGCGAGCGGGCCCAGGTTCGATTACTATCCGAAACAGATATTTATGTGCTAGTGCAGTGTTCTGCCCTCAGCTTCACCACTATGTCCTTTAATGGAATGTCCAGATTTTGCCTTTAAAATGTACGTAACGTAAATGGAAAATATTAACGGATATTATTATATAAAAAATCTGCTGTGTGGTGCTGAAAAAGCTGTATTTTATTACAATATTATGAATATTAATAAACGTGTACGTGAATATTGCCAGTAAATACATTATTTATTCTGTGATAATTCGTAACCTCGTTTTCATGAGCGAATTATTATGTTCGAGGGATCAGTGTACATTTAATTTCCTTCATTTAAATTTCTTAAGGAGATTCTCCAGACAGTAATTATAATACCGTGCTTCAGACATCCTTTGATAGGTGTAACAGGTGTATGTATCTAATTATCTTGTTTTTATACTTATGATTATGTGTTATTAATGTGAAGATAACCTTGACATTTTCCTTTTTTACTAACCTAGTGCTAACCTGCACTAGTAGAGTCACGTATCTAAGAGAAATTATGGTATAGAAAGAACCACCCTACCAAGAGGGAGATGGGATATCATTAGATAAATAATATAATTATACTCTAGCAAGGACTTAGAGTAGGTACTTTTTATAAATTCAGAAAGCGAAACCACAGGCAAAGGCTTGTTGTTGTGATATTTAAATTAAAGGTAACTAACTCTTTAGTAGTGCCGTTTAATAGATATACTATTTTTATTTATTTATTTTATGCTTATTTATGGTAAGCCTATCGACATCCAAAGGAAAACAAAATCTCATAGAAACCTTTTTTGGACGGAAAAGGAAATTCTTCGATGACGGTAATTACGGCATTACGCCATAATCTAAAAAACAGTGACATAAAAGCGAATGATTTTATTTTATTTTATTCTTAAAATGTGTCCGCATTTCAAATGTCAGTTTGCTCAATGTTAATCATCAAATCATCTTGTTGCGTTTCAAAAGAATCTAGAACATTACATTACAGACCGTTGGACTGGTTGGATGTTGTTTAGACTATTTTTTATATGCAGTTTACGACATTTGTATTGCAATTAAATAAACAAGACTCTTTGCAGATTGCTTATTGCTTACGTTTTTAACTGAAGTGAAGGAAGTTACTTCAAGCCGAAGTAGGTATTAGCAAGGAAGCTTACGAACAGTATGAAGGGAATTTAAAATTGAAATTTTAATATGACATGATATTCGTCTTTAACAATGCATGTTATTTCAATTTCCAATTATAATCTTATGTTTAAGTACTTATTATAAGTACTATTATTTCTTCTGTGGTTTAAGTAAGAACTACTCGTAGCTACCAAGATTCTAGCAGGAATGCGAGTTGTTTGGTGGCTCAAGCATATAATTAGTCAGGTTTCACGAAAAGATAATAATATCTACCAACAATAAAATTTATAATGTAACCATAATATTGATAATATATGTATATTATCACTAGCTTACTCAACAAACGTTGTTCTATTAAAAATGTTCTAAATAGACACCCTAATCACCTAGCGGTATGAATTAATATACTTTAACGCCTATTCTCTACCAAATATGCAAAAAAAAATAAAAAAAGCAGTCTAGCCGTTTCGAAAGAGTGCCACCACAAACATTTGTCGCGGAAACATAGCTATATTTTATCCGCAGTATAATAATAACTTTCATGTGAATATGATTTATTTTCCGCAACCGAACGTTCTTGATACTAAAGATAATAAAAGGAAAACATTTGCAAATGCTTCTTTCAAGAACCGAACCAATAATCCGTTTACGTAATGCTCTTTCGAGTGTGTGATCCACTTTGCCGGCGATTTTTATTTTATTTTAAGTAGGCTTAGGCTCCGTTTGCATGTATGACGGTAATATTTTACAGCGACAAAATTGTAAGCAGATTATGTGTGTGTGAATTGTCTCGTTGGGAGAATTTGTTTTTATAAACTTACTTTTGCATCGTATAGTTGTGTTGTCCTTGTATAGATCATAGGGAATGAAAAAAAAGTGATTGTTGGATGGGTTTGTCGATATCTGAAAAAGTAAGAAAGATAGATGGGACAGCTTTTTAACATTGCATCTATAACATTGAAGCTTAGTAGAAAAATATTGTATGAATACGCCGATAATCTAAGCATCCATAAAATTAGTTACAATGTCTGATCCCGCAATTAATAATCATCCTTTATATACAACCATATCACGTGTGAATACTGCTGTAAGTTTTTAGTAATAGTTAATGTCACGTGGTATCCTTTTATACTAGCGTTATTAAACTGCTCGAACACATTTTACCTTAATTCTATGTATTTTATATTGTACTTATGATTGTACAATTACTGGTCATCATCCTGCCTACTTCTTGGTTTTTCCATACTTCCCTATCAACCGTCATCTCTACAGTAACTCCCTTATTTCATATCGTGACTCACACAATCCATTCATATTTTCTTTATTTGTTTCTCTCCTCGTCCCTTTCAGATTCAGATCAATTACTCTTATCTTGTAGTCTTGTAGATTGCGCGCTTGGACACACCAGTTGTGACTGAGCTGGTGACTATTAATAGTAGTCGGAGTATCTCGCTTACATATTGCGCACTCACTCGCACTTAGACCTAAGACCTAAGTGCAAGTGAGCGCGCAATATGTCAATGAGTGTAGCGAGATACTGCGACTACTATAATCGCCAACATGTCAGCGAAACCGTTGAAGTTACTAATGTCTCTGGGCAACGATGACTATTTACCGTTATAGTCTAAGGGCTGAACTAGAGGCGTTTCTGCACCGTTTTTATGGATTACCATCCTGTATATAGATTAATGATAGTCTTGAACATATTTTTTTAGGCAATCCATTCGCGATACTTTTCTTTACATAATTATGATATTTCATAAAAAAACAATTTTTATCCGGTAAGCAGATGAGTGCAGAAATGACTCTAATTCGGAATATCGGATCCTGTACTATTAGATGGTTCGACAGTGGTCGGCTCTACTCAAAAAATAATAGGACGTTTCAAAGCAGTAATGATGGCACTGGTCGCGTCTGCTTCTTTCTCAGTTTTACCATAAAAATACCTTGATTTTATTACCTAGTCTTATTAAATGTACTCAATCTGACGTTGAAACATTACATCGATGGGCTTAAATGTCAAAAATTACGTGAGTGTGAAAGTGGTCCTGGTCAAATTGTTCAAACGCGATCAACTTTCTAAAACACGAGTCATTGGAAAGAAACAGGTGGTTGGTTAGTAATGAATATTATGTCATAATGTATGTTAAGACGTCTATGTCCGACTTATAGATGTTTTGCTCTCGATTATGTCCGGAGTTACGTAGATTGTAAGGGTTCCTTGGGCAACGTCAAAACCCAACTTTAATTTAAATTACGCTTTAAATTATGTAAAACAAGCCGATTTTCTCGTGATATGGGTATTGGTATCTATATATATAAAAGAAAGTCGTGTTAGTTACACTATTTATAACTCAAGAACGGCTGAACCGATTTGGCTGAAAATTGGTGGGGAGGTAGCTTAGAATCAGGAGACGAACATAGGATACTTTTTATCCCGGAAAATAGACCTGTTCCTGTGGGATGAGGTAAATTTTTGTTATATGTAGTTGATAGATTAGTTATTTATACAGATATAAAATAAAGTTCGGGGATGGATATAGGATACTTTTTATCCCGGAAAATAGACCTGTTCCTGCGGGATAAGATAAAATTTTGTTATATTGTGTAGTTGATAGATAGCTATTAGTTATTATTATTAGCGTCTTTTATGACTCCTTTTTTACTTGAGAGCGGGAGCGGGAGCGTGAGAGGGAGAGGGAGAGGGAGAGGGAGAGGGAGAGGGAGAGGGAGAGGGAGAGTTAGAGGGAGAGGGAGAGGGAGGGGGAGAGGGAGAGTTAGAGGGAGAGGGAGAGGGAGGGGGAGAGGGAGAGGGAGAGGGAGAGGGAGAGGGAGAGGGAGAGGGAGGGGGAGAGGGAGAGGGAGAGGGAGAGGGAGAGGGAGAGGGAGAGGGAGAGGGAGAGGGAGAGGGAGAGGGAGAGGGAGAGGGAGAGGGAGAGGGAGAGGGAGAGGGAGAGGGAGAGGGAGAGGGAGAGGGAGAGGGAGAGGGAGAGGGAGAGGGAGAGGGAGAGGGAGAGGGAGAGGGAGAGGGAGAGGGAGAGGGAGAGGGAGAGGGAGAGGGAGAGGGAGAGGGAGAGGGAGAGGGAGAGGGAGAGGGAGAGGGAGAGGGAGAGGGAGAGGGAGAGGGAGAGGGAGAGGGAGAGGGAGAGGGAGAGGGAGAGGGAGAAGCACACAGAAACTGTAACGGCTAAGAACGGCTGTACCGATTTTAATGATTTCTGATTTGTTACATTCTTAGGCGATACGAAGTTCGCCGGGTCAGCTAGTTATCTATATATGTATAAATTACGTGTCACGTTTTTATCCGCGATGGACTCCTAAACTAATTAATCGATTTTAATCAAATTTGCACACCATGTGCAGTTTGATCCAACTTTAAAGATAAGATAGACGGAAGGTTTTAATTAAAAAAAAAACTTTTGACAGAACGATGTCTGTCCGGACAGCTAGTTATATTATATAGCAGTAGAATGTAGCTCTTCCTAAGATAAAGAATTGACTAGGATTAAATAAAAATATAAACATACAAACATCACGACAACTTTGACAGTCATTTTATTTTCCCTTTTTTGTGTTACTTAATTTTATTTCGTTACAAGTAATGCAACTCAAAAATGCAAATACAATAAATGTCTTCAAATTCGATTCATTACAATTGATTCGTAATGTATTTCCCTTAGTTCCGTTACGTTTGATTTGTTTCTGTGATGTTTTATTTTAACTTTATTTTTCGGTAAACATACACACCCTTATTAATAAAAATCGCTTAATCCAAGCATCATCTGAAGCTACACTTGGACTAGTTAATTCTGGATTAACTAAGTAATAACTTCGTAATTGCAATGTTATTAATAAATATGGAGTAACCTCGAACTAACAATACATTTCTTAGTCCGGTTTCAACGAGTAAAATATGGCAACCTTTGTAATTTAAAAGTAAAAAGAGTGAGTCAGTGAATGACTTCATGCATTAAAATGACAGTGACAACAATATTTTGGGATTGACAACTTCAAACGACGTGATCAGCTTTCAATTTCAAGCGCCTAATTTCGCTCCTCGCAGTTTGTTTCATGTTATGGTTACTTGTTAAATTTAAAATTGATTTACATGAACCAAAAACGTGCTCGCTCAGTTAACTGGGATGAAGAAGAAAAGGTCAAAGAAAATATCAATGTGAATGACGTTTAGTTAGAACAACGAAGTACTCTTGATATGCGTCAAGTCAACGTCAATGTCGTCAATGCACGCCTAGTCCACGCCTAATCAGTCGCTAAACTATGTAGCGACATGGACTAACTTTGATTCTGAGATGAGACTCGGAGTAGCTTACTTCTTCGTTACTCTATATTTATTAATACTGAATTTAATTAAATCTTATTTACGACAAGTTTTAAAGTTACTCTTGCTTTAGTCTATGTTTATTAATATGGCCAACAGTGATTGTTTATTTTTTATTAATTATCTAGCTGTTCCTTTACCTGTCCTGTCTGCAAAGAAACATAAAAAACCTGTACACCAGAACACTACGTCACGGGTAACATGCAATGAACAAACTAAATTAGATATTATGTTTTTAACTAATTGTATTAGCTGGGAATCTAACATAAGACTTTGGGCAATCAGGATTATTACTGAATTCTCTATACCTAGAGTATAACACTTATATAAGAACATGTATATAAGAACACTTCTTCTCTTTGGCTTTTTATAAATAAAAGGTACCTTAATGATACTTGTCTCTTCCTCAAAATAATAATTATTTTGATAAAATAATTGAATTTGATTAAAACATGACGTTAATTAGTCGAATAACCATCTTATTTCTCTCACTCTCTTCCAGTTCAGTTTTAACTCTACGATTCGATCTCCGATGCCATCTCCATTTTCTCGGCACACAATACATAATAAAAAGAGCCCATAATACGATTAATGTGACAAGACGACGGAACCTTTGTGTTAACACCCAAGTCGCATCCGACCAGTTGTATGACCTATTTATTATTTTTTGTCTTTATTTCGGTACACATAAACACGACATGTACATAATAATAACCAATCTTGATTTACATTCGCTCTTAGCGTTGTTGTACGAGGTAGCGAAGAAATATCTTATGTCAGCGATGCAATTAGATTACAATGATCTTCTAGTCAATTCATAGTCACTTTACAAGTATCTAAGTCCATTTTTCCATATGAGACAACATCGCCCCATCCTACGTGGTGGTGTTCTAGTTTTTAAGGTGCAAAGAGAGTATAAGGAACTTAATATGGATAATTTGAGTCTAAGACATCCTCAACCATCTGACGAACATGACGAAACTATAAAGGTTCTGTTTGACTGAGGAACCCTTAAAAACATTTATTCCCATAACAATTTTAATTAACGTGCTATACGTCCATATAACCTACATATCACCTTAAAAAGACAATTGTCAATCTACGTTCTAATCTACTTACACATATTATACAATCAGAAATCCATTGTAAAGTTTTAATTAAGAATTATCATTGTAATTATATTGACGATCAGTTTTAAATGATCGATATGGTTCGATATTTAAAAGATAATGTCAATAAATTACTGGTACTAGTTAGTCACAGAAGACTTAATAGTACATAATAGTTTCAGTCAAAAAGGTTCAGTTAAAATGTAATAGCACGTGTTTTAGTAACGACCATGGACTGCTTGTGATTAATGATCATGCAAATATTTAACGCATAAGAATATCGAGTGACTAATGGGAGATGGGTCTGAACAGTTGCGCTGCGTTAGCGGACCGGCTGTGACGGATTGGTTTTTGCTGTGTCGGGAGCTTAGTCGCGGAGGGCAGCGGGATCCGAAGCACGGTGCACCGCTGGCCGACCGTAGTCAGTAGGGGGCCCAAGTAGTGGGAAAGCCACCCACGAAAGGCTGCCCCGCCAACTGCGAAAAATCCCGGAGTGGCTCCATCATGCCGGTTGGCGACCGGATGAGGGGACCTGATGGCGATCTCCGGGGGGGTTCGGGCGTCCCCGCGGTCTCCAGACTAAGCCCCCAATGACACAGCGATCCTGATATCGCCACTTAGTCAGCAACGTGACGCCTCGTTCAACTGCCATCTCCCATCCTATTCACTCCAAAATACCAAAATGAGAAAAAAGAGCAAGGGAAAAAGTTTTGTACAGCGGTTGCACGTCCCCTCACTCCAAGTGCAGTTTACAAATATCCGTGGGCTGCACTCAAATCTCACTGCAGTCCACCACCACCTTGAGACTGCTAAGCCGCACCTGCTCTTTTTGACGGAGACGCAGATTAGATGTCCATTGAGCGCGGCATACCTCGACTACCCAGGATACACCTTAGAGCATAATTTTCACCCTCGCGCCGGAGTCTGTGTGTATGCCCGCAACGACATCTGCTGCCAGCGTCTCCGTCACCTTGAAGACCCCACTCTCTCCACAATTTGGGTTTTGGTAGACACAGGTGCGGACAAGATATATATTCCTGTGTCTACCGATCGCACAGTGGTGACCAGGAGACAACTCGTCTTTTCCAACATCTCAGCGAGGCAGCTGATATGGCTTTACATCGGCACCCCATAGCGCAGCTGGTTTTTCTGGGGGAGTTTAACGCCTGTCATCAAGACTGGCTGTTCCCATACCAGAAAACCGACCATGCTGGAAGAGAAGCGTGGAATTTTGCCTTGACGCTTGGACTCTCCCAGCTGGTAAGGCAAGCGACACGGGTGCCCGATATCGATAGCCATACGGCCAACTGCCTAGACCTTCTGCTGACAACTGATCCAGACAGGTATGATATTCAGGTTTCCTCCCCGTTGGGAACTTCTGATCACTGTCTGGTGAAATCTGTATCGACATATTCCCCTCCGGACTGCGAGCCCCGTGGTAACCGACGAATGTGGCGATACAAGTCAGCAGATTGGGATGAGATGCGACACTTTTTCGCATCTTATCCTTGGCGGCAGCTTTGCTTCTCTTCTGACGATCCGTCGAGCTGCGCGGATGCTATAACCGATGTGGTACGTCAAGCGATGGAGTATTTCATCCCTTTTTCTGATGTACCCATCGGTAGCAAAGCTCGCCCATGGTTCACCGCCGAATGTGAGCAAGCTGAGCAGCGCAAGCATTCAGCGTACTTAGCCTGGGTGGATGCTCGAAGCCGCAAAGCTCCGGATGTCAGCGCTAAGAAGAAAGCTTTTAATCAAGCCGCCAAGTCTTACTAAAAGGCATTACAGAAGGCAAATTCCGTCCGCATTATTCACATCGGCGAAAAACTCTCTACCCAACCGTCCGGTAGTAGAGCTTTTTGGTCTCTCGCCAAAGCGGTCGAGAATAATTTCTGTCGGCCTACACTGCCTCCGCTGCTAAAACCGGATGGTTCCCTGGCTCATACAGCTAAGGAGAAAGCGGACTTATTCGCATCTCTTTTTGCTGAGAATTCGCGTCTGGATGTCAGCAATAAGGTACCACCCCAGTTGACTCATTGCGGTATCTCTATGCCGGAGATCCATATTACAAACAAAGAAGTCCTTAAAACCTTGCGGTGTCTAGACGTGAATAAAGCCAGCGGACCGGATGGTATTCCAGCGATAGTAATCAAGAAATGTGCACCCGAGTTGTCTCCTGTATTGACACGTCTGTTCCGCCTCTCAATTGAGACTGGATCAGTGCCTCAATCCTGGAAGCTTGCCAACGTGCAGCCCGTGCCCAAGAAAGGTAGCCGTGCTGACCCCGCGAACTATCGGCCTATCTCAATTACCTCCATACTCTGCAAGATTATGGAGCGTATATTGAATAGGCGCCTCATGGCATACCTAGAACAGAATGATCTCCTTAGCGATCGGCAGTACGGGTTCCGCCGAAACCGATCAACAGGAGATCTTCTAGCGTATGCCACACATATATGGGGCGAGGCCCTCGAGAAAAATGGGGAGGCACTTGCTGTCTCCGTTGAAGGCCTTTGATAAGGTCTGGCACGCTAGCCTTCTAAGCAAGCTTCCAGCTTACGGCATATCCCCTGGCCTTATCGACTGGGTAAAAGACTTCCTGAGCGACCGGTCTTTCCGCGTTGTAGTCAATGGCTGTTCATCGAAGACGATGGCTACAAATGCCGGAGTTCCTCAGGGGTCCGTTCTCTCTGCCACTCTATTTCTGCTACATATAAATGACCTGCTTATGCCCGGTATCTATGGGTACGCAGACGATAGCACAGTGGTAGAGAGATACCTACCAAGTTCCAGGGCCAGTCGGGACGAAATTCAGTCTGAAAGAGAGGCCATGGTGGCTCGTGTGAATATCACACTTCGGGCTGTGTTCGAGTGGGGCGAAGCCAATCTTGTGAGATTCAACGCCACTAAAACGCAGACGTGTCTATTCACCGCCAAGAAGAGCCCATTCACCTTGGCTCCTACTTTTCGGAATGTGTCCTTGGATTATACCGACTGCCTTCAGTTGTTAGGAATAGAGATATCCTCGAAACTCAACTTTGGGCGGTTCATCGATACCAAAGCTAAGGCTGCTGCAAGGAAACTTGGTGTCCTTGCAAGGGTGCGACGGTACTTCACACCCAGGCAACTCTTAAGCTTGTACAAAGCTCAGGTTCGGCCGTGTGTGGAGTACTGTTCGCACATCTGGGCAGGCGCAGCCAAATGTCACCTTTCTGCTTTGGACTCGATGGAGAGGCATGCGAAGAGGCTCATTGGTGACCCAGATTTGGTTGAGACCAATCTTCAAAGCCTCGAGCACAGGCGCAGAGTAGCCAGCCTCTCGGTTTTCTACAGGGCACATTTCGGAGAGTGTGCGCAGGAATTGTTTGAGATAATTCCCCCATCTCCGTTTCTCCATCGAACGACACGACGCACGGCGGGTATCCATCCTTTTGTCGTGAACATCCCGCCGGTACGGACGACGCGGTTTGCCTCGTCATTCGTTATACGCACCGCGAAGGACTGGAATAACTTGCCTGCGTCGGCGTTCCCGCCAACCTACGACGTGGATGTCTTCAAGAAAAGAGTGAATAGGCGTTTTCTAAGTTAATGTGCTCACCATCTTGGACCACATCTACACTTACCATCAGGTGGGATTGTGGTCAAGCATTAACTTATTCGTGTAAAAAAAATATATATATCAATTGTTAGTCTGTTTAGTATAATATCTACTTGGACTATTCTATATTTCTAGATGGTTATTTATCAAGCAGATAACATGACGATGAACAGATAAATTTATTCATAGATTTCAGTACCCAACGGTTTTTACCTTAAAGTCAAGACTTAAGAAAATGCTGATTTTGAATTAGTATTGCAGATGGCAAACAGATACTTTATCATTGCATTGCTATTTTCGATACCTCACAATTGTCTTCCAAAGCGAAGAATAGTGACGTTGCTAGTATGTTAAATTACTGACAATTAAATTTACAATTAAGTCACAAAATTAATAATGTAAAGTGAGACAGCGAGTTTAAGGTCATTAAAAAATCATCCTAATTTAAAATGTATAGAGTACACGAACAAAGTAGAACTCGAGAAAGGTACGTGAACTCGCTGTTAAAATGTCTTTTCGTCGAGAAAATTGTACTGGAAAAGCATTTTTCATTACTGATGAACATTAGAGTCTATCGGCTTCTATAATAATCTGCTAAAATTTCCTCGGAAAGCAATTCAGGGAAATATTGTTGGAGATGAGACAGGGGATTTAAAAATCGCTTTTGATTCGTGAGATATTTTGAGAACGGATTAAATGACTTGAAAATCGCTGGGACAGAAGATAAAATAATCTCATTATGAGGAGCAAATGTTGTCGACTCTTCAATGCGTTACCCAGCGGACTGTGAAATCGAAATTTTAAGCCTATTTATTCTCTTGCATTGTAATTATATGGATTGGGGTTGAAACTCGAGTCTCCGATCCTGTTAAATAAGGATGTATGGATATGTCATTTTGATTACTACATATTTAATTATGGTAGAACTACTTGTTCAGACTACCGCCTAATAAGTGTGTTACCATTCCGATTTTAACAGAATAATCTGAATATTTATGAATATAACGATATCAGTCAATCACTCTATTTCGATTTATTCCTTTGCTTTGAAAACTTTCTAGTGATCTAGGATATATTCATACACATAATCATTGGCTTACTCTCTTCTTTCTGTCAGTTAACCTTTTGAATTTTTAACGACACTCCATAAAATGTACTCCATCACTTTCCTCTTTCAAGAGTCAACCCTCTGCATGTCATGTTAATATGATAATATTCGTACATTTTCATTTTTCTCTTACTTTTACAAATTTTCTACTTTATGTCATATATTTTCACTGTGAATTTTTGATGTTTCTTATCACATAGTACAATTTGAATAGTGATATTGGCAAAGATAAAGATATTTGCCTCCTTAATTACATACCATTTTAATGTAACGAAATTTCAATCTGTGTTTAAAATGAAATGTTATTGCAACACTGTAGGTTATAGAACATTCTGCAATTGATTAGTATCAATTAGTGTTGTTAAAAGGCTCGAGCCTTCCGAGTCTAGAGCTCATTGAAGGCTCGAGCCCTCTAACAAGGCTCGAGCCTTCGCCTCGAGTCTTGCATGAAAGCTCGAGGCGGAGGTTCGAGCTCTGCATCCAGGGCTCGAGTCGAAGCTCGAGCTTTGTCTTCAGGGCTCATTTTGTAACACTGTAATTTCAGGGTTCCCTAATCAAAACGTACTGTGTTTTGACTACGGAACCCTAAATAAGCCTTAACCTTAAAATTTTAAATTAGAGCGCGGTGCGAATTTCAAATTTTTGGAGTTTTCTCCTTAGGTATAGATTTTTATAAATAAGCCCGCGGTATGAAATTTTATGGGGAGTAAAATCAAACTTTCTCCGTAGCGTTATGCGTTATGTTTGTAATTCGTAACATAGAATCTAGATGGCGTTGGATGGCTGATCAGTAACAACGCCATCTAATGATAGTAATAATCTTGGTACATCCTATTCTTATGATGTGAAACATCATCATCATCTTCATTCATCGTTGTCATCATTAGTCATCTTCAGCATCTCCTTCATCATCATCACCACCATTCAGCATCATCATCATAATCATCATCACTATCCATTATCATCATCACCATTCATCATCATCACCATTCATCATCATTGCCATTCGTCATCATCACCCCCATTCATCATGACCCCCAGTCATCATCACCACCACCACTCATCATTATCATCATCACCATTCATCATCATCATCACCATTCATCATCATCACCATTCATCATCATCACCATTCATCATCATCACCATTCATCATCATCACCATTCGTCATCATCAGAATTCATCATCATCACCATTCATCATCATTGCCATTCGTCGTCATCATCACCATTCATCATCATTGCCATTCGTCGTCATCATCACCATTCATCATCATTGCCATTCGTCGTCATCATCACCAGTCATCATCACCCCCAGTCATCATCATAATCATCATTCGTCATCATCATCATCATTCTTCATCATCAACATCATCCTCCATCATTATCATCATCATCCATTGTTTGACTGATTTGACGATTGAAAGCTAGATGGCGTTAAACTCTAGGCGTGCGTCGGAACTAACACACATTTTTTTTAATTTTAAAGTAAAAATGTTTGTATGAAACTTTCATAAAGAACCCAATTTGGTATACCTATTGAAATGCTAAGTAAATAAAGCTCGAGCTTCGACTCGAGTCTTCAATTGAAGGCTCTTGAGCCTTTAAGGCTCGAACCCTAAAGGCTCGAGCCTTCTAAGGCTCGCGAGCCCTTAGGCCTCGAGCTTTGAAGGCTCAGTAGCTCCGACTCGGAGCTCGAGTCCGGGACTCGGAGCTCATTTTTCTCAATTCTAATCAATATCACTAAGATTTCACAGAAGAAGAATATCACACTTCGTGCCTAGTGATAAAAATGTCTCATCTTAACCCATTAAGAGTTAGTTCCGACTTCAGACGTGCTTTGAGCATCAACGAAACAAAAAAATACATTTATGGTACAAATGTTAGGACATACAAATAGAGTTATTGTGATTATTCAAAAGAAAGCGTTTCCACTCGGGCGAGGACAATTTGCTGGGACACGCGCCTTGCTATGGTTAAAACATAAGGGACGTCATTTTGGCTTCAAATGCTTACACTACAAGTTATCGCTAGTTGAATGTGGGTTGGCAATTTCGAAAATAATTCTTTGAGTAATTTAAGGCATTTTAGACACGCAAGATTATTTAGATCTTTGTATGATTTGAATTTCTGGGATTAGTACCCTATATCTTATTTTATTCTGTTAATCCTAGGGGAGATCTATCAATCCTTTCCTGATAAGGAACGCCTTAGTAAAGGTCCCATTGAGGTTATCCAACACTCATTGTCACGGAACAACGCAGTCATGTCAGAGCGGATATCACCCGTTTTAAATAAAATATCCTTCCCTATGTTTTATTGGTAACATCTGCTATGTATATCGGACGCGTATTCGTCAAAGAGCATTTGAGGGTGCTTTCTTCGTGCATGAGCATTCTAGTGGAAATTCATTGTAATATTCTGTTTATGAATTCAAACAATATCAAAACAATAATCCGTGCAATTTTTGTAGCTGACAAACCAAATACGCTATATTAACTTTTGAGCTACCGTAATCACATACACACACAGCACACAAATGGTTCCGTACTATGCAATATTAACGCCGAAAGTCGTATCTCTGTCAATTTTTAACTTTTTTTAAACTTTTAGTTATGGCAGTAATAGTTATGCATATTTGTGTTTATTTGTGTTTAAAAATATGCATATTTGTGTTTAAAAATAAGATGAAAAAAGCGGCCAAGTGCGAGTCGGACTCGCCCATGAAGGGTTCCCTAGCAGCAAGTAACATAATATAAAAGTTCTTGTAGTTCGTTGTAACTGATCAATATTTTTTGCGGTTTACGATTTATGACGTATTAAAAAAAACTACTTACTAGATCTCATTCAAACCAATTTTCGTTGGAAGTTTGCTTGGTAATGTACATCATATAATTTTTTTAGTTTTATCATTCCCTTATTTTAGAAGTTACAGGGGGGGGGGGACACATTTTACCACTTTGGAAGTGTCTCTCGCGCAAACTATTCAGTTTAGAAAAAAGTGATATTAGAAACCTCAATATCATTTCTGAAAACCTATTCATAGATACCCCACACGTATGGGTTTGATGAAAAAAACATTTTTGAGTTTCAGTTCTAAGTATGGGGAACCCCCAAAATTTATTGCTTTTTTTCTATTTTTGTGTAAAAATCTTAATGCGGTTCACAGAATACATCTACCTACCAAGTTTCAATGGTATAGCTCTTATAGTTTCGGAAAAAAGTGGCTGTGACATACGGACGGATAGACAGACAGACAGACAGACAGACAGACAGACAGACAGACAGACAGACAGACAGACAGACAGACAGACAGACAGACAGACATGACGAATCCATAAGGGTTCCGTTTTTTGCCATTCTGCTACGTAACCCTAAAAATGCCAAAATAATCTTGTATATCAAGTGTCTAATGTCTACCTGTTATGGGATGGATGGACGGACGGACAGCGGAGTCTAATGAATAGGGTCTCGTTGGCACTTTGAGTACGAAACCTTAAAAAAATATGGAGGAACAAGAACTGAATTGTTTAGACTTTAGTTTTCGTTTTAAGTTAAAAATATTTCTTTATCTTTTATTCTTTCTTGGCGGGAAACTCAACAGTGATGCTTTTAATGTTGCTAATGTCTATGGGCGATGACATAGCTATTTACCATCAGGTGATTTGCAAGCTTGTTTGTAAGTTTTTCTAAAAAAAAAAAACCAGAAGACGCAGCATTTAAAGAAACTGGGTGAATCGTGTCAATAATGTTGGCAATGAAAACGGGTACCTGGTACATACGTCAGCTAATCACTCCACGTCATAAAGTTGGAACGTCTGACGGCGACACCCTCGCACATTATCACTTTACAGCTGCGTAAGGCCTCCTGATGACAAGGATAGCCAGCTCTACGAAGATAGATTGGACCGATATCGGACTGATCGCGTATCATGGTGATTTCATTGCTAATCCTACTAATATTATAAATGGTTTTTCTCGTGCGCCTACCTGGTTCACCCTCCCCCCCCGCCCTAGATCTGGGCCTGGATCTGTAATATGACATAAGGTGATTTGTTAGTATCTATTTATTTGTTTACTTTATGTCATCTCTTAAAAAGAAGAAACAAAGGGCAAACTTAATGCCTAATGGCAGTGTCATAGTCGTATTGGGGCGGCTTAGAATACTAACCTCAATCCCACGCCGGATAGGTGTTGTAAAAGGCTACTAAATCCAGCCCGCTAGTGGTGGGGCCCCTCGAGGGATTATATTGGTAATATTGATTTTAATTGTTAATTTAATACCATTATTACTATTATTATTTGTCCATGGGGTTCACCTGGATAGCTACCACCCTTGAGCATGAGTCAGCCGCCAAACGACTCGTCGTGTTCCGGCTGGGGGCTTGAGAGCCAGTTCTTTCTTTCTTTTTCTTGATGCCTTTTCGTGATGCCTTTGGTGTTGCTGATGTCCATGGGCGATGATAGCCACTTACCATCAGGTGGATCGTCAGCTCGTTTGCCGGCTATTTCCATAAAAAAAAGTGTCTACCAGTCAGCCCTGGGTGGATGTGGAAATAGCTGATGGCAGGTGTTAACTCAAAAGATATATACTATAGATCAGTGGTATTCAACTTTTTTTTCATACGGGCCACAAACACGTGTTAATCATGCTGTCGCGGGCCGCAAGACAAAGGAATAAAAAAATTGTAGGTTGTAAAAAAATTGTAGTTGTAAAAAAGGAATAAAAATTGTTGATTTCTTAGGTTTTCGCGATTATAATAAAATAAAGTGACACCAGACGGGCCAACTACAAAAGCTTGGCGGGCCCTACGGTGAGTATAGCTGTTATAGAATAATTACAAAAATCTGCATAATAAATAATTACATAACAAAAATACATACAAATACACACATACATACATAAATACATTATATTAAAATATACAGTATATAAATATATACATTTAGTATAGGGAATTTTTGCACAGTATGCTGAAGATAGAAGTAAATTAAAAAATGAATTTTAATCCCAGAAAAAGTGGGATTTATAATGTAAAGATATGGATTTCCTTCAGATAACTATTATCTGGTCACCCTCACAGAATGGTTTACGAGCGGCCCGTCAAGCATGTACGATACGTATTACGCATCCTCATTATGCGGAATTAGCCTCTAAAACGCTACCAGTTTGTTATACGTTGCTACGGGAACGATGTGTATAAATTTTTTATCGCTTAAGGTGATGGGAATGAATTAGGACGAATTACCTACGATTAATGGACCCAAATTCAGTTAGAGCGTTAAAGTTCTTTGTGTCCCGAAAGAAATGGAACCTTTTTAGGAATACTCCGAATATTTGTTTCATCTGTTACTTTGTTTTTCCATACATCCATCAGTGGTTAGAATTTCAGTGGTCAAATGCATCCTTTTCACAACTATTCTCAGCGAATATACTGAAAGGAAAGTTAACGTGTGTATTTTAATATGATACTTGAGGTGTACAATCAATAAGGAGTTTATAATAATAGTAATAACAAACATTTGGAGAAATTGACCTTAAAAAATTGTATGCGTTTGCCATAATTAATGAGTTTTCTTAGGCCATGAACACGAATACTTGAATAATACCTTGGAGGTAAATAAAATTGATAACATACAGTTTTTAATAATTTCATTCCAGTTAGGCTTTTTTTCCTGTTCGTCCAGCTGTTTTTATCTTTACTTTCATACACTAATCTCATGCCTATTTAACAAAAACATGGATTTTATTCCACTAGTCCCATAAGTTGTCCCGTGATGGGACAACTGGCACATGAAGTCTCAGTGGATATGAAACTAGTGATAAGTCTTGTGCATAATGTTGTGAAAAAAATAATCTGACGAAAAATTTAACTCAACGGATTCATATAATATTATACTATTTGTAGATACAAGGTGAACAATAAGTATCATTGATTGCTCACACGTGAGGTATTAGATGAATTATCATTTATTTATGTGCGATCATACCATAGATTACCCCCAATAGATACCGCATAAGTGAAATTTTCTTAGAGTTTGAACTCACAAAATTTGGCGGAAGGCGCGGGTTGCGGGGGACAAAACAATGCGCTGTGATTGGCTATTTCTTATTCATACTTGGACTTGACGGGTCAGTATTGGTCGACACTATTGTCGTCGACTTACAAATGCACGTACGTGTTGGCGCGCGTCACTTGCCTTGTATGCGGTATCTATTGGAGGTAATCTATGGATCATACCCACAAATATCTACGTATGCCCCGGGTAAAATTACCACGATAAATAGAAAGATTTCTCAAATGTCGGCATAGCATAACAGCAGATCTTTAATCCATGATTGCAGGTTCAGTTATTATGTATGCTGCATTGTCAATAGGCCTTTCAGGGGCACGCTTTCAGTGTGAGCATGCGACGACGAACCATTCAACGACACGATCCGGAGACACAAAACAAGGGTTGCCAAGAACTTTATTTATCACTAGCTGCCCCAGCGAACTTCGTATCGCCTAACATTTTTTTCTTAAATAAAAGTCGCCTAAGTTACTCCTTGTTACATCAGCTGTTTGTCAGTGAAAATCCCGTCAAAATCGGTCCAGCCATTTCAGAGATTAGCCGGAAGAAACAGACAGACATAAATTGTAAAAAATGTTATTTTGGTAAATGTATGTACCGTGTATACATCCAAATGCACTTAGTAAAAAGCGGTTATTTTGATATTACAAACAGACATTCCAATTTTATTTATTTGTATAGATGTGTAGGGCGGTTACTGCCATCGCTTTGCTTCGGTTTTCGAATAGATTCCTGTCTATCTTCTATCTATAATATAAAACACAAAAAATGTTTGTACGTGATATGTCCTTTATAGACTGAAACCATCCAACCGATATGCCTCAAAATACGATAGTTTCATTTGAAATGCAATAATGTGAAGATGATTTGAGACCACTAAAACAATGCAATAGGCACATTTTAGACTTCTCATACGTTTTTTTTTGCGTAATAGCACACGCCGGGTATTCACTTGTTTTAAATAAAAGCGAATTTTACTCAGAAACAACAGAACATGTTATTGGTTAAATAATTTTTGGAATGTCGAGTAGTTTTTGAGTTTATCCATTAGGTACAAAGAAACAAAAAAAACCAATACTTTCCTCTTTATAACATTAGTTTAGATTGACGATTTACCACGTAGCTGGCAGAAAAAATATTTTCTTTGGGACAGAAAATAAAGTCTTATTGACAGAACAACTTGTTAATTGAATAATTAACAAGTGATTAGAATTAATTGTTAAGTGATCAAAAAAAAATATATATCCTCCTTTTACATTGTTGGCTATTTGATACTGCAAATGAATAACTTAAAAACACTATCGGCTCTTCTGCAGTCTGGAAGAAGATTCTATTGGCTAGACAAAATAACAAAGAAAAGTTTCATAAAAGATAATTCCCTTTTGATTTCCTACTTGAGTAGTAGGTACAATTAACAAAGAAAATTTACCTTTAGTTAGATTTCAAATTTAAGACCACGGACCTGAAAAAAAGACGGATGTAACCTCGTCTAATTGAGAGTGAAGCATAGCAATGGCCGCCCGCTTACCATGTGTGCGTAATTTTTGATTCGCGATTGAAGCAGTGAAGTGTCAATGTGTGGGTGTGTGTACTTGTACGAATAGAGAGTTGGTATTACTATGGGTGCTTCACTGAATTTGTTTTTGGGATTACGTCCGTCTTTTTTTTAGGTCCGTGTTTAAGACCTATAGAGTTATTTGGTACACGCGGTGATTCGGAAAAATTGTGTAGGTACAATATTACAAACTAGATGCAGCCCTAGCTTAGATTTAATCCACCTACCCTCAAAGCTATTGTACGAGTTGAGTGTTAATGGAGACATATCACGTCCTATAGGTACTTATAGATAATTGTTAATCGAACTGATGATTGAATTGAAGTTGACTCCCCAAAGGACTTGAAGTTGGGCATGTTAAGTAATACAGGCGGTATTAGGTATCTATACAGTCTATATAATTATGTATAACTATAACTCGAAATTTAGTTGATGGAATAGCGGTAAAAACCCGTGCACCTGGGCTAAGACATTAATTACGTTTTTTTGATACATAGTGGATACGCGCAATGGAATTCAAAACTATGTATGTAGTACAAAACCTGTGGCTCAATCAATTAAGAACCACAATGAAACTATACAAATAAATGTATCTTAGTCAAAACGAATTCTATATTATCTACGCCTTATTACTATACTTTGTTAAAGATTATACATACATAGAAATGGAAGCAGCTGTGAATCTTCTCCATATTTATTTCGACTACAACTCCAGATATTTTTAAATTTTATAGTAGTTTTTCTTCTTTAATATTGCCTCCGTCTTTACAAGACAAAGACAAGATGGGAAAGTCAAGAATGAGACAGTTGCTCTGTTCTAGTTCTTCAAATATAATATCTTGTTGAGAAACAATCTGAGGGCGAGGTCTTCTGAGGGCTAATTTAGCGGCCGCCTGCATCCCCCCTTATTTATTACTGACACTATTGCATTTCGTTAACAGGTTTAAGTTATCGGCTTGAGCGGTTGAGTGTGAATATAGTTTTGTATTTTGATATCAATATTCCGTCTTTAAATCATGTCGGAGGCCTTCGGGCGGCATGAAGAATATCGACACTTGGGTTGGCCGCTAACCCTTACAATTCATAACTGGAGCAGCGTGCTGGAGTCTCCACCTAGAGTATCCTGTAGGCCTGCTCAAGAAGAGAGACCCGTGATTAGTAGTTGGCCGTTAATGAATTGAAGGTATTCCCTCGGATTTCGCCAAGTAGACGAGAGATTTATGCTAATTGTTTATCTCCGTCAATCTCACGTCGTCACCGCCACGCAAATGACAAAGGCAATAACGCGTTGTTCATATCTTTTAACAAAAAAATAACCGATTTCAAACAACAGTTAGGGATAGCTCAAAAACTTCTCGTCAGATTTCGTTCAAAAAAACCACACCACTCTTAAAAGAAACCACATGACAAGCACCAGATTTCGAATATAAAAAGAATCATCAAAATCGGTACACCCAGTAAAAAGTTATGAGGTAACACATATAAAAAAATACAGTCGAATTGAGAACTTCGTCCTTTTTTTAAACTCTGTTAAAAGGGTCAATAATTTTTTATGCGGAAAATATAATTATAATTATCTTTATATAATTTGTTTAAGTTCATTATTAGTAAAATATTATTATTTTATTTTTGGTAGCCCTGAACCAACTTCTTATCTGTTAATTTCAAATACAACTAGCAATCTGACAATCACTTGGGATCAAAAACGGCGATCTGAACCACGTTTAGCATGATAACCAAATATGGCAATCTTTATTTTTCAGTGTCATGTTCGGCATTCTACAGAATTAAAACATTAATTAATTAGAAATTTATTAAGACCAAATGCTACTATTGCATTTATTTTAATTTAAAGTTAATATTATTAATAACGTTGTAATATACCCCAGAAAAAGAAAAAGAAACGTTTTTATTGATTTGCCACAAATCATTCCAAGTGTAGATTGCCACCTTTAAGTCGCTAAAAAATACAATATCCGCTACATCTCATCTCTCATTCATACACCGTGAAGCTGGGCCACTCACTGAGCACTTTGATATACGCTCTATATTAGTCTATATAAATGGCAAAAAGCTTCTTTTAGACGAAGTAGCTGTATTTTATTAATATCGAACAAGTATTCGCGTAAATTTCACCTTTATTTGCTTGTGGTTTGCGTCTTAATAAAAAACGTCAACGAACTTCTTTACTGGAATTTATCATATTTACTTAGGTGAGTAGATTTTTGAACGAAAGCTTGTATACGCGTCAGTGTGATATAAAAATATAAAAAGTATGATAAGATATAAGTAAGATATAAAAAGTATGATATAAAAAATATTGATCGAAGGATTCTATATAAAAATGCATGGCTTCAAATCTTTATCCACCGAAGATATCTATCACGTTGGTTCAGTCCATTGGAGAGGTTTTTGTCTAACCCAAGTGTCAGCCGTTGGAAAGCCTTCGACATAGCTTAAGAGGAGGCCGTGATGGGAATTTATGCTGAAAGTGGGCGTGGCCACTATCTTTTGTCCTCGATGTTCTTCTTTCCGTCATGTCACTCACTTCACAAGCACAGCACAGAAAAACTACGGAGTAGTACTTATTCATTAATTTTTATTGCATCTAAAAATTATAAAACAATTACTTTTTAACAAAAAATTGAACCAACGAAAAAAAATTGAAAATGAAAAATAAAATAAATCATTTAGTATTATAATTTAAGATCCTAAATTATTAACAGTAAATAAATAATTTTGAGGCGGTGCCAAACAGATGAAAAAACAAACAATTGCGGATCAAGGATAGTAGAGTAATGTAATGACTTCTTGTATAAAATTTGTCAGACAGCTATACCTACTGAGCGTGCGCTCGGAAGCGAACAACATAAGCGCCAAACTATTTTTTTATTTGGTTTTTAAAACTACTTTATGGATTTTCACAAAAATATATGTGAATTTACATTATTTACATCATATTGTAATAAATTTTAATTTCAAATGTCAAGGGGAAACAATAATTATTAATCATTTCTGTTTTTCTTTTTCTCCTCTATTCCTTGGCCAGCAACACATCAGTGATACCTTTGGTGTTGCTGATGTCCATGGGCAACGATAGTTACTTACTATCAGGTGGATTGTCAGCTCGTTTGCCGGCTATTTCCATAAAATAAAAAAAAATCGTCATATAAATTATTTCATTGAATAGTAGCATTTTTCAGTTAAACATTTAAGTAACTCTATTTTAAATTCAGTGAAAGTTAAGATTTTTATGTTTTCAAGGATTTTATTATATATCGTTTTAGAAGTCGAATTTTTTTAACGTATCGCTGATCGAGAAGAAGGTACCATGGTACACATAGTCGATTAGGGTATCTGGTTGCAAAATAACAATTATTTTTCTTTTCCTGAAAAAGGTGCATAGGTATTTGTTCTAAAAAAAATACAAAACTCATATATGTATATACCTACCTGTCAATCACAATAATTTTAGCTTCCTATAGAGAGACTTGCAGCTAGTGTCTGGGGTAACATTACAAATAGCGCGTATACATCGTTTTTGAGCAATGAAGACTTTATTGCAATCTGTAGAGTTTCCCCATAAAAACTATACCATACCTTAAATTAGAGGCAACAAAGCCGTGGTAAGCTTTTAAGGTTGGTGACATATTACTTATTTTTGGTAGAACGAAACGAGAAATTTTTGTACAAAGTTTGACGATGTTGAAGAGAATACATAATCTAGAAACGCGGTAGCGTGTCAAGCCAATTTCAAACTAACAGAATTGGCGAGTAACACCGTGTGTAATATTACATGAACCATTTGGAGCCACTTTTGACCACCTCATAACTCAAAAACTATTCAACATAAACCTGTCAAAATTTATTGAAACTTTAACATTTATTGAAACTTGCGAAATACATATGTGTTCCAAATTTCATATACACATCTCAAACGGTCATTTAGATATTAACGTCCAAAAATCGTCATTTTTATCACTGATTGACCTATAGATTAAACTCTAACCCAGTTCCAGATGGTCTAGAAGGTTAAAATTTGGCATCCAGATAGGTAATCGGGTAAACAAAGGAATAAATCAAAAAGTAGTAAATTTTTATCATTTTATTTAATTTTTTAAAAAATTGATTCTATTAGAAACACTTATAATGCCTGAAATTTAAGAGTAGCAATCAAAATTGATAACATCTGGTCATTAGGTGGATTTCAAGCTGAACATATAATGAAAAATATCAGTTTTAGTACTTTGTGAAGCTTTCAACGGGGGGAAGATGTTAAGTGTCCCAAGTGCCTGTGGGAAAGTGTATGTGGGACGTTATTTCCATGTATTACGTCGTTTCATTTTTAATGTGTGAAAAATTATTTTTCTCTAATGATGTATGGCGTGTACACGACTAAATTTTGTATTATTTCCGAAATTATACCAGTTTAAAGTGATTCAAAGTATTGTTTCAAAATATATTGTAGCACGTTATGTCATCGAACAAACTACTTATAACTATAGTCATCCCGAACTAAGATGCCCAATTTGTCGTTTGCCATCACAGTGACATTAGAGATGTACAAAAAAATCGGTTCACGAAACAAACCAATTTTTGCAACAAATCGATTCAAAATTGTAAGACCTTCTACTCGATTCGATAATTAAATTGTAAACTAAAAACCGTAATATTTAGGTACCTTCCTACTTCCTTCCTCGATTGAGCTATCTCGTACCGCGTATTCTCAATATGTATTTACGACTTAAATAAAATATTATTTTATTGTATCTTCCTAACAACTCATGCTGCTAGGTATGCATGGAAATAACCGAGCCGGTAAACGAGCTAACGATCCACCTGATGGTAAGTGGCTGTCGTCGCTCATAAACATCAGCAATACCAAAAGCATTACTGGTGCGTTGCTGGCCAAGAAAAAGAGAACAAAAAAAAATAAAGAAAGATAGACCATGATAGAATGAAAGGCATCCGCTTAGTTTCATAATAATATTATGAGCGTCAGGGAAAAAACTACGGTGAATAAATTCTTGTTTATTTCGTAAGACACGTCATTCATGTAGACATAATTATTATTTAGTTGAAAAAAATATGTTTACAGCAACCTTAAATACATAATTACATATAATATTATATTAACTGCAGTTACTGTCCATGGATGGCAAAGTGCCCATACATAAGGGAAAATGTGCTTTGTTAGCATCCGATTAGTCGTAGTATAATTCAAATGCAAGTAAATCATTTTAACAATGTAATTAAATGAATCAATTTTCATTTTTAAATTTCGATTATAGTAATGTATCGATTATGTTGGTTTCAGTGGCGTAGCTAGCCCTTCTGGGGCCCCGTATAAAAATTTTGCCGGGGGCCCCCTCTCGACTCGAGGGTAAAGATCTTTCTCAAAAGAAATAAAAAAGCTAGCGTGAATTAAAACAAATATTATATACTAACATCGATTAATAAACCACATACAATCAATACTCTAAAATTTTGATCTGGGGGCAGCTCTGTTTCGTTTCGGGAGATCCGAACGCGAGCGCAGACTCAGTAGCCGATGTGATACGACAGGGCATCATGGTCATTGTCAACGACATGGTCATCCGCGTGCACGCTTATAGATCTATCCACCTCAGGGCTTAATACAAAGTTTAACTCTGCCTCCTGGTCAGCAAAGAAGCAAATGACTAAAAGAAAGGCAATTTAAAGTTCATCGGCAGAACTGGCTAGCGATTGGACGATTACCCCTCTGGTAGTCGAGAATTCTGGTCGCTAGCTCAAGCTGCTGAGGATAACTTCTGTCGGTCGTCTCTTTCACAACTGCGTAAATCGGACGACTCCGTGGTCCATACGGCAAAGGGGAATGCCGAACTTCATGGCATCCTTTTTGCCGCCAACTCACCTCTTGATGATAGAGACCAAGAAGTTGAAAGGACCAGACGGTATTCACGCAGTGGTGTTAAATATGTGTGCTCCCGAGTTGATTCCAGCCCCGGATCTAGGGGGGGAGGGGCAAACGGGGGCACCCGCCTGGGCAGCAATTCATGGGGCGCAAAAATCATAATATAGTATAATTAAAAATAAAAAAAACTTGCTGCACAAAGCGCCCAGCATACGGAAGCCTGGTTGGGAGACTAAATAAATTTATTAAAAAAGAGTTCTTATTGTCCAATTTACAAAAAATGCCAACTATTATTTATTTGTGAGTTTTTTTAATTTTATCTCTATCACTATCAAGTTTCTGCCCCGGTTCGAAAAAAATGTAGATCCGGGGCTGGTTGAATCCCCGTCTTAACGTGCTTATTCTTATTCTATCTTATGCCACATGATACATACGTCTTCGTGGAAGGTTACCCTTTTTCATTCCACCCACATAATGGGCGATCTCAGTGACCTGGCTAACTACAGGCCTATAGCGATACGCCTATAGCCTCCCTGCTTGCAACGGTAATGGAGCGCGAGATTAACATGCAGCTCTTGGTATATCTGGAAGATCATCAGCTGATCTGTGATCGACAATACGGTTTTTGCGACGGTCGTTCAGCTGGTGATCATCAAATTTATCTTATGCACCTGTAGGCATCATCAGGCTATTGACCGCAACAGGGAAGCATTGGCAGTCAGCCAAGATTTCGCTAAAGCCTATGACCAGGACAGGACTGGCACAGGGAGGTCTCACGAAGTTAACATCTTACAGTCGCTGTGAGAGGTTATGCAGTTGGGTAGTCAGCTTTCTATCTGAGCGATATATCAAGGATGTAGTAGATGGTTGTTGCTCAGATATGAAACCTATAAAATGCTGGTGTTCCCCAAGGGTCTGTAGTATCTCCTACGCTGTTCATTCTGCATATCAATAACATGGCGCATGAGTGGCAACTGTTGCTATGCAGATGACAGCACAGGGGATACCTACTACACAGCCCCCCTTAATTGCTTGCAAGTTTTGCAACTGCTCTCAGTTGCAAAACTTGCAAGTGGCGGATAGCAGGCTTAAAATTGTGTCTGAAGTCGAGAACTCTCTGGAGCAGGTCTTGGAATAGGGTTCAACCCTACGGAGGCACAAGTTGGCGCGTTTACCTCTAAGAAAACTCCATTTTTCATAGTGCCTCAATTCCAGGGTACCGCGCTCATCACTAAAAGTGTTGTAAGACTATGATTCTGGGAGTTGACATCTCAAGTGATGTGTAGTATCAGCGTCATTTGGAAGCCTAGGCTAAGTTGGCTTCCAAAAAGCTTGATGTTCTAAATCGGGCTAAGGAGTACTTCACTGCAAGCGAGGCACCTGCTCATGCTTTACAAAGCTCATGACCGAATTGAAGTTTTTTCCACACCGATGAGACTCGTGGAGAACTTCTACGGTCCGATTCTCCTGATCATTTTTACCACGCACGTGCTAACTGTAGAATGAGTTGTGCTACGTGTAGAATGAACTTCCTCCTGAGGTATTCCCGGAGCGCTGTGTCATGGGGTTGCCGCCGGCATGTCCGCGCAGCACTCAGTTCCGGAGAGCATCATCAGTCGTGTAGAATGTAATTTTTTTGTACATTAAATATTTTGTTTAAATTTTGATTAGGGCATTTAAATAACTGATTAGAAGTTTTTATTATTAATATTTGTACTGCATGTTTGTCTTCAATTCGTCGAGTTTCCAGATTTAATATCATGGAATAGATAAATTGCATGATGCTAAAGTAATTTATGCATTAATACGATGAAAGATGGTGCAGAAAGTAATTTTATTGCTGATTTCACTTTTCAATGAAGTATCAATGCTTTCCGGAACGTTTTTCGAATGATAATAATTAATTTTCGGATCATTTCACGAATTTTTTCTAAGGCGCATCGGGGGCCCCCTCAGCCCCGGGGCCCCGTATAATTGATACGGCTGATACGGCGGTAGCTACGCCCCTGGTTGGTTTTATAAATGGTTTCAAGCCGTCAATCACTTTACGTCAGTTTAGATTTAGGCCCCTTCATAAAACATTGTTTCGACGTCATATATTTTTATTAAATTTTGCATAAATTATGATGTGATGGGATTTTTACTAGATTAAAACTTTTAATATGATTTACAATCAACGCCAATGAAAATGAGCAGGGATTTTTAACAAATTTTGGCAAAATCCTTTGTTCGTAAGTGTCCAACTATTCATGTCAAGTAAATGATTATTCCATTTTGCTCAAAGACGCCCATACAAGGTTTGTTCATATTAATAAATGGCAGCTATCATTATGGGCATCTTAGATAATTTTGACTATAACTAGCTTTTTCGTTCGTAGTTGAATATCGTATTTATTAATATTACGATATTATAACTGGGATATTCAACTATACTCCTATCCATACTCATATTATAAATGTGAAAGTGTGTTTGTGTTTGTTTGTTTGTCCGTCTTTCACGTCGCGTCGCAACGAAGCTGATATATGGTATGGTTTTTGTGTATGGAGTTAGTGAGCAGGGTGGAGAGTAACGTAGGCTACTTTTTACCGCGGCAAAACATCCCCATGGGAAGATCGATATTTTGTTAGTTGCTAGATATTTAGTTCCGGATGTTGTTAATAGATGGCGTTAGTAAAATTCATTTGCAAGTTCTGAACCACGCTATCAAATGTTTGCAAACAAACAAACACAAACACACTTTCACATTTATAATATGAGTATGGATAGGAGTATAGTTGAATATCGTATTTATTAATATTACGATATTATAACTGGGATTTAGTATTAATAATTATTATTTCAATATTAGTGGACATCAATAGTGGAACGTCATTACTTATAAATAATGTAATAATTAATATTAAATATTAATTTAATATTAATTATTTAGTTGAAGAGCACTATAACAGTTCATGTATAAGGTAAATAATTAATCAGTAACGTTATGAATAAGTACCTTCTAATAATTTCTGTACATAAAGTAATGATTTCCCATCAAAAACATAAATGTAAAGTGAGAGCCAATTAAAAAAAACTGAGATCTAAATGGGTGCCAAGTTCTGTGTAGAAAAGCCTAAAATTTTAGTCACAAGAACATGTAATTCAAGCTTTACATTTGAATTGGCTAGTTTTCATTAGTTAGCAACCAACAAACCAAATTTTAGAAAAGTAACATAGGGTAACATAACCTAAAAGACTGAACGAAGATAATTATACAAATATAGCTTAGGTAGGTACGTGAAAACTAACCAAGTCAAATGTGCAGCTTGAATTACATGTTCTTGTGACTAAGATTTTAGGCTTTTCTACACAGAACTTGGCACCCATTTAGATCTCATTTTTTTTTTAAATTAGTTCTCACTTTACATTTATGTTTTTGATGGGATACGTTACTCTTAAATTCCCTAATACATTATTCATTAATAAAACTCGCATAGTGTTAAGTAATGTATCAATTTGTTTTAAAATAGGCAATAGGTAAAAGACAATTGAATACAAAACAGATTTGTTATGTATACAAATTACCGCTTGATTGCCCGGGCGATATTTTACATCACCCCCCGATTGCCCATTTCCGAAAACACTCAAAAATAAAGTTTGAATTTTCAAAGTGTGCGTGGATGGCCAACTCTGAAATATGAGGAATAGCGAACAATGCTGAAAGGAGTCTCGGGGCCGATTTTGATGAAAACTAAAACTGCATCATTACATCAAAGAAATATCTAATAATTTCAAAATTATCATATATTTTAATATTAATTACATTATTAATTTAACGGAACGTAGTTAAATTTAAGCGAAACCTATTTAAAAAGGTCAGACCAATACAGTACATGATAAAATAACTTGATTCAAATTCACTCCTTGGACACTGATGATATCCATCATAATTCGATATAAAAGGCGACACGAAGTGAATTCAGTCGAAGAATAAATCTGTGCATACGTGAAAATAGTAAGTAGGAACTTGAGAGAAAAAAATCTCATTTTTTGCTTGGTCTTACTTTATGTAGGATACTATCTCATCAAAAACATAAATGTGAAATGAGAGCCAAGTTCAATAAAAAAAAGAATTGACATCTAAATTGGTGCCAAGTTCTGTGTAGAAAATCCTAAAATTTTAGTCACAACAACATGTAATTCAAGCTCTACATTTAACTTGGCTAGTTTTTACTAATACTATAATTATATACGTATATTTACAATCTGAGTGTGGGTATATGTTTTAAATCTTCATAAATAATGTATTGACTTCCTTTTAAGGGAGGATTTTCAAAAAAAATAGGTTAAAGTTAACTTTTGTTCATAGCGATAAACTTACATAAAAAAATATATTTATTACTCTAAAACTGACGGAGTTGGTTTGTATGAAAGTGACTTCCAACCCCTATTTTTACCCCTTAGGAGATGAATTTCGAAAAATCCGTTCTTAGCTGACGTCTTCCCGGCAATCTCCTTGAAAATTTTCATTTTATTCATTATGTAAGAAACTACCGAACCGAATAAAAAGCGGCGAGTCTCCTTTTGCTTTTATATATATAGATAATGTATTACGAAACTGAACAGTAATTTAATTATTCATTCTCTTACATATCATCAAACATTTTTATTTAAGTACAAATAATAAAATATAAATAATAAAACAAAACTACTCCATTTCTCTGTGCTGTTTAGTTTTCCCCATTTAACGTTTTGACAATCATAAGCAAAAGTCAAAAACTTTATACGCTACTTCAAATTCTTTAATAAAAAGCGTGTAAAAATAGCGCAGAGAAACATACGTCCGACGTCGATGAAGACCGCAGTCGACTGAACGCACATCATAAAGACAGTGTGGGAATGAGTTCTTGTATGAAAATTGTGAGACAGCTATACTGAGCGTGCGCTCGAAACTGACCGACATAAGCGCCAAACAATGTTTTTATTTGGTTTTTAAAAACTACTTCATGTTTTTTCACAAAAAAACACATGGATTTTGATGTGATAATGTACTATGTTTTAAAAAGAATTCCATGCACACATTTCTTTAAATATCGCGGTGGCAAGCTATAATGTAAATAATTAGAGCCAACTTCATGATTTTTTTCTATCGAGAAAATTTCACGTTATCGTGTTTTCATTTTCGAGCAGATTTAAAGTACATAGTCAAAAAACATATACCTAAGTATTACACTAATAGCGTATACACTTTACGAAATATATCCAAAAGAAAATCAACCAAACGGGCGCGGTAGCGCCTTAACGACTCCTACATCATGTACAATTCACACACACACACACTGTATATTCATTTAATATTTATAGACATTAGCACATCCTACTAGTAATCGCATATGCAGGTACTTAAACTAGGTGGCATAATATCGGATGAAAACAATAAAATTCTGTTTCACTTAAAAACTTGTCTCCAGCCATTTGGAAATTTAGTCCTAAATAAGTATGAAAATATAACCCAAACATTAAGTTTTAAAAACACACGCGTATCTGCTATTTGGCTCCAGTAAAAATATATTCCAATTCTCGAGCCGACAACAATTAAGAATTTCTTTATTTCTTTTTAATTTGCATGACACGTTCCTCGCTAAAGTAACCAAATGGTTGAGGGCCCCGCCTCCGGCTTCTGTAAATAAAGAACACCCCACATTAATTCCCTCAGCAATTAAACCTTAGCTGCGATAAATCGCTATCATTTTTTAAGTTTCACTTTTTAAAAGCGCCAAGTTTGCGTTTAATTCATGCAAATATAAACTGAACAAATGTCGCCAACCGTAAAAGTCTGGCTTTTGCGTAATTTAGCAAATTTGTAGTAACTTATTTTTCATGTAGTGTTTCGTCGGCGCTATAAATAATGTGTATCAATTTAACATTTTGGTTAAATATAATATTTTTGGTAAAATTCTTATGGAATTAGTGAATGAGCGTTAGTTTCGTTCAATTCATTCGATTGAATTCGATTTGTTCAGGAACTAAATCGTGATTTTTTAAAAAATAGAAGTACACGTGATTAGTTAGGGAAACTACTACTATACAATATTCCGACCCAGCTTCATGTATTATTGTGACCACGTATGAATTGTGCGTGAATCAATCTGATTTGTAACGTATTGTTAAAACAGCAAGTACCCGCGACATTCAGAAAGAGCTTAACTCTATAAGAGTTCTCGCTATAAAATTTAATTTCACTAAAAAATAATCGATTTCATTGAAGGTCTTCGGAAATGGGCCACTAAAATTATCGCTGATCATACTTATAATTATGTAAATCGCTACTAGAACCGCATTTTGATAAAAGTTGGATCGATCTGAAAGTATATTCTTAAAAAAATATTCCAAATAGGTTGGCGAAATAATTATGATAATTCTTAGAAGAAACATAAAAAATACCCCAGAATTGAGAACCTCCTCTTTTATTAAGTCGGTTAAAAATAAGTACAGTGGAATCTCGATTATCCGGTCCCCAGTTATACGGATTCAGGATTATTCGGACTATGAGCATCGATCAAAAAATGAGTCACGTCAAAATATGACAATTATCAAATAAGTACTTATTTATTATTATACGAGTAACCACCCTCGCTTTGCTTCGGATTTCTTATTTTTTTACACCTTGGGTTACATTATTGGAATTTTAATAAGGATCCCTAATTTGTTTGAAAATATAATATAGCCTGTGTTACTCGGAGATAGTGTAGCTACACAACAGTGAAAGAATTTTTCAAATCGGTTCAGTAGTTTCGGAGCCTATTCAATGCAAACAAAAAATCAAATCTTTCCTCTTTATATATTAGTATAGATTATTTATTGATACTGAAACTATCAATAAACATTGATTTTTGATAAAAAGTTTAATTTATTTCTGTTGCTTTTAATAATTTTACCTAACATTATGTATTATCCTTACATTTGTCTTGTACAAAAACCGCTTTTCTTCATACATTCGATTATCCGGATTTTCGAATGTATAATGACATCAATTAGTCCGGTTAATCGAGGCTCTACCGTACTTATAAAACTAAGAAAATATTTATGAGTTACAGTCTCAAATTCATTAGTGGAATTCTAATTCAATTTTACCAGAAGTTGTAGGTCAAAGTTAAAATATAAATTTATATTAAACTGCAGTTAAAGCATAACTGTCGTGAACGAGATAAAATTAAATCCTCAAGAGACGGTCGCGCGCGCAAATTGCTCTACTCGACAAAATCGCATAAATTAATAAATTTTGTAACGGAATTCAGAAGGAAATCTCTTTGACCAACATACCTCTAGTGTTAACAAATTTTTTAGATTTGCTTATGTTGTTTTATACAACGGGAATGATACATAAAACGTTTACATCTATAACTTGCTACTTTTTTGTAATACGTATATACCGATGTATTTTTGGAACGAAGTTCCTTATCGCGCGTTGCGAAAGGGGGCTAGACAGAAAAAATTAAGACGAAAAGTTGTAACGACACTTTTTGCCGTCGTTACAACTCGTGCGGCGTCGTTACAAGTCGTGCGGCGTGCGCATGTTTCTCTGTCTGTCTCTCTCTCTTATAGAAAGCAAGCCATATATTTTCGTTTCGTCTTTCTATTTCGCATCGAACAGTGTGGTGTCGCGACGATTATTTTTGTTGAGTGTATACAGGTTTTTTGTACATAATAAATAATAAAAGATAATAACAATAATGAATCCTGACAGTGTTTCTGCACAAGTTCCGGATATTACTGATGGAGTTAAGTAAGTAGTAAGTAGAGATTTTATACAGACAATAATAAATGCTTTTGTATTTTTAGCAAGTGCGCATTATAACCTGTCTTTACTATTGTGCTAACCAAGTCATACGCGTTATAATCTCTCCATTATTGTGTGTTTAGCAAGTGTATATTACAATTCCTTCAATAATTAATCGAAAGGAACTTCGTTCCATCCGAGTGTCCCTTGACACCTCTCAAGTTTTTTTTATTTTTAAAAGATGTGCTGAGGAGTTTCTTTACGGCTTTTCTTCTCCTCTATGACAAAGCACCTTTGCGAAAAGCTGGTTAGTTAAAAAAATGACGTGCATAAGTGTATCAATGATACCTACGTGAATAAATGAATTTGAATTTGAATTTGAATAACACTCCTTGTAGAGCACACTTGCATTTTCGATAATTTCAACGTAAATTGAAGGTAGTCAACGCTCAAATTCACAGTTTTCTTCCATTGCTAACTGATGAATTCAACTAGTGATCGCGAGGTTTCTGACACAAGTGCATGTGTAAGAAATCGGAGTGCAAAACTAGTTTTCTAGAATAGTGGAGCGCGCGAGTAATCGCGTGACTTCTCTAAATCTACCAGAAAACAATGTTATTCAAGCCAGAAATGGATTTTTCCTGAACATCAGATTGTTCAATGTCTTAGGACAGTAAATGTTGTGAGAAGGAGAAAATCAGGTAGAAGAGGTGATTGAATAAAAAATCACTCACTTTTTAAGTTAAGTTCAAAAATTTCATAATTTTCTTTTGTTTTTTTATAAAGTTTAATACTGAATTCTTACTAGGTTTAGACGTATGTATTTTACTGTTGGTTAAAGTTTCTAAATAAAGTATAATTTAAAATGATATATATGTATTTTTTTAATTCATACAATTTTCCTAAATGAAATTTACAATTGAAATATATGTAGAACGTGCGAGCCAGTGAACGAATATTAGTATGTAGTTCATTGGTGAAAGCACTTGCCTACGAAATAGGGGCGCGAGCATGGCGGGAGTAACGGAGTGATAACATCGAATCCATCCCCGACACCATAGGAAAGAGCAGATAAGTTTGTGAGTTGGTTCTTCGACTGCAACCGAAATACGTTTGAAAATTTCAAGGTGGGTTGTAGAAGGAGAGAAGATACATAAGTCGTTAAAGAACCCTACAACCAAGCATAGAGCATTAGGCACTAAATGCTTCTTCCAAGATTTCGAGATTCACAGATTTCGATTTGAGCAAGATGTTTCTCGGAGAAAGAGGGTGTTCTTCATGATATTTTACATTCTAATGATTTTGAGTAAAAACTCTCAAGTTGAAAAACAATTTCTATCGTATTAAAACTGTGAAAACATTACTCAAATTACTCAAGTCTTACTTCGATTGTATGATTGAAGTATCTTGTGGATAACTTTGTTCTAGAACAATAAAATTGCATCAACTCTAAGACGCCGCAGGTATAAATTAGACTACGTTTCGAAGTTAAATTATTCGGAATTGAAGCAAAAACTAGGAACTGTCGCTTGGAAGCGCTATCATTAAAATTCCCGGGATCGTGGTAAGTACATAAGTGCTTATTTTACTTCACAAGTTTCGCAGTAATTTGGCGTTGTCTGTGAGACTTGGAGTATAGTTTTCTAGAGTATTACGTGTCATGAGATATTCTTAGGGTTTTTGAAGTGAAAACTTCTTTTGCATCGTTGTCATTTGAAATTCGATGAAACGAAAAAGGGACAGTAAAAAGAGATAGACACATAAATTCATAAGATTTAACGTGGGAGAAAATGAGATAGGAAGCATTATACAGTGTTTCTTATGTCTTGTTTTTCCAAAAAAAAAATTAAAAATTTGGGTGGGGGGTTAGGGGTGGGTCCAGTAAGGTTTATGTAATAGGGACTGAGGCGGTCTAAAGGGGGGGATTTGAAATCGTGTCGAAAATCGTCTAGAACCCACCGTTTCCGAGATAACCGCGATTTCTGGTTTTATTTTTGTGTTACTTAAAAAAGTGCTAAGTTGTACTCATAGATGGCGCGAGGAACAAGATAGAAGGTTCGTTTTATTGCTGGATAGATGGCTTTAGCTGCTTATTTTACTCTTCATCTTATGTTAGGAGTTGGCGTTAGTTACCACTGTTTTATTTTTTTAGTACAAAATAGTTTTTGAAAGATAATTAAAACTGATGTAATACACGTTATTAAATTAATACCTTTATTTTTGAAGGTTTCACTTCTACCACGTGTGAATTGCAGACATTTTAATTTTTTTTACCTGGTTGGTCAGTTATTATTCATCCAAAACTTACATACAAGAGGTCAAACGAAATTAATTGAATGTATTTTAAAAACCACAATAATCATGATTAACAAACACATACCAAAGCTATAGGTATTAATTTCAAATGACACAATTCATATCCTACAGTTCATCATTTACGATTATCATTTCAACCGGTTGGCCTTTAGAATTTAATATATGGGGTCGGGGATAATACAATTAGTGCGGTCGGAACCCTTTCATCTCAACAAATAATAATAACATAGGATTAATAAAAAGTGTAATATTTTTACTATGTGTATATAATTGTAATATTTTTATACAACGCGTCGTTAATGTCTCTAGTACTTGTATCTATGATTGGATAATGGATGGGAATGGATTGTCTATGGATGGTGGTGCCCACTTCCTGCCACTTACCGTCTACCTGCCACAAAGTTTACTTGTTTACCAGCTATTAATATAAACAACTTGAAGCCAAGACATACGCTAGGTTTCACAGGGTTGGACGGCTATCATTGAAAGATAGTATCGTAAAAATAGATGAAATCTTACATAATCTTGGCTTCAACCAGTTAATGGTCTATTACTGTGACTATTATGTGTTCTACTAGATTCTTCGTACCTCTTTTACTACATCGCTTACTTTTTCCATAAATAACGTAAGAGCGAGCAGTACAAAGCGCTGAAAGACGTCCAACTCCCATGCTAAGCCACCCTTTTAATTCCGAACTGCCTATCTAGAACTTAGTAGTATACACAGATCTTTGTCATCAGTGTCTTTGGACTGGCCATGATATGCCGAATATATTAATCCCGTAAAAGGCCGAGATTCGTTGTTTAATTTGCGGTACAAATCGCAAATTAGCGCACGGATTAATCAACATGTGAATAAGTAATAAGTATTTTCAAATGTGTCTATTCTATGCGTTTTCGTCATAAGACATAATCTTCTTATGGGGCTTAAAATTATAAATGTCAAACTGTAAATAGTGTTATGTGAGCAGGAAATCGTATTGTATTTTTTCTCTTGTTTGTATTGTGTCGTAAAGACATAATAATATATTTCTTTAAATTCATGTAATGTATTATATCTTTTAATATTCGATAAGCAATGTGCATTATTGACGTTCTATTTAGTTTAATTCTTATCGCAAGTCTATGATATGGTGAAACTAATAGGTATTTAGAGTTTATATGTATAGCATATATTTATTAACTGCCCTCTCTAAAACTAGTGTCTAAACTACTCTTCTTAAAAATTAGGAAGTTTCTGTTCTGTTGCACTGTCTATTATAATTATCTTAATACTAGCTGACCCGGCGAACTTCGTATCGCCTAACAAACTATTTTTTTGTAAAATAAAAATAGCCTAAGTTACTCCTTGTCACATCAGCTATCTGCCAGTGAAAGTCCCGTCAAAATCGATCCAGCCATTTCAGAGATTAGCCGGAACAGACAGACAGACAGACAGACAAACAGATAAAATTGTAAAAAATGTTGTCTTTTTATATTTAACATATGTAGGTACATCGAAATTCACTTAGCGAAAAGCGATTATTTAAATATTACAAACAGACACTCCAATTTTATTTATTTGTCTAGAAGATGTATAGATGAATAATTATAATAATTAACACGTCAGTGAATGTCACGAGAGTAAAATATTTACCTACCTAGTCTATATATATTATAAAACAGTAACTCGATAATGTCTGTACATTGAAGATATTTAAGAAAATTTGATATCAGGGGACTCAATAGGAGCAATAGATTGCAAATCTGTCATTTTTAAAAATCTTGTCTGTCTGTATGTTTGACACCGCATCACGCCAAAACTACTGGATGAAACTTAATGCGGTTTTCACAGTTGTATTGCTGGAGGTCTAACTTAAAATCTGGTGTACGTTTTATTGTGATACGTTGCTTAAAAGCCGAGATATCAACAAATAGGACTTTCTGATTTGCAACATAACAGCAAGAAATTGTAAAAGTACCCAATAGAGAGATAAAAGAGACTGTTTAGTATCGGAAATATTCGTTATTTCTTAAAAAATTCATTGTGTACATGTTTCTTTTAATTTATGATTTTGCAGTGGATTAGTTCTGCTAATCAACAACAGATGTCAGTTTAGGTAACTGAGTAGGTCTGAGAACAAGACTTAAGCTATACCTTGAATAAATCTTTTATTGAAATTAATGTGTACCTATATATTTTAAAATATTTAAAATAAATAAACGCTTACACACTCATACCCACACAGTAGGTTTTAATCTGTGTCGCAGGTGGGCATGGACACAATGGATAACAAAAACACCCATGACCCGAGTACAAATATTTATATGTCACACTAGCTTCTACCCGCGACTTCGTCCGCGAGAATTTAGAATTTGATCTTGATCCTACTAATATTTTGATGTTTTAGATGTTAGGTATAGATGTTTGGATGTTTGTGAATGAAACTTACGGTATCCTGCTTTTCATCCCTAAGAATGGATATCATTGATGTTGAAAACATCCTTATTATTTCGCGTTCTAGCAAGTTGCTAAGGATTCAAAAAAATCATAGGGCATGTGGTGAGGAATAAGTAAG
Source organism: Thymelicus acteon (assembly GCA_951805285.1). Taxonomy (NCBI): domain Eukaryota; kingdom Metazoa; phylum Arthropoda; class Insecta; order Lepidoptera; family Hesperiidae; genus Thymelicus; species Thymelicus acteon. Next base: position 11,242,803 of record OX638228.1, read on the forward strand.
TTCAGCGGCAGACTAACTTAAGAGCTGCCTAAACAGGCATATCATCGACACCAGCAACATGCTCATTATTTGGCGTCCCAGCGAGCTGCTGAGGGGTCATAAAAATGAAAGGGAACGTCGTGAGGAATAATTTCAACCAGCTTGAAAGCTGTTACGCCGGAACAGGCAGTTAAACGACGTTAGCAACATGCTCATGAAACAGAATGACAAAGACGGGCTGTTGCTAGAGTATGATGCGAGTCACAACTCGGGAGTCTCAATAGCCACAAGCTTCTAAAAAGGGACAAAATTAAAACAGCGTGTAAATTTTGCGATGCACAGAAAATAAAAGAACAACTATTATTCTGGAGGAAAACTATAAAGTTATTCCGCAATTAGAACAACCAGCAGGACCATTAATAGAATTATGTTTACAAAAACGTAACACAAACGAACCATAGCATTCTTTAAATAACATGGGTATATTTAAAAAGTAGTTATTAATGGAATAAAGTCACCTGGAGTGCACATGACCATGGGTGTGCCCCAAGGATCAATATTAGGACAACAGCTATTTTTAATATATATCAATGATCTTCCTTATTTCACTAAGGACATGTGTGAAACGGTATTGTTTGCTGACGATACATCTTTAATTTTTAAGTATGCCAAATTAAGTCATTGCCTGGCAATCATCGCAGGTCATCACGAAACATCATCATTATCATACTTAAAGTATGAAAGTATGAAAATATTCATGTACTAAATAGATCCCATAATAAACCAAGACTACATCGCTACTTACATCAGGTAGGATTGTAGTCAAGCATTAACTTATAATTTTTTTAAAAGTCTATTTTTCTGTGCGTCTGGTTTTGCGGTATTAATATTACGAACAGCCGGCGGCTTGCGTTGATCCTATGATCCTATCGAAAAAGTTAAGCAACAGCGGGCGCGGTCGGTACTTGGATGGGTGACCGCTAGTGGCAAAATTTTCTTGAGCGTTACCGTGTTTCGGAGGGCACGTAAACCCGTCGGTCTCGGTTTTTATCATAAGATAACAATCATAAGCCATGTCGGAGGCCCTCGGGCGGTTTGAAAACTTCTGACACTCGGGTTGGCCACTAACCCCTCCACCAATCCGCACTGGAGTAGCGTGGTGGAGTATGCTCTAGGACTCCTGAAGAGGAGGGACCCGTGCCCAGTAGTGGGTCTTTAATGAGTTTAAGCCAATATTACGAACAACAAATATTTTTAAAAATTATTTAGTTATTTCAATTGTTCCGTTGAGGAGTCCCATATTTCGTGTCTAAGACACACCACCATACCTGGCAATGTCAACGATTGATAAAATGATAACGTTATGGACGATGTCAATGATGACAACAGTTAATAAATTTAAACACGGTTCAGTTATTCCTTACGATTGAGAAGCTCATACATTATCTCCACAATCCATCATCTCACTATATTGAAGTAGGACCAACTTGAGTAAATTCTCAATACAATAAAAAAAAACATGAAAATCGCTTCATAAACAACGAATCTATTCCTATCTAAAAACATTGTATACTAACGGTCTTGTTCATTAAAAACTTATTGAAGGTTTGTAGTTTTCGGTAAATAGCACTGGTAATATATGCATGCACAGCAATAGAAAAATAAAGAAATCTTGACATAAGGCCGATCTTGACAAAAGGCCGACACCACACTAGGATTTTATAAGCGTTATAATTCATCCGACACACTTGAATAATGATTTGCTAAATAGGTTAAAAAATTAATATTTCTTTCTATAAAGTAAATGAAAAAAAAATATAGGTAGATATTTACGAATGTTAAAAACCAAATTTGATGATTTTATGCAATTAATTAAACCTGATACGGTATAAATTATAATATTTCAATCGCACCTCATACTGAGAGCTAGGAAAAACCTTGATAAACTACAGTATTTCTTCTACGTAAAATTATTATTTTGTATAGCTCATTGATTAAGAGTTGGGCGCGAGGAACTCTTGACAAACGCTGATGTGAAAGCAGCCTTAATTACGCGTAAAAAATGCTGTGTTGGCTTTATATGATTTTATACGAGATCGATGGCTACTACAGCTTCCAGTGTATGACAAAAATTATCACAATGTGCCTCATCACAATTTTTTTATGTGTTTGTTAATAAACATATTAAAACAATGAACCATTAATATAATTTAATCACTCAATCAGCTGTTTTGAGTTTTCTAATGTCACTGTGAAGACAAACGTCAAAACTGTTTTCCTATTACCATTTAATTTACTTCTTCTCCTTCGGGAATAGATCAATATCTCGGGATAAAAAGTATCCTATACTTTATTCTAGGTATTAAACTACATACATGCCAATTTTCATCTATATCCGATCAGCCGTTTTTGCGTGATTGTAACACAAACATCCAAACATCCAAACATCCAAACTCACAAACTTTCACATTTATAATATTAGTAGGATATATAAATTACGTGTCACGTTGTTTGCCCGCGATGGACTGCTAAACTACTCAACCGATTTTAATCAAATTTGCACACCGTGTGCAGTTTGATCCAACTTGAGAGATAGGATAGGTTATTTTTAAAAAAAATAACCTATCTATACAGAACCTAACCTATATAGAAGGTTTTAATAAAAAAAAACTTTTGACAGAACGAAGTCTGTCTGGGTAGCTAGTAGTGTTTATAACAAACTTCCAGATTTCCAGATCCATACAGATTAATTGGAAGAGGAAAATACTATACATTTGAGATTAATATAAAATACGTGTCTAAAGTGGAATAAAAATCTGAATTCATCCTGCAAGATGTTATTTGGTTATCGTATGAGCAAAGTTAAAGCAATTGATAATATCTTTTCTTTTTCCATACAACGTTTGGTAGGAATCCAAATAAGATAAGGACGAAAGTATTTTCACAGTTTTGTATTTTTAAAGCCAGCGAAGTAGGTGCAATGCCAACAAAAAGTTTTAAAATTCTGTAGGCACAAGTATTCAAATGGTTATACTTAACAATGTAGAATGTGTAGGAACCTAGTGTTTTCTACGGTTTTCTTGTCAAAAAGCCTACGTTGATTCGCTCTGGCGTAATATTTGCAAGGATACGGCTTTACCACATTAATGGCCGCTTACAGGGCACGGGTGTCTCATCATTATCTTAGGCATTACCCACCAGTGATGCTTAGAACATACTCTTCCATGCTGTTCCAGTGCGAATTGATGGAGGGGTTAGTGGCCAACTCAAGTACGGCTTAACAACTGCTATGATTACAACCGGGACTGACGGCTTTACGTGTCCTCTAAAGCCTGGAAGCGCTCATAAAATTTTTGCCACTAGCGGTCACTCATCCAGCTCTCGCCCTCGCCCGTAGTGTTTTTATAGTACACTAGCTGACCCGGCGAGCTTCGTGTCGCCTAACAAACTATTTTTTTCAAAAATAAAAGTAGCCTAAGTTACTCTTTGTTACATCAGCTATCTGCCAGTGAAAGTCCCGTCAAAATCGGTCTAGCCATTTCAGAGATTAGCCGGAACAAACAGACAGACAGACAGACAGACTGACAGACAGACAAAAATTGTAAAAAATGTTGTTTTGGTATATGTACCGCGTATACATCCAAATGCACTTAGTAAAAAGCGGTTATTTTAATATTACAAACAGACACTCCAATTTTATTTATTTGTATTGATGTATAGATATAGATGTATAGATAAAAAATGTATAAATATAAATATAAATGTATAAATTTCGTGTAAGACGCTACGTGTATGTCTAGAGAAAATTGGTAGCCGATCTAGACTGACCTAAGCCGACCTAACCGATTCTGGAACCTGACGCTAAGTGCACTTTAAAGCTTTGAAGATTAAGGACTATTAGGCATTATAAATGTTAGGGGCTCTTTAAGACTTAATGTCAGGATTAAATATTTCAACTAAGGCTGAGGTAACTCGCCGAAACGATCTGATTAATTTATTAATAACGCTTGTGAAACAGAAATCTATTAGATAATCTTTAAATAAATCCTTATAAATCTACATATATTTATAAATCTTTGACGTTTTACCATAAATAATGGAATACTTCATTCACAGGATATTAAAGTACTTTTTCGGGTCACGGGTCAGCCAGTAAATAATAACCGTAGATTCAGGATGCTAGTTAAAATAATTTTGTCAATCACATTTAAGTTTCATGTTACCGTCATGAACTTTGAATTTCATTGGCTTTGTACATAAGTACATGTTTCGCTTTTATGGATAACGAGTATATACTTATAATCTTCTATTCTTTTGAAGTTATACTTCTTTAGGTGCGTTATGGAATAAATGGAAAAAATTATAAGAGTGAAATTATAAGATTTGTAACACGTCCGTGTTGATACAAAAACGCCGGTCACGAAAAACCACACGCGCGTTTTGGAAAACGCTCGTTTTGAAAAATGATTATTATTATATTTACCTATATATTATATTGTTTTTTTTTCTACGCTAAGTACTTAACTGTTTTAATTTAAGCTTTAAACAAGTTATTACTCTAAGCTATAAACAATGTAATTTTTAAATGATTTCTTTGTTATTTTTATCCTTCGATCCGTTATAAGCGCGTACAATCTATGTTTATGAAATAAATCTCACGTATCGTGATATTCAGTAGCACGGCTTTATACGTAGAGTTTTTCACAGGTAGAGACCCTTAATGGACCATTTTTCATCTTTAAACGACTTAGAAACCCTATGGATTGTTATTTATGGCCGAAATCTTCGGATGTATCTGGTTTATTTGGTTGCAAGTCATTTTTCAGGTATTCAGCATTGTTTGCTGAGCGCATGTTTCAAAAGATAGCTTTATTAACTTAAGCATTCTAATGAGATTCCGAAGTATCTCCGTCATGTGTTATCTTGTCAGTCGATAGTGCAAACTTCTCCAGGAATTTACGTATACTCAGATTCCCTTATAAATTATTACTGAAATCTGGAATGATACTGGGTATCTTTTAGAAATTTGACATATATTAAACAAACATATCTACTCGTCTTGTCGAAGGCGATGGAATGGATTATTTATAAGATCTTTCATTTTCACTTAAATCAAAGTACTTAACGCATCTAATTTTCCACTCAATAATTTTTATATTATTACTACATTTTTCTCTTTCTCTTTCTTTTTCTCCTTCGTAAATTCCTACAAGTAAGTTACGTGAATTCAAAACGCATATTTTCATGGACATGGACTTGACCAATAGCGTATTTGGTAAATTTCGCAATGGGACATACAGACAATTTGATGAACTACACCTTTGACCAATATTAAATTTGACGAATTTCCGATTTGACGAATATTAAACTTGACCAATGGTGTTCAACCCTGGACGATTAAAGTGACTTATACATATAAACACAGAAAGAAGGTACAAGAAAAAACTACACACATTACGTTGACACCATAGAAGGGATTTTTTCAAAAAATCCGTTACACCTGTATTTGTCCGATTCTCGCATCATAAGATGGAACCTTTTATTAACTCCCAAATAACTAGCAACGGCCAAAGCCGGATAAAAGCCAGGATATTGAGGAAAATCCGGCTGGAACATCCGGCTTTGTGGATGAATATTCCACTGTTAAATGTATGTAGTTATCTCTGTTGGTTGGTTTTCAATCGCAGTTCCGTTTTATGTAGGACTTAGAATTTTAGAGTATATATATTTATTGTTATATTACAAAATATTAAATTTATTTATACGAAATTTGTTAGGATATGGGGATCTTGAGGCATAGTTATGTTACATGTGGCGATCGGTACGGCATCTTTTATACTCTTCTGTAACTTCTCATTTGTAATATAGTATTCATCCTCCTTGTATATATGCTGGCAGTTTTCTACATTTATATTTTATGTGTTTTTGAATTTGTGATTTTGAAGACAGATAGAGATTCCTACTGACGGAGTCAGAAAAGAAAATATATTGTTCCTCAACGAAAAGTTCGTTTTAATTTATATGGGTGAGTTGGAAAGGTATAATGATACTTATGTATATTTACACATAAGATACATTGTAAATTTACAGCATATCATTTTGGGATTTTACGTATTTGTTTTGATTTTGTGAAAATAAATAAATTTAATGAAAGTATCAAATAAATAATGCCGCGCATACGCTAGTAGTAAAAGTTCATTGGCCGCGCGCGTAGTAGGTATCAGCTGTGTCTCAGCACCACTTCGCCGCGCCGCGCCGCCCCGAGCCGCGCGACCCGCGTCGACCAACTTTTCCTTCATACTTTTATCGGCTTAGGACGATCAAAAAAACCATGAAATATCAGAAAATTGGACAACAACATACCTATTAAATTATTATTTTAAAGTGAAACATAATAATTTATTAGGTTGGTACCTACTTAATTAACTTAAAGAAAGTAATTAATATGGTATTCTTGGCGTTATTTAAAAAGTTGGAATCACGATATTTACGTTTGATTATTTACATAAACTACGAACTAAACTTACCCACTAAGTGTATTTTAATAATTGTTCTAAGTGTCCACCTCCGTTTTGGATGCACAGTTCAGCCCGGCGCGGGCGCAAATTGTCTTTTAAGTTTTCTTAACACTAACCTATTCGATTTAACGACCATAAAAGCACTTATAATTTTGTCTTTTAATTGTTCTACACTTTGACACTCACGTTCGTACACAAGTCTTTTAATATCTCCCCACAAATAAAAGTCCAGGGGGAGGCCGAAGCGAGCGGCGCGGCGGTTTTTGGCCTTTGTCGGTACGTTATTTACGACGGCGGCACGGGCGCCGGAGCGGTTTCATAGAACGGCGAAAAAGAATTGCGAAACGTTTATTTATCGCATAGGGCACGAAAGGCGTAAGCTAGGCTAGTAGTTCAATGACCACGCGCGTTCTGTCAGCTGTGCCCCGCCCCGCGCGCGTCGCATCCCGCAGCGCGCTACGCTATCCCGTAACTTTTCATTCATATTTTTATCGCTTAGGACGATTAAAATGAAATAAAATATCAGAATGTGCAATTGCACAATGACCTGCAAAATTATTATTTTAAAGTGAAACATGACATGATAAGGTAGGTAAGTAACTTAATGTAGGTAGCTTATGTAATGTAGGTAACTTATGTAATGTAGGTAAGTAGCTTATGTAATGTAGGTAACTTAATGTAGGTAGGTAAGTAACTTAAGGTAGGTAAGTAACTTAATAGCGGGGCCCGGATAGCTGTTGAGTCCACCATGAAGTATCTGGGATTGGTGCTCGACAGCCGATGGGAATTTGGGCCCCACTTCAGGCGACTGGCGCCCAAGCTGATGGGCGCAGCGGGCGCGCTTTCAACGTTGCTTCCCAACTTGGGGGGCCCGAGTGCCTCCTGTAGGCAGTTGTACGTGGGAATCGTGCGGTCCATGGCCCTGTATGGGGCCCCTGTGTGGGCGACGGACATGACGGCCAGCACTCTCGCCGTTCTACGCAAACCGCAGAGGGCGATGGCCGTCAGAGACGTCCGCGGGTATCGCACGATTTCCTACGAGGCGGCTTGCGTCCTGGCCGGATCACCGCCCTGGGACCTAGAGGCGAAAGTACTCGCGTCATTATACCGATGGCGCGAGGAAGAGCGGGTACGGGGTTCGAGGCCGGTGCAACGGCAGATTGCGCTGCGCCGAGAGGAGCTCCGTCAGGTCTTGGTGGCGGAATGGCGGCAAAGGCTTCTGCGCCCTACCGCCGACCTCGCTACCATCGAGGCGATCCGGCCAGTACTCGACGACTGGCTCGGGAGAAGGCACGGCTCCCTGTCATTTAGGGTGACGCAGGTGCTGTCGGGCCACGGCTGCTTCGGCAAATACCTGTGCCGCATAGACAGGGAGCCGGACGCTCGGTGCCACCACTGCGTCCATTGCGGGGAGGACACGGCGCAACACACGCTCGCCGAGTGCGTAGCTTGGGAGGAGCAGCGCCGTGTCCTCACAAATGAAGTAGGAGGCGATCTGTCGCTGCCGGCCGTAGTGCGGAGGATGGTCGGTAGCGCAGAGTCGTGGGACGCGGTGGTGTCCTTCTGCGAGGACGTGATGTCGCAGAAGGAAACTGCGGAACGGGAGAGGGAGATCTCGACTCCCTTCCCCGGCCGCAGAAGGCGCACCGGGCGCAGAGGAAGGGCGGACAACGCCCTTTTCCGGCCCCCATGAATGGGTCCAGGGGCGAGGGACTTGGGGAAGTCCCCGCCCCCCTATTCAATGGACCCGAGTCGCAGGCGCGCGCGGGTGTCAGCGCGCGCCTCTGAGGCGATGCACGGGGTAGTTCAACACCTCACTACCCCGTGCAGGAGACGAGGCCCGGGCAGACCCGGCCAGCACCAGTGTGGGGCTGCGGAAGAATTTGGATTCCCGCGGCCCCGCGCGCACGTGCGAGGAGACACCGGGGTGGTTTTAGCCGGTAAGAGTCCGGCACGCCCCTCCGCCTTTCCCCAAGCGGAGGTAGTCCATGAGGATTTCCCCCCGTAAAAAAAAAGGTAAGTAACTTAAAACTTAATAATACTTAATCTTGGCGTAGGTATTTAAAAAGTTGGAATTACGATATTAACAACAATTGGCTATTTACATTAAACTATGAATTAAACTTACCCAATTAATTATTACAATACAATACAAATACAAATTATCTTTATTGTACACAAAAATTACAAATGAAAATACACATTTTAACATGAACATACAATTGGCGGCCTTATCACTAAAATAGCGATCTCTTCCAGGCAACCATTGACTGGAATAATTAATCTTAAACATACAAAGGACAGGGTAGTGCGTGTACAGAATTAATAATAATAATAATAATAATAATCATATAACCTTAGTGTTATAGTATGTCAGCCAATAGCAGAAAAGGGTAATAAAACTCAGAAGAAAAGGATAGTAAAAAGAAGGAAATAAAAGAAAAGAAAAGAAAGGAAAAAAAGAGAAATAAAAATAATTGACAGCGTACACAGATGAAATTAAAACAAGGAATGTGTTAACGGGACATATAGTAGTCCTTCACCTGTTTCTTAAACGACTCAATGGTCTCTGCGCGTCGAATAGCCACAGGCAGGGCATTCCATAGTCTCACCGCCGTTGCAGTGAAGGACTTACTATAGAAGGTGGAAGAGTGGCTGGGTGTAGAAAGAGATAAATTGAAATTAGAACGAAGTACATGCGTATCGTGAGAAAGATGCATGTATTCAAATCGCTCTTTTAAATAATTCGGGGTATTTGGGTTAAACAGTGTGCAGTATAGAGCAGAAAGAATATGAGTATTCCGCCGAAGTCGAATTGGGAGCCACTTGAGTTTTTTACGAAATTCTGAAATATGATCATATTTGCGTATACCAAATATGAATCTTATTGCTAAATTTTGAAGTCGCTCAAGTTTATTCAGTTGCTCCTCAGTTAGATCTAGATAACAAATGTCTGCATAGTCAAGGATCGGTAGGAGTAATGAAAGAGAAAGCGCAGTTTTGGTCGAGGTTGGTAGAAAGTTACGTAGCCTTCGAAGTGACCCCATTGCTAAAAACATCTTCCTGCTAACCTCGCTAATCTGAGAACCCCAGGAGAGAGTAGTGTCCATAAGAATCCCTAGGTTTTTTACCTTATCTTGTAAAGGAATATTAATCCCATCGAGTAAGATAGGTGGTAGATCATTAAAATCAATTTTAGAGAGAAGCCTTGAGCTACCAATAACTATAGCCTGAGTCTTATGGGGATTAATATTCAATCCATGCAACTGACACCACAGCGAGATCTTCAGTAAGTCATCGTTCAGAGTATTGATAGCCCTCGGTAAGTCCTCAATTCGGCATTGGTAGTAAATTTGGAGATCATCAGCATAAAGGTGGTAGAGAGAAGATAATTGTAGACTTATGGAGTTAATATAGACAGAAAAGAGGAGAGGAGACAACACGCCACCTTGCGGTACGCCAGCAGCAACATCTGCCCACGATGAATAATTATTGTCAGCAAATATACGCTGTCGGCGCCCATGCAAGTAACTATGAAACAAGCTAATCGTACTCGGAGATATGTTAAGAGAGCGTAATGTCGCAAGTAGGATATCGAAGTCTACCGTATTAAAAGCGTTGCTAAAATCAAGCAACGTCAATACAGTCACTTGCTTGTTGTCCATTCCTAAGCGAATGTCATCAGTAACCTTCAGCAGAGCAGTAGTCGTACTATGACCTGGACGAAAACCGGATTGATATGGATTCAGGAGATTATTTGAACAAAGGAAAAACTTTAGTTGGAAGTAAATAAGGCGTTCAAATACTTTGGAGAGGAATGGAAGAATGGATATGGGACGAAAATCAGAGCAGGATAGAGGATTGAGTTTTTTAGGTAACGGAATAATTAGCGCATCTTTCCAGGCCGATGGGAATGTGCAGGAGGTTAAAGAAAAATTTAGGATGTATGTGATTATAGGAGCGACAAGGTCAAGGATAGGAATGATCATTCGACGACTAATGCTATCGCTGCCTACTGCATCAGAATGAATTTCAAGTATACTCGTCTTAACATCACGAATGTCGAATTGGCGTAAAGAAAAAGCAGGATAGTCAGGAGTGGGAAGCGAAGAAAGAAGGTTTAAAGTAGTCTGCTTAGAACTAATGTCAATGCAGGAAGTGGCTGAGAAATATTGAATTAAGCAGTCAAAGTCTAATTTAATAGGAGTATCATTGCTGCGTGTCTTCCCGACTCCAAAAGTTCTTAGGAATTTCCAGACCTTTGCTGGGTCTCCATCTTGAACACGATTGTGAATATGGCGTCGTTGTGCATCTCTACACACCTTATTGCAGTAATTCCTGATTGCCTTATACTTAGCGAGGTTATCATCGCTAGGATCCACTTTGTATCTAGATTTCGCATTATTTTTCCTATGAATGAGTTTTTTTATTTCTTCAGTCAGCCAGGGAGCAGGAAGATGGCGTACACGAATAGGACGAATAGGTGCATGTACATCAAGCAGTTGGATCAGAAGTGAGTTAAAAATTGCTACCTGTTCATCTACAGAACCTGCATTGTAGACGACATCCCAGTCGATTTTTGCCACATCACTGCGAAATGCATCAAGATCCATGGAACCAAAACTTCGCTGAAGTAAAATCCTTGACTTCACCTTGGGAGGTCTTAATTTATAAGAGAGATAAATGAGGTCGTGGTATGAAAAGGCATCTGCAGCACATTGACCATGTTTAAGAACATGGTCAGGGGAGGAGACGATCATTAAATCAAGAAGTGAAGGAATTGAGTTAGGAAATAAATGAGTCGCAGAAAGAGGAAGTAAATGTAAGTTAGCCGTCTCGACAATAGATTTAAGTTTAGCAGCTCTTATATCATTTTTAAGAAGGCATGTGTTGAAGTCCCCCATGATTATACTATGAGAATAAATAGGAATAAGATCTTCTAGTAGTGTTTCTAATGTAGGAAAATAGCAAATGTTTAAAGAAGGACTATAGAAGACTCCTAGCAGTAGTTTGGTGTTAGAAAAGAGGACTTCTATAAATAGATACTCTGCTTCACTTCCGGCTTGAGTTAGTGATGACGTACGCAAGACTGTAAAAGGAATATGGGATCGTAAATAAATTGCTACACCACCACCGCCCCGGCTGGTACGGTCGTTGCGAATAAGGTGAAATCCTGGAAGAGAGTAAGACGTAGAAGGAAGACAAGGTTTTAACCAAGATTCGGAAACCAGAATAGCATGAATATTTTTGTTATCAAAAGAGCTAACGAAGTCGGGGTAATGGGCTGGAATACTCTGTGCATTAATATGACAAACGTTGAAATTTTTCTGCGCGTCAGAGAGTTGATGGTCTAAAGTAGTTTGCAAGGAAGGAATGCTCACAAAGCTGTCGTCACTGCCAAAATCCTCCGATTCAGAGTTCAAAGAAATATAGTTAAGGCTGTCACTACTATCTACTGACATTTAAACTCGTTAATTTGGCACAAATAACACTAAATAAAAAAATAAAATATATATATATATATATATATATATATAGTTTAATAACTATATTATAAATGTAGATATATATATCCGCATAGCAACCTACCAGCTATTAAAACAAAACAAAAATATACCGGTAAAATAAAAGATTGATACCGGTACCTAAGCAGTACCGGTAACATAAAGATAACTGTAACATAATAGCAACACTGTTCAGACAGGATCACATACAAAACGTCAGACTTAGTGTTTATTTTTAAAACCAAACTTTACAAACTTTTTCATTTCAACCCTCCTAAAAGTTACTAAATTCGAAGTGAAAAGTAAACAAAGATTATAAATATAGAAATGGATAAATGCGAAAGATGAAGATTAAAAGTGATGGTGAAAGTGTAGAAAAAGTTAGTAGTACTTAATTAAAAATGAGAATATGAAAAAGTTGAAAGCTTACACTATAATGATGGAAATGAAGACCTAAACTTAATAAAAAGTTGATTTATCTATTTCCTGTGCGTCCGTTTTTGCCGTGCAGCATCTCGCTGGTTCTTTTGGATGTCGCCTGTGGAGGCTGTGGCTTGAGCCGGAGAGACAGGTGTCGGCGCTTTGGGAACGGCGTCGAGATCCGCCAGGCAATTTACCTGATGGTGCGAGCCGTCTGGCGCGAGTACATTAATTTGGCCTTCACGGGTCCAGCACTGCTTGACTCCAAAACGCTGTCGGGCTTCCATGAAGAGATTATGCCTGCTTTTGGTCAGAAATTCGGACAATGTGAAGCCTGTGCCTTTTAACTTGGACTTGTTGTACCAAACCTTGTCTCGGATGGGCGCTTCACGAAATTTGACCACCATCGGTCTAGGTTTTTTGCCTGTGACCCGACCTAAGCGATGGCAACGACTGAAGGATGCAGCAGAGACACCAGCTACATTCAGTTTCTCCGATATTAATCCCGCCACCACCGACGAAGCATCTTCGGAATCAGCCTCTGGAATGCCATGAAGCAGCAGCATCTTGCGACGTCCTCTCATCTCTAAACGGTCTATGTCCCTGCATAGGTACTGAACCTGCTCCTGTAAAGTCTCCAACGAGGTGAGGATAAGCTTCCTGAATGCAGCAAAATCTGCCGCCAAGGAGTTCACAGTTACAGCTGCGGGATTCGTCTTCTGTAGATTATTTTGGAACTCATCCATCCTTTTATTGAACAGAAGAGTCATTGCCTCAAGTGAATTCTTTACAGATTCCATCTTTGTCAGTTACAGTTAGTTTATATTAAAAATGTGCTATCAAAGGAGATGATTACAGCTGGAAGGTAACTAGCTCTTACATGCAATTATTAAACATATATTGACAGAAAATATATTTAATTTCAAATTTAAATTTGGAACAACACAAAAACACGTCTAGTAGGTTTTTCACGTCTACCCTCCTATATATTCTATATATTATTCAAAGTTTCCACCTCCGTTTAATTAATCGGTACATTAATAGGTATTGTTCATTTGAGAACGGTAAACGACTGCTCTTTCTTCTTCTTGGCATGATTTAAAATCACTAGTTTAACTAAAAATTGTCAATGTAAACAATACGATTAATTAACCGACTTTTTGTTTAATTGCTTTCGGACGGCCAGACGCAAGGGAGCGTCTCACCCCGCTCCCCCGGAAGGCCCCGGAAGGCCCGGCCGGGCGAACGCCGGCGCATACGTACGTAGTAACGACGGCGCGGGGTGGCGGCACGGTGCCATAAAACGATAAAACCGAGCTTCGGGAATAGCGGCGAATACAAAGCATTGCGAAATTCATTCATGTATCGTATAGCGCGCGCGACTAAAATGATACTTTTAACTATTATTTAAAATTTTAATTTTATTATGTTTTTTTTCTTTTTGTAAAACATCTTAATATTAATTCAAAGTAATTAATAAGGTAGTCTGTGTCACATAACGTGATAAGGTTCGTATTTTTTTTTACGATTTAGATTCGTAAAATTTTATGCTAGTTCATCTCAGTTGCCTCTTCGGAAGCTATGGTTTTTTTTTCGAGACACCTTTTGGAATCATCCTGTATATTATGGCGGGACAACCCAAACACAATAATTAAGTCCCCGCCATAATTGGTGACCTGATGAAAGCGGAACACTCGATATTTTTGAAGATAACAATATGATGGGAAATACGCAGGCGAGTGCTGAGGGCGAGGTATGTCGAGTCGGAGTGAAGGTACCACCATTTTGGCCGAACGAACCTGCATTGTGGTTCGTGCAACTGGAAGGCCAGTTTGCCTTGTCAAATATAACGGCCGATGCAACAAAATTTTATCATGTAATTGCAAACTTAGATTACAAATTTGTTTGCGAGGTAAAGGATGTCATAACCAAACCGCCGGCGGAAAATAAGTATGAAAAAATTAAATCAGAACTAATTTCTCGGCTATCGGCTTCACAAGAACAGCGTGTTAGACAACTTCTTACTCATGAGGAGCTTGGGGATAGAAAACCATCCCAGTTCTTGCGGCACTTGCAGAATCTGGCTGGAGCAGAAGTCCCCGAGGATTTCATTCGCTCACTGTGGACGAGTCGCCTGCCCAGCCACATCCAAGCAATCATAGCTGCGCAAAGTGATTTACCTTTAGATTCTGTGGCCCAGATCGTGGATAAAATTCACGAGATTGCGTTACAGCCCAACGCGCAAGTTGCTGTAGCTTCTTCATCGTCAGACTCCACAATGATGTCTATAATAGATAAAATGTCTGGCCGCATAGAAGAGTTATCGCAGCAGGTAGCTGAATTATCTACTGGTGCTCGCTCACGCTCTAGGACTAGAGCGCATTCTCCACGCTGGCGACGCCGTTCACAGAGCCGCACTTCACCTCATCAGACGGACCTGTGCTGGTATCACAAGAGATTCGGGAGCAAGTCGACGAAGTGTCACGCCCCGTGTTCATTCCAGCCGGGAAACGGAACGGGCAGTCAGTGAATGCGGCGGCGCGGGACTGCGATGAAGTATTTAGTGGCCGTGTTTTCGTGACAGACAGAAAAACTAAAGTGCAATATTTAATAGATACCGGTTCCGATCTGTGCGTTTACCCGTATAAATATATTCGTAATAGTCAATGCATCAAAACGGATTACAAACTGTTTGCAGCTAACGGTTCTACGATTAGTACTTTCGGGTGGATGAATGTATCTTTAGATTTTGGATTAAGACGTGCATTTATTTGGCGTTTTGTAATAGCTGATGTCACGAAACCGATAATAGGTATAGATTTTTTATCACATTTTAATTTGTTAGTAGATGCTAGGAATCACCGTTTGATAGATAATATTACATTGTTAAGTACCTTCGCCACACCAGCCCCATCCAATTTTTGCCATATAAAAGTTGTTACAGGTTCCTCGCGATTTCATGACCTACTCTCACAGTTTAAAGATATCACCCGTCCTGCTGGAGACCTGTCTGCGCGTGAGGTTAAGCACAACACCGTTCATCACATCCGGACGACACCAGGACCGCCCGTATACAGCCGTCCTCGTCGGTTGGCACCGGATCGACTCCGCATCGCTACGAAGGAGTTCGAGGATATGGTAAGAGCAGGTATCGCAAGACGATCTGATAGCCCGTGGTCATCGCCGTTACACTTGGTACCTAAGAAAAATAACGAATGGCGACCATGTGGTGATTACCGTGCATTAAACGCGCGAACGATACCTGACCGATATCCGGTACGCCATATACATGATTTTTCACATAATCTATCCGGCTGTACCGTTTTTAGTAAAATCGATTTGATACGAGCTTACCATCAAATCCCTGTAAATCCGTCAGACGTACCTAAGACAGCGATAACAACTCCTTTTGGAATGTTCGAGTTTCCGTTTATGAGCTTTGGACTCCGCAACGCTGCTCAAACATTCCAGCGGTTTATGGATGAAGTCTTAAGAGATCTAGAATTTTGTTATTCTTATATTGATGACATACTAGTGGCTTCTCAAGATGAGACCTCGCACCTGGAACATTTGAGGCTAGTTTTTCAGCGCCTACAGGAGCACGGGGTCGTAATTAACGTGGCGAAATGCGTTTTTGGTGAACCACAAGTAGAATTTTTAGGCTATATTGTTTCAGCTGCAGGCACCAGCCCACTTCCGCGTAAAGTGGAGGCAATTCAAAATTTCCCGCAACCAAAGACCATCAAGGAGTTACGCAGATTTCTGGGTATGACAAATTTTTATAGACGTTTTGTCCCAAAAGCAGCCAAAGTTCAAGCACCGCTTCACAAACTTTTATCTGGGACAGCTATTAAGCCTAGTACTCCTATCACGTGGTCGCAGGAACTTCAAGAAGCTTTCAGCGCATGTAAGACAAACTTAGCTGAAGCTACCCTACTAGCACATCCAGACTCGTCAGCGGATCTAACTCTGTGGACTGACGCCTCGGACAATGCTATCGGTGCTGTCCTTCAACAGAACGTTGACTCTAAATGGCAACCTCTAGGATTCTTCTCGAAAAAGCTTTCCACGGCTCAAAAGAAATATAGTCCATTCGATAGAGAGTTGTTAGCTATTTACGAAGCGACTGCTTCGTAAATACTTCAGACATATGGTAGAAGGTAAGGATTTTAGCATTTATACGGATCATAAGCCCATTGTGTCGGCATTCAAAAAGGCTTCTGGAAATTGCTCGCCTCGACAGTTTCGGTATTTCGACGTGTCTCAATTTACCACGAACATTCAGCACGTCGCAGGCGAAAATAACGTGGTTGCTGATGCTCTATCGCGTACGGACGCTATCACAGCAGCGATCGATTTTGACACTCTAGCAGACACACAATTACTGGACGATGAGCTACAGCAGAAAATTAAGCTTTCTGACTCCGGTAAGAGTATATATTGCGATATGTCCAGCCCATCACCTCGACTGTAGTCTGACGCCACAATTTCGTCGACAAGCGTTCGACAGCGTTCACGGATTAAGTCATCCAGGTGTCAAAGCTACGGTCAGACTGATGACTGAGAGATATGTGTGGCCTAACATTAAAAGAGACTGTAGCGCATGGACGCGTAGTTGTCTCTCATGTCAACGGTCCAAAGTTTCTAGACATACTCGATCACCTATGCTTTCTTTTACGCCACCGTCGAATAGATTTGGCCACGTGCACATCGATCTCATAGGACCTCTGCCAATTTCACACGAGTACAGGTACTGCCTGTAGTGAAACACACGCTAGTTGGTTTAACACTGTTTTATTCAGTTACCCTCCTATGATACAATAATATACCACATCTTTCCCCTTCGAAAAAGAGAAAAAAAAATCTGTAATTAAGAAATTTAACAGAATCCAGTTATGTAACTTAGTTGCGTGACATAACTAATAAGTACACTGACAAATGTAAAAATACTATGATTTTACACTACACTCTCATAAAACTACAAACTTAAAAGAAAGTTCATAAAATATAACAAAATCAGAAAACAACACAAGTATTTTTTTTTTATCGTAATTATGAAGTGAAACATAAATTTAACACAATTAATAAACCACATAGCGTAAAGAAAATATGGAAACCAATGATAATTAATAACAGATTAATAATTTGCTACTCACAATTCACCTTATTCTCTAGACGAACCGAAAATGAAATTGGATAGCATTCGTGCCGTTCGTTCCCTAGACCTCTCTATATTAACCCTTGGGGGTGATGGTGACGGCGTACTGGCTGTCGCAGTACTGTTTAGCGAGTTGGGCCTCAGCTTGGGCGATATCCCTTGCCGCTGCTCACTATTACCCAGATTGGTTACCTTTCTACGGCGGCTTCGAATGGCAGTGGCCACAGACTGAAAGTAACAAGGCGGCGACGGCGGCGGTACGGGTGTTGCCGTGCGTTGACAACCCGTCCGCGCCGTACGCACCACGAGTTGGCCGCGCGTGCGCCGATATCTACGCCCGTTTTCATCTTCAACTATAAACGACCTTGGTTCCGGGGTACGATCTACGATTGAAACCGGTTTTCGTTCACCGTTGCATATTAACGTAGCCTTATCGCCCACCAAGGCGGGCCGTAACGGCTTAGCCGTCTTGTCATATACATTTTTATCATTATCCCTTTGTGACATCAGAACCCGATAATTATTCTTATTGTCGACCGGTTCGGTCAACAATTCGGACGTAATAGGTAACTTCGTACGTAGCCGTCGACCCATAAGCATTTGCCCCGGAGAGTCTAAACCGTGTCTAGGCGTAGATCGGAAATTTAATAAACTTAAGTTGAAATCCTCTCCCGAATCTAAACACTTTTTAAGTAAATTCTTAATCGTCTGAACAGTTCTCTCACTTTTTCCGTTCGACTGAGGATGGTGGGGCGAAGACGTAATATGGCATACTTGCCACTCCCTCATAAACTTTTTAAATTCCATGGAACTGTATGCGGGGCCATTGTCCGTCACTAACTCGGCCGGTATCCCGTGTCGCGCAAACTGTGCCTTCATGAAGTTCACAACCTGTTTGCTACTCGTGCCGGTCAACTCCCCCACCTCGACATAATTCGAGAAGTAGTCGACGAGAATAATATACCTATTTCTTTTGTACTCAAATATGTCAGAAGCAAGCTTGTGCCAGGGCAGGGGGCACCGGGTGCTGCGCGAGCGGCTGGCGGCGCGGGCGGGGCGCATGCAGGACGCACGCCGCGCAGCGCCGCACCACCCTCTCCACGTCCTCGCTGAGCCCCGGCCAGAACATCACCTCCCGGGCGCGTCGCTTGCACCGCTCGATGCCCAAGTGTCCCTCGTGCACTATCTTTAACATATCCTCTCGTAACGCTCGCGGAATAAATATACATTCCCCTTTAAAAATTATTCCCCCACTATAGTGTAGTTCATCGCGATACGGCCAAAATACACTGACGTGATCGCTAACGTCCCGTCTATTTTTTGGCCAACCGTTATTTATGTAATGGATTAGTCGTTTACAGTCGCCATCCAACTCCACTTCCTTTTTAATTAATTGCATTTTCTCGTTACTGTACGGTACATATTCTAACAAGAAACAGGTTTGCAAATCTACTTCCTCGGATACGCGATCGTGCATCACTTCATTCAACGGGGCCCTCGACAACGTATCCGCTATATACATGTACTTGCCGGGTGTATAAATCACTTTAATATCGAATCCTTGCACTCTCATCATCATTCGTTGCAATCGAACCGGCACTGAAACTAACGGCTTGTTAAAGAGGGCTTCCAGTGGCTTATGGTCCGTGTGAACTGTGACGTCAGACCTACCATATATGTACTGCCTGAAACGTTCCACAGCGAACACGATCGCAAGCATCTCTTTCTCAATCTGGGCATACCTCGTTTGTGTGTCGGAGAGCGTGAGCGAGGCGAACTCCACCGGGCGGTCGTCCTGCAGCAGCACGGCGCCCAGCGCCACGCCGCTCGCGTCCACCGACACCACCACCGGGGCGTCCGGCGAGTACAGCGCCAGCACCGGTGCACTCGCTACTTTAACTTTAAGCGCTTCGATCGCTTTCGAATGGTGCGCCTCCCACAACCACTCAGCGTCCTTCTTTAACAAAGAGCGCAGAACGTTTACACTCTCCGAACAATTTTGTATAAACTTTGACAGGTAATTCACCATCCCTAGAAACCTCTCCAGTGACTTCCTATCGGTTGGCTGAGGCATGTCCAGTATCGCCTTAACCTTACATTCGTCGGCTCGCATCCCAGTAGCATCGAACTTGTGACCGAGATAAGTAATTTCACTTACACCAAACTTACATTTATCACGATTGAACCTAATGCCTATTTTCTGCGCGCGTTGCAGTAACAATTCCAACCTTCTATCGTGCTCCTCCTTCGTGCTACCCCATACTATGACGTCATCGATAAATGACTCCACGCCTTCCAAGTCCTCCAAATATTGTCTCAGTTTTGCATGAAAAATTTCAGGTGCACAACTTATACCGTACGGTAAGCGTAAAAATTGATATCGCCCAAAAGGTGTACCGAATGTGCAGAGGTCGGCGCTGGCGTCGTCTATCTGAACCATCCAGAAGCCGCAGCGGGCGTCCAGCACGCTGAACACGCGGGCGCCGCGCAGCTTCACGGCCAGCTCGGTCACCGTCGGCAACGTGAACTGCGCGCGCCGTATCGCTCGGTTCAGAGGTCTAGGATCCAAACACACGCGAATGCTACCATCCTTTTTAGCTACTAACACAATTGCATTAACCCAGTCCGTCGGGTGTGTGACCTTCCTAACGACACCTAGCTGTTCCATTCTATCCAATTCAACTAATAATTTATCCTTAAGCCCTAAAGGAATTTTCCTTGTGGGGCATATGACAGGTCGGACCGTCTTATCGATTACAATATTATGTTTACCGGGTAACCTTCCTAATCCTTCGAATAAACTTGAATACTTATCAAAATTTATCAAATCTACTTGCTTAATTAACTTCATAGAAATACATGCTTCTAACCCTAATATGTTTTGACAGTTCATATCCGCTACTACAAACGGTAAAATATACGACTTATTATTATAATTAATGCTCAAATTATCAAAACCAATTATAGGCAAACGATTTCCCGTAAAAGAATGCACTCGTTTAGTAAACGGCTTGAGCCTGATAAGAGATAACCCTAAATTTAAAAATTCATATTTTGATATTACATTTATCATCGAACCAGTATCAATTTTAAGCAGAAATCGTTTACCGTTACACGACATGTATTTCACCCACTCCTTCATCGACTCACCCGACCTTCCGTCCCCAGCTATAGTGCTGACGTAAAACACCTCACTGTCACTTTCCGACGTATCTACACTAAGATTTAACACTTTACGTTTCACTTCCCTTCGCTTACACACTCGCGAAAAATGACCTTTCTTGTCACACGCAAAACACAACGCATCCCGAGCTGGACACCGGTCTCCGCCTGGACATCGCTGAGCGCCGCAACGGGCGCACGCATAGCGCACAGACGCTGCGCCTGCGCCTGCGCCGGAGCCCCCGGTGCGCGGCGCCCCTCGCTCCGCACTACCTCGGTGCCGCGCTCGGCCGCCTCGTATTCCACTACGGACTTCTCGACCTGACATCGTATTCACCTGCATCTCTTCAGAACCTCCGTGTATACATTGACTTTCCTCCTTCGATATCTCAGCCGTCTGACAAATTTGTATCGCCTTCGAGAATGTCAACTCGTCCGTGCGAAGTAAACGGTCCCTCACCGTATTGTTATTGATGCCACAAACGATCTTGTCGCGTAATAAACTCTCGTGCAAATCGCCAAACTCGCACTGCTGGCTTAAGAGGCGCAAAGCAGTGACGTATTCATCGATGTTTTCTCTTTCGTCTTGATTGCGGGTAAAGAATTTGAAACGTCTCAACGTAATATTCGGCTTAGCACCAAAGTATTTATCAAACTTCTCCAAAACACACTTTATATCGTTCTCATCGTCGTTATTCTCGAATGTAAACGTGCTGAAGACCTCGTACCCCGCCGGACCTATGAGGTTAACCAACAGACTAGCCTGAACTTCCTTCGGCTCCTTGCTCACTCCAGAGGCTTTTATGAACACATCGAACAGCTTACGCCACCGGCGCCATGACTCGGCCCGCGCGGCCGGCCCACCTTCGAGTGATAATTCCGCTGGAGGACGCGCGTGTTCCATTGTTAGGCACTTATTATTAAATTATATCGCCTGATAAACAAAACTAATACTGTTTAGACACTTGTTATCGCGATTTAACTACGAAAAATATAATAATTTACACACCGCTGCCACCATGTAGTGAAACACACGCTAGTTGGTTTAACACTGTTTTATTCAGTTACCCTCCTATGATACAATAATATACCACACTGCCTAACAGCAGTTGATAGATTTACTCGCTGGCCAGAAGCTATACCGCTCTGTGACATCAAGGCTGATACAGTGGCGAGCGCTTTTGTCACTGGTTGGATAGCGCGCTTTGGATGTCCCGAGAAAATAACAACGGACCGCGGAAAACAATTTGAGGCATATTTATTTAAGGAGCTATCTAAGCTGATCGGCGTTAACCATCTGCATACCACAGCATATCATCCAGCTGCAAATGGAATGGTCGAGAGATTCCATCGACAACTAAAGTCCGCAATAATGTGTCACGCCAATGATGACTGGGTAGAAGTTCTTCCACTAGTTCTCCTTGGAATACGGACAGCATGGAAAGAAGACATTGGTTCATCATCAGCTGAGTTGGTATACGGAGAAACGTTACGCTTGCCAAATGCATTTTTCCATAGCACTGCTAAAGAAGTAGTGGACTATAACGATTTTCTTTCCCGTTTACGAGCCAACATTCAGAAAATCAAACCTACGCCAGTAAATCATCATGGTACATCACCTGTTTTTATCAGCAAGGACTTGCAAGTTTCTTCACAAGTTTTCCTTCGCCGTGACGCTCTTCGAAAATCATTGGAAGCGCCTTACACAGGACCTTATAAAGTAATAGAATGCGGAGAAAAGTTCTTCAATATAGATATTGGAGGTAAACCAACCACCGTATCTATTGATAGGCTGAAACCGGCGTATATACTTAAGGCGGTATTATCCCAAAAAATGGTATTTTTGAAGGTGTTTTGTTCATAAATGGTACATAATACAATTCTAAAAAAAATATATGTTATTTTACAGTCTTTGTTCTTTCGTTTCGTCATACTTGATACACGATAGCAATTATTTCATTGGATAGAAATAAATCACAAAGTGGGGTCTAATCTGGCATAAAAATGGCGTTTTATTCGCGTTTTAATCGCTTCCAGATAATAAAAAATATACCACAGTATAGGTCCTATAGATACCAATATTTCTGGCGGATAATAATATCAAATTTTGAAAAACATCCCTTTCAATTCCTATTTTTTCCCTTTCCACTAGCTACGAAACGCCCGACGCGTCGATTTACTCAATTTTACTCTCGCGCCAGTCGCCTTCGAGGTAGGACCTGTGCTAATCCGCATCGCAGCCGCACCTCGTCGAATTTCCGACACTAATTTTAATTTCGAATTTGGCGCGCGCGCGTCTTCTTATATTACGTATTAGGTACTGTCCAAAGTATCCACACTGCTGTAATTTGAAATAATAAAAATTGTTCGTTTTTATACTTTAGTTACTGTTTATAGTATTTGGGTATTGGTATAAGTCAAGTGCTAATTACACAATTATTCTTGTCGTATTAGGGCGGCTTAGAACACTATCCCAAGCCGGATGGGTGTCGTAAAAGGCGACTAAATCCGGCCCGCTGGTGGTAGGGCCCCTCGAGGGATTATATTGGTAATATTGATTTTAAATGTTAATTAATACCATTATTACTATTATTATTTCTCCATGGGGTTCGCATGGACAGCTACTCGTCGTGACGGCTGGGAGCTTGAGAGACAGTTTTCTTTTTTGAAGTTATACCTTATTTAGGCGCGTTATGAAATAAATGGAAAATTGTTTTGAAAAAATGATTATTGAAGTGAAAACTTCTTGAAGTCAAAAGTCAAAAGTCAAAAAAGTCAAAAGTCAAAAAAGTCAAAAAACTCAAAAAACTCAAAAAAGTCAAAAAAGTCAAAAAGTCAAAAAAGTCAAAAAGTCAAAAGTCAAAAGTCAAAAAAGTCAATAAAGTCAAAGAAGTCAAAAGTCAAAAGTTACAAGTCAAAAAAGTCAAACAGTCAAAAAAGTCAAAAAAGTCAAAAAAGTCAAAAAAGTCAAAAAAGTCAAAAAAGTCAAAAAAGTCAAAAAGTCAAAAAATTCAAAAGTCAAAAGTCAAAAAAGTCAAAAGTCAAAAAAGTCAAAAAAGTCAAAAAGTCAAAAAAGTCAAAACAGTCAAAAAAGTCAAAAAAGTCAAAAGTCAAAAGTCAAAAATGTCAAAAAAGTCTAAAAAGTCAAGAAAGTCAAAAAAGTCAAAGAAGTCAAAAGTTACAAGTCAAAAAAGTCAAAAAAGTAAAAAAAGTCAAAAGTCAAAAGTCAAAAAAGTAAGAAAAGTCAAAAAGTCAAAAAGTAAAAAAGTCAAAAGTCAAAAGTCAAAAAAGTCAAAGTCAAAAAAGTCAATAAAGTCAAAAAGTCCAAAAAGTCAAAAGTCAGAAGTCAAAAAAGTCAAAAGACAAAAAAGTCAAAAAAGTCTAAAGTCAAAAAAGGCAAAAAAGTCTAGTCTAAAGTCAAAAGTCAAAAGTCAAAAAAGTCAAAAAAGTCAAAAAAGTCAAAAAAGTCAAAAAGTCAAAAAAGTCAAAAAAGTCAAAAAGTCAAAAGTCAAAAGTCAAAAAAGTCAATAAAGTCAAAGAAGTCAAAAGTCAAAAGTTACAAGTCAAAAAAGTCAAACAGTCAAAAAAGTCAAAAAAGTCAAAAAAGTCAAAAAAGTCAAAAAAGTCAAAAAAGTCAAAAAGTCAAAAAATTCAAAAGTCAAAAGTCAAAAAAGCCAAAAGTCAAAAAAGTCAAAAAAGTCAAAAAGTCAAAAAAGTCAAAACAGTCAAAAAAGTCAAAAAAGTCAAAAGTCAAAAGTCAAAAATGTCAAAAAAGTCTAAAAAGTCAAGAAAGTCAAAAAAGTCAAAGAAGTCAAAAGTTACAAGTCAAAAAAGTCAAAAAAGTAAAAAGTCAAAAGTCAAAAGTCAAAAAAGTAAAAAAAGTCAAAAAGTCAAAAAGTAAAAAAGTCAAAAGTCAAAAGTCAAAAAAGTCAAAGTCAAAAAAGTCAATAAAGTCAAAAAGTCCAAAAAGTCAAAAGTCAGAAGTCAAAAAAGTCAAAAGACAAAAAAGTCAAAAAAGTCAAAAGTCAAAAAAGGCAAAAAAGTCTAAAGTCTAAAGTCAAAAGTCAAAAGTCAAATGTCAAAATTTGTGGAGTGGAGTGGAGTGGAGTGGAGTGGAGTGGAGTGGAGTGGAATAGTAAAACCTACAATTATCATCTTCCCGAAATTTTACATTCGTCTCATTATCTTGAAAACAAAATTTTTG
Source organism: Thymelicus acteon (assembly GCA_951805285.1). Lineage (NCBI taxonomy): Eukaryota > Metazoa > Arthropoda > Insecta > Lepidoptera > Hesperiidae > Thymelicus > Thymelicus acteon. Next base: position 11,267,748 of record OX638228.1, read on the forward strand.
AAGGTTTCACTTCTAACACGTGTGAATTGCACACATTTTAATTTTTTTGTTTTTATTATTTTTTACATATCTTTAGGTTTTTTATTTTAAATTATTCTTATACTTTTTATCATTCTCAACATACTTGTAAAATATCTTATCCAAAGGGTTTGAACATTTTTGTACGGAACCTGGCATACCTACAAGTCCGCCATTCTGAAAAAAAAAACTCGTTTCGATTTTGAAGTTGGTTATTTTTTGTTAGTATTTAGATGATATTAGTCAATTTTGTATGTAAGTACCTACTTATTTGTGGGTGAACCGATTTTGATGATTCTTTTTTTGATAGAAAGCTGGTGCGTATCATGTGGTTCCACATAAATTTGAGGGAGATCTGACAAGTAGTTTTAGAGTTATTTTGAAGTTGGTTATTTTTTGTTAGTATTTAGATGATATTAGTCAATTTTGTATGTAAGTCTAAGTACCTACTTATTTGTTATCCACTCACCTCTAGTCTCCACTGGACAGTTTCGTTTCATAAAATTTCAAGTCAGTCTCCACTCACCTCTAGTCTCCACTGGACAGTTTCGTTTCATAAAATTTCAAATCAGTTTCCACTCAACTCTAGTCTCCACTGGACAGTTTCGTTTCATAAAATTTCAAGTCAGTCTCCACTCACCTCTAGGCTCTAGTCTCCACTGGACTGTGTCGTTTCATAAAATTTTAAGTCAGTCTCCACTTACCTCTAGTCTCCACTGGATAAGCTAAAATTATCATTACTCTTATTTTATTACACCTAAAATTCCAATGAATAAATCAAAATAAAGTATACTTACACCCCAACTCAGAGCAGTTACTAATAATAATAATAATAATAAATTCCTTCCACACTCATACCCCCGCAGTAGGTTACAAGTATTTACCTGTGTCGCGGGTGGCATGGACTACACATATAACAATCACAATAACAGCCATGACACGAGTACAAATATTTATCTGTTACATAAATATTTGCCCCGGCCGGAAATCGAACCCGAAACCCCTCGCTTCGCAGTTCGCAGGCAGGTCCACTACCAACTAGGCTACAGGGTCTACAGCTACGCACGGGGTCATTAACCTCACGGCCGCGCGCGGCCGGCTCACGGCGCGGCGGTCGAGTTTACACTCAGGGGAGCGGGGTACAGGGAAGTGAACAAAATGCCTACAACGGTCGAATAATCTCGCCTTAAGGAACCAACACGGGACGAAGTTATTAGACCGACTGTACCGTCTGAAACTCGCGCTCTCCCGACCGTGCAGCCTCGCACGACGCGAGCTGGACGTCGAGTGCACTTTCCCGATTTCTTTCGACCTTAACGGTCTCCGGGGGGGCTGATGTGGCGATCGGTACGGCATCTTTTATACTCTTCTGTAACTTCTCATTTGTAATATAGTATTCATCCTCCTTGTATATATGCTGGCAGTTTTCTACATTTATATTTTATGTGTTTTTGATAATTTGATTTTGAAGACAGATAGAGATTCCTACTGACGGAGTCAGAAAAGAAAATATATTGTTCCTCAACGAAAAGTTCGTTTTAATTAATATATATATTATGGCGGGACAACCCAAACACAATAATTAAGTCCCCGCCATATACATTTTAATTATTTTTGAAACTTTATAGACATAATGGAGCTAATACATAATGAATACTTTCTACGAAATTCATTTGAATAAGATAATGTTATAGTAGAATATTATGGGATTATTTTTTTTACCTGTGTTCGTTCTTAATGCGTAGTAATTACTGTAGTAAAACTGATGGTTTTTTTCTTTTGTTATTTATGTTCGTGTGTTTATAGTAACTGAAATAAAGGTTATCTATCTGGGGGCACGGCAGTGCCCCCGCCAAGTCGAGCAAAAAAGCGGTACGGCCGTACCATCCTTTTCTCGAAGCAATTCAGGCCATTTTCGACCCCCTATAACTTCGTTGTGGATAAAGCTAGAAGCCTGAATTTTTAGTAACCAAGCAGGCATTGTATAAACACGGTATATTTCAAATTTCATTCAATTTGAACCAGTAGTTTAAGAATTATAACTAGTCAAAGTTTCTTAATTTCGTCACTCACTGACTGACTGACCGATCATCAAAACTCTAAGGCACTTATAGCAGACATAGAAGCTTCAAATTTGGAACACAATTAGTGTTTAGTGTATAGATCAAGGAAAAACTAAAATATTTTGCAATTTCGGTCAAGTTTTCTAGATACATCAACTGCATAAATAACTTTGTAATCCCATATAAATATATAGGATTACAAAGTTACATTTGCAGTTAGTGAATCGCTGTACCTGTATAACAAAGTAACATTTGCAGTGAATGAATCAGTGTACCTGTATATAATATAATGGAATTATAGGTGTAGATAGGTACCTAGATATAATTATATTCAAAGGTAACTTGTAAAAGGAAAAAAGTAGAACTATCTACAAAAAGAAATGAGATGCCATCAAAAACAAAACTTGTAAAAAAAACCAAGTCTCGCAACTCAGTTCTTCTACCGTAAAAAGTTGTGAGATCCATGTAATATCAAGTAATAATAATACTAATAATTTATTCAGTTCCTACTTAAGGGTCCTTCTGTCTTAAATTATTACGTAATTAGCTAACCTAACAAGTAACAACATCTTATAGTGACCATATTATCAATATTAAAAATCTTTTATGTTTTAAATAAATAGATTGACTTGGCAATCGCATGAAAACACACCTACACACCTACACACCTACAAATAATATGTAGGTATTACTTGTGAGATACATTGTGTTTTCGTGCGATGGTCAAGTCGATCTATTTATTTAAAACATAAAAGATTTTTAATATTGATAATATGGTCACTATAACATGTTGTTACTTGTTAGGTTAGCTAATTACGTAATAATTTAAGACAGAAGGACCCTTAAGTAGGAACTGAATAAATTAACCGACTTGGTATTACATGGATCTCACAACTTTTTACGGTAGAAGAACTGAGTTGCGAGACTTGGTTTTTTTTACAAGTTTTGTTTTTGATGGCATTCTATTTTACTTAGCCAAAAATATTCATGGGAAAAATAAACCTCGATGGGTTATTTACTATTTATTTACCTACAAGGTTTCCCGATGTCTCCAACAAGATGGGAGTTCACTTTAAAAAATCCTATTATAGTGTTAATTTTCATACGTATTTTATAAAACTGACTAGGCGTGTTTCAGACGCTTGCGGTGTTTCCAATTTAGGACTCCTACAAACGCACAGTGTTTTTTTTGCCCCAAAAAAGTGACATTCATTTTTAACTGCAGATTTCTACTCAATAGTTCATTACAAATGCTAGAGTAGAACTCCCACGTGTCAATTATGTATACTTTTTTTTTTTAAATGTTTAAAGTTTTCAAGGGTCCAAAGGTCAAAATACTAAAAATAATTCATAAAAAAATAATTTAACATAATAGAGTTTCGCTTGTATTGCAGGTTTATGAAGCAATTCTAGATGCATACTTTCCCGTTTTTATTTTATCAATAATGATAATAGAAGCCACAATAAAAAATGTTTTATCGAAATCAGTATTTATTTTTTTATAATTTTTCTATCTCGAAGTAGAACCTCTCTGTGGTACAAATACATTCCTTATACTAAGGTTTATCACCCACAAAAAATGACTTTCAACTTGGGCCTAGGTTTCGAGAAAACGATTTTAATGTACTGAGGTCAAAAATCCAAATTTAGGGTTGTCACAAAAAGGTCGAATCCGATTCACCTTTCAAAGCGACGGTAATTTCACATTTAAACGTAACATAATGCTGATGATGGATGGATTGAATATATATTTTCAAGACAAGCTTTTTAACCGACTTCAAAAGGAGGTTATCAATTCAATACGTAATTCTTTTTAAAAACCAAAAACCATAAAAAACATTATTGATCCAAATCTTGAATAATCTATCAATCTATTCCTTAAAGGGGATCCAACATTTTTTTATGGAACCTGGCATACCTACAAGTCCGCCATTTTGAAAAACCTCAATTCGGCGACCAGTGATGAAACGTGCGTCAATCGATAGAATAAATAATTATGATCAAAAAATATTCAGTGATGAAATGTCGTAAGTGGTATAGTTTCTGAGATATTTGAGTTCAAAACCGTAGAAAAATAAAGAAAAAAACTTTGTTTCGGTGGATATTGATAAAACATGTATCAATCGATAGACTAAATGATTACGATCAAAAAGTATTCAGTGATAAGATGTCGTAAGTGATATGCTTTCTGAGATATTTGAGTTCAAAACCGTACAAAAATAAAGCAAAAAACTTCGTTTCGGCGGACATTGATAAAACTACGTCAATCGATAGGCAAAATGATTACGATTAAAAAGTATTCAGTGATAAAATATTGTAAGTGATATACTTTCTGAGATATTTGAGTTCAAAACCGTAGAAATATAAAGTAAAAAACTTCGTTTCGGCGGACATTGATAAAACATACGTCAATCGATAGGCAAAATGATTACGTTTAAAAAGTATTCAGTGATAAAATGTTGTAAGTGATATACTTTCTGAGATATTTGAGTTCAAAACCGTAGAAACTGATTGCAACCAGTATAATATACATATGTAGACAGTAGTCATTTTGTTTAACAATTTCACCTAATAATGATTTAATATTAATCGTTAGTATTGTTTGAGATAAAAAAGCTGCTTACTTTAGATAATAAAAACTTAAGGTCAAAAAAGTGACAACCTTAACTTAAACTTTTAAAAATCGTTTTCTCGAAACCTAGGCCCAAGTTGAAATTAATTTTTTTGTGGGTGATAAACCTTAGCATAAGGAATGTATTTGTACCAGACAGAGGTTCTACTTCGAGATAGAAAAATTATAAAAAAATAAATACTGATTTCGATAAAACATTTTTTATTATGGCTTCTATTATCATTATTGATTAAATAAAAACGGGAAAGTATGCATCTAGAATTGCTTCATAAACCTGCAATACAAGCGAATCTCTATTATGTTTAGTTTTTTTTTTTACGAATTATTTTTAGTATTTTGATCGCTTGACCTTTGAAAACTTTAAACATTAAAAAAAAAAAAAGTATACATAATTGACACGTGGGAGTTCTACTCTAGCATTTGTAATGAACTATTGAGTAGAAATCTGCAGTTAAAAATGAATGTCACTTTTTTGGGGCAAAAAAAACACTGTGAAACGGAAGGTTTAAACGGATCGTTTATACATAGAAGTAACGTTAGTATAGCTAGAAAGTGAGTATAATCTATACTAATATATAAAGAGGAAAGATTTGATTTTTTGTTTGCATTGAATAGGCTCCGAAACTGCTGAACCGATTTGAATAATTCTTTCACTGTTGGGAAGCTACACTATCCCCGAGTAACATAGGCTATATTATATTTTCAAAAAAAATAATAGGGATCCTTAATAAAACTCCAATAATGTAATCCAAGGTGTAAAAAAAATAAGAAAACCGAAGCAAAGCGAGGGTGGTTACTCGTTGGAAATAAAAAGAGAATTTTAGCCAAAGGATGAGAAGAAAAGATACTTATTTTATTGTATCCAGTTATTTAACATTTTCAAATCATAATTTTGGTTAAACTACTATTGCAAGTACTATTATGTATTCTGTAGTTAAATAAAATAAAAAGCGTATTTAAAAATTCTGAGGCTATTAAGATACCCTCATATCACAAATTTCATTGATATATTAACTAACTCATAGTACTTAGATTTTTATCTATCACTAGCTTCTACCCGCGACTTCGTCTGCGTGGACTTGACAATTAGTAATCAAAAAAGATCCCGGCCAAATCCGAGTTAGAGTTGCGCTCCGAGGGTTCTGTCCAAACTTACAGAACCGAATCACCTGGCTGCATAGGCGAATAAAGTCTAGTGATCGACAAAGTTAAGCAACAGCGGGCGCGGTCGGTAGTTGGATAGGTGACCGCTAGTGGCAAAAATTTCTTGAGCGTTTCCGTGCTTCGGAGGGCACGTAAAGCCGTCGATCCCGGTTGTTATCATAGGATAACAGTCATTAAGCCATGTCGGAGGCCCTCGGGTTGTTTGAAAACTTACGACACTCGGGTTGGCCATTAACCCCTCTACCAATCCGCACTGGAGCAGCGTGGTGGGGTATGCTCTAAGCCTCCTCAAGAGGAGAGACCCGTGCCCAGTAGTGGGCCATTAATAGGTTGAAGCCAAAAGTAGACTTAAGACACCTGGGTGAATTAACTCAGGTGAAGGCAAAGTCGACGACACCGAACATAAGAGGAATGTTAAATCATTCAGTAACAAACTTAACTTTGCCGCTGGAAAACTGTCGTTCCCATACATGGACATAGCGATCAATTAACCAAAAACTTAAACTTATTTAAGTTTGTTTGGAGTTATGCCTCCACACATTACTAAGATAATAGCGTTGACAGACAGACAGACGGACAACGAAGTGATCCTATAAGGGTTATGTTTTTTCTTTTGAAGAACAGTACCCTAAAAAATATACAAAAATTCTATGTAGTAGCTGTAGGTAGCAGCACATACATAAAAGCAGTCAAAATAATATTTATAACCTGTAAACACAACTTCCATGCTAAATTATTATACCCCTTTTTCTAAAGAAGTAGATCCATCCCCGAGCCTCGAACTCGAACGACCCAGTCCCGACGAATATGCGCCCTATTTTTTAATGCGGGATATGAAATAACTGGGAGCCAAATTTCTACCTAAAAAATATTATCTAAATATAAATTTAACAAATATTAGTGGGATTTTATACACGTACACCATCAGATCCTGAATAGGTCAACGTTGTACTGGTTTTGCAATGTCAACGTTACCAACAACAAATAATTTTAAAAACGTTCAGTTACTCCCACCCATTCTAGAGTAACATTCGGGGAGTAATATTCTGTCTCTAAGATACACGACCAGACCCTGAATTGGTCAACGATGGACTGGTTTTATAATGCAAGTATCGTCACTGGAAAGGCAATAATAATAGAGCTCCATTTTGGCGAAAATGAGTTATATAGGTACATTGGATATCTCCGATACATCGGATTGGAAAAAATAACCCAAGTACTGGAATACTGGACTGCTCCTATTTATTCATATATGTCGAAAAATTTTTGTACGTAAGTATAAACAGCCAAACCTAACCTAATCGAATTCTTCTTCCATTTGAATTACGTAGTGTTTTCTTGGCACTACTTCTTCCTTCATTTTGACTTAATGTGTGTTAAGATTATGTTTTTTTTGTTTTTATCTGACCAAATAATAATGTCTGTAAGACGGTCCTCATTCTGTTCACCAGATCACGCAAATCGGGTGGTTTAGCAGATACCTGAGATGTACTATATTATTAGGTTTTTCGGTCAATGTTTGATCGCGCCGACCACGGGCCATGTGAGTCGCTCAGGGACGTCTCTCCCCTCCACACTTGACTGCCTGAGAGTTAAACGCTTCTGTGGGAATTCAGAAGTCCGAAGAGGCCAGCGATCATCTGGGGGGTTTCGCAACCGCGACACCAGCTAGATTTATGGTAACGCCAGGATCCCCTACGCAATATCAGGGCCCGCCTCTCAACCGGAGGACTCTATTCTCCTAACTTTATTCCTGAATAACTCTGGGGTTTTTAAGTGTCACTTCCAACTACGTAAAGCCGAGCTTTTCGCCCAAGAACCTGGTCCAAATGCCAGAAGTATGTATTATACCTGGAAAACGTTTTAAAAGAAACTTATTGTTTTTGACTGCTTTGAAGTTTGTGGATTAGACAGCGTGTTTATTTTTACTACTATTTATATAGCTCAATATACCGTAATTAAAAGCTTTGCTAGATCATAAACACCTGTTGTAAACTTGATTATTTTTTCTTTCTTTTCTTTCTTGGATGACAACGCATGGATGATGCCTTTAGTCTGATCACGGATGACGCACTCACTCATCCATGGAAAACGGTGACCATTTACAATCAGGTGGCTCGGCTGCTCTTACGTGGCTATTCGAAAATTCAAAAGTATTTTAGTTATTTGTATTGCACTTACGTCCGGTCATAAATTTTGCCTATGCCGACTTGGTACTCATGGACCAGTAGGTGACAGCAGTAGATGATTATTCGCAAATATTTTAATTTCTTATTCATTTTGATTAATCAATATGTAAACAATTTGAAATTACAATAAGAAAATCTAATTTATAATACTTTTTCGGAATTTAAGATTTTTATTTATTTACAAAAAAAAAACCTTTTTTTGGTTAATTTACTAAATTGTGTCATAATATTATCGCTAACTCTACACCATCTTACAGTCAACCTATATTAATAGCAAAATCTAACTTAGTTATGTCTTATTAATTGGGTAGGAAAACTAATTTACTTAAAACCTCAATGTTTGACGACCTTGTAGCGTAGGTAGCGACCCTGCCTGCGAAGCAAGAGTTCCCGGGTTCGATTCCCGGCCGGGGCAGATACTTATCCTACTAATATTATAAATGTGAAAGTTTGTGAGTTTGGATGTTTGGATGTTTGGATGTTTGTGTTACAATCACGCAAAAACGGCTGATCGGATATAGATGAAAATTGGCATGTATGTAGTTTAATACCTAGAATAAAGTATAGGATACTTTTTATCCCGAGATATTGATCTATTCCCGAAGGAGAAGAAGTAAATTAAATGGTAATAGGAAAACAGTTTTGACGTTTGTCTTCACAGTGACATTAGAAAACTCAAAACAGCTGATTGAGTGATTAAATTATATTAATGGTTCATTGTTTTAATATGTTTATTAACAAACACATAAAAAAATTGTGATGAGGCACATTGTGATAATTTTTGTCATACACTGGAAGCTGTAGTAGCCATCGATCTCGTATAAAATCATATAAAGCCAACACAGCATTTTTTACGCGTAATTAAGGCTGCTTTCACATCAGCGTTTGTCAAGAGTTCCTCGCGCCCAACTCTTAATCAATGAGCTATACAAAATAATAATTTTACGTAGAAGAAATACTGTAGTTTATCAAGGTTTTTCCTAGCTCTCAGTATGAGGTGCGATTGAAATATTATAATTTATACCGTATCAGGTTTAATTAATTGCATAAAATCATCAAATTTGGTTTTTAACATTCGTAAATATCTACCTATATTTTTTTTTCATTTACTTTATAGAAAGAAATATTAATTTTTTAACCTATTTAGCAAATCATTATTCAAGTGTGTCGGATGAATTATAACGCTTATAAAATCCTAGTGTGGTGTCGGCCTTTTGTCAAGATCGGCCTTATGTCAAGATTTCTTTATTTTTCTATTGCTGTGCATGCATATATTACCAGTGCTATTTACCGAAAACTACAAACCTTCAATAAGTTTTTAATGAACAAGACCGTTAGTATACAATGTTTTTAGATAGGAATAGATTCGTTGTTTATGAAGCGATTTTCATGTTTTTTTTTATTGTATTGAGAATTTACTCAAGTTGGTCCTACTTCAATATAGTGAGATGATGGATTGTGGAGATAATGTATGAGCTTCTCAATCGTAAGGAATAACTGAACCGTGTTTAAATTTATTAACTGTTGTCATCATTGACATCGTCCATAACGTTATCATTTTATCAATCGTTGACATTGCCAGGTATGGTGGTGTGTCTTAGACACGAAATATGGGACTCCTCAACGGAACAATTGAAATAACTAAATAATTTTTAAAAATATTTGTTGTTCGTAATATTGGCTTAAACTCATTAAAGACCCACTACTGGGCACGGGTCCCTCCTCTTCAGGAGTCCTAGAGCATACTCCACCACGCTACTCCAGTGCGGATTGGTGGAGGGGTTAGTGGCCAACCCGAGTGTCAGAAGTTTTCAAACCGCCCGAGGGCCTCCGACATGGCTTATGATTGTTATCTTATGATAAAAACCGAGACCGACGGGTTTACGTGCCCTCCGAAACACGGTAACGCTCAAGAAAATTTTGCCACTAGCGGTCACCCATCCAAGTACCGACCGCGCCCGCTGTTGCTTAACTTTTTCGATAGGATCATAGGATCAACGCAAGCCGCCGGCTGTTCGTAATATTAATACCGCAAAACCAGACGCACAGAAAAATAGACTTTTAAAAAAATTATAAGTTAATGCTTGACTACAATCCTACCTGATGTAAGTAGCGATGTAGTCTTGGTTTATTATGGGATCTATTTAGTACATGAATATTTTCATACTTTCATACTTTAAGTATGATAATGATGATGTTTCGTGATGACCTGCGATGATTGCCAGGCAATGACTTAATTTGGCATACTTAAAAATTAAAGATGTATCGTCAGCAAACAATACCGTTTCACACATGTCCTTAGTGAAATAAGGAAGATCATTGATATATATTAAAAATAGCTGTTGTCCTAATATTGATCCTTGGGGCACACCCATGGTCATGTGCACTCCAGGTGACTTTATTCCATTAATAACTACTTTTTAAATATACCCATGTTATTTAAAGAATGCTATGGTTCGTTTGTGTTACGTTTTTGTAAACATAATTCTATTAATGGTCCTGCTGGTTGTTCTAATTGCGGAATAACTTTATAGTTTTCCTCCAGAATAATAGTTGTTCTTTTATTTTCTGTGCATCGCAAAATTTACACGCTGTTTTAATTTTGTCCCTTTTTAGAAGCTTGTGGCTATTGAGACTCCCGAGTTGTGACTCGCATCATACTCTAGCAACAGCCCGTCTTTGTCATTCTGTTTCATGAGCATGTTGCTAACGTCGTTTAACTGCCTGTTCCGGCGTAACAGCTTTCAAGCTGGTTGAAATTATTCCTCACGACGTTCCCTTTCATTTTTATGACCCCTCAGCAGCTCGCTGGGACGCCAAATAATGAGCATGTTGCTGGTGTCGATGATATGCCTGTTTAGGCAGCTCTTAAGTTAGTCTGCCGCTGAACTTACTTATTCCTCACCACATGCCCTATGATTTTTTTGAATCCTTAGCAACTTGCTAGAACGCGAAATAATAAGGATGTTTTCAACATCAATGATATCCATTCTTAGGGATGAAAAGCAGGATACCGTAAGTTTCATTCACAAACATCCAAACATCTATACCTAACATCTAAAACATCAAAATATTAGTAGGATCAAGATCAAATTCTAAATTCTCGCGGACGAAGTCGCGGGTAGAAGCTAGTGTGACATATAAATATTTGTACTCGGGTCATGGGTGTTTTTGTTATCCATTGTGTCCATGCCCACCTGCGACACAGATTAAAACCTACTGTGTGGGTATGAGTGTGTAAGCGTTTATTTATTTTAAATATTTTAAAATATATAGGTACACATTAATTTCAATAAAAGATTTATTCAAGGTATAGCTTAAGTCTTGTTCTCAGACCTACTCAGTTACCTAAACTGACATCTGTTGTTGATTAGCAGAACTAATCCACTGCAAAATCATAAATTAAAAGAAACATGTACACAATGAATTTTTTAAGAAATAACGAATATTTCCGATACTAAACAGTCTCTTTTATCTCTCTATTGGGTACTTTTACAATTTCTTGCTGTTATGTTGCAAATCAGAAAGTCCTATTTGTTGATATCTCGGCTTTTAAGCAACGTATCACAATAAAACGTACACCAGATTTTAAGTTAGACCTCCAGCAATACAACTGTGAAAACCGCATTAAGTTTCATCCAGTAGTTTTGGCGTGATGCGGTGTCAAACATACAGACAGACAAGATTTTTAAAAATGACAGATTTGCAATCTATTGCTCCTATTGAGTCCCCTGATATCAAATTTTCTTAAATATCTTCAATGTACAGACATTATCGAGTTACTGTTTTATAATATATATAGACTAGGTAGGTAAATATTTTACTCTCGTGACATTCACTGACGTGTTAATTATTATAATTATTCATCTATACATCTTCTAGACAAATAAATAAAATTGGAGTGTCTGTTTGTAATATTTAAATAATCGCTTTTCGCTAAGTGAATTTCGATGTACCTACATATGTTAAATATAAAAAGACAACATTTTTTACAATTTTATCTGTTTGTCTGTCTGTCTGTCTGTCTGTTCCGGCTAATCTCTGAAATGGCTGGATCGATTTTGACGGGACTTTCACTGGCAGATAGCTGATGTGACAAGGAGTAACTTAGGCTATTTTTATTTTACAAAAAAATAGTTTGTTAGGCGATACGAAGTTCGCCGGGTCAGCTAGTTTAATTATAAATATCTGCTTATTACTTCTTCGATGATACGTATTTAGCTTTATCTCATTTATACAGACAGCTGTAGAATATGAATTTCTTCGTATAAATTTGAGTATGTTTTGAACGTAATTAAGCGTCCTACTTTAAAACGGACTGGGAGAAGGAAATAGAAGGAGGCCCAAAAGTTACAATTTTCATGGCATCTAAGGGTTTTATTACGGTTAAAACGTTAAAATGTTTGCGATGATAAAAGTTTATAATACATTAATCGTCATGGGTTGCCGTGAGTTTTATGGATGTGGGGTACATTCGTACAGCGTATGTACCTATCTACGAGTATTTAATATGTAGGTATATGTGATGTAAAAAGTAAACTTAATATAATGTAATACATAAGGTGTGAGACATAAAATAAATACAGAGGATGTGGTTTGAAGGTACCCACATGAATATAGCTAAGTTTGTGGTGTAAAGTTTCATGGGAAATTTCCAATGCAATAGATAGAAATATATTGCAAGCGCTTATAGGCAGACTCCGACGGCACGCATGATAATAATATGATGGTCGCCAATGTATAGAAATTGATTTAAATTGTTGGTCAATTCAATCAGGCGCATTATATTACAATAAACAGCTTAGTACTTGTAGTGTTTAGAGGGTCAATAATACACACATTTTACTCTGTAATAGGTGAGGTAGGTATTCGTAAGGCGCACGTCTGTACACTCTACTCAGCTCGCAGTCTCGCTGCAGACTGACTACTGTTGCCCGCTTTACACATACACTACATCCCTTCTTTATTTTATAATAAATAATAATTGATTACAACTGTTCGACAGCAATTAATATATTGCAAACATCGAGATAGATCTGACAATAATAAATTATTTAATATACAACGTTTATTTTCTTTGTGTTATTCATTATCATTATTGTTGTACAACATGTGTTTCCCATTTCTGTACATCGTTTTCACCATCAAAACTCACACCACTATGTGAGCGCAGGGTTAAAGTTTGGTGTCAATCTGTTAGCCTCAGTTTGTTATTATTCATCGATATATTTTCCTGTAGCCAATTTAGAATCTTGTAGCTCACTTTGTACTGTCCACATATAGTTTCCCTCTTTTCTTTAATTGAAACATAGACCTGCCAATTCCTGTCTTTCACAATACTGCCATTATTAGGGTGAAAAGTATTTTAGTGGAAGTGATTGGAAGCTTCATAAAAAAAATTGATCTTGTTCGCATAAGTCAAGTTGGAGATCTTATCTCGCATTTCACTAAATAAAACTCTTGTAGATCATAATTATATTTTTAACAACGTGAAACGTAGCTTTGAAAGTAGATTAACCCAAGCCATTTACCACAGTCGTCTACTTCAGTTATCAAAAGTAACAACATAACTTCTGAAAAATCTCGTGGAAGTCCCTCTATTGTCACGGCTCTCCCAGCCGATATGCATATCCATTGAGTGAATCATATGTGTGCAATATGCATCATCCATACACACCCCAAACTTCACTTCTTCAACTTCATAACTTTCTTTCTCGAGATGGAGACTGATCTCGTATCGTTCAGTATCATGATTACCTATTTATAGGTACTCGACTGGTACATGACTTACAGGTATTTCCCTAACGCTGTCTTGTTTTCTTCAAGACTAAGTGAGAACAAAACTCTTAAATTATTTATGGAAATAACTTTTGCTATTTTGACCTATCGTGATATTACATTCCAATTTTTTTTGGTACTTCATTTATATTGAGGGTAGGTCACAAAATTTGAAGGTAATTCAAAATTTTCAAACGTTAATCTTAAGAATTTTGAGTCATTCAACTAGACATAATTCATGATGTCAATATAATATCTACAGTTCATACAACTCGCTCAGCGCATTATAAGAACTCAACTTTAAACAATTTTCCTACGTGACATTGTTATTTCCATCTCGTGTCACTAAGAAATTCAAACTATTTGCCAGCCATTCATTTAATGCCAAGCTATTTAATTCTACCACCACTGTGAAAGTCACAGGCACATTTTTGAGGGTGCTTCATTTCATGGTAAGGGGTAAATGTTGAGAATCTTAGTCATTTAACAAGACTTAATTCATGATATCAGTATAATTGTCTACAGTTCAAACAACTCACTCCGCGCATTATAAGGGTCAACTTTAAACAATTTTCCTATGTGACATTATTATTTCCATTTCTTGTCACTAAGGAATTCAAGCCATTGGCAACCCATTCATTTAATGCTAAGCTATTTGGTTCTACCAGTATTTACACTGTTAAAGTCACAGGGATATTTAGAATAGTACCAATAGAATCTCTAATAATCTTAAAAAAAATTATTGCTTGTAAAACTACGATCACAGACCAATTTATTGTATTTTTAATTATTATGCGAACTTGAGTATTCACTTCATTATCTTAACACATGGTTCACTATCAGTTTAGTCAGTTAAGTTATGATTCTCTGGAAATTTGCGTAACCTTTGCTTCCCAGAGGAGTTTCCAATCGTTGACAAGCACTCTGTGTGAGAATGCTTTGTGAGTTGGTGGTCCTACGTGCACGGTTACACCCACTTACACATATGTACATTCGGCTTAGTGTTGTGGCCACTCCAGCTTCTAGATGGAGATCTAGTGCTTTCAACTTCCACAACATCAACGTCACTTAATACTTGATAGATCTGTAATACAGAAATATAAGACCAACGACGAGCCTCGGACTGTACTGCTTTAGAGATAAATCTCTAAAGTTGCTACTTAGCACTGTCATTCTACACTTTTTTTTTAGTATCCTTCTTAGTATCTTGGCTAAGTCTGACATAAATAAATCGAACCACTTTGTTAACGCATACTCAATAATTTCAGTATGAACCTTGCCCTTGGTAGGTACTGTAATTGTATAATGTCGTGAAAAGTATGGAAGCTGATTAAAATAACCTTTTGGTCATTAGCCATCACTTGCGTATTTATGTCGATTTTACATGAAAAGAGCGCAGAGAAACACCCAATGTGTTGTCGTTCTGCAGATGGTTCAAGTTGTATGCAAGCCGGAAGCAAGAGTTATCTCACTGAAGGCCTATCATATTACATAGTAATAAGTTGTATCTACATAAAATACAACGTCGTGTTTTATTGGACTAGCCCCATATACCAAAATTCTATTTCTCAGTGTCTCATTGTCTCCTTATTATGGAGACAAAATCATAACTTTGACATATTTCCTTTATTTTTCGGCAGCTCAAAATATTATTACCATTTACATTGCAATGTAAAGATATTAAATGAAAATGCTATGATCTTCTGAGTCTCTAAGTGCTTATTGCCACATGGATGAACCTTTATTTTTCCAATAATAATAATATATCCAATAAATTATTGCGGATTATATTATCTAAAAATTGCAAAAAAAATGAATATAATGATCATAAAATTTGAGTCCGTTACCATGAACCCATAACTGCTGTCGTTCGTCATCATGTGTCATAATCTGCACAAATATGTGATATGTTCACATAATACATATTATACTCGTCTGTAACGAATTATTATAAAATAATGAATCTTCAATGACGGAAGTATGTCATTGTACATTTCATACATGATCAGATTCAAATTTACTTCAAAAGAAGTTATGGCATGTTAACACATTAATGGAATAAAATACCAATAATCACTGTCTTACTTTTGATTCCTTACATAATACTTGAATCCTGATGCCAAATCATCTCTTCACTTGATATTTGCGATTCATATTGATTGGGGTAATTTCCTGAAAACCTGCAATTTGTTATTTCATCCCACGATTTCATATCAGTGAAATATGGCCGATTATGATGGGAATCATCTTCATCAGACATCTCAAATGGTGTCTCATGAATCATATCCAACAGACATCTTTGCCTTTCAATGATATTCATAACGACATATCCATAAAATATTAATTTGTAAATATTTGCAGCCACTGTGTATGCATGGCTTTTTTCTTATGTAACATTTACATGACTGCGTAGCCTTAAAACATTGATTTATAAATATTTGCGGGTACCGTATATGCATGGCTTTTTCTTATGAAACAGTTACATGACTGCGTAGCCTTAAAACATTGATTTATAAATATTTGCGGGTACCGTATATGCATGGCTTTTTTCTTATGAAACAGTTACATGACTGCGTAGCCTTAAAACACTGATTTATAAATATTTGCGGGCACCGTGTATGCATGGCTTTTTTCTTATGAAACAGTTACCTGACTGCGTAGCCTTAAAACATTGATTTATAAATACTTGCGGGCATCGTGTATGCATGGCTTTTTTCTTATGAAACAGTTACATGACTGTGTAGCCTTAAAACATTGATTTATAATTATTTGCGGGCACCGTGTATGCATGGCTTTTTTCTTATGGAACAGTTACGTAACTGCGTAGCCTTAAAACATTGATTTATAATTGACAGTATACATATATTACGGTATATTATACATATACCACTTGTATACAGAATACATTACAGTATAATGTATAATGCTCTTTACCTCGAATGACTTGCCATAGCAGCAATTCAATATATCGATTAGTTTGGCTTCTTCCTCAGAACTCCAACTCAAGTACCTACTCCGTACCTTAATTTATTTTATGATAATTTTATTATGGTAAATACCCAATAAATTGAAAACTTTTTTCATTTATTTATGTTTTAGCTATAAAAGCGTTACAATATCTCTGACATTTTAGACGGGACTTTTCTCCATAGTACATCCATCCTTAAATTTTAATATACCTTTTAGGAAATACTCATTATGTTGAATAACTTCCGCAAACACTATATTTTAATGTCTTTTATAATTTGGCTGAACATAAAAATGTTCCACGTCACTTTACCCAGAACTTTGATTATTCTTCTCGAAACAGTCATCCTTGAGCCATTACGAAAATTTTTGAATGAAACAGTGAAATCGGTTAAGCTATCAAGAAATACTAAAGTTCATTTTTATTTATACAAACAAGAAGATAAGTATATTACAATAATAACGTGCTTCTTTTTTGTACACAAGGTATAGCATTCTCCTTACGAGTCTTGTTTAAATTTGCGTGCCCTTTTCAGGCCTTTTTGTACTCAAGGTATATTAACAAGCTCCTTATGAGTCTTGTTTAAATTTGCGTGCCCCTTACAGGCCTTTTTGTATTCAAGGTACATTAAAAAGCTCCTTACGAGTCTTGTTTAAATTTGCGTGCCCCTTGCAGGCCTTATTGTACTCAAGGTACATTAACAAGCTCCTTACGAGTCTTGTTTCAATTTGCGTGCCTCTTGTAGGCCTTTTTGTACTCAAGGTACATTAACAAGCTCCTTACGAGTCTTTGTTTCAATCTGCGTGTCCCTTGCAGGCCTTTTTGTACTCAATGTACAGTAACAAGCTCCTTATGAGTCTTGTTTCAATTTGCGTGCCTCTTGTAGGCCTTTTTGTACTCAAGGTACATTAACAAGCTCCTTACGAGTCTTGTTTGAATTTGCGTGCCCAATCCGGACTTAATACTTGTAACGGGACAAGTGGGATAGACCCGTACAACCTGCGTGAACCTTGACGTAGCTACAATTATCAATATATTTAATTTAATATTGGCTTTAGCGATAAAAATATTAACATATATAATGCTTCAATATTGCTACGTAATACGGATTTTAAGGTATAATAAACTTTTTACATATTACGTGCATATGCATAACACATTGTTTGTAGCTACTTTACAGGTTCTTCCTTAATATGGTTATATAGGCAATGATTTTTAAGTGAACTGTATTGGCGTGACCATAATAATAATATTGAACTGCTAATTAATTAGCAAAATTACGTCTAAAACTTGTTTAGATAATCATAATCTTTTCAATTCATAGTAGAACAGTATTTGATTTATGAAAACATTAACCACAGCATTATATTAATAAGTGGAGTAGATTCTCAATCGTTTCTTTCCAAGTTATTGTAATACCCCATTTACAATCCGCGAGACGCGCGCGTACGCGCGCGTGTGAACAGGGCGCGCGCGGACCAGACCGCGGCGCGTCTCGTGGCTCGCGGGCTCGCGTCGGGAGCGGTTTTGTAGGCGCGCGCCAAAGGGGCTCGCGCGAGCGCTCGCGCGGTGTTCACACGCGCGTAGGGGGCGTGGCTTACGGACGCGCCACGAGACGGTCCGCGACACGCGCGTGTAAATGAGCGGTAAGGGTAACGTGGAGTTTCACGTTTTTATTAAATACCCACCAAATACAAACAAAACTTAGGATATTGTTATTGTGATGCGGTAGCTTTATTTGAAATAAGAAACGAAATAAATTACTCTTTCACATACTACAATTTCCTACAGCAATATCATAGGAAATTTATGGTCTATTTGAAATAATTACTTGAGGCATGGCCCTTTGTGAACAAAATGATTTGCATGGCCTTTTAGTTTTGATGCTTAGATTTTCTGTACAAATATGGCAGTGGTACTTTAGTTGCCAAGTTCTTATTAAAACGTTAACACTCAAATAATTGTTACTTAAGTGCACGCTATTAGGTATCCCCACATACAAATTATGTGGTTGTAATGTAATAATACACTTTACTTACTTAAATACGAATATAATAGAACACATATTCGTAAGGAATTTGCCTGCCCGAACATTGCATACGCAACCAAGGGCATTACTCCTTCTTTTTCTTCCAACATTTTTTTGGTAATTCCTTATTAGTTTTTTCCGTCGTCGCCACTTGTAGTGTTTAGAGGGTCAATAATACACACATTTTACTCTGTAATAGGTGAGGTAGGTATTCGTAAGGCGTACGTCTGTACACTCTACTCAGCTCGCAGTCTCGCTGCAGACTGGCTAGTGTTGCCCGCTTTACACATACACTACAGTACTCAGAATCCGCACATGACAATGTGTTTGATATCAAACAATGTCTGCTACAAGCAATTGCTCAGTATTATATTGGTGATTGTCTATGTCTTTGCTTCTGATGATAATTTTTATCTGGGTTATTTCCTTATTCATACTTAAAATTATAAAAAATACCTAAAATAAAGAGACAATTTAACCCGAGAGACATATTCCTGTAACTTATTATCTTGAATTGACCATAACTTATGTAACATATTGTATATTTTCCATACCTTATTTCTATCTTGCTAACTCTTTCCTTATGTAACTTAAGAGCGAAACAAAGGGTCAAACTCCCGCGCTATGCTACGGTTTAAAACAGCCTGTCTAGTAGTAAGTAAACATAGAAATCTTTGATTAAATAGCCTCAGTGTAATGTTGCTTCATTTATTAAAACAACTTGACTTAATAACTCAATGTTTCTTTATTACTTACAAGTAACCGCCCTCGCTTTGCTTCAGTTTTCTTATTTTTTTACACCTTGGGTTACATTATTGGAGTTTTATTAAGGATCCCTATTTTTTTTTTGAAAATATAATATAGCCTATGTTACTCGGGGATAGCGTAGCTTCCCAACAGTGAAAGATTTTTTGAAATCGGTTCAGTAGTTTCGGAACCTATTCAATGCAAACAAAAAATCAAATCTTTCCTCTTTATATATTAGTATAGATTAATATACACTTTAAGTTCACCAGCAGACCCGGCCCATACGACGCCATTACAATCCACACTGCAACCAGTATTGCCATAGATCACAACACTTAATCCCAAAACAGATAATTAACATAAACCTTCTACAGATAACTAATACAACTTAATATAAACCTCTGACATTCAGTCTCATGGTGTATTTTTAAACGTTACGTGTGTGTAAGTCCTTAAGTTCTACGTTGGATTTTACCCGTATTTTGTCTCGTAGCATTTTTAGAACAACACACGGCTTTTACGACATAAATATTTTCTGCACTAGATCGGTGAGAAGAGAAAGCGTGATGGAAACTTTTAATAACAAAACTCATGCATTGGACAGCAGGTGCATGTAGAAGGGATAAGGGATACTCTCCGTAAACTTTATTTATCGCATTTATTATGGTGGCTAAGGTGACTTCCATCTAGGTATTTAATTAATTACCAACGAAACGATTTCTGCGTCTAAATCCAACCGAGTTCTAGTTAAACATGATTTAAAAAAATATTTCTTTAAAAATAAACATTACGTTGAACATACTAGCAGTTATTTCGGTTCCAATAATAAATTCACAAACATTTTCATTTTAAAACCACGCCCGCTACAAGCGCCTGTATAATTCGAGGCCAATCTTGTATGCTCGCATTTGTTGCTATTTTTTGTGGCAGGCGTTATCGTTTGTACTTGTCGACGAGGCATTACGAATATATTTTCCTGTGTTATCTCGATGCTAATCTCATTCACGTTTACATCCCGTTCCTTGTTTGCATTCGATTATCCACAATAGCATTTGTTAAGTAACTACGGTATTCAGCCCTTTCAAATATATTGGTAGCTTTTTCGATCTCCAGTGGGTGTGTTACTCGGTATTTTATTTTTAACTTCCCGCTATGCAAATTGAAGGTTTTAACACAAATTGAGGGAGTTACTAGCTTCGACTTGACTTTCGGAAATCGAGTTTTCATTTTAGGGTTAAATTCGACCTTCTACGTATGAACCTAAACAAGTATGTATGTATGTATGTATGTATGTATGTATGTATGTATGTATGTATGTATGTATGTATGTATGTATGTATGTATGTATGTATGTATGTATGTATGTATGTATGTATGTTTGTATGTATGTATAAATATATATATAGTATACACAACATTAACGTACAATATCTTTGGGCCTAACCAACCTATTCAAAGAGAGACCTCTTGAGAGATTGTCTAGACATAAATAAAACTTTGAAGCTTATAATTTTTAAGTCATCTTGTATAAAATGTTGGTAACCAATAGAGATCACTATTTCCTTAGAATAAGATTAAATTTACCTAAAAGCCCATTACATATTCATGATAGGAGACTTGAAAACTACGCACGAATTCTACAACGCCGGAACGCATATTTGTAAATACCCGACGCTTCAGCCACTCGGGACTCGGGCTCTCGTAAATACCTGAATTGTCGTGACGATGCGTCTGCTATTTACCACACACCTATTTAGAATCATTTGGCTGAGCATTTGGCACGCAAAGTTTCGTTCAGATTAAGCTGAAATATTTTATTGACAGTTTGACAACTCAACTAAGCAGTGATAGCCTAGCGGTTAGAACGTTGGTCTCCGGAACGAAAGGGCCCGAGTTTAAATCCTGGCACGCACCTGTAATTTTCAAATATTATGTGCGTATTAGAAGTTAATTATCACTTGCTTCACCGCATTCATTCATCACTTGATGCACCGGAGAGTTCTCCTTAAAGTTTTCAAAGGTGTGTGAAGTCTATGGCCCTCACATTGTGAGAGGAGACCCCGAGCCCAGCAGTGGGACAATTATTATGGGTTGTTGCTTTGCTTTGCTTTGCTTTTGACAACTCACATTATAAGCAATACAATTTTTTCATATTATATTTAATTTGACCACGTCACACTTGTCGACGGAACTCCACTTCGCGGAATCCCTATTTTTCTCGTAAAATAAAATCATTCAACCTAACCTAACCTAACCGATTCCATTTAAGTTCAGAGGCTTTTTTTCATGGTGGGAGGCTTTGTCATTTGTATTTTCTATTATTATAGTTCCATTAGGTATTATGCAAAATAACTGACGCGTTAGCCTGTTTAGCGTCAGGCATCTGCTATTTACAAGACACGCAGCAACTTCGGGTGGCTGAAGCGTCGGGTATTTACAAATATGCTGCCGGAACGCGGACGATTTGCAATGAACGTGAGGTATTCAAGACAATAGGTACCTACGCAAACTTAAGGTATTATTTAGAAACAAAATTATACAGCTATCTGCAGTAATTTTGTAATAGTACAGTAAAATATCCTAGTGACATATTAGAAGAATTATTGTTGTACTATTCCAGCTGTACTAATTTCCCACGGCGTTGCTTCGTCCGTTCTAGCTTTATAGTCAGGACACGTCGCTAAGGGTGTGATTTACTGGCCTAATAGGTGGCATCAAGCCCAGAATTGGTCGGAGTAAATATTGTTCTAAATTAATACACTACTGTCTTTTATCAAATGATGCCGTTGGAAGAATATATCGTTTTACGGAACTGCTTTTGGACATAAATGGGAAAAAGTTGATAAATTTCAAGCAGGAAATAAGTAATAAGAAATAAGTGTATGATTTGTAAGGTTTGAGTATTGTAATTGTTTGGTTATATCTTGTTGTACCTTATTCTTTGCCGGATAATGACAAAAATCGCAATGAAGTTTGGTAACCGACGAAAAATGATCAGGGTAATCAAAGGCAAGAATCGTATAATATATTGTGTATATTTATTACATATTTACAAACACTCGACATTATAATTCGTTACATAAAAGTATCACGTACCTAGGTATAATTACATTGGCAAGTTAATGTATTGAACATTTTAAAATTTGGCGAATTATTTAAGTAGAGCCTCTATCAAATCGTTTACTGAGGCTTAAAATATATTTTTCGTTCAACTCGTAGATCTTAGGAGTATACGAAGAAATTATTGCGTAAATCATTAATTTGATACAGTGGATGAAGCCGATTAGTGGTGTCCGTAACCTGCGTATCCGCCGTACCCGCCGAGACCGTGTCCGTATCCGCCGTAGCCGGAATATCCGCCATAGCCGCCGTAGCCGCTGCCATGTCCGCCGTAATAACCACCTAAAATTAACATTTTATTACTACATAGTATTACTATCGAATATATATCTAAGTAAACTCAAGACAACAATTTATAATAATTGGGTGTGAAGATAAAAATATAACTGCATATTTTTATTCAATAAAATACAGATGGTTATTGATTCATCAAGGAAAATCTCAAGAAATTCTAAAACTTGATTGGCTAACATATTAACTTAATTATTCTTCAGAACCACGGACCTAAAAAAAAGACGGACGTAATCCCAACAACGAATTTAGTGAAGCACCCATTGACGTCATACTTCTTTGACATTGACACCATCGCGAATCAAAAATTACGGACACATGGTAAGCGGGCGGCCATTGCTGTGCTTCACTCTCGATTAGACGAGGTCACGTCCGTCTTTTTTTCAGGTCCGTGTTCAGAATTATCATATTTCAAATAAGGAGGATGTTACGTACTACCAAGTCCACCGTAGCCGCCGTAACCTCCGTATCCACCAAGACTGCTGCCATATCCGCCATATCCGCCAAGACCACTGCCGTATCCGCCGTATCCACCATATCCGCCGTATCCGCCATATCCGCCGTGCTCAGTGACATACGATACCTTGCTGACAGCTACCGGGCTGCCTGCTGGGAGAGGAATGGGCTCATTTAATTTCGCTACTAATATATCACGAAGGATAACGCATGTTAACAGGGTATAAAGGACTTCGTCTACGAGTGATAGAAGTTGTCTTAAAACGTAGGCGCTGTGCAGAGTCATCATTTATTTAAGCTGAGGCTAAGATCTCGATGATATTACACCGTTCATGTATTTTTATAGGCTTATCAAAAAATTGATTGTATATGCTATTCTAAGCTAATAAAAGCTCTCACTTTATTGACTTTATTGTTGACGATAGCAAATAATTTTATTTTTTCACCTGTCCAATAAGGATCTATAAACGCCCATTTCAGTGCTATGAATACAATTAAAGTTCCGAGTTTCTTGCTCTATCGTAGACGATAACTATTAAGATTTACGAGATATAATCATGTTTGGGACGGCAGTTCCACTAAGACACCCGGCGAACATGACCAAATAATTAATTTCATAGATCTTAGGTGATTGCATTACAGGATTGGTCGGTTAACTTTGTTAGTATGAACTATGAAGATTCCGGGAAAGATATTTGGCCTTGAATAAATTACTATGTTGGATGGTATGTGATTGAATAAAAGTATCGTAATCCTTAGAGTTATTGTTATTGTTATGGAAATAAGTTCTACCAAGCCTAGTTCTGAGGTATAAACATTAGTATAAGAAAGGCGTACATATCTTTTCTGTTAGTATAAATTTTGTTAAAGGACATAAAAGGTAAATATCAGTAACTCATACACCCAAACTCCTTCCTTATTTTGCGGGTGGCATGAAACACCAATAAGACATCACAAACATGCAAACACCTAAATACAGTCCTAAGCAAATAAAATATATCTACCCCAGTTGGCTGGAAAGACTTCTCTTTTCTTTCTAAACAAAGGAATTGTCCAAATTCTCTCATTAATGAGAACGTACGTTTATCTCGTGTACATCGACAAAATCATTCCCAAAAGCTAGAACAAGATTGATAGTAAGTCATAATTCATAGCTCAGTGGTTTGGAAGGGTAAGGCCATAAGTAACAAAATGTAATCTGAGAGCAGGCAAGCGTGGCACTCTTGATCGAAAACAAAGCTTGCAAATAACATTATTTTGGACTCTATTGTATGAGTAAAGTAAATATAACTGAAATGCTGTCAGTAACATAGAATAACATTGCAAAAAATTTGTTATATGTAACAAAGCTACAATACTCGATATTACTTTGTATCGTTATAATGAAGAGAGGCATTTTTCAGGCCTACCATACGCAGTAATGTAATTCGTAGTAATTGGCTAGGAGTGCGTCTAGATCTAGTCATTTGGTATAATAAATCAAGACATTTATTAAACTGACATTAAAGTCTAATCAAACTAATAGACATAAATATTTAGGCTAGGACTCTTTTTTGCTAGTAGCGGCAACTTTGGAAATTGACAAATAGGACATGTAAAGTCGACCCTAAGCGATGAATTATGTTAGTTAGTTAGTTAAAACTGTGTTCTAAATCAGTCTCTGTTTGAAGCATAGAGTTAATCACCACTGCACCGATTTATGTGCTGTTTTTACTATGAGATTAAATTTAGAAATTTTGAGTACGCTCAGGTAAAGGCCTTGTTTTGAACATATCAATCATAGTTCAAGAATACTTTGTTAAATACTTTACTGCAGTGCAACCTTTTGGAAATTATAAAAATTGTAATATGCAAGATACTATGAAAATGTAACCTTTCGTACATAATAGCATGTTGCACGGTTGCCAGCAAAACTTATTATCTACATCCCATCTAAAAATTTGCAACCACATGCAACTGACGGGAAATATGCGACTGTAGGTAACGTCGCAAGTTCTTTTATAATCAAAACATACGATAATAATTATGCCTGTCAGTTTGTGTGCCAAGGATCTCGACAATTCCCACGAAGTACTGCTCTACGACGGTCATTCATTCAACTTCAATAAGATTTTTAAAATGACTTAAGAAGGATACGATAATATGGTTATAGTAATTTGGTAGTTTTAAAGTATGTAAATTCAAATACTATACTACTACTATTCTACTATTCCTATTGCTGGGTGTTTTATAAGTGTGAAAATGCTCTATGGCAAAGGTACTCCTTAAACAAATTTCACAATCAATATCGCTTCAAGTCAATTAAAGTGATTCACTTGTTCCAGTTGACGGAGGTAAAGTGAGGTAAATTGAGCGTATAATTTAGGACACTGGATCCGTCTTTTCCGCGGTGTTAAGGTTGGTTTCCATTAGCAACACCAGAAAAATATTCGAAGTAATGGACCTAGGATACGGAATTTTTTTAAGAAGCCGTGCTGTGATAAAAATATTATTGCAACATAGTTAAGTATATCTTGTAAATAATACATGATGCTACAATGGGACTATATTTGTGCAAGAAATATCTGAGTAACACTGTCCGGAAATGAGCATATAACTTCCCCTAAATCCTTTCAAGAACGGAAACAAGCAATTTCTTATTTTTGTTTTTCTTTTTTATACTTGAGCACAATGTTACAAAGCTAATGAGCTTCAGAGCAAAGATGCTTTCAAATAGTTTCGACAACTGAAATCAAAATAGACTTTTATTTAAGATTCTCCTCACAAATTGGGCACATATTTAGATGATGGGCATATTATGTAAATTACGATTAAAGATTTGGGTTTACCATAAAAGTTTTATAACCTGGGTTTTGGCAGTGAAGAAAAGAAAAAAAAATCTGTTCAGAGAGAATTACGACAACGTCGAATTCACAGTAGGATATTAAGGGACAATTATTTTACACCAATGGACTAACATTTGCATTTGTTTTAAACTTATATTTCATAGCTTCAGTTAGAATTAAACCCATAATCTCTAAATGAACATAATGAGCGCTGGAAGTACCCATCTTTGCTATTAATCTCTCCAAATGATTCTACCATTAACCACTGCTTTATTGCTCCTCTAATGCACTTCTACCCTTTGTTTACGATTGCACTTCTAATTTATTACTCTTCCAAAAATGTTATTGCTTGAAATTTCTTGATTTTGTCGTAAAATTTATCTGTTTCGGAAAATTGGTCATTTGGATTAAAAGTGAAAACAATTCAAAGCTTCAGATAATTTAGTATTGTATTCGTTTAATATTAGTTATCTTGGTCCATTCAATTGTATCGATATCTATAAAAGATCTCTAAGGTTATTTTTTATCAATAAATTATTCGGATGAATGAAGTCACAAATCACGGATACGGCTCACGTTTTTATCTCCTTTAAAGGCAGTACTCAATAAAATTCTGAATTTAAAAAAATGATTATTGGCAGAGTCAATGGACTGCCAAGTTTTCAAGGAAGTTATTGCTACGTGGTGATTCGATACAAAATTGGTCAACTTCCAAACTATGAAAAGCTTGAACTAACCAGTATGGGAAGTTCTTAGTCTAAAAGGCTTTCAGTCAATTGAAACTTAGACAGAGTAGTCGGAAGATCCAACCGATTGTCGGTTATTCAATTTGATAATGGAATTAGAGGGATTAATGGAAGCTGAAATAGAGAAACTTCGAGCGTAGTAGTTTCAACAAACTCGGTAACAAGGAATCTTTTAAATTGTTTTCCTAAAGATTCATATCGAGGGAAGAAACTTTTCCGTTTAAGACTATTTTTTGCAATACCTATCTATATTTTTCCACTGCAGTTATTTTTATCACATGTCTTATTTCAATAAAATTTTGAACATTGCTATTTCCAGCTATTTGACTCACCATATCCACCATAGCCTCCATATCCTCCATAGCCTCCAAGGCCATATCCGCCTATTCCATGACCACCGTAGCCACCGAGGCCACTATAGCCGAGACCGCCATAGCCAAGGCCAGAGAGACCTCGCTTTTCAGTTTTTTTGGCCTCTTCAGCACATACTGCTGCAACGGTGAGGGCAACAACAACCTAGAAGAAAGACGTATTGATAAATAAATTAGTAATATATTTTAAAAATAAATATGAATGAACTGAATTAATTTACTAGGTATAAATAAGGGTTGCCTTATTATGAAAGAAAAACGATTCAGTCAAAACAAAAAACCTAAATTATGAGACTTTTTTAGTACTTTACAACATAGGTCTAATAATTTTAATTGGTTGCAAGACAAAGGTTATTAATTATATTATTGTAAAAATAATACTTCCGCGATCATTTTATTTGATAACAGATTATAATCATGAATGCCATAAATATGAAATAAAAAAAACCCCCGTTGAATGATAAGGCCGAGATTTGTCAGAGTCCAATCACGGGGCCAAGCCAACTATAAACCAGGAAACCTTACGAAAGTTAAGATTGTATGGGGCATAGTTAGTAGTTACCATCGATAATTGTGTATAGTTATGTGCCAATAAGCCGGTGGAAGCTCAAATGTTGCAACTTCCCCCGAACAAAGGAATGATTGCTGACGTGGCGTTGTTACACCTTATTACCGCATTGGCATTGTTAGTTACCAATGTAATGTGTCCTTTGTTATTGTTTGTTTCTTTTGCCGGGAAATGTTTTTGTCCCTTCATATGTTCGTGAGGAATGTTTATTTTTTCTAAAGTAAAAAAACACAAATCTTTATTTTTGAAAAACTAGTTCTACGAAATGAGCCTTTGACATAAGAATTCTGGAAATAATATTACATTTTGGGGTATATTAAATGTGGGTGAAAAGAAGAGTTTGATTTGCATTTCATATTTTATTAGTTACAGTCACGGAACCTGTGTTCCGTGGTTACAGTTGATGGAGATTGAATTTTGTTTTAAATAAATGATCCAATACTTGACTACAACAAATCCACTTGATGGTAAGTGGAAATTAAGTCATGGAAAGTAAGGAGCACTAACTTAGTAAATGCCTGTTCACTTTTATTTGAAGCATCTTGAAGACAGCCATATTGTAATCGGGCGGGAACTCCGGCGCGGGCAATTAATTCCAGCCCTTCGCAGTAAGAATAATAAAAGACGAAGTAAAGTGAAATAAAATTTAAAACTATTTTTTTTATAAAATTTTATGTCATAAATAAAGCGAATTTTTTTATTATCTAGTTATTTTGGACGAATGCGAGCGTTAATGTGCACTTGTGTTGATAAGAATCTTAAATTGCAGGTAGAGCCTTGGATGTGGTGTTGCTAAAAATTTCGGTAAGATTATTTTGAACTGTGCTATTGGGTTGAGTGCAGTAATTTTCTATCTCACTTATTTAATTCCTTGTATTTAAATATATCGCCACTGCTATTTTGCGTAACATTTCTGATTTAAACCATAATTATATGCTGCAAGCAATACTTAAATAGTATATAGCTAGAAAATCATAGTACAATGTTTTAAATTTATGCCATTGTTTATATTAAACAGACATGAAAGTAAGATTGAACATGTCAAAAGATTTAACTTTTTAAACGGTTTTATTTAGCTTGGCCTGTTCTTTGTTTGTTCGGGTCTTTAGTAATTAAAATGTTACCCCCTTCCTGTTGACAGTTTGGTCTGATATTTGGTACACTAGTTCTAAAGACAGTGTAATTTTTTGTGTGTGAAACTCAGCTTTGGCTCCAGATGACAGCAAAATCACATTTTTTATCTTTAGCACTTAGGTACATTGACACTAATTTATAACCGTGTATCAATATTTAAACTATTAACTTGTAATAATTATGCTTATGCGTTTTTTAAGTGAGTGATATTGCTTTGTTTTATTTTATATTAATTTTCATGAATTAATGTACCTAGTTCCTTTTTTAATATTTTATAAGGATATAGATCGTTAATTGCAATTTTCAGTAAAGTAAATTTTGATTATGGGCAGACATCATAATACAGGTATAAGAAAATTTGGGTACCAAGATAATGTCACAAACTTTCTTGGTCAGTGTAATTTATGGGTTTTGTTTATGGTAAATAAGGAATCAAAAATTTCACAACACTAAAATAAAATGGACCCATGATGTTCCCTGAGGAACTCCTATTTTTTATAATGTCACATAATGACCACTATACCTGCTTATGTATGTATTTGAATGATATTTTGATAACTAGTGTTAATATTATTGTCGGTATGTATAAGTACTTACCAGGAATTTCATGTTGGTGGATTTCACAGTGCTTAACCGACTGATGCTTGACCAAGAGTCGGCTGCGTTTATATACCAAACGCTTCAGTAAGGACGGAGTACGGGCAGTACTATTATTGTGAATTTTATGTATTCCCAAGGATAATGCTTCATTATGAGAGGGTGGGGTCTTTTCTATGTTTTCAGTGCAGTGTTCTAAAGTGTTGTAAGAAGTTGGTTTGTGTTTGGACCTAGAATTAGTTTTCATTGTGCGGATAGTATTAGAGATTTCGATTTCTAAAGTCCTGTGTCTGACGTTATTGTGATGATTTTGTATGCATTGTTTCTTATTGTTTAGTTTTCATATATTGTTATTGCGTGTGATAAGGTCAGTTGTGTGATACGTTTAGAATGTCGACGTCTTAGAACTGTTCCATTGTTAGAGAATTTTTAACTATTTATAATTTTATTACTTCCAAAAATTTTTAATTTGTGGGTATATCTTTAATGTGGAAATAATGGAATATTCTTAAAACTTTGTGATGAAAGAAATAAATTGTACTGAATTTATAAATCTTTTATGTTTACTGTTTATTGTATTTTTGAAGAACCTTAATAAATTAAAATTATATTTCGAATGTTGTTATTGTTGTTATTATAATTCCTCATTTTATAACAATTTTTATTATGACAGAAATATTAAAGTAAAAAGTTAAGAATGCTAAAGAAGATAGAAGTGCTAAAAGTGAGTGTTATAATCTAAATTTTATTCATAATAGCATAATAGGTGTTAAAGATATAATTTTATTAAGTAAGTAAATACTTAATTGATGCTGTTAAAGTGAAAAACAAAGCCTCGTGATTATTAAAAAAAATATGTTTATTTTTTTATACTTAAGTGATTTTATACTTAAGTTTTCACATAATATTATTATGTACGTATGTCACATTACTTAGTGCATTATTCCAGAATCATGGAGTTTAGACGTAAAGAAGAAATTTCTCTGTTGTGGAAAAGAGTCCGTCCAATTGCGTTAAACTGGTGGCGCCACCGTGGCAACGGTTATTTTGTTTTACGTAAACAGTCAGAATCAGTATTTTGACTACCAACCCAGTGGTTGTTACTGTCTAATTCGGCATACTTTAATCCATCAACGACTGCTATATTCAAACCACTTTTCATACGCTAGCGTCATTGCAGAGGATTTTTGAACTGTTACTTATGTGGTCACTTTTTCAACTTTTCCCCTTAGGAGACAGTTCTCCTTTTCCACTTTCCTCCAAGCCCAGAAAGAAAAGTAGATACACGACAAATCGAGATCTCAATTTTGACCCAACTGCCAGGAAGGGTTATGTTTTTCGCGCGTATCTTGTATATAAGTATGTGTGTGTAATATTCTTAATTACCTCATATCTTCCAAACCGCTGAACGGATTTAAATAATCAAGATATCGTTAGATTCGTCTTGATAACTTATGTGTTTTTAAAGAAGTGAAATTAAAAATACAAATATGGGGGCCGTGAGATGCCATTGTTTGAAGTATCAAAAAATAAATCGAATGATGCAATATGGGTATCACATAAGTACTGTTATTTCTTCTGTGGTATCACATTAAAGAGCTTATTATAAGGATTTCAAAAAGGTTTATCATGATAGCTGTTTTGATACAGTCATGGTGTTTTTTTTTTAGTTTTTAAATTTATACTTGTTCAGTGATGTGACGTAGTAATAATTAAGTTAGTGTGCTTAAGCTGAAAACTAAATTGTCATTTCAGGGATGAGGTGGGATTACAAAATTATACATAAGATACCCAGTTTAAAACTATATTTTAGACCTAAAGTATCGTTATATTCATCCTAATACCAATAATGCTAAGCCTAAGATGAGTAGATTTAAGTATGTTGCATTATCAAAGTGATTTTATGTGTCTTTACCACTTTAAATGCAGTTACTTCTAACATATGGCTACCAATCGTTAACTTTATTAGACCAGCTTCAAGATGTAAATTATAAGTCAATTTTCATAATAACGCTTTTGCATATGAATACAATTACAAAGTAATTTTCATATTATGTGACATGTTTAGTCTCAAATAATTTAATTGAATTGTGTAAATTACTCACGTATCATGAATAAACTTATATTACCTATGTATTTTATAATTCTTGAAAAAAAATAACCGTCATCAAAATTAAGTATAACTCAAAAACTACTAGTGATATCTCGCTCAAATTTAAGTGGGACCACATGAAAAGCACCAGCTTTCAATTAAAAAAGGAATCATCAAAATCGGTTCACCCAGTCGAAAGCTCTGACGTAACAAACATAAAAAATACAGTCGAATTGAATAACTCCTCCTTTTTTGAAGTCGGTTAAAAATAACGCCCTATGACAACTAACCCAGGCTAGGCGGTACTGAGTTTTCTGAAGGTCCCATTCGATTCACGGATGGATCATATTTTTATGTTCTTGGATCCAGGTGGTTTATGATGCTATTTTATTGTTTGTACATAACATATGCAAGTGGGTGATTAGGTGTAATTGAGCATCTTTAAGGAATAGGTATTAGGTAGTAGAAAAACTCAAAAACTACCGATTTCCATACAATTTTAACCAATAAACAGCGTCAATATCAGTTTTACCAATACGTAAAGAATATTTTTGGGTATTGTTAGTAAAAGTTTTTTGTAAATATTTTATTCAATGTTTCCCGAATGAAGCATGCCTGGCTAGTAAAAATCCGGCATGGGTTGCTAGACTTGCTAGTCCACCAATAACAGAGAAAGACGTTTTTTTATGCTTTTAGCAGGCAAACGAGCAGACGGTTCACCTGATGGTAAGTGATCGCCGCCGCCCATGGACATTAGCAACACTGGGGGCGTCACCAACGCGTTGCCGGCCAAGAAGATGACTATAGACCCGCTTCTTGAAGGATCTCATTCTTGAAGGACGTCCTACTATGTTTACCCAATAATTATAATTGTTTCAACAGGACGCTGTTATGTAAAATTTTCATTCACCTAACTTTTGTGTGTGCGTTACAAAATATAGGGAAATGTTAAACAATATTGTATTTATTACAATGCACGTAATTTGTTTGGCTTTTACTGTTTTGTTTGACTTTTACTGTTTTTTCAATTGTGTCAGAAAGTAACTTACTCCAGAAGCGTTCACTCAATATTGAGATAGATGAGAGTTAAGAATAGCGAGTGAATGTAATTAGAATCTACTTTGTAGATGGATGGGTGACCGCTATTAGCAAATAAATATTGGAACGCCTCCGTGATTCGGAGGGCACGTAAAGCCATCGTATCTGGCTCTTTTTGTAAGACAACATTCAGAGTTAAAAATCGTATAATTATGTTTAAAGTACCTACCTACTTTAATTAAGCCATTACAATATCAAATTAAATTTCTAAGGTATAGTATAATTATGTATATCTACGGTATGTATCTGTTTATTGCATTTTAATGAAAATAATTTGACCAAGAATATTCGAATATACGAACAGATATTGCAGGCAGATAATAAATAACTCCGCACAATTGTAGTTTTCTCCATACGGCGTGTATTGCATCGCAATGCCTACTTCCTATTAATTTGTTACAGCCGATATTATTAGCAGATATCGTTATTCTGGATTATTGGAGCTGGCGCAATAATAATTGCGTCATGTTCGACTCATCGCTGTTATTTGCAAGTGTCTTATTGCTAGCGATTTTTAATAAACTAGCTGACCCGGCGAACTTCGTATCGCCTAACAAACTATATTTTTCTAAAATAAAAGTAGCCTAAGTTACTCCTTGTTACATCAGCTATCTGCCAGTGAAATTCCCGTCAAAATCGGACCAGCCATTTCAGAGATTAGCCGGAACAAACAGACAAACAGACAGACAGACAAAAATTGTAAAAAAATGTTGTTTTGGTATGTGTACCACGTATACATCCAAATGCACTTAGTAAAAAGCGGTTATTTTAATATTACAAACAGACACTCCAATTTTGTTTATTTATATAGATTAGCGCTCAGCCCGCGGCTTTATCTGTGTTTTTCAGGATAATAAGCACCCTATATATTATTTCAGATCAGTGTCTACCTGTGTGCTAAATTTCATGAAAATTCGTTCAGTAGTTTTTGCGTTGTAGTTGTTTGTAGCTGTTGTGAGCCTTTCTCTTCGGGTTCGATCCTCGATCACATCAAATATAAGTAAGTACAAATAAAAGGTTTATCTTTATTTTTACCCACTTCAAAAAAGGAGGAGGTATTCAATTCGACTGTATTTTTTATGTTTGTTACCTCAGAACTTTCGACTGGGTGGACCGATTTTGATGATTCTTTTTTTAATCGAAAGTTGGTGCTTGTCATGTGGTCCTTCATAAATTTGAGCGAGATCTGACAAGTACTTTTTGAGTTATTTTGACATCGGTTATTTTTTATTACAAAAAATTAGATTATGGGAGTTTGTGTTGTCACATTAATTTGTGTAGGTATGTCATGATGACGTAAAACAATAATGAAAATGGCATACCTAATCAACATAATAATATGTTATTCACTTCCAATGAAATCATTTTAACTAGCATGATATTAGCTCGCCGCCAATAGGAACAGTGGCTGATGATGCAGTCAGGAAAAGTGGGTGTAGCTTAAAGTTACAAGCAACACGTGTTTCTAGGTATTATTTACTTGATTTACCCCCGTATTCAAGAACAATACTTGTTTAAGTAAAGAAGCAATACTATGCGAAGTAAGGCATTTCTCAGTGCGTTCGTCATGGCAACCCTTATGTTTTACAGTCGACCCTTAAGTATCACTTGGCTGTGCGGACGCACAGGCTGTATACAGCCCTCTTATTGGTCCGTTTGATGCGGCTAACTTCACTCTAGTCATTTGACACAAGCAAAAGACAAAGATAACAATACAAACAATCGATCCTTTCTTTCTATTTTGATAGAAGTCAAACCAACACTATGCGTTCGGTAAAGTAGCTCGGCAGCTACTTTATCGATTTTGACAAACGCACAGCGAAGGACTTCAATCAAGTATTGTTTACGAAATGATTTTAATGCCACTATGCACTCGCAAGCACTGTGAGACCTCACAGTGTTGTTCTTGAATACGGGGGTGAGTCAAGGATGAACTTAGAAGATTTAAAAAAAAAACACCTTATGCGTCCGACAATCCATACTGAAGTAGCGTAGTGCAGTAATTATGCTCTAGTCCTCCTTACGAGGAGAGACCTGTGTGTAATGTTTTGAAGTCAGATGTATGCTTTAAAATTGTAGTTTTCTGGTATGAAACCATCCCTGAGCACGGCAGTTTGGTTATGAATTATGATGAGGTTTAAAACGAGCTAACATTTTTTTGTGTGTGTTCTTGACTTTGTGTATTATGGGGTCATAGTGTAGTGTAGCGTTATTATAAAAATAAAAGCTTGTAAATGGTCAGTATACAATAAAACTGAGCAGTAACTAATATCTACGGCCGAACTGTAATTTAAATTATTCGTAGAAGTAAATGATTTGATTTTAACTACGACAAGAATCATTGTCAATGATCTTAAGCGCAATTACAACAAAGAGTTAATTACAAATTAGCCTTAAATGAGGTTTTGCAAGTGGCTGTGTGTGGGAATATTTAGGGTATTGTATGCAGTATTTACGCTATAAATAAAATTGTTATGGCTTGTTCCATTATCTCGATGAGGTAACATTAATATATCGACATATTGTATTTAACTATCCGCAAGGTCCCGTTAGTTTAGTATGATTTTAAAGTAATTCATTGTTGGTCTCTTTTGGGGACTTCTTCTTACATTGGTGTTTCCGCGATCCTTCAAGAAACGAGTACATTACTTCTTTTTTCTCGACAATGCATTGATGATGTTATTCACGAGCGATGAAGATCACTTAACATCATTTCCTGCCTAGGGCAAAGAAAAATTTGAATGCATCTTAAAGTTTTCAAGTTATTATTTTATTATGCGTATTATCATTTAATTAATTTATACTTCACTGCAGGAAAACATCGCTAGAAAACCTAAACTTTTTCTATGATATTTTAGGAAAAATGTCTTTAAATCCCGATCAGTGGGGACACCAATTTTTTTAATTGTACCGTCATAGTTATGGTAGTCATGAGTTGCTATGAAGATGAAGATTCCAATGGAAAGGGAAAGAAGGAAGCTTGACCGTCTATCATATTTCTTGCATCTGAATGTACTGTACCGAAAAAGTTAAAATTAAATAAGTATTCTTATTTTATATAAGGAACATACCCATAAAATACATAATTTAACATTACTTATGTATATTATTATGTAAAGAGTAAGCAATAAAACCGTCAAAAATATTTCCTCATTTTATTTTTTCAAATATAATGTTATAAAATTAGAGTGAGTTGATTTTATTATGTGGAAACAAATGAAAGGCTACTGCAGACATTACATTTCTGGGTGATATTTACACAACTTTTAACACAAAAGCTGACCACGAAAATCTGCTATTTTACGCTAAACTACGCTGTATTATAATTATATTTAAAAGACTATAGTGACAATACTATAATTCATAAGGTATCCACATGACTCATAGACATCTACTCACAATCTAGCGTCGCGCACTCACAATGATTGCGCAACAGTAGATTTTCCCACAAAAACTTTACCTTTGCGTCCTTTGCGAGGTCGCTCCAATTATGCGTCAGTTCAGATCGCAATTTAACTAGTAATGTACGCAGTAATATCATATTAAGTTGTTGATAATCGTTATCCTCAACTAGGCATAGCGTGAGAAGTGGTGTAAAGTTCCGCGATGTAATTATTTTTTATTCGGCCCCTGTTAATTTTGCTTCACCTAGAGTTCTGGTGAACATTTTATGAAGTTTAATATGTTAAGTTGAATATTTTATATTGTTTGAATATTAGTTATAATAGTTTGAATATTTTATCAGTTTTATTAATTATTATTTTTACAATTTTTTCTATTGCTATTTTTATAATTTACAATTTACAATTTATTTATTTTTTGTCTAAAAGTGCCTTTTAAATTTTAAATTTTAAATTTTAAATTTTTACTCGTAATAATGTAATTCTGTACTGTAACCACAATTTATGTTAATATGGGTGTATACCTGGAAATAAAGACTTATTATTATTATTATTATTATTATTAATATATTGATCTTAAGGCAACCCCGCCTACTGGGAGTGCACTCTGGTGAATAGAGGACCTGACTGTGGAGCCAAGTCCCTCCTGTCACTTGTCATACATACTGTCGGAGGTCACTGGGTCCTAATTGTTTATGTGAATATGCCCCCCCTCTTAATTGCTTGGCGATGCAACAATAGTGGATAATATAATAATTACTTTTTTTTTGTTTTTCTTTTTTCTTTCTTGGCTAGCAACGCGTCAGTGATGCCTTTTCTCATGGTCGACGGTGGCCCCATAACCATCTTACCATCAAAAGTAGCTCGTCATCCCGTTTGTCACGTTTGCTATTATACTAGACAGAAAATAAGTTACCTGTTCTTATGCCGCTCGAAGACCCTAAACATCGTAAGTTCTCTTCGAACGCACAAGAAATTTTGCTTCAACAGCCTGTTAAATAGCACCGTACCTGGGTACGTAAATCGGTGGACTGCGTACGTTTGACAAAAATCGACGGGATATGAGCCCTTCGTTGATAACATAATTTCAATTCCCATGTGTTGTAACTTGTAACACAATACATAGGCAAGTTATATCAACATAATATAGTAAAACTGTAACGGATCGATGTCTGCACATGATGATATTTGGGTAAAGCTATCACTAGTTTTAAACACATAAATTATTAACGCAATTAATCCCAATCATTTCAATGATTATTAGGGTTCCATTCCTCAAATAGAAAAAACGGAAACCTTAAATAAAAGATCACTTGGTTGTCCGTGTGGAGAGATAGATGGAGATCTGTCTCTCTGTCTACACCATTTCTCTAAGGAACGCGAGGAGGTATCTAGTTGATATTAATATTCAATGCCAGGTCTGCATCCCTTGGAGCTGTGAAAGAGAAGATTCTAAATCAACGCAATCAAAAGATACGGCCTTCTATGTCGTAACTATATTTTACATTCGCAAGGGAATTACATAGACCTTTACTTAGAATTTGGCAAGAAGCAAAGTACAAGTTTAGTAACGGGAAAAATCCGAAAACTCTTAATTCGTTATTCGTATTGATTATCCCTCTTATAATGTTGCCTACATCCTTACGAGAGGATTTTTTAAAATATCACCCTAATAATATGACTAAATAGGGGTCAAAATTTTGTTTGAAAATCCGCGAATATAGAAGTAAGTGTTATGTAAAATAGAATAGAATAGAATAATTTTTTTATTTCTAAGGCCACGAACACAATTACAAGAAATATACACTTAAAAAAGAACACGATTGAAAAAAAAACATTTGAAAAGTAAGAACCAAGCAAAAAAAAAATGAAAAAAAAAACATACAGCTACATTACAAACACAAAGTTATTGCTACATTATGCTCGCACGTGTCCAGTGGCCAATGTAAATAGAATTTGGCTTTTGGTTAAATTAATTGAAAATCCACAAATTTTTCATCAATCAGCTCCTAAAGTGAGTAGGTAAATATAAGTTTAAAAATTGGCCTATTACCTACATCACAAAAAAGCTATTTTGTACGTAACCCTCGGTGCACGAGTTCGAATTACACTTGGATGTTTTGATCTGTTTATCAGTGCCTTTAGTTTCTGCTGGTCATAGAAACGGATTAACAAAAAAGTTATGTTCTGTCTATATATTTTTTTTTGCTGTAGGTGTTAAGACAAGTTTTTTTAAGGCACGCAAGGGCGGACACTAGTACGCTAAACAAATTCAAAGCACATGCAAGAACAAAGAATGATTATACCTACTTATTAAACCAAGTTATTTAGAGGTACATTACTCGTGATAATTACTATGATATGTAAATTTCAACTTGATACGTATCGGCGTGAGTTTTTCATAAAAGTAAGTTTGGTCAAGCTTGAATATTATTCGTTGTAACTTGGGTTTTCTGTGTCCATTCAATGCCATGTGTCACAACCACGCCACGCCACATAACAGTGATAAAATGTTGCATTTCCTGTCTAAATTGTTAACATGGATTGTAAAATGTGGAGAGCGAAATTATACAGACGTCGGTGGTATGTACACACTTTTGCGTGAAGTGTATTTATTCTTGCCGTGGACAATTATATTATAATGTAACTTGGATGTGGTGTGGTTGTGTCGTAGCTTCATTGTCATAAGTCTGATTAGAATCAATTTATATGACAGTCATTTTAATTAATTATTTACGTATTTACTCAATCGGGATTATAATAAATTTAGATTATAAAAAAAGGAAAATCACCATAATATGAAAACTTATCCAGTAACGGCAAAGAAAGAATCCATTTATAGAAATACCATAAAAAAATCGACGTTCTTCAACTTTCAATACATTCAAGTAAAATAAACTGCCTTGAAACATTCAAGGTTGAGGTATTCTAATGCATACGGTTAACTACAAGATTTACTGAGTGACAATCTAAAAGTGACAGCGATGAAGCATGACATTAAAATTATACATTTTATTCATCCTTACATTTTTGTTACATGTTTGTATTTGTACTTCATTCATTTTGTTTCTGGTACAGGTACTTTCTTTGCTAAAATACCAGCTTGATTTTTTTTTAATTTTTTTCACTTGCAATCGATAAGGTCTATAGCATTTAATAGTATTTTTCATGAAGATGAGGTTAGTTACAGTTAAGGGTTAATAAAAGGTACAAATCACAGGTACAAAATATACATTTTTTAATGTTACGTTAAAAATGTTCCAGATTTTAAACCACAACATTTTAAGTGACTTGGTTATTGGTCAACCCCCTACATTTACATGTAAGTACCTACACCCTATTTGAAAGATATCTGGAGAAATTCTTCAAAATGATTCCCATTTTTTTTCTGTTTCAGATGAAATTCAGCAGCCAACTTTGCGGTTTATTCTGCGCAAACTGGCTACCTAAACATTTGTCCTTAAGGTGCGGTGTGATCTCAATATTCACAAAACTGGGTTTCTTTGAAACTCGAGTACGAGGAAATCCAATGAAAATATCGCACGCAAAAAATACAGAGGATAGAAAAAGGTCTAAAGAAAAATGTTAACCGAATAGAATATTAAATAGTTGTTTAATATTTCCAATAAAAAATCGTAATTTGCTATACAAAAATAAACTTTAGCGTCGAAATTCTCTGTATTTTCAGCGGTAACAACATATTTTTTTTGAGAATATAATAGGTATATGGTTTTATTAAAACTTTAACCGGACAGATATTGAATTTAATGTGATATTCTGAATTATCTAAGGAAAACCCTCAAATTAATAAATGTTTATTCGCAGTCTAGTTACATTGTTAGCAAAAATATGCTGTGCAATTTTGAACCCTATTCAGTGTCACGTAAATGTAACATTA
Organism: Thymelicus acteon; assembly: GCA_951805285.1. Lineage (NCBI taxonomy): Eukaryota > Metazoa > Arthropoda > Insecta > Lepidoptera > Hesperiidae > Thymelicus > Thymelicus acteon. The sequence goes on from OX638228.1 coordinate 11,307,933, forward strand.
GATTAGCGCAGATATGCGGTTGTGTGAGTGAAATCAACGTTTTTAAATCGTAGGCATACCTACCGCGCCTTAAGTTATTTTTCTCAAGCCTTATTACTGTATCTTCACACTAAGGAATTTCCACAAGCATATAGCAAACTCTTACGCCCCAACTCAGAGTCAATAACGATTACTTAAATCGCTCCTTAGTACAGAATTTGTATGGTGATTCTTTACTAAGGAGCGATTAAAGTAACCGTTAGTGACTCTGAGTTGGGGCGTTAATGTTCCTAATAATATTAGAGTGTATGAGACACTCGAGACCTCAAAAAATAATTATAATTATTTCTACTGTTTCAGTCCATCTGTGCGGATCGCTAAAACATGAAAAAAGTCATTGAAGATCTGATTTACACAGGCCATTCCGCCGCTCACTAAATTACGTTAAAATACATAATTAACCTTCTAATTACAGTACAAAGCGGTACAACAGTATACGGCCTTTATGAACCGTTGCAAGCCTTGAACTGACGAATTGAAATCAGAGCTGCCTTGTTAATAGAATGAAGACATCCGCTTTGCTAGGTTAAAAAAATTGTACAGTATGGAGGTTGCAGGAACCCTAGATAGTGTTTTCCTCCTAGGGGACAACGCGTCGGTGTCAGCATGTCTGGTGTATTAGTGGCTGACTTTAAAGTGCTTACTAATTTCCTTTAATTTGTACTCGACAATAAAATTTATGTGTCCTTTAAGCTAAAAAAACAATTTTTCCGTTGTGTGTTTTTTTAAACACTTTTAATTAGCTTACCCTGTTCGTTTGAGTCACATCTTGTAAGCATAACTAGACCTACATCCTAATGTTAAAATGTTGAAATACTACATGTTGTTTTTGTGTTATTGTTAATTATTTTTGTGCAAGGCCTGATGGCCTGATGAGTCCAGACGATGGAACTAAGATTTTAGTGGACATCGCCTACTTAACGGTTAACAGCAGTCACACATTTTGTTGCTTTAGTTCATTGACACTACAAAAGCGTGTATTTAGTTTTTAAAGTATTAAAATGTTATACGAAGATGGACAAAAAGATGTACCACCCATGAATAGTTATATAGCTATTTAGTGCATATGTGGTGAGTTTCAACTGGATAATAATTTTGATATTAAAAGATCTTTCAGGGTTATCCAATCTTGCAATGCCGTGTAGTCTCTTCAAAGGTGCCTGATATTTTTGTCTGAATAATTTTAATTGAATTTCAGATGCCTGATATAAAATATTAAGCCGCTTTTTAATTCTCAACTCATAATTTTTTTTTAATAATTTGGTTTTTATTTTCCTTACTAGCTGTTGCCCGCAGCTTCGCATGCGGAAATTATGCTTATCATATTTGTACCCCTTGCAGAAAAAAAATTAAAAACAGGTTAATTTATATGGAAGTACTTATATTTAGGAATTTATATACTGAAATGTACGATATAATCACAAATCATTCCTCCGGGTACGAATTTTAAAAAATAAACAACATTAGTTAACATTAGTTTTTTCTTTTTCATGAAAAAATTTGAAAAACTCGAAAACATGTATTTCATCAATTAAATGAGGAATTTTTGTTGCAAATTTAAAGCAAATGGTTGATATTTCAAAATATTCCACACTAAGTTTCATCTTGTTTCCGGTGAAAACTTTTAATTTTATCGGGACGAAAAGTTTTTTAAAACATGATCCAAAGTATGAGGAACAACATAACTAATTTCCGTCGAAATCAGTTCAAGGGTTTTCATGTAATGCCCGAACATACAAACAGACAAACAGAGAATAATTTTAAAAACAAAATTTTTGGTGTTCTAACACGTTATTGATGTGCCCCTAACCGAAATTTTGAAAAATATTATATGTACAGAAAAACTGGCTCTTGAGTTTCATTAGAAAAAAAACTAATAAAACGCACGTTGACTTGTCACAGGCTGAATAGTTTTTTATTCTAATTAAAGACATATGAAATACAGATTATTAATAGCTTTTACACGTTTGCAAGTAGATGGCGCTACTGTGTTCTAATTAGGGTATTTCGTTACATATTTAACACACTCCCTTAACGAAATAACACAAAAAAAAAAATTCAAAGTGATATTACATCACATCATATAAATCAAACAAATTAACTTAAAAGTCTTGTGATACCAAATTGCTCAATAAATTTATGATGTTTCTGAGAACATAAACTTTTAGTCAATATGTCAGCGGGCATATCATTTGTATTTAAATAATCTATTTTTACAATATTATTTTCAACAGCTGTTCTGACAAAATGAAATCTCACATCAATATGCTTACTTCTCTTATGGAATACACAATTTTTAGTTAATTTTAGAGCACTTTGGTTATCATTGTATAAACACACAGGTAACTCATTTCTACATTTTAATTCAGACAACAAATTTTTCAAATATATGGCTTCTTTGGTTGCCTCACAAATGGCCATGTACTCTGCCTCTGTGCTAGATAAGGCTATTGTGAATTGTTTCTTACATTCAAATGAGATTACACTGCCGGACATTTTAAACATAAATCCAGTGTAAGATTTTCTATCTGAACAATCTGATGCCCAATCAGCATCTACATACCCTATTAAATCTAAATCATCTTTAACATATTTCAAAGCAAAATGTTTTGTTTTCTTCAAATACTTTAAAATTCGTTTTACATGTTTCCAATGGGTTTCACTAAAACAGTTATTAAATTGGCTAAGGTAGCAAACTGCGTAAGATATATCTGGACGGGTGAGTATTGACAAATAAAGCAAACTTCCTATCAATTGCTGATAAGGATACTTAGTAGAGCAAATATCTTCCTTCTTAAGCTTTAAATTTACCTCCATTGGTGTATTTACTGGGTTACAATTCTCCATATTAAATTTCTTTAGTAACTGTTCAACAAATTGTTCTTGGTCTACAATTAAAGCATTATTTAGTCTTCTAACCCTCATGCCTAGACACTGTCTGATTTCTCCTAAATCTTTTAACTTAAATTTTGTACCTAGCTCAGTCTTGAGACTTTCAGTTTCATTCTTACAGTCAGAAAAAATAAAAAAATCATCTACAAATAGAGCTACAAATATTTTAACTTTCTCATTCTGCTTGACAAACAAACAAGGTTCATATAAAGATTTTTTATAACCTAAGCTTTGTAAACAATCGTCTACACGCTTATACCATGCCCGTGCAGATTGCTTCAGGCCATAAATTGCCCTATTCAACTTTAGTACTTTATTTTCTCTATTATGACATACAAAATTTTCTGGCAAGTTCATATAAACAGTTTCATCTAAATAGCCATTTAAGAACGCTGTGGTAACATCAAGATGAGTAATATCCAAGTTATATTTAACACTCAATGCAAACAAAAGCCTTAAGGTTGAGTAACGAAGCACCGGAGAAAAAGTCTCTTTATAATCTATTCCTGCTTTTTGGGTGAAGCCCTTCGCCACTAAACGCGCACGATATCTCACTTTTTCACACTTATCTAACTTCTTTTTAAACACCCACTTGCACTTAACCACTGTAGCTTTATCTGGCTTATCCACCACTTCCCATGCTTTATTTTCTTCGAATGATTTCAGCTCCTCGTCCATAGCTTTACACCATTCTTGTGATTCTGAACCGCTTACAGCCTCTTCATATGTTATCTGGTCTCCGTACAGATTGAAATTTGCTTCAACACACATATTGCTGTAACCAAATCTGTCTGGCTTCTTTCTTTCTCTTTTGCTTGTCTGTGGTTTAGCCGCCTGAGTAATATTCTTCACCTCCTTCAGTGGTATGGTATCAAAAAACTCTTCTGAGGAACAGGTAACATCTGCGTCCTCTTCTACATAGGTACTATCATCCTTTGATATCACTGTACAAGTAGATTGATCCAAGTCAGAGCTATCTAAGTCTCCATGCTGCTCTGTAACACTCGCTGGTATTTCTGGGTCATCATTAACCACCGCTTGCAGCATTTCCATGTTATCATTTGGTTCCATGATGGTAACATCGCGACTTGTTATAACTTTGTTGGTCACAGGGTTGTACAGTCTATAGCCCTTTACATTATCGGCATATCCGACAAGATAATGTTTCTCCGCCTTTTTGTCCCACTTCAGGCGTTTTTCCTTGGGAACATGTGTCATTACTGTACTTCCGAACACCCGTATGTGACTGACATTCGGCTTTCGACCAGTCCAAAGTTCGTAAGGAGTCTTCTGATTCAATCCTGAAGCTATAGTTCTGTTTTTTAAATACACAGCAGTGTGAACTGCTTCTGCCCAAAACTTTTTTTCGAATTTAGCATCATACAGTAGACATCTTGCTCTTTCTACTATAGTTCGGTTGAACCTTTCGCACATTCCATTTTGTTCTGGACTATAAGGGTTAGTTCTCTGATGAATTATGCCACTTTGTTGCAAAAGATTCTTCATTTCATTTGAACAAAATTCTGTGCCATTATCAGTCCTTAAAGTCTTAATACTTGAGTTCATCTGTTTTTCAACCATACTCTTGAACTCTTTGAAACAAGTAAAAACTTCACTTTTATTTTTCAAAAAATGAACAAATGACATCCTGCTATAATCATCTACAAATAGCAAGAAATATCTGGATGAACCAATTGATCTGGTTTCCATCGGGCCACAAACGTCTGCATGTACAATCTCGAGGACCCTCTCACTTCTGTGACTGCTCCGTGGAAAAGGTAATCGACTCTGCTTACCCTCACAGCACACTGTGCAATTGTATTTGCTAATATCGGCTTTGTTGTCATACACTAAACCTTCTACAGCTCCATTCTTCATTGCATTCATGTCCGTGCTGTTAATATGACCTAGTCGTCTGTGCCATATTATATCTGAGGTTGTAGTAGCTGAAGCTGCTAACACACATGCTGATCTTGTGTTAAGTCTGTACACTCCATTCACCAACTGTGCTATGCCAATCAACTCATTCTGCCGATTTCTGATGTAACAATGTTCTTCTTGGAAACTTACTTTGTTACCATGCTTTATCAGCTGGCTGACGGACAACAGGTTAGTAGTAAGATCTGGTATACATAACACATCCTTGACCACAATATCGTGTTCCGAATTTTCAACAACAGTTGTAATCTGTGCATCTCCCGAGCACAAAACTGGCATAGTTGTTTTGTTCGCAACTATAATCTCCTTTGTTGTTAGGTTTCGTGACGTATTTTTTATGTTTTCCTGACATATCATCATATGACTGCTGGCCCCCGAGTCTATATACCACTCGTCTTTACTGAAACTGCCGTTAAGGAAGACTGCACTAAATGCATTTACTGGTTTTTCCTTCATTTGTGGGCACTGATTTTTATAGTGGCCGGTTTTTTTGCATTTGTAACATTTTATGACTTTGACAGGTCGATTAGACGCATCTAAAGTATTGCCAACCTTGCCGCATTTTCTTCGTTGCCAACCTTTTGCCGCGCTAAATGCGCTTTCTGTTTCATTACTGCCAACATTGTCACACATATCCATCAATTTAGATTTTATGACGTCAGTGGAAATGGCGATGCCGGAATGCTCGATGGCCATTATCATTGGCGAAAATTTTTCAGGTAGTCCCGCCAACAACAATGATCCTACCCATTCTTCGTTAACATCGAAACCCGTTCCTTTCAATTTATGGGCCGTATCTATAAGCTGAGTGACGTACGCCGTCATTGATTCACAATTTTCCAGCCGTACTGAGATTAGATTCCGCAACAAACTAATTCTGCGTGTGAATCCCGAATCATCAAATAGCGATCTTAGCTTTGTCCAGACTCCATACACTGTTTTTTCACACTTTATATGCACATACAAGGATGAGTCAATGGTCATTACTAATTTTGCCTTTGCTTTCTGATCTTCGACGCTAGTTGCCGCTCCGTCATCTTTGATTTTCTTGTTGATATCAACGCCTTCCAAAATCAAGAAATTCTCGACCGCGAACGCCCACTCGTAGTAATTTTCTCGCCCCTTGAGTTTAGGAACATTTATAATGTAGCTCCCAGCCATTTCTCTGCAGAAAACTTATTAAATCTTCTATTAAAATACGCGGGGACTGGGCCCATAACCTAATAAAACGCACGTTGACTTGTCACAGGCTGAATAGTTTTTTATTCTAATTAAAGACATATGAAATACAGATTATTAATAGCTTTTACACGTTTGCAAGTAGATGGCGCTACTGTGTTCTAATTAGGGTATTTCGTTACATATTTAACAAAAACAAAAAGGTCCCGTTATTTCCATCCATCCAGGAGTTACATATCTTGTCTCGAAGTAACACCACCAGATCCTAAATGGATCAATGATGAACTGGTTTTACGATGTCAACATGAACAGTACAAATATTTTTAAAAACGGTTCTGTTTTTTCCATCTGGACACTCCTTCTCCCTCTCCCGCTCCCACTCCATCTCCCGCTCCCTCTCCCACTCAAACTCTCTCTCTCTCTCCCACTCCCTATCCCGCTCCCTGTCCCTTTCCTTCGTCCTTTCACGGTCCCTCTCTCGCTTCCTGTCCCTCTCCCACTTCCAGTTCCTCTCTCGCACTCGGTCCCTCTCCCGCTTTCTGTCCCGCTCCCTCTCCCGCTTCCTGCCCCTGTCCCTCTCATTCCTCTCCCGCTCTCTGTCCCTCTCCCTCTCCCGCTCCCCGGCCCTCTCCCGCTCCCTGTTCCTCTCCCGTTCCCGGTCCCTCTCTCGCTTCCTGTCCCTCTCACCTCCCCCTACCGTCCGTAAAGTCCTCTACACAATTTTTTTGTTTCTCACTATAAGCTTACATATTCATTTTCATATTTCTGAGTTCGAAAATGACAAAGTTCTGGAAAAATTTGCAACCTCTTTATTTACCTCTTAGGGGATGAAATTCCAAAAAACCTGTTACAGTTAATTTTTGATCTATTTTCACATTTCTGAGTTCGATATTGACGAAGTTTCGTACAAATTTACATCCCCTTTTACCCCTTAGTGGATGAATTTCCAAAAAAAACTGTTACAATTAATTTTTGTATCTAATTATAAGTTAACATATACATTTTCACATTACTGAGTTTAAAATGACATAGTATCTTAAATAGATATTTACAACCCCTTAGTATTACTCTTTATGGGGATGAATTTCGAGAAAACCGTGATACAGTTAGTTTTTGTGTCTAACTATAAGCTTATAAACAAATTTTCATCCTTTTTACTTCAAAACTGACGAAGTTGCCATACTAACTTCCACAACCTTATTAAACCCTTTAGGGGTTGATTTTCCCAAAGAAAACATAACCTTTAAATTTTGCTTCTAATTTTGAACTAATATATAAATTTTCATGTTTTTAACTTCAAAAATGACGAAGTTGCGTACTAAGTTCCATCCAAGAAATTAACCCTTTAAGGGATGATTTTCCAAAAAAATGTGTTGAAGTTAACTTTTGTTTAATAAACATACATAAAAAAATTCATACTTATAACTCTAAAACTGACGAAGCTGATTTATATGTAAAAGACTTCCAACCCCTATTTTTAGGGGATGAATTTCGAGAAAGCCGTGATACAGTTATTTTTTGTGCCCAACTATAAGCTTATATACAAATTTTCACCCTTCTTACTTTAAAACTGACGAAGTTGCCATACTACTTGCACAACCTTATTCAACCCTTTAGGGGTTGATTTTCCAAAAAAACACATAAACCTTAAATTTTGTTTCTAATTTTGAAATAATATATAAATTTTCATGTTTTTAACTTCAAAAATGACGAAATTGCGTACTAAGTTAAATTGAAGAAATTAACCCTTTAAGGGATGATTTTCCAAAAAAACGTGTTGAAGTTAACTTTTGTTTATTACTATAAACATACATAAAAAAATTCATACTTATAACTCTAAAACTGACGAAGCTGATTTATATGTAAAAGACTTCCAACCCTTATTTTTAGGGGATGAATTTCGAGAAAACAGTGATACAGTTATTTTTTGTGTCTAACTATAAGCCTATATATAAATTTTCACCCTTCTAACTTCAAAACTGACGAAGTTCCCATACAAACTTGAACAACCTTATTCGACCCTTTAGGGGTTGATTTTCCAAAAAAACACATGACCCTTAAATTTTGTTTCTAATTTTGAACTAATATATAAATTTTCATGTTTTTAACTTCAAAAATGACGAAGTTGCGTACTAAGTTAAATTGAAGAAATTAACCCTTTAAGGGATGATTTTCCAAAAAAATGTGTTAAAGTTAACTTTTGTTTATACTATAAACTAACATAAAAAATTTCATATTTATAACTCTAAAACTGACGAAGTTGGTTTGTATGAAAGTGACTTCTAACCCTTATTTGTACCCCTTAGGGGATGAATTTCCAAAAATCCGTTCTTAGTGGACGTCTCCTTAGCAGGAACTATCTACCTACCAAATTTCATCTTAATCGGTTCGGCAGTTTCTGAGATTTTTTGTTTAATCAGCGGTGTGTCGCTTTTCAATTTTATATATATAGATAAAGAACATTTGCTATTAAATAACATAGCTTCAATTGCGCCATTAAATTTCAATATCGTGTATTTATAACAACAGCAACAAGACATTCATGTCGTTGTGTGTATTTATAATAACAACAACATTACATCAGGTACATACATGTATGACTTAAATTATTTAGTTACGTTTTGTAAAATACTTCAATCACATTCTAATCCCTACATGGATAAAACGGATTAACTATGTTCAATAGTTAATGAGAATGCTTTAATTAAATGAGCGTAGTAACTAGACCTTTTAAAGTGATTAACGGCTCATTCGAAGAGGCTCTAAGTTTGACCACGTTCATAAAAAATATATCAGAATCTTGGCATCTATTGGATTGAGTAATAAGCTAAGCCAATGTGCTTCTTGTGTCTTCTTGGCTTCAACCATTACTGGGCCACTACTGGGCACGGGTCTCTCCTCTTGAGGAGGCCTAGAGCATACTCCACCACGTACTCCAGTGCGGATTGGTGGAGGGGTTAGTGGCCAACCCGAGTGTCGGAAGTTTTCAAACCGCCCGAGGGCCTCCGACATGGCTTAACGACTGTTATCTTATGGTAACAACCGGGACTAACGGCTTTAGGTGCCTTGTGTGTGTGTGTCTTCTTAGTTCTGTATATTTTAATATAAGTACATTAAAACTAAATACACGCTTATATATATTATATAGTGTTACATAGTTATGTACCAAAACAAATTATGACCGTGCTAAAAACCGTTAAGGAGTTCCATTGTCTGAAGAAAAACCTGAGTGGAGTACCTATCAGGTCATACTTAACACAAAAAAACCTGAGTGGAGTACCTATCAGGTCATACTTAACACAAAAAAACCTGAGTGGAGTACCTATCAGGTCATTCTTAACACAAAAAAACCTGAGTGGAGTACCTATCAGGTCATTCTTAACACAAAAAAACCTGAGTGGAGTACCTATCAGGTCATACTTAACACAAAAAAACCTGAGTGGAGTACCTATCAGGTCATACTTAACACAAAAAAACCTGAGTGAAGTACCTATCAGGTCATACTTAACACAAAAATGCGTTTTTCGTCAGAACTCAAGAAACATGTAAAATTTTAATGAGGATGAAAGTAAGTAGATATGTCTAAAGCTTGCAAAATTTGACTAAAACTACAAAAATAAAATAGCAACGATAAAAGAGATATTTTTGCAAAAAGAACTATGTATAAGCTCTTAATTACATAATGTATAACAATCTGAATATTGAATTTTACTTCCAGTTCGTACATACACTTTAAAAGTTCCATATTAGTAATACAAGTTAATGAAGTGTAACTAACTTAGCGGAAATCTACGCGAGCTAAACTTAAATGTTAAGTACTACTCTGCAAAGGTTCTATTTTAAGTTATTGGTAGTAAATTGACTACTTATGTTGCGAAAATATAATTGTAGACTCGTTGTCTATATGAGTCCGGTATACTTACGTTAATATGCTCTGATTCAAACGTGACGTCACATTTTATGCAACTAGTCATAATTTTATTATTTTAGTTGCCTTCATCCTTATCAACTTAGTATTTTATTATCTTAGTAGGTATAGTTATATACTATAGTTTACTATAGCCTCTCATCGCCAAAATGGGATTTAAAAAGTGGTCCAGAGATACATAAATAAAATAAAATTGTGTGATAAAATCTTGATAGTATTACATAATAACAAATACATAATAGAACTCAAAACATTAATTTATAATTTGTTATTTGATCCTTCATCATAAAACTTATTTTTCTTATCCCACGGGAACCGTTCCTAACCTTAAAATCTGTCATAAATACATAATAAATAACACATAAATAGTTACATAGGATGTGTATAGTTATTATGTGTTTTGTCAAATTTCATTTAAATCCATAGTGCTGCTTATGCGCCATTGAGTCACGAACTGTGGTCCAAACATCTATACTTTGACATTTACATACAAAACACTAACGCCCCAACTTAGAGTCCCTAACGGTTACTTACCGCCCGGCCACAGCTACTGGCGGCGCGGATTGCGGCGCGGCGAGCGGCGCGGTGGGCGGCGCGATTTGCGGTGGTATGCCACAGCTAGATTAGTTGCGACCGCGGCGGCGTCAGCGGTGGACGTACTTAGACTACTATATAATAATATTATATATAATAATATTGATAAATAATCTGTAAATAAATAGTAACATTGTTTTGTGTTCCTTCCTTGTGCTCTTTATGTATATTATGTTTTGGTGTACAAACAATAAAGTGTTAAATGTAATAAATAAATAAATAACATAACAATGTAAGCAGGTAATTAAGATACCGGCCATGTTTGTCATTATAAGAAAAACGAATACAAAAGGGTATGATGGAATGAGCTGTCACATGGATTATTAAGAAAATATGATGAGAACTAGGCTTTGAAGCAACCGATTGTTTTACTATTGTTCATGAAATAAAGGTAAATATAATACATCAAGAATAAAAAATAATAAATAATAAGATAAATATAATACATGCTGAGTTCGTCCACCGATACGGCCACGCGCGGCATTTGTTTCAATCGCGCACCGCGCAGTCCGCCGCCGCCGCGACTCTCACCGCGCCGCCGGTCGCGCCGCAAAACGCGCCGCTGTAGCTGTGGCATACTCCATACGTTGTCTACCATTTGTTCTCGCCGCTCACCGCTTGCCGCGCCGCTCACCGCGCCGCAATCCGCGCCGCCAGTAGCTGTGGCTGGGCCCCTCAGCATGTATTATTTATTATTTATTATTTTTTATTCTTGATGTATTATATTTATCTTTATTTCATGAACAATAGTAAAACAATCGGTTGCTTCAAAGACTAGTTCTCATCATTTTTTCTTAATAATCCATGTGACAGCTCATTCCATCATACCCTTTTGTATTCGTTTTTCTTATAATGACAAACATGGCCGGTATCTCAATTACCTGCTTATATTGTTATGTTATGTTATTTATTTATTATATTTAACACTTTATTGTTTGTACACCAAAACATAATATACATAAAGAGCACAAGGAAGGAACACAAAACAATGTTACTATTTATCTACAGATTATTTATCAAAATTATTATATATAATATTATTATATAGTAGTCTAAGTACGTCCACCGCTGACGCCGCCGCGGTCGCAACTAATCTAGCTGTGGCATACCACCGCAAATCGCGCCGCCCGCCGCGCCGCTCGCCGCGCCGCAATCCGCGCCGCCAGTAGCTGTGGCCGGGCGGTAAATCGCTCCTTAGTACAGAATTTGTATAGTGACTCTTTACTAAGGAGCGATTAAAGTAACCGTTAGTGACTCAGAGTTGGAACGTAATACTCATAAGCCCGCATGAGAATGCCATAATAAAATTATGTCATATGTTAGTGGCATGGACTACAAACATAAACAAAACATAAATGTCTACTCCAGCTGGGTCCCGAATCAAAGATCTTATTTCGAAGGCAGGAGCCAAATTTTCACATTCGATCTAAAAAGGAGGGTCTAAGCGAGGGTGAAAATCCCTACCACATGAGTACGACCTCAAACTGGGTGGTAAAGAGTTCAATGACCTCCAAGAGGAGGGATCTGGTGCTTATTTATTACCTTAGATGTTGTTCAGCAATGCACCATGAGTAGGAGAGCTGAGAGGTTGCGTGGATTCAAGTTGAATGGAGCCCTAAAATTCAAAAATACTTACACCAACTCAGAGTCACTAACGGTTACTTAAATCGCTCCTTAGTACAGAATTTGTATGGTGATTTTTTACTTAGGAGCGATTAAAGTTAATGACTCTGAGTTGGGACATTACGGCCTTATTCATAAACGCTTAATACGCTTAATATGTTTTATCTTTATCGTTTTTTCTAAGAGTGAAAGAAACAAAACACTTTATAAGACCTTATAGCCTTATTTGTTTATGAATAAGGGGGTTAATATTAGGTTTATTCTACTTAGTTCCTTTTTGTTGCACTATGCTGCTATTCTACAGAACAAACAGGCGTTAACAGCTTTAGACAAAGCAGATCTTTTGCTGTTTACATTGTTCAATCAGGGCTCTTTGTCTGTTGTGTTAGAACGACAAATTTCACGGTTATTTACTGAATACTAAGGGCCCGGCCACAGCTACTGGCGGCGCGGATTGCGGCGCGGTGAGCGGCGCGGCAAGCGGTGAGCGGCAAGAACAAATGGTAGACAACGTATGGAGTATGCCACAGCTACAGCGGCGCGTTTTGCGGCGCGACCGGCGGCGCGGTGAGAGTCGCGGCGGCGGCGGACTGCGCGGTGCGCGAGTGAAACAAATGCCGCGCGTGGCCGTATTGGTGGACGAACTCAGCATGTATTATATTTATCTTATTATTTATTATTTTTTATTCTTGATGTATTATATTTATCTTTATTTCATGAACAATAGTAAAACAATCGGTTGCTTCAAAGACTAGTTCTCATCATATTTTCTTAATAATCCATGTGACAGCTCATTCCATCATACCCTTTTGTATTCGTTTTTCTTATAATGACAAACATGGCCGGTATCTTAATTACCTGCTTACATTGTTATGTTATTTATTTATTTATTACATTTAACACTTTATTGTTTGTACACCAAAACATAATATGCATAAAGAGCACAAGGAAGGAACACAAAACAATGTTACTATTTATCTACAGATTATTTATCAATATTATTATATATAATATTATTATATAGTAGTCTAAGTACGTCCACCGCTGACGCCGCCGCGGTCGCAACTAATCTAGCTGTGGCATACCACCGCAAATCGCGCCGCCCGCCGCGCCGCTCGCCGCGCCGCAATCCGCGCCGCCAGTAGCTGTGGCCGGGCGGTAAGGTTGCATACAGCATTCTTTTGTTAGTTATATAGCGGATTATTGTTCTTGTTATATTAATTGTAATAAGTTATACAAGGCCTTTCTATTCGTAATTGTAATAAGTTATAAAGCGATTCTATTCATTTTACCAAGGCTTATAACGAGAAAATTTTATCAAGTTGGTTCATCCTTGCTGTGAATACTATCGATGGGTGAAACTGCAGCTTGTAAGTGAATCCTACATAATGTTCTGTAGGAATAACCCCGCACAATTACAATTTTATTAATTTTGTTACGTAAAAATACGATTTGAGAATGCTATAATAGCCATCTAATAAAAGTAGAACATACATAGATAGCTCTTTTAATTCATAAGGGTTTTTCTCACTACTAGAAACAGTTGAATTCCTGGGAGTAAAGTCTTAAAAAAGGATGTAGTTGATAATTTTCATGATAGTAATAATTTTATTAATTGAGGGTTGCATTTAGATCGAGATACGCCCTTTTCATGATTTGCATTTTGATAAAACACTTGAAGCAAATCAGAAAAAACAATGCCTCTTGGCATTAAGGCGCGGTATGACTACGATTTAAAAACGTCGATTTCACTCACACAACCGCATATCTGCGCTAATTTAATGTTACATTTACGTGACGCTGAATAGGGTTCAAAATTGCAGAGCATATTTTTGCTAACAATGTAACTAGATTGCGAATAAACATTTAATTTGAGGGTTTTCCTTAGATAATTCAGAATATACACATTAAATTCAATATCTGTCCGGTTAAAGTTTTAATAAAACCGTATACGTATTATATTCTCAAAAAAAAAAAAAAATTGTTACCGCTGAAATTACAGAGAACGTCGACGCTTAAGTTTATTTTTGTATAGCAAATTACGATTTTTTTATTGGAAATATTAAACAACTATTTAATATTCTATTCGGTTAACATTTTTCTTTAGACCTTTTTCTATGCTCTGGTATTTTTTGCGTGCGATATTTTCATTGGGTTTCCTCGTACTCGAGCACCAAAGAAACCCAGGTTTGTGAATATTGAGAACACACCGCGCCTTAAGTCTGCCCTTTGTAAACCTACTTAATTTGTATGCGAATATCGCTGGGAGTGAAAGAAAACCATCTGTAGTTTATAATACGATAAATCTATAACAGAGATAGATATGCCAGAAAAAATGTAATAATTTGAATTATTACATTATTTTTATTTCTCGAGTTTCTTTCGCTCTATAAAATCTGATTTATATTGATTGTAAAATATATATAGGTAATTAATTATATCAAGACAGTATCATTATAGTTATAACAACATTAGAGGTGTTATTTCTGTGATCACAGAATAAAAAAACCAGTAGGTACAGGATTATACATTAGTAATAATAAAAGTATTAATTAGAATTAGTAATAGATACTAGTTATGCAGATAAGAACTTAGCTAGAGCTCTATATCAATTGAGCCCAGCATTTACTACAGTATGAAAAGGGCACCTACAGTAGCGGCACTATAAAGTATTATATGCCTATACATATATATGGCTAGGGATATCGTTTTTGAATGGTTCCCTTTACGTAGAGTCTCTTTACGTCGAGCCGAGAATCTTCTCTCGCTTCTTGATATGCGCTGACATGGAGCACTCAAAGGCAACGGGTGCCCTTCCTAACAAAATTCTGGACCTGCCAGTAGAATTGTACCGAAAATTATAAGCCGTCTAAGTCTAGAACTCACTCTGAGTCTCTTATACTCTATTTTCGCGAAGTGTAGTACCTTAATGCGAACTCCTGTTGGTACCAGTATAGAAATCATGTTGCTATCGTAAAGGTAAAGCTTGCTAGCAACGCGTCAAATATTTGTATGGGCGTTTGTACACAACCCTTGTACAACAACTACAAAAGCAGTACCTTGAAATATATCCTATGCAGCACCATGAGTACACTTGGCTATAGTAAAATGTATAGTCGATCTTTGGAAACCGTCAAATATTTATATAGGCACATACATCGGTTGGTTCCGAATTGAAATGTCATTCCTTAGTGCTTTAGATTAGGTGTTAGAGTGTATCGTCACAAGCCTATCGTAAACGGTACTGCGAATCAGGGTTGCCACGTGTGTAAATATAAATAAACCTATTCCTTTTACCCGAACGATGGTATATCAGTGAAATGTCAGTCAGATTTGAAACAATGACGGTCTTGTATTTCAAAGTATCTCATCGGATAAGACAATAATACTCATTGTTTTATTGCCAAAACCAACATTTACCAACGTCATTGGTAAAACCTAAGATTTACCGAATGTATGGTGGTAAAAGTTCAAAATGAACAATAATCACAGACCACTTCGGACTTTTACCATTTACCAACAGTTGGTAAATTCTAAGATTTACCAGTAAAACCTAAGATTTAACAATATACGGGCTTTTACAGTAACTTAAAGATTAAAGTTTACATCTAGCTATAGACTAGGTATAGACTAAAAGTATGAGATTTGTACCTGCCCTGATTAGCAACGCTATAGTTATTCGATAATACCAATATTTGTATTGAAAAAATGCAATCGTATCGTTCTGCACGAGTAAGAAGGTCAGGGAGCAAAAACGCCAGTGAACTTGACAGAAGGCGGCTAACTCGCGATTCGGATCGCGTTCTGATTCATTCAGTTCATTTATACAACGAACATAAGCGTCTTTATTTTAATTTTTTTTATTATTTTTAAATCCCATAGGAAAGCTATCTCTGGTCAATTAGCTAGATATTGTCATTGCAATACAAAACAAAAAGTTTTTACTTAATTCTTGTGCGAAAAAAAAATGTTTCAGCAAGTTATTGAAACTTGGTTATATCAAATACTAAAATTTTAATTTTTCCTGGTACAAATAATACTAAGTGAAATGCCAGAACAATACAATATTAAGATTTTTGATCGCTTACTCTATCATTAAACCTTATGATTTACCTACTTGCCCCTAGATTTACAATTTAGTTAAATAAGAAGCAAAGATTCAAAACAAAAGTCATAGTATTATAGGCATAATCATATAATATTTAATTTAGACCTTGTTACCGTTCATAGGTATTTTGTAAAAGGTCTACTTTCATTTGTCCAGTTTTAAGTAACAACTTTATCCACTAGTAGTTTTATCAACTAGTTTCCGCCCGCGGCTTATAAATATTGTTAGACCATAATAATTATTATCGATCGAAATAATAATGTAAGTTTGAAAAAAGTTCTTAAATTAAAATCTAGTTTATTTTTTCTCAGTTTATACTCAAAATAAAAAAAAAACTAATTGTTAATTTAATTTGTACGGTGTCGTTGCTTTAAAATTTGCGCACTACAATTAGTCGAACCTTGTTACGAATTATATTGGTACGAGTAGATCTATTGAAAAACTTCTTATTTGCTTTTGTAAGAAATTGTTAAGTGATACGATTTAATATCGCTATACGATGTTTTTTTTTAAATTATTATTTGATAAAGTACCTCGAACATAATATATTTAGTACGTAATATTCTGCAAAATTTTTAAAAACTAATTAATTAGGTAAAGTTTAAATAATTATGTTGATTAATTAAATACAATCTAAGACATAGATAATAATTAGAATAATTATAACCAAAAAAAAAGGAAAATATATGTAAAAGCTAAAATGCAGCATAACCTGAATTAAACTTTTACTAAATCAATGATTATAAATTATACTGAACGAGTAAATAATTTTAATGTGTAATTACTAAATTCCTACACCAAACTGAATAATCATATTTCATTAATAATAATTACATAATATAATAGAATGTGATAATATTTAACATTGCTCCAAAAAACTAATAATATAATTATCAAAATTATACACTTAAAACAGAAAAGAAATGGTAATCGAATTTAAAATAATATCATTTTATCAATTTAATCATATTATTCATATTAATGTATTGTAATTTAAATAACACAATACATTAGCTGATCTGAGTGATCTGATAATTCGTTTATCGTTAGTATAGATGGGACGGTACAAAACTACAAACAACCAATAATGATATTAATGATTCATCGTAATGAATATAATGATATTACTTATTATTTTGAATTTGAATTATTATTTAAATTAATATGTTGGCCAAAAACAGCGTCAGATAATTCGACACGCGTCTCTGCGATAATTGAGACGCGAGTGAGTGGATTGTAATCATTTAGATCATTTCCGAGTTCATCACTCGCTGTTCAGTCGAGTCAGTTAAGACCCTTCTGATGGCAACGGTTCATTCTCAAACGAAATGACTTATAGTGCGTCCAAGAGTCATCCGTTAGCGTGATTCAGAATCCACCTACAGCGCCATCTATTAGTAGATTATAAAAGTATCGCAATGTGCGATAGTACTGCCATCTATTGGCAGTACGTAGAAGTACTTCCATTAACTTGTGATCTCTTTTCATGATCATATTAATAATAACATTATTTTATAAGTAAAGTAACCCTTTGATACATTGAAATTCGGTCGAATTTTGACCGCAGAACGGTTATTTATTAAAAAATCTCTCACACTCATCGCATCGTATGTATGTAATGTATGTAGATTATGTAAGAGTTAACACGCGTTTCGGAAAAAACTATAGTGCTGATGGGTTAGCAGCTCTTTGTATTAAAATAAGAATTTTAGATTAAGATTAGAATCAAGTAAAAAGTACAAAAAAATATTAATAGGCAGGCTTTATACTATAGGAGGCTCTTCAAGTAAATAGGTTGTGGCTATCAATAATTGTCAATTACTTAGAGTTAAGAAAAATGTACGTAATACTTCAAAATTTAAGAAAAAAATGGATAAAAAATGCAATATAAGAGATTTTTCTAAATATTAAGCTTCAATTATTGGATTATAGCTTAAATGGCACTGCATGTGCGCTCACTAGAATCCTATTGATGTTTTAATTTGTAATTATAACCGGCTTCTAGGAGCTTAAATAACTATATCTACGCAAGTAAACATTTTATTATAATGAGGTCATAGAGTATTGTAATTACTGTGTTTAGTGAGGTCGTCTATCTATAAATCTCCAGAGCCTGTCTCATTTCTAACAGGAAAGCTGTCACTCAACAAGATTAATGTTGTAGTGAAATGACATGCTGGTAATAAGGGTTTAAATTTCGTGAATCTGATAAAGATTTGAAAATGGATAAAGCTATTTCTCTTAAACTTTCGGATGTATTTTGTTGGACAATTTTGGACAAAATTTTGCATTAGGCTAGTTTTATAACATCTATCAGCGCCGTGGGTCATTTACATTTTCAACTTGGATTGTAAGATAATCTTTTGTTTATATGCTCACTTCTATTTACCTATTTGTTTTTGTACGATAGTTTGTAAAATTTTGCTGTGAGTGTGTTTTGTAAGCATAATCTTATTCCTAGTAAGTATAATTTTATTGTCAATTGCTGCTTATTAAAATTTCGATAAAGGGTTTACTAATTCTGACGTTAAAAAGGGGATATTTATTTATTTGAAAAGTCTATTTTAAAATCGATTGCTAAAAAATCTAAGCTATTTATATCTACATCGTGCAGTTTGATTTCTTATAGCAATGACGCTGTTCATTACTTTTGCTTTTATTTACTCCTAGAATGTATTAGAGAAGGTGCCAAAGAATATTTTAATCTAGTTTTACTAGAGAGTATTAAAATCCATACCAAATTACAGGTTTATTTAATTTTTTAAATTACTAACACTAGAGGTCTCTGTGATATGCTGCGGATCGATGGACATGATGAAACTATATGGTTTCGTTTTGACTATAGAACCCTAAAACCGACTACAATGAGACAAACAGAGAATACACATAAAAAACTAAAAATAAAAAAGATTTTACGAGTTCTCCAAATGATAGTAACTGAATTGTAGAACAATATCAAACAGAGTATGTAGTCAAGCCTAACCGTGTTAGCAGAAAATCCACAAAATAGAGAAAACTTGGAAACAATAACAAAGCTGACCGGATCTGGCACTGATTGGATCTTGTAATAAAAGGATTTCTCTATAAGATGTCCAAGAACATCTACGCACTACCTATGGACTACGGACCACTGGGCCAGGAGTAAATCTAAACGGACTGTCGATGTTGGCTTTATAGAAAACGAGGAGTAACGATAGAAATAAATCTCGTCATTTTACCGGATATTGTCAATTGATTAGAAGTTAAGTAGGTTTGATACTACCCCATGTAATCGTAAGCTTAAGTATACTATATCAGTCAGTACTATGAAGTTAAAAAAAATAGGTATAAACTATAAACGCTCAGCAACCGATAATAGGTTTATTTTAAATGGTTTTTTACAACCATATTAGGAATTATTTTCTGCTTGCATATTTTAATGTTGGCATAGGCGTTTTATTTAATTAGGTATTTTTGTTGTCGATATCAGGTATCCCAACTGCTATCTTTTTTATGCCTTCCAAATTTCCTTATGACTAAGACTTACTTTACTGTAAGAGTTTTAGCACCACATCGATCATTGTTGACCATAATATATTAAAAAATATAATTTATGAAAGCAAAGCTGCGTACTCCTAGTTAATAAAATAGATTAATCAAGGAAGAATATAATTCACTAAAATCTTTCACAATAATATTTTATTGATATTATACTTCCATTTCAGTTTTAGTATGAGAATGCATAAATTTATTCCAAGATAAATGTCAATGTATACTATACATTGGCTTGCGGAAAATATCTCGGTTAGACGACATGTAAATAGTAGAAGCAGTACAGGATGTCAGCGCAAATTGGTATCGAAAACCGGAAATGGTATATCACAGGCTTTGTTCTGCTGAGGCTGCTCCTATATTATATTTCTTAGAACTACCATTGGTATGAAACGGAAGTTATTATTTTACTTCTTTAGATGAGTTATGATATGAAATATTATATTGAAGAAGTTATACCCAGAGTAGACGTTTTCATTAAGCTTTTAAGTATATAGCCAAAAATAGATAACCGAGAGATAAGAGCAACTTTGGTCTTTGGTATACAATGTTTTAACTGGTGTAAGTACAAGAAAAAACCTTAGCGACACAATTAATGGAAAGTTAAATTAGATTAAGATTCGCTGTTTTAATTTCGCTGTCGACACATTATTTGTCTGATACATTATTAGGGTATTGGTTTTGTGAACAGAAGAGACCCTTTAATTGCTCCATAAAAATAGATTTTATATATATAGTTGCAAATTGCATTGAAAATATAATTTTTCAAGCGATGTTGCAAGCAACAGCTAGTAAAGAATAATTTTAATTGTCTTATATGTATAATGGCATCCAATCCACAACCAAATAATATAAATTAAATAATTTTATTAGTTTTTGGTAAATAAAATACTGAAACGTACATAGCGTGGCGTTAGTTTTGTAACATTTTATTAATCTGTGGATTTGATAAGATTGATTTTTAATACGAAAGCAACAAACAGACGGATGTTAACATATTCTATATTTCTAAGCCCCATAATAATAATAAGAGGGTGCCCACAAGAAGGAGTGTCATCCTTATAGTGGACAATTGTTGTGGAATCACTCATTCAGGACCTAAATGAGGCCTCACTGGACACACAAGGCTATGCAGATGACTTGGTTATTACCTTGGCTAAAACTTGGCTTGGAGACCATCTAACTCAGGTACGGTTACAATAGATCAAATTTGGTCGCAGTGGCCCCTGGCATGACTGCCCCGGGCCCGAAAATTCAAATAACAATAATAAGCCCCAATAATTAATATTTAAATAATATTTTTCAATAAAATGCCAGCTGTTGCTATAACATTATTTAGCGTGACAGCTAATGCTTTGAATAAAACCTTTGTAATATTTTTTAAAGAAAAAGTATTTACATTCTACTTATCTTCTTGTTTTTTGCGAGAACCAATAGTACTGTAACATAATACGCAGCATGAGCTCAACTGTTAAATTCAGTTTAGACGTTAGATTTATTTAAAGGCAATAAAATATAGGTACTTACGTCCGTTGTAGATCAAAATTTCTTCTTTGATATATTTATTTATTTATTTATTTATTTATTTATAAACTTTATTGTAAAAACCTACAAGCTAGGTCTACAAAGGGCGAACTTAATACCATAGGGCATTCTCTCCCAGTCAACCCATGGTGTAGGTGAGACATTGTGGTAGGTGGTAACAATAATTATTAAACAAAGTAGCAATATGGCCGTAATGATACATAATAATAATGAAAAAAAAATGTATACATAACTATAAAATAATTATTCTAATAGAATACTTAAATAACTTTAGTTTAATATACCTACAATAATAATAATAATAATATAGTAATAAATATTATCTAAATAAATATACTAATAAACATCTTAATCTCGTATATCTAATCCACAGCAGAGGATTCAAAATAATGATATTTGACCAATCTCTTAAAGGTCTCTTTAGTGGGGGCTTTCCTAATCTCCAAGGGCAGTGCGTTCCAGAGTAGTGTCGCCTGAAAAGTAAAATATGAGTAGTGGTAGAAACAGGTTGTAGAAGATGGTATTTCCAATTTAAGATTTACAGAGGAGCGAAGTACTCTATCGTGGGAATCACAACGATAATGAAAATTGCTTTTAAGGTATGAGGGGGTGCTAGGATCGTTAAGAATAGAGTACAGCATTAGAAGAATCCTAGAATTACGCCTCTGACGAATGTTGAGCCATTTTAACTGCTGTCGGGACTGGGAGACGTGGTCAAATTTACGTAAACCAAAAACATAGCGGATGCAATTGTTAAGTAGGCGTTCTAGTTTATTAAGAAGTTCCTATATATAGGTTATATCAAAGAAGAAATTTCATATAATCATGGGCGACTTCAATACCGATCTGTTAAGTGATGCACCACGTAGCATTAAATTAAAAAATATAATAACGACTCTGAATCTTTCTATTCTATCTTCTTCGCCTACTCATCATAATATTGACGTTCCAGATACCCTACTTGATTTAATAATCACCTCTTCCCCATCCCATGTACTTCAACATGGTCAATTACCAGCTCCCGGATTTTCGAGGCACGACCTCGTTTTTGTACGAGCAGCCAAACGTAGATATTTTTATGATCAAGTTTCGAACGCCTCTTCTGCAGACATATGGAAGTTTCTCAACACTTTAGGGTATGGTAAAAAACAATCCAAGCCTGTTTCAACTTCTTTTCCTCTTGATGACTTAAATCACCACTTTTGCCCGTCTTCCTCTTTATGTCCTTCTATTAAAGCTTTGACCATATCAGAAATTTCTTCCATGGTAAAACCTGGTATAGAAATGTTTTTCTTTTCTTCAGTGTCAGTGCCTGAGATCAAAAAATTGTGTCCAACCTTAAATCTAATGCAGTCGGCTATGATGATATCAGTAGGTTAATGATCATTCCTTCACTAAATCAACTTGCACCCACGACCAAAACATCTTCACAAAGGTACATAATTGTTAGGATTATGGATTACAGATCGGATGAATGCATTTTGTCTATACCAATATTATAAAGAGTAAAGATTTGATTGTTTGTTTGCATTGAATAGGCTCCGAAACTAATGAACCGGTTTGAAAATTTTTGTCACGGAGAGCTATCATACTATCCCCGGGTGACATAGGCTATATTATATTTTCAAAAAAATAGGGATCCTTAATAAAACTACAATAACGTAACCCAAGGTGTAAAAAAATAAGAAAACCGAAGCAAAGCGAGGGAGGTTACTCGTTTGTAATAAATGTATAAAAGCTTTATCCCATATTATATAACGTACTTTTTAGTGTTATTCACTGTTGTTTCTTACTGTTATAGGCTGTTTTATTCGTTACCCGCGACACAGGTAAAAACTTACTGCGGGGATATGATTGTGTAAACGTTTAACAAAAATAAATTTTATTTAAAGGCCTGTATCATACGCAGAGTTATGCCTTATGGTAGATACCTATTTGTTTTAATTGCTGAATATTTAACATAGCCTATTGTTACTCAAAAACCCCCTTTTATGTGTAAATGTACATATGTAAAACAATTTTCAGAAAAAATAATTTTAAAGTTTTAGATATACATTTGACAAAATATGGTACGCATATTGTGGAGGTCACCAATATCACTCAGTCGAAGGTTGCATAAACAGAGGACATTGACATTAATTTAGGCAACTACAGTACTGTATAAGTATATAAACACCTAAATAAATAACAAGTGCCTTCCAGAGCTAGGTTCACATCAAAAGCGATAACATAATTATAATATATTTACGAGGAGACTGTTAATTTGTTAATTCATTTCGGTAAATGAATTACTCTGTAGCCTAGTTGGTAGCAGCCCTGCCTGCGAAGCGAGGGTTCCTGGGTTCGATTCCCGGCCGGGGCAGATATTTATGTGACAGATAAATATTTGTACTCGGGTCATGGGTCACAATCAGTGATGTGTTATATGTGTAGTCCATGCCACCCGCGACACAGGTTAAAACCTACTGAGGGGGTATGAATGTGTAAGCGTTTATTTATTTTATTAATTTTGTTTTCTAATTCTTCTTTCTTTTATTAGTGATCGAAGTTCTAACTATAAAAATACATATTATGAATTTTCACATTTCTGAGTTTGAAAATGACGAAGTTTTGTACAAACTTACATCCCTGGGTGAAACCTGTGACAAAAAAACTAATATAATTAATTTTTGTTTCTAACTATAAGTTTGCATATTAATTTTCACATTTCAGAGTTCAAAAATGACAAAGTATTGTACGAACTTATAACCCCTTTTACCCCTTTTACAACTTAGGGGACGAATTTCGTAAAAACCGTGATATAGTTATTTTTTGTTTTTAAATACAAGCTTATATACAAATTTTCACCCTTTTTACTTCAAAACTGACGAAGTTGCCATACTAAATTGCACCCCTTTGGGGGATGATTTTCCAAAAAACGCATTACTGTTAATATTGTTTCTAATCTTGAGCTAATATATAAATTTTCATGTTTTTAACTTCGAAAATGACGAAGTTGCGTAATAATTTTCATCCCCTAAATTAACCTTTAAAAAAATGATTTTCCAAAAAATGTGTAAAAAGTAATTTTTGTTCATAACTGTAAACTTAAATAAAAATTTTCATGTTTATAACTCTGAAACTGACGATGTCGGTTTGTATGAAACTAATTTCCAAGTCCTATTTTTACCCATTAGGGGCTGAATTTCCAAAAATCCCTGTGACAAAAATAATGTGGCTTTCTATTGGTAAAAGAATTTTCAAAATCGGTTCAGTAGATTCAGAGATTACGCCCTAAAACGTCAGAAACTTACAAACTTTATAATATTAGTATAGATTTTGTTATTTTTATTAAATACTATATATCTGATTAAATAAAACTTAAAATAATGTAAGAAACAGAGATGAATGAAGTCAAGTAGAAATGTCTAAAATGGAACGACGTAAAAAAGGGAATTGAGATGCGTTCAAAACAATTATAATACTTTTACCCTTGACTTAGAATAAGCTTAAAGAAATATTAAAAAATATTTTTTTCCTCTCTTTTAACATTGTGATAAGTGTAGGTAATTAATATACAATTTAATTAGCTGAATTTTAAGATTTATTTCATTTCAATACATTATCAAGCGAAAAATTACCAATTTCTCTTTGTGTTCTGGGTTTGGATGTGTGTGTTGTCCATGGCACCCACGACACAAGATATCCTTGTGTGAGGCTATGAGTGTAGCGAATGTAGCGCGTGTAGCGTTTTTTTTATTATTTGTTGCTTAATATGCACAGATATACATACAGGGATAAGTAATCGGATAAGCAGATATTATTTTCCCTTTTAAACACTGGTATGCCGACGCGGGATTGGTATTAGTACCTATTCTAGGTAGGGATCGAACGATACTTTCGATACTGAGTAGGTATCGATACTTTCGTTAGCGATACTCGATACTGAGTACTTGATAC
This sequence comes from Thymelicus acteon, assembly GCA_951805285.1. Taxonomy (NCBI): domain Eukaryota; kingdom Metazoa; phylum Arthropoda; class Insecta; order Lepidoptera; family Hesperiidae; genus Thymelicus; species Thymelicus acteon. The sequence goes on from OX638228.1 coordinate 11,333,249, forward strand.
TCTTATCTGGTATTTACTCGCAAGTACTCATATAACAGCAGTGATAGCCTAGCGGTTAGATAGAACGTTGGTCTCTCGAACGAAGGGGCCCGAGTTCAAATCCTGGCACGCACCTCTGATTTTCAAATATTATGTGCGTATTAGAAGTTAATTATCACTTGCTTCAGTGAAGGAAAACATCGTAAGGAAACCTGCACACCGGAGAGTTCTCCATAAAGTTCTCAAAGGTGTGTGAAGTCTACCAATCCGCACTTGACCAGCATGGTAGACTTGGGCCTGTGCCCCTCACATTGTGAGAGGAGACTCCGAGCGCAGCAGTGGGACAATTATGGGTTGTTGCTTGCTTGCTACTCATATGAAACGTACTTTTCAGTGTTGTCAATGCAAATTTTTAGACGTCCGTGTACATTAGATAAAAAACCGTGTTTAAATATGGAATATATCGCGCTCGGACTAAAAAAAAGGCCATCGGGCCTCAACAAAATGACAAGAAATTTACTGCATATCAGAGGCCGAATCTTCGAACCCTAATTCTAGGCCGCTCCACTAGAGCCAATCGCTTTTTTCGCGGCTCATCTCTTTAAAAAGTATAGCTAGGCCACTTTGCAGCCGCTGCATTAACAGTTAACATTCACATGAATGGAGATAAATTGTCTTATAATAGTGTGTCATGCAATACTTTTACATTCTACGTTCAACCACAACCAGTTTGTAAAGAAGCTTTCTATTTTATTTTTTTATATTATCGTGTTAAATGTTGGGGTTTAATTTTAAAGCTTGTGGTGTACGTAATCCTTTATGATTTTATGACTACAATATAGATAAGAACCTCGTTGTAGATTCGTTCCAGTGTCTCAACCGAAGATTAATGAGTGCAAAAGATGGAGCGAAGAAATATTTATAATTAAGCAACAATCCATAATTGTCCCACTGCTGGGCTCGGAGTCTCCTCTCACAATGTGAGGGGTAAAGGCCATAGTCTACCATGTTGGCCAAGTGCGGATTGGTAGACTTCACACACCTTTGGAGAACTTCATGGATAACTTTCCGGTGTGCAGGTTTCCTCACGATGTTTTCCTTCACCGAAGCAAGTGATAATTAACTTCTAATACGCACATAATATTTGAAAATCAGAGGTGCGTGTCAGGATTTGAATACGGGCCCCTGCGTTCGGGAGACCAACGTTCTAACCGCTAGGCTATCACTGCTTATTATTTATAATATTTGAGCCAATTTATGAAAACCAACCCCTTAATAAAGAACTTAGTTATACAGGGTGTCCCAGGGCCAAGTGACCGCCCGGCGTCTATTGATTATTTGGACCAAACTATTAACAAAAAACCAATGAAGTACAGGTCTAATCGCTTTAGTTTTTTTTATTAGCTTTTTAATTTTTTTGGAAAGAAACCTGACTTGCTGCACTATTTTCGATATATATTTTTTGTTTTTTCATTTATTTTCATTCTGTTTTTTTTATTTACCAGTTGATGTCATAGTTTATCTATTCGAGGTATAAAATCTACCCAAAATTAAATAGATTATATTTTTTAAAGACATTAACTGAATTTTTTTTTGAAAAAAAATTCCCTTTTTTATTTGATTTCGCTAAAAAGTTGGGAAAATGCTCTATGAATATTATTAGTTTGTTAATTATTATTAAATTACATGATATTACCTACAAAATCTCATGAACATGTTTGTAGTTATCTAAATCATTTACCGAACTACAAACTCTTGAAATATGCACCCTATTTTCGATAATAAGAAGAGTAGACTTTTAAAACCAGGCTAGTGGAACATTTAAGTGTCTTACTATTAAAATTACCTTTTGCCCTTTGATAGAATAATTTTAAATGTAAGGAAACAATAAAAACAAATGCAAATTTAAATCATTTATTTAAAAAATATACAGTAATTAATTCATAATATTTTCGAAATGACCGCCATTGGCATTAATACAGGCTAAGGCTCTAAATGACATTCTTTCATTCGTTCTTTGCACTTCCGAAAGGTTTGCTCCTATTTCTGTAGCAACAGCATCAGTCCTCTGTTTCAAGCTTTTAATTTTTTCTTTCCAAAAAAATTAAAAAGCTAATAAAAAAAACTAAAGCGATTAGACCTGTACTTTATTGGTTTTTTGTTAATAGTTTGGTCCAAATAATCAATAGACGCCGGGCGGTCACTTGGCCCTGGGACACCCTGTATACCTTCTTCATAAACCACTCGGTCTATTGATGAAGACTGTATAAAAATCCGTTCAGTAGTTTCTATGATCTTGTGTTATAGAGACGAGAATTAAAGCGGGGCGGGGGACTTACTTTTTTAATAGTGACATTGTCCTAAATTATATGCGACCCTTTCACTGTTGTTTTAGCGGCTATAGTGTAGCCGGTTTCAACTGTATTTATTCACTTTCCGTTTCTGTACACGCTCTGTTTAAGTTTAAGAGTCGAAGTAAAAGTCTTCCTCACACTCTATCTGTGGACTTCATCAATCATGTAGTATTTGTTGTTTCGTTGTATTTTGTTCAATATGTATAATGTACATTGAATTTTGTTTTTATCGCGCGACAGTCTGAATTTCTGACCATTTTGAAGAAGATTTTTCGTCCATAATGACTTCTTGTGTACAGTTTACTGTTAACGGAACGCAATATTCGGGTATGTATTGTAATATCTTGTAAGATCTTTATAAGATTTCTACATCACTTTGGCAGAAAAATTGGGCACTATTCATACTTCCATATCCATACAAATATTATAAATACGAAAGTGTGTTTGTTTGTTTCTTCGTCCCTCTTTCACGTCGCAACGAAGCTATGATATGGTATGATTTTTGTGTGTGGAGATAGATAGATAGGAGGGTGGAGAGTGTCGTAGGCAGAGTTGCCAACTCTACAGTTTTATATGTAGATTTACAGTTTTTTAAGTACAATTTAGCAGTTTTCTACAGCTTTTTGAAAGCAGTTCTACATTTTTAATCTAGATTAGGGTTGGTAACACTGGTCGTAGGCTACGCTTATCGCGGTAAAACATCTCATTCCCATGGGAAAATCGATGTTTTGTTACTTGCTACATATTTAATTCCGGATGTTGTAATAGATGGCGTTAGTAAAATTCATTTGCTAGTTCTCAATCATAGGCATTTAAAAAATTGAATTGAATGTTGAAGTCGCGCTGGATAATTGTTGTTTTATAAGAGCGTCATAGGTTTTACAGTTGGTTCCTCTTACGCCCCAACTCGGGAGTCACTAATGGTTACTTTAATCGCTCCTTAGTAATGAATCACCATACAAATTCTGTACTAGGAGCGATTTAAGTAACCATTAGTGACTCTTGAGCTGGGACGTTAGTATCTTTTAAATTTTGGAACTGTTACTTATTTATTCTTGCACCAGGTTACTTTCCTTTGAATACGTGGGTGAAGCCGCGGGTAATAGCTAGTCTTTCTATATAAAGGAGTTCAGGTTAACACTTTTTTAGAGTTTTATATTAATTTGTCGTTTAGAATATTATAATATGGATATTGACTAACTTGAGGCAAGTGTGAAAAAACAGTTATTCTATTGAACTTAGACATAATTATATCTAACACTCGGTATGCTAATGAAATCGCGGAGACACTTCCTTTAATCTAAACCTACAAAGCGTGTTTTGGTACGACAATAAGTGCCATTAAGAATTTCTCTCATTTTTGCTTTGGTGATGATTTTATTATAGCATACGAAAGTCCATGTAGGGTATTGAATAGTGACCTTTTACCTTCAAATCAAATCAAATATTTTTATTCAAAATTGGTTTGATTAGTAAACACTTTTTGAAAGTCATGCAAGCTACGCCAATGCTTCAACAAGACCCTACTGTGAGAGGGTCCGGGAGAAGAAGCAGCACGAAACTACCGGGTCATCAAAACTGAGCTTAACGTAAAAGGATTCTGTTGGGACGAATATACATTTATAATAACTGCTTATTATTTATTTTGTATACCATTGGATCTGTACAAGTGTTCACATTTCTGTATTTTATGTACAACGACTATTCAGGTGCCGTGGGCATACAAAAGCAAAATAAAAAAGTCTAATCTAAATATATAATAATAAATATCCTTATATCTTGTGTTTTTCCTTTGATAACCATCAATTTCACCTGAACTTCACCAAAATGTCTTGGGTGTCTCGCAGTGGTATGCCTAGGCCGTCAGAACAAGGCAAGCCCAGCTGTGTCGTACAACCCAGGACCTCGGGATCTTTGGCCCGACAACACAGAACACTCCATTCCATACATATAATATTTACCAACAAATAATACTGCAGATGATGATCGATTTTACTATATTTTGCCCTGTTCATAGATCACATACTTCCTTATTCACAAAAAGATATCGTCTGTCTTATGTTTGTAGTTGTTTTTTTGAGCTGATCAATTGCTACTGGGCGCTTTGTATTTTGTGTTTCTAACTAGTTTAAATTAAAACTATTTATTACAGTGGGTCATGAAGTGAGTTCTGATACCAGCTTGCTCGTGTACTTGAGGAACTGCTTAGAGCTTCGAGGTACCAAGTACATGTGTTTAGAGGGAGGCTGTGGTGCGTGTATCGTAGCTGTGTCAAAGTATCGTGGAGCACCAATCCAAGCTGTCAATGCTGTAAGTATTAAGTGATTAGAAAAGATAGAAAGAAAAAAAGCGGCCAAGCGCGAGTTGGACTCGCCCATGAAGGGTTCCGTAGCAGCAAGTAACATAATATAAAAGTTCTTGTAGTTCGTTGTAACTTTGATCAATGTTTTTTGCGGTTTACGATTTATGACGTATTAAAAAAAAACTACTTACTAGATCTCATTCAAACCAATTTTCGTTGGAAGTTTGCATGGTAATATACATCATGTATTTTTTTTAGTTTTATCATTCTCTTATTTTAGAAGTTACGGGGGGGGGGGACACACATTTTACCACTTTGGAAGTGTCTCTTGCGCAAACTATTCAGTTTAGAAAAAAATGATATTAGAAACTTCAATATCATTTTTGAAGACCTATCCATAGATACCCCACACGTATGGGTTTGATGAAAAAAACATTTTTGAGTTTCAGTTCTAAGTATGGGGAACCCCCAAAATTTATTGTTTTTTTTTCTATTTTTGTGTGAAAATCTTAATGCGGTTCACAGAATACATCTACTTACCAAGTTTCAATGGTATAGCTCTTATAGTTTCGGAAAAAAGTGGCTGTGACATACGGACGGACAGACAGACAGACAGACAGACAGACAGACAGACGGACAGACATGACGAATCCATAAGGGTTCCGTTTTTTGCCATTCAGCTACGGAACCCTAAAAAGAAACACATTTGTTTCGACACCATGTAATGCAACAAATTTATGCAACCGGAGGTAATTCGAATAGTGTGATATGTAAATTATTGTTGCTTTATTACGAGGCGGTATGCAAATGTTTGTGAAAAAGTCACACTCAGTTTAGGCCCGACGTTTTTCAGTGCACCTATGAAGATGGGTTGAGTTTTAAGGGAATATGATATTTTTGTTCGTATAAATTTTAACATATTACCCAAATACATTGTCCGATTCTTCTATTTTTAGCGTTTTTGGTAGTTTGTTGTGTATTTGTAGACACCTCTAGTATGGAGTATTTCGAAACATGGCTGGCAGGATTACTAAATAATTATTTCATAGCAGTGATAGCCTAGTTAGAGCAGGGATATCCTAGCGGTTAGAACGTTGGTCTCTCGAACGGAGGGGCCCGAGTTCAAATCCTGGCACGCACCTCTGATTTTCAGATAAGTGCGTATTAGAAGTTAATTATCACTTGCTTCGGTGAAGGAAAACATCGTGAGGAAACCTGCACACCGGAGAGTTCTCCACAAAGTTCTCAAAGGTGTGTGAAGTCTACCAATCCGCACTTGGCCAGCGTGGTAGACTATGGCCTGTACCCCTCACATTGTGAGAGGAGACCCCGAGCCCAGCAGTGGCACAATTATGGGTTGTTGCTTTGCTTTTTTGCTTTTTATTTCATATATTGCTATTACTAATTAAAACAGGTGCGTATTCTGCCTTGCAACGCTAGTACGACTATAGATTTACGAAAGGGTAAGAATGCTTAGCTTAGCTGTGTTTAGTGGGATTGAAAGTAGTTGTCGCCAAGATACACCTACCTAATACAATTTTGTTTATTTCACTATGCTTGTTGTAGTGTTTGGTATCAATAACATCATGTCAAGGATGGGAGATAACTACGATAGAAAAAATAGGGAACCGCCTGATAGGCTACCATCCACTGCAGAAGACGTTGGCAGAGAGCAATGGATCGCAGTGCGGCTACTGCAGTCCAGGATTTGTTACGGCTATGTACAGGTAAATGTTATAGTACTGTAAGTGGCACAAGGTACTGTATTCAATATTAAGTTGAACATCAGTTTTTATTCATGGATTGAAAAGTTTGGTTATTTAACCAAATTTAAATACAATAAAATTGTCGTGTTCAGAAGGTATATAGTCGTAGATGTTGTGTTATTCTTCATATTTTATTGACCAAACTAAGGTGTAATGACCATTAAATTTTTGCAGCTTATTAAAAAATAAAAGCCTTACAATGCTTGATATTGAAAAATCTCTTGGAAGTAATGTTTGTCGATGTACTGGCTATAGACCCATTTTGGATGCATTTAAGAAATTTGCTGTCGATGCTCCCAAGTCAGAACTACCTGACATAGAGGATTTGAAGGTTTGTAAGAAGACTGGTGAAGTGTGTAGTAATGAATTATGCGATGACTCGGAATGGTGCTTTGTATCTGAGGATGAGGTTTCATCTACTATCATTCATATTCGCTTGAGTGATGGACGACATTGGTACATAGTTCAAGGAACATCGGACGTTTTTACCATTTTACAAGAGAATGGTAGCAAATCCTACATGCTAGTTGCGGGCAATACAGCAAAAGGTGGTTTTTTTCAACCAGACATTTTTATTTTACCGCTTGTCAGTTTTTGAGAATTTATTTAACTTTTAAATATTTTAACATTTTTTGAGAAACTGATTGAAAATTTCCTGGTAGATGTCATCGGCATTTGAAGGATTGGTTGCCGTAAAATAGCAGATTCTCCAGTATACACAGTATACTCATTTATTCCCCAAGATTTCTTGATAGATGGCAATATGGCCGCCGAACATTTTATCTAAATGAAGACTAATTTAATATTTTGATATTTTTCAGGAGTGGTTCCTAGGGACGAAAATCCTGAATTGCTGATAGATATTTCCAACATCAGTCAACTTAAAGGTTACTTATTTGATCAGAACTTGGTACTTGGAGCTGTTAATACGATAACAGAAACAATAGATATATTTAATACTGTCGGGAATCAGGAATATTTCGGATATCTTAAAATCCTCAACGAACATCTGAAGTCTGTTGGTCATATCCCAGTTCGAAATGTAAGTGACAATTTTTTTATTTCTTCTTTATAGCAACAACTAGCTGACCTAGTAGATATTGTTCAGCAACATGTTGAAAACGCTAACCGACTTACTAATGGCTTCAACCCATTAATGGCCCACTACTGGGCACGGGTCTCTCCTGTTGATGAAGCCTAGAGCATACTCCACCATGCTGCTCCAGTGTGGATCGATCGTTAGTGGCCAACCCGAGTGTCGGAATTTTTTAAACCGTCCCAGGGCTTCCGACATGGCTTAGCGACTGTTATTCTATAATAACAACTGGGACCGACGGCTTTACGTGCCCTCCGAAGCACGGAAACGTTCAAGAAATTTTTGCCACTTCCGGTTACCCATCCAACTACCGATCGCGCCCGCTGTTGTTTAACTTTGTCAATCACATAGGATCGACGCAAACCGCCGGGCTATGAGCGCTACCGACTTACTAATAAAATGTTATAATTACTTATTATCGAGTGACTTATCACAATATATTCAAAAGATAGTATAATAGTTAGATTAGAAGAAATAGCAGTCACGACTGGTCCTGTATTAAATTTAGACGTATTTATTTAATAATACAATGAATGTGTTGCAGAAGGCCGTGATTTACATACAATAAATGGAGTAAAGGAGATAGATAATGATATTTTTATATTTCTAGTTGGGAACAATTGCTGGCAACTTGATGATAAAATATTACAACAACGAATTCAAATCTGACATATTCCTTCTACTAAATACTATCGGAGCTGAAGTAACAATAAGTAAGTGCTTTATGTATATTATGTCCTTTGACAGAACCATGGTATATTTAATAATAATTCCCCAAAAACTGAAATTCTACTTGTCAAATAAGGCTTACGAAGAGCTCTTCATGGCCAATAATGTACTTGCAACTTCTCTGATGATGCTTCAACCGTTAGGCGAGGGAGATCAATGACTCTCACTAACATTTCTATTTCATCAGTATTCTGTTTATTGATCTAAAATCTGCACAATAATGCCCTATATGGACCACTCTGTGAAACCTTTTTTTAACTCAGTTTCTTATGTTTCAGTGACAAGACCTAAAAGTACCAAATTAGTAAGCATGGAAGAGTTTTTGAAAGAAGATATGAAAGGGAAGATAATCTCAAATATTAAACTTCCCCCTCTAAGTGATGAATATAAAGTAGTGACGTATAAGGTAGGAAACACATTTATTTTAACCAGTCTTATTCCAACTAGAAATAGAAATATACATCTATTCATGAAAGTAGACTTAATTAAGTACCAGGTTCTCTAAGAAAAGGCATGTGTGTAACTTAAAATAGATATAATAAAACATTTTTCCACGTGAAATTCACGCCAAGCCACCTCTGACTAGGATAAGGTTATTTGCTTTGTCAAAGTGATTATGTGATAAAATAGATAGATAAAAATTCAACAGTTCTAACAGTTTCGACTTACTCTTATGGGGTTATAAAATTAGAAAAAAATGTTTATTAAGTTTTAATTCAATCTTTTTTTGTTGCACGTTTCTATTGCTCATAGAACTATGTAATTGTGTAGTAACATTTTGTCCAAATTTTTTGCTTAAAATATTATTCATCCCGCATTTTTTCGAGTTGGAAATTAATACTGATACCTTAATATGTGGCGGATAATTAGGTTTAATTGTAACCAAAACAATACGATATTTATTTGATCTAATATTTTATAACTTTATTGATCAAAGATAGCCCACGCGGTTAAATCGCTGCTCGGCGCACAGGATGTCTGTGTAGAAATCTTAAATGCATCCCTAATTTTTTATATTATATTCCTACTTTGTCTGCGTTGACTTCTAAATTTGATCCAGAAATAAAAACTGTGATTAATCAAAATTATAAAAGCAGTCATAAAATGTATTATATAATAACCGACCGCTTTAACGGAATGGAAAGTATCCATGTAATCCAGGTTTTGTATGATGAGTCAAAACATCCAAAAAACATTTTATAACATAACCTTCCTTGAAAGGAAGAAAAATTCATTAGGGAACCTGCATACCTAAGAGCAATCTATAAAGTTTGGAAGTCTGGTCACAATCAGCCAAGGTGAACTACCTCACGTAGTAAGAGTAGACTCTAGGATAGTAGTAATTGGACAGTCCTGAATTATTATGACGTTGATTATAAACAATTTACGAATAATATTTTATACTTTATTTTGTAATATTTTGTAAATCTTCCAAAATAATATGTAAGAATAAAATATTTTGTTTAGGTAATGCCTCGAGCTCAAAGTGCACAAGCTTTGGTGAATGCTGGATTTTTGTATAAAATAAATGGAGATAACAAGGTAAAAGAATGTCGAATAACCTACGGTGGTCTTTGTACTACCTTTAACCGAGCATTAAAAACTGAGAAGTATTTAATAGACAGGGAACTGTTTACAAATGAAACATTGCAAGGAGCCATTGAAGTGTTGGAAAATGAGTTAGTTGTGACAGAAAATCCACCAAACCCTTCTGCCGAATATAGACGTAAACTCGCTATTGGACTCTTTTATAAGGTTAGTATAGTATTTTGTACTTTACATAATTATTACATGATTTGCTCTATAAATTAAATTATACTACGGCTGTAAAAATGTTGATATTCGTATAATTCATGTTTTTGGTTATGTTTTGCTTGGGATTTAGAATTTATTGTGAAATTATACCCAGACAGTAATGCTTATTTATTGAAAAAATATGGCGGTAATTTTTAAAAATAAGATTGCTTGTTTATTAAACACCGTTACTCTTTGTGATATATACAACGACAATGTGATATATACAAACAACAAATACACGAGATTTGTAAACATGTATTTGCGATTTAAGAAAGACTAATGCCAGAATCAGTTTGCAGTTCCATGCGTATGAAGGTACATGCATTACTTCTTTAGGGATGTAAACGTTTTAAATTTTACTTGATGATTAAATTTTTCTTTCCATACACTTCCTTTATTAATATAATTTTCAAGTTTACATATTTTTTATTTATTTTTTTATTTCGCTTACACACTAATTTTCAGAGTCTACTATCGTTATGTCCACCAAATATTTTGGAACCTCGATATGCATCGGGATTAAGCAATCTGAAACAGAATCGAGGAGTGTCGAAAGGACGTCAGGAGTATGATACTGATTCTTCCTTATATCCACTTAATGAACCCATACAAAAAGTGGATGCTCTAGTAAGTTTAAAATAAATCTAAATATGAATATTTAGATATTTTAATAACCCTAAAAATATTGAAAACGTCTGAAGCAGTTCTTTTGTCAAAAATCTTTAAAAATATTCGCGATATTCGCGATTTAACTTTATTGAAATTTCAGCAAATATGCATGCGTTGACTTTAAGTATACATTTAAAAAACTACGCTTACACCCTTATACCCCCGCGGTAGGTTATTTACCTGTGTTGCGGGTGGCATGGAGTACACATATAACACACCCATGACTCGAGTACAAATATTTATCTGTCACATAAATATCTGCCCCGACCGGGAATCGAACCCGGAACCCCTCGCTTCGCAGGCAGGGTCGCTACTAACTAGTCATCATTGTACTATCTTAATATATATTATAAATTACGTGTCAAGTTGTTTGTCCGCTATGGACTAGGGGCTTGTTTCACAATCTTCAAGTAAGTCCGAAGTAAGCTATTCGTTGGTTAAGTTGACATTTCGTGTATGTAAAATGACACTTTAACGTCACTTTAACCGGCGAATAGCTTATTCAGGACTCTACTTGAAGATGGTGAAACAAGCCCTAGGAGTCTTAACTACTTAACCGATTTTATCAAATTTGCACACCGTGTACAGTTTGACCCAACTTGAAAGATAGGATAGCTTACATTTCCCGTAAGGCACACGGAAGGTTTTAATAATAAAAAAAAAAACTTTTGACAGAACGAAGTCTGTCCGGGCAGGTAGTATTAAACATATATAAGCCATGTAACAAAAAAGTACTTTAAGTTTAATTTCCGAACTTCACTTAAGTAATAAAAATATGAATACAAAGTACATAATCACTACGACGATACGAAATGAAAGTTGCGAACGAGAATGCATTAATGCAGTTTTTTAGAAGTACTCGTATTTCTCAGTCCATGGCATCTGTAATCGATATCATGTAGAATGTATAATCTATTTACCTTAATGTAAATAGGTGATACAAAAATATTATTAAGATAAATAATTATTATGTAATAGTTGTAATATGATTTTCACAGATACAATGCGCTGGTGAAGCAACTTATGCAGAAGACATTCCTTCCCTTCCAAATGAAGTATACGGTGCATTTGTTCTGTCTACAGTTCCTCGGGGAACTATACAAAACATTGACGCTAGCTTGGCTTTGGTTAGTACTATTTATTTTTAATAACACAAACCTTACAAAAACAAAAAAAAATATGGAACTCTCAATTCACCTTTTTAAATTACAGAAAAAACCTGGTGTTATAATATTTTATTCAGCAAAAGATATACCGGGCATAAATTCATTTACTCCAGGTGGAAGCATATTCTATATAACAAACGAAGAACTATTATGTAGCGGAGACGTAAAATATTACAATCAACCTTTGGGTATTATCGTAGCTGAATCTCAACATATAGCAAATATGGCAGCTAAACTTGTAAAAGTTACATATATAAATATAGCATCTCCAGTAATTGACGTCAAAATTGCCAAAAATGATGCAAGTAGAACGAAATTATACGCTACGGTTAATGCCACCAGCCCCGGTACAGATATAGCCAAAAAGATTAACGGGAACAATACAATCTATGGACAATATCATTTTTGTATGGAGACTTTGATTTGCGTTAGTCGACCAACTGAAGAAGGATTGGCCACATATCCTGCATCACAGTGGATGGACGGCATACAAGTTATGACTTCTCGGCTCTTAAACATAAATGAAAGCAGGTTTATAATTGTTTCATTCGTGTTTTAACTTATCGATGAATCAAAATTAACAACAAATTGTAGATATTAAGTAGCTTTTAACTGATAGCTGATTTTAGCATATATTAAGTAGATTTTACCAAATGAAGCCGTTGGTATATTATGTATATTTATAATTTTAATTACAGGGTTGACGTAAAAATTCGACGAATCGGTGGAACATTCGGTATCAAAATCTCACGATCTAACCAAGTTGCTTTAGCCTGTAACTTGGTTGCTTTTAAATTAAACAGGCCTTGCAGATTTATACAATCATTAACAACAAATATGAGGGCTGTAGGAAAAAGACTACCTTGCAGTACAGACTATGAGGTATGACATTATATGCTAGTTTGATCTCTATAATTTGTTTATATTCATATATATGAGAATGATAATATTCTCGTTATATATTCGAGAATATTACTTCTCATTAAGGCTTATACGAAAATAATTCAAAAATTTCAGATTGCTATTAACAATCAAGGCGTGATTCAGTACGTTAATGAAGATTTGTACGACGATAACGGATACATAGTAAATGAGCCCTTAATTAGTTTAGCAAGTGAAACCTTTAACAATTGCTATGATAAGACTAAGTGGAATTATAAATCTTACAATGTCATTACAGACAATCCCTCAAATACATGGTGCAGAGCTCCAGGTATTGTATTATTATATTATTAATAATAATAAAAAAATATTGTGTCAGTTAGAGTAATTAATCTGTCTCTAATGCTTCACAGACTAATTAGTCTGTGAAGCATTTTGGGATTTTTCCCCGTGTTCCTACCAGTGTTACTACCAGTAGTAATATCGGTAAATTTTTCCCTTTGTTACTACTGCAGTTGTAAGTTGTAAGAAGGGAATACTAAATTGCTCGTCTTGCTACCATTCGACTGTATTTGTAATACGGGTAACTTAATTGCTTTTCTTACTACTGTAGTTGTAAGTTGTAAGACGGAAAATATTAAATTGCTCGTCTTCCTACCTACTTCTAATCTCAAAAGTACTCCAACAGATTATATTTTTTTATAAAACATAGACAGACAATCTGCCTATCTGATGGTCACCATCGCCTACTTACGTAGTGTGATTCTACTGCTACCATAGGTGGATTTTTAGTTTCAAATTTTACATTATGCTTTTGTAATTTTAAAGGTAATTTTGAAGCAATAGCGATGGCTGAAACAATTGTGGAAAGAATTGCATATACATTGTCACTCGATCCATTTGATGTACGTTTTGCTAACGTTGATCCTAATATAAGAAATGATCTTGAAGAAATGATTAACACTATAAAACAAAAATCTATGTACAATGAAAGAAAAGCTGAAGTAGAACAATTTAATAAAACAAATAGATGGAAAAAACAGGGACTAGGGGTTGCAATAATGAATTGGATACCTTTTGGTTCAACATATTTGTCTGTAAATATGTCAGTTTATTACGGCGACGGCACTGTTTCTATAGCTCACGGTGGAGTAGAGTTAGGTCAAGCTATAAATACTAAAGCTACGCAGATATGTGCACATTTTTTGAAGATACCTGTTGAAAAAATTCAAATTAAAGCAATAGATACAACAATCAACCCAAATTGCTTTATAACTGGTGGTAGTATTGCTTCTCAAAATGTTGGGTTAGGCGTTCAAAGGTGCTGTGAAAAACTTTTGAAAAGGCTTGACCCCATAAGAAACCAGATGAGCAATCCAACTTGGGAGGAACTTGTTCTTCAAGCTTTTAATTCAGGTGTAGACCTACAGACTCATGGGCACACAAATCAAAGTGATGCCCTCAGTTACGATATCATCGGGATTACGTTAGCTCAAGTGACAGTAGATATATTGACAGGAGAGTGGGAATTCAATCGTGTTGATATATTGGAGGATGTTGGGCAAAGTGTTAATCCTAGAATGGACGTAGGGCAAGTAAGTCCAACCAAATAAGAATACTTATAATTTTCTCTTTGAACTTAATCTAATGACTGTTTGTTGCAATTATGCTTTTTATAGGTAGAAGGAGCATTTATAATGGGAGCTGGCTATTGGACGATGGAAAACTTAGTGTACAATAAAAACACAGGAGAAAACCTTACGGATCGCACTTGGAATTACTGGGTGCCACAAGCCAGAGATATTCCTCAAGAATTAAATGTATACTTTAGGAAAAAATCTCTTGGACCTAATCTGTTTTTAGGAGCCAAAGGTAAAAAAATATGACTTATATTTTACTTAATTTCTAAGTCTAGGTAAAAAAAACCGGCAAAGTACAAATAGGACACGTGCATGGAGGGTTGTGTAAACGTATTTACATCATTTTCGCGTATCCGGTACGCCTTGTTGAACAATGGAAGCAGCTATAGCACTAGGTCCTAACTATTGGAGGTCGCTGGGCATTATTGTACTACCCATTTTAAACCCTACGGTACTCATTGGCTAATTTACCGCCGTCCTTTTGCAAATCAATCGTGAAATGTTTTACATGTTTCAGTTGCAATGTTAGAGGGCCACTTTTTACTAACTAACCTGCTTATTATTTGGTACTTCTTGGGCAGCAGCGCGTCTGTGATTCTTTTTGGTATCATTGACGTCCATGAACGTGACAATTTACCGTCCGATTGTATTTCTTAAAAGTATTCTGCACTAGTTAGGCCTGCTAGTAGGCACCGTGGTTATGATAGTCCTTTAGTTCATATTTGTTTGATTCATGTTTGTTTGGTTCATGTTTGTTCATTGTTCATATTGTTCCTGTTAGGTCATTTGTTGGCCAGTCACATAAAACGTTATTTTAATCTATGTGTTTACTTAGCTTATCTTATCTTTTTCAGCAACTGGAGAACCTGCAACGTGTATGGGAATAGCGGTACCATTTGCTTTAAGGAATGCTTTTACTTTTGCTCGTGAAGAATCTGGCATAGCTAGTACTCAATGGCACCAGATAGGTAAAAATTATTTTACCATGAACAAAAATTCAGTATTCGTTTTACAAAACTAAAGAAAATAACATTTGAAAACATTTTCAGATGGACCATACACGGTGGAGAAAATATGTTTAGCTACTGCTACAAATGTGAAAGATTTCAAGTTTTACTAAGAAGTCGATTACTTAAAATTTATGTATTTCTTTTCTTTCTCAAGTCTATATCTATCAAATCTTTGTAAAGTTGTAAAGAAATAAATTATTTTATTTTACTGAATTCTTTACGCTTCAATTTATTTTTAAATAAATTTTATTTTATGTTTTACTTTTGTGCCTTTAAATAAAATATTGTTTTTAAAATGTTATTTGGTATTAATTTCTTCAATCTTTCAATCCTCAGTCTTTCATCTGAGTTTCAATCAATCAATAATTTGACACATCTTCGGCCACTATTAGGTACACACATTACGTACGATTCACTACTGATTCTCACGAGACCATAACGGTGCCACCCGATGACAACCAGAAAGACAGGAAAAAATCGGATAGGAAAGATTAAAGGGGCCTTCTCATCGAACAAAACCGTTCAGACAAAGATAGCTTCATTAAAGTAAAGAAAAAGAAGAAAAATTCTCTTAACTCAATGTGACACATCACCGTCAGAACATAACCAACTCCTGCGTCCCGTCATTGACCATATCATGTTTCCCGATGAAAATGCAGACCCTGTTGGCGGTTGAGAAGCTGGATTCGCTATTAACTTAAACTCGTTTTATATACGCCTAGGGAATGTTTCCTAAATAATTTTGGGCCTCATTGCCTAAAATAAATAAGCGTCTATAATATGATTCATATGCATTGTTATCTTTCGGTGTGTATAACAGATTAAAAAGTAAAACAATATTTTTAATTTTCATACCTACTACAATTTTTCCAATCTCAATATCCGTATTCGTATCGAAAAAAAAATTTGCAAGTATTTTAAGCACTTTATTTTTATGTTCACCCAACCTTTTAATAAACCCTTTTTGAAGTTTCAGAATTAGATACAATATCGCACCAAAAACAAGTCCATGTAAAATGTTGTCCAGGCGAGACCATATGGCTCTACATCAAAAAGTTATCAGATCTCATGTAGAGCCAAGCTTCTAACTCAATACGCCCTTACTATACAACTCCTATATTCACAAACGCTACACCTTAGTCAAAAAAGTCAAAAGGACTATTGTATAACAGAAAAGTAATAAACAGTGAATAAATTCACCTTAAGCTCATGTGACGGTAGCGAAATGGCCAATCCACTTATTTTGACTTACGTCTTAGGTCTAATTGTAAGTGCGAGTGAGCGCGCAATATGCTTCGCCCTGCTCGCACTTTATGTCAACGAGTGTAGCGAGATAGTGCGACTATTATAGTCACGTAAATGCTTTAACTTCTAAGAGCAAAGATCGTAGCATTACAATGGAAAACGAGAAGAAAGCCCGAAGTTAAAGTTTTTCAATGTTTGAATTTGCACTTGGTGTAAATAGCATCAAGGGCTGACATGTGAAGACTTTTCAAATAAAATCTAAGGGAAACTCCGAGACCAAACTCATCCGCAATTCCTTCAAAGGAATTTTTCTAACAGGATTTTTCAGCAAAAACTTTGACGCTGTTGTAACTCCTTTGAACTTTGTTTTGCTAAAATTCTCACGGGGTTTGTTTAAGTTAAGAAAATTAAATTTAGTGTGTTCTGTATTCGAATAGTTTTAAGTATTGAGGTGATGTAAAATAAAAATATATGAGATAAAATGAATAGAAGAGTAAGATCTACTACAGTTTTTTTTTTTTTTTTTTTTACAGTATCAATTACTTAAGTTGTCAATACAATCATGAAATCAATGAAATGTCTACGTTTGTCAGCTATTTAACCGACTTCAAAAAAGGAAGAGGTATTCAATTGTACCGTGATTTTGTAGTCAATAAAAAATAAATAAATAATATAGCCAGCAAAGTATGTCAGTTATTTCTTAAAATTATTTTAAAATGTTTAAGGATAACTTTCTTTCCTTTCCAATAGACGTCAAAATCACCAAAATTTACCATCTCGGCCTGTAGCCTACTATAAGTACTTTATTTTGTTTTCTTTTTTTTTTCTTTTTTTTTATGGAAGTGCTATCGTCGCCCATGGACATCAGCAACACCAAATGCGTTGCCGGCCAAGAAAGAGAGAAGAAAAAAAGAAAGAACTGGCTCTCAAGCCCCCAGCCGGAACACGACGAGTCGTCAAGGGTGGTAGCCATCCAGGCGAACCCATCGAGAAATAATAATAGTAATAATGTAAATAGTAGTAATAATGAGAAATAATTAATTAACAATTAAATCAATATTTTCAATATAATCCCTCGAGGGACCCTACTATCTGCAACGTGCCGGATTAAGTCGCCTCTTACGACACCCATCCGGCGTAGGACTGACGTTAGTATTCTAAGCCGCCCCAATACGGCTAAAACGGCTACGGCTTTCTTTTAGGGGAATCACCACTGCACAAAGGCTTTCATAAGCTTAGGGTTAGGTGGCGCACAATTTCAGTATGGCTGAAGTAAGACAGATTTCCTGGAGCGAAGCGAGGGCGGTTAATTGAACATAAGAACAATACTGCCGTCACTATATAATAAAACATATTTAATAATTAAAGTCATATTTTATAAAACTATCATTTTTTTTTTCTTTTTACACAACACATATTTATTAGAACTATAAATATAAAACTGTAAATTGGCAGAAAATACCTTAAAAACAAAAATGTCGACTTCCTCTACAGCTAAAGTGGGGACGACTTATTTTTCTCGTCTACCCCAAAGTGTGGGGTATTGTTGGGGTCTGCAAAGACAACTTTCGATTCAAGGGTCCGTTTGCGAAATATTTAAAAGACAAAATTATCACGGTTAGGTTAGCTCAAGAAGTTAATAAATAATATTCGATGAAATACGGAACATCGACATTGCGTCGACATTGCGCGTCGCCTGCTCGCACTTGGCCGTTTTTTAAATTACATTTAAACATAATAATATAATGCTATTTATGCGATGTCAATAAATTATTAATATTATCATCTTGTAATAGAACATCTTAGTTTCAATATATAGATATTGAAACTAAACACAAACAATTGCAATTGCAATTGAAAACAATTGCATTGTACATGTGTATAGACACATGTACAATGCAATTGTCTATATAAAAAATTATATACAGTGGAACATAATACCTCCTCCTTTTTCGAAGTCGGTTAAAAAGAGGACGAATACAGCAGACGGAGCCTTTCACTTTTAAAGTCACTTGTAATGTTATTTAATAGTTGTTGTCGAGTGATTCGGTCAGTCAGTGGCTTGTAAAAACTGTCCGATTTATTGTTAAGGATTGTTCTGAAAATATATCTTAGACTAAAGCTCTTTAGATTGCTTATTAAACAGGGCTTCAACATATTTTATTAAATTTAATGCGTTGTTAATTTTGTTAGTATTGCACAGTAGTCACATATATAACTATCTGCGGTTGTAGTTAAAAAGGTTGTGTAACAAATGCTAATCTCAGTTTAAGAAATCTTTTCGGCTGCAGCGGACATGAGCAGAGTAACTTTCAAAGTTAACGGAGTTGATTGTTCTGGTATGTTTATTATGGTATTACATTTATTCTAACGATTTATTATTGTATTTGTATAAAATTACTTGAAAATTATGTAATTGTTCAAAAAAGTACATACGTTACGGCGCTGTATTGATTATCCTTCATCCCATAAATGACTAGCCAGGAATAGAACCCGGATCTTCTCCCTTTGTAGAACCAGTAACAACTGAGCTACCGTTGCAAAATATTTTTCCTCTAGTGGCAGTAGTCCGGTTGTTAGACCGTTTAACCGAACTAATGCAAGTTTTTAGTGGCAAAATGTTCGGTTGGTACGAAGCACCGAACTAACAATATCTTTTAGTGGCAATAGTTCAGTTACTATTAATACATTATAATCGTATATTTTTTATTTACCATTTTAATTTATAATTAATCTTAATATTTTTTAAGTACTTTAAAATAAACGCATAAAAAGAGCGACTGTGTACAAAAACATTTCAGTCCAAATATATTATAACAAGGTATAAAACTTTTAAGATGGAGGCATGCGGAGACATTAAATTTTATTCTATTAACTATTTGCCACTAAAAAGTTGCATTAGTTCGGTTAATCGGAGTAACAACCAGACTACTCAGCCGTTACAGAATATTTTTGGGCAGCAGATGTTATTATTTGATAAACGTGCAGACGAGCCAATTCAGTGATGATGATTATCTCGCTTTCTCTGCGCTCATTTATGAAAAAATGTTACATTATAATTTAGTTAGTAATTAGTTAACTCCAGAGGATATTGTATCAGATGCTACGGATATTAAAAAGATCAGAAGCAACACTATTTTAAGCTCAAGTGACGTACTTTGAATCCCTCGCTGCAATCAGGATTCTTCTTCAAAAAGCGCCCGCGGCTTCACCCGCGGTTGTGTTTTCGAAAGGAAATTTTTAATTAATAAATTAGATTTATATGCCCGTGGCTTCGCGCGCGTGGATATCACTTGTACATACTGCCAGTCTGTCTGTCCGAAGGAAAGCGGCGAGACCCTTAGTGATAGAAAGCTGTAAATTGGCATGGTTATTTACTAAAGCTCCAGAATCGTAGAATAAAATATAGAAAAACATTTTTTTTTCAGGGTACCTTCCCTACAGGTAACGCGAGGATGAATTTTTTATTCATCGCGTACCCTATAGTGTGGGATAACGTTAAAAAGGTCTTCCAAAAATGCTATGGGTCTTTTAAGACCATTTTTGGAATTGGGGGTCCCTTTGCGAAATATTTGGCTTTAAAGTGCTAATTTTGGTTAGAGTCAAGTGTCCCCCAGCCCTGCTGGCTAAACGGTTGGAGATAGACAAGTGAAAAAATTCTCAAAAAATCGCAAAACTATCACGGTTATGTTAGCGTAAGTAGTTAATGAGTAATCGATAAATTTACTACTTCGGAACCCTATATTGCGCGTGGCCTGACTGACACGCACTTGCCTGGTTTTTGAGATATAGCGCAAAAAGTGCAGAACCCTCGACCATAATATTATAGCTTAATACAAGGTCAACCGACTTTACTAATGGACCTCCCATTACCATACTAATTAATTATAATTATGTAATAACGAGCCTATTGTTCACTGAGTTGGCTTCAACCCATTAATGTTCTCCAGTGCAGATTAGTGGAGATAAATAAATAATAAATAGAGTTTGTTACTCCGGACAGACATCGAAAGTATGCATTAAATTACATCTAAGTCATGTTAGTTTGGACTAGCAACTCGACCTTGGTCTTATTCGCTTCCGGGTGCATTATAATATTTCTTTAGTTCGACCTTGGATTATAACAAAAATATCTTGATACTCAAAACAGTAATAGTAATAAGTAACACGGTGTTTAACTCGTAATTAAGTACCGCTAAAAGTGTACACACGTGCAACATACTCCTTATATATCTACCTGTCTTTTTAAAACTCAAAACTAAAACTTATTATTTCTAAAATCTAGGTATATCTCCAAGATGTATAATGAAAGTGATTTATCACTGTTTATATACGAATTCATTATTATTTTACATTTTTAGCCGATTATGTATTCCGTACCGTTACGGTATTTTCATGATGATAGTACCTAATTATCATTTATCTCGTGTAAATT
Organism: Thymelicus acteon; assembly: GCA_951805285.1. Lineage (NCBI taxonomy): Eukaryota > Metazoa > Arthropoda > Insecta > Lepidoptera > Hesperiidae > Thymelicus > Thymelicus acteon. The sequence goes on from OX638228.1 coordinate 11,354,319, forward strand.
TATCTTCTTAACTTTGTAATTATATTTCGACAAATTCAATATGGCGTGCTCTGAAAGAAAAAAGTCATAAATAACAAAAATTATAGGTGCCGTGTTAAGTATTAAAAGGGCTTTATAACAAAATTTCCAAAATAATTTATTTTAACCATAAATAAAATTATTATGTCCCAGTTCCTCCACTACGAAACCTGAATGCGCTGCTGAACACGCACGTCCAGTAAAGTGGGTAGTTGTCGTAATGTGGTTAAATAAGTTACGTATTATACACGGATATGTTGCATTATGGTTGACCTCCGTCCTTTGAGATTGTAGACATTATTGTAATTAACCTACTTATGTTACAACGTAAAATTTGTAGGAATTCTGGCTTTTTGAACCCGTTGCTAAGTTGGTGGATCCAAAGCGGCAAAGCGAAAGGTCTCGGGTTCGGTTACTAGACGGAATTATCAGAAAACCACGGACCTGAAAAAAAGACGGACGTAACCTCGTCTAATCGAGAGTCTTACCATGTGTGCGTAATTTTTGATTTGCGATTGAAGCAGTGAAGTGTCAATGTGTGGGTTTCTGTACGCGTACGAATAGAGATTTGGTATTACTATGGATGCTTCACTGAATTTGTTGTTGGGATTACGTCCGTCTTTTTTTTAGGTCCGTGCAGAAAACATATTAAAATTGAAATTCAGTTCCAGGTTTGTTCTACAAACGCTTTTCAATTAACTACTGTCTTTTATTTAAACATTCATTAACCTTTCCAGTTGGCAATGAAGTCCGTTCCACGACTAGTTTGCTCCAGTTCCTACGGAACAAGTTGGAACTCCGAGGAACTAAGTACATGTGTTTGGAAGGTGGTTGCGGCGCCTGCATGGTTGCTGTGTCCAAAGCTCCTGGAGAACCAATAGAAGCTGTTAACTCGGTACGTAATTTGCATGTAAGCGTAAGTATGTAGTTTTAGGTAGTTTTTTTATGCAAATACCTGACGAACGAGCTGATGGTAAGTGTCCAAGTGGCTATGGTCAGAGATACGGAAGGCAATAATGCGTTGCCTCTTACGACACCCATCTGGCGCGGGATTCGAGTTAGTATTATAAGCCAACCCAATACGGCTAAAACAAAAATATTGTCTATATAAAAAAAGATGTGCTGAGGAGTTTCTATCGCCTGTTATTCTCCTCGATGATAAAGCATCTTTTCGAAATTGAGACTTGTAACATTCGTATACTAAACATTTGTGCCGTCGTTTGGCACGCTTTGCGTACTTATTTGTTCACAAAAAAGTGAAGTATGAGATACAAAATAAGTAATTCTATGATTTATACATTTCTATTTTCAGTGCATGGTATCGATAACATCTTGCCAAGACTGGGAAGTCACTACGATTGAGAAGGTCGGCAATCGCCTGGATGGTTATCATCCCATCCAGAACGTACTAGCGGAAAACCATGGTACACAGTGTGGGTATTGTACTCCTGGATGGATAATGTCCATGTTTAGGTTAGTAAACTCTATACAAAATTAGGACGGTCATAAATTGTTAATGGACCAATGTTTGCTGATTAAATCTGGTTTAGAAATATGATTAGGTACATAAAATAATGAATATTGGTAAATTAATCTGATTTCAAATATCACCTTCCAATATGAGATCCCATTACAGCTAGGCCACTAAAGAACACGAGTCTCTTTTCAACCTAAAAAGAATTGGGAGCCAACGCCACTTTTAATAATTCAGTATATAAAAATAGGATGAAGAATTAGTAGCAACTATTAACTAATGTAGCAACTGTTAACAAATAACAGTTAATTAATGTCGAAAGTTCATAATATACTTTAAGTAGTCATGCAGTTGGCATTCTTACGACAATAAACAGGGCAGAGGACAATTTTACGTATCGGTTGAAGCTCGGAAATGCTCATGATTTTTTGTCGTTATTGATTACCTGATCATCAATTAAAATACCGATTGCACCCAAAGTTGCTTTCAATGCCTTACGATTGATAAACGTTTCTAAGAATAATTAATAGCAATTTGTTTTCTGATCCTAACAAATAATAAAGGTCCGTGTAAATAAGAGTCAATTCTGCGTTTAAATTTATTAATGTGTGGTTTGTATAGGCCAAACAACACACGGCTTTTTCTTTCTTATTGCTTTTGAACCGCGTGGCTTTTTATCAACGTTTAAACTCCACACAACTATTTTTCATTTACAGTCTTTTGAAAAGCAAAGGAAAATTATCGATGTATGAAATTGAGCAATCTTTTGGAAGTAACGTTTGTCGCTGCACGGGCTACAGACCTATTTTGGAAGCATTTAAAAAATTTGCTAAAGATAGACCTAAATCAGGTGATATTCTGGATATAGAAGATTTAAGTGTTTGTGGCAAAACTGGAAAAATGTGCCAAAAAACTAAATGCGACGAAGATGATTGGTGCTTTGTAACTGACGATGATGTTTCGCAATCATCAGTTATTAGTATAAAACTAAAAGATAACCGAGAATGGTATAGAATTCATGACATAGTAGATATTTTTAACATATTACATCTTAGAGGAGATGATTCCTATATGTTGATAAACGGAAATACCGCTAAAGGTAATTAATAATGAATTTTTATATTAATTATTAAGTACTAGCAGCCCGCCCTCACTTTGCTTCGAAAAAAATAGTGCTTTAGTTCACATTTCTCAGGTACTTGCAACGTCGCGCCCGTAAATTTTTTCCGATAACTCCTAAGATCTAATAATAGTCATTTTAATTATAATATGGTGTAAATGATTTAGTTTTATACTTTTGTGTGCTCTTCTGACTTTATCTTGTTAAAAGATGAATTTATCTTGTAAGATAAATTACTTGTTAAATTTTTTATTTATATTTATTTTGTATGCATAAAAATATAAGTGTAATGTGGCTTAACACATGGATGAGCTATAAATATGTATCATGGAATGTGTTTACTTATTAAAAAATTAAAATAAACATATTTTAAATTAAATTCATTTGGATGTTCAATGAAATTGAGAGTTGTATGTATTTTAGGTGTAGTACCATTGTATGAATACCCACGAGTGCTTATTGATATAAGTGGCGTATCTGCACTTAAAGGCTACTTCTTGGACCAAAATCTGGTAGTCGGCGCTGGTATGACCATTTCAAACTTGATGGATTTATTCGATGCCATAGGAAAAACAGAGTATTTCAGCTACTTAAACGTACTAAATGAGCATCTTAAACTTGTTGCACATATTCCAGTTAAAAATGTAAGTAAAATGATGTTTTTTATATCCATGAGTTACTAACAATATTTGATGTCTTTGATTATATTTAGGGAGTTAATACTAAGTTACCATCACGTGGGATTGGTTTGAATTTTGAACTTTTTAAGTAAAAAACATCAATAAAAGATTATTATTAATGATAGGCCAAAATATACGCAACATAACAAAAATATAAGAATAATTAAATGTGTTTCAGCTTGGAACTATAGCAGGAAACTTAATGATAAAACACCAAAACAATGATTTTACCTCAGATCTGTTTTTGCTGTTTGAGACAGTGTGTGCCCAAGTAACTATACGTAAGTATAAAGTGGTAAATAGTTGTAGAAAATGATAAAAAAATATAAAAAGTACAAAATTTTCTGAACGTTCCATTGTACACCAATAAAATTGGAAGAGTTCCCCCCGTGTTTAAATACATATTATTATACCTATTCTTTTGAAGTAAAAAATAATATTATGAGTTTTAAATCATTATCGTTACAATTTGTTACTGAAAATATTTATTTGATACAACATTTAAGTGTGTGAAATGTTTTAAATTTATTTTTATTGAATATAAAATATGTTTCGTAAATATTGCCATTTACACGTTGTAAAAATAATATTACGCGCTCTCACGTTCAGATTTTAAATAGACGGTCTCCTTGTTCTGAAGTCGATAAAAAAATATAAAGTTTTATAACATATTTCTATCTTGTATCCTTTTTACAGTGGACCATGTTGGTATACAAAAGACTGTGACTATGCTTGATTTCCTCCACGAACCCATGAGAGCAAAAATAATATTGCACGTGCTTCTTCCGCCTTACAGTAATGAGTTCAAACTTGTCACTTACAAGGTAATTAATTTTTTATTTTGATATTCCTGTCAAACTATTATGCTGAGTGAGCTTCTTTTTCTAGGCCACTGGACACAGGTGAGCATAATTTTAATGTAACAATAACTTTGTAACCAACTGTAAGTTTTGTTTAGTTTTTACTTTTCAATTCTGTTTTTTTTAATTGTGTTATTTTTTAAGTGTATAGATTGACTTATAATAATTGTGTTCGTAGACTTGGAAATAAAAAAAATCTATTCTGTTCTAAATCGAAGACATTTAACGGGATATTGTTGACCATGAATCTATTATAAATAACAAACATTTGCTCCAATAAAGACGTAGGTACCTTTAAACTGATACACCGGGATAAAAGGTTTTCTTAATTTCTTTATATTGTCATAAAAAATTTAATAAATATTTATAGAATAATAAATGAAAGCAAAAAAAGAATATCTGAGAATATTATTCATGAACTATTAATTAATTTAATTCCACTCACTAGCGAGATGAAGTGGAAAGCGCTAAATTATTCTCTGTGATCAAATACTTTGAAACCAATTTGTAAGTACTAAAAGTTTAATAAAACTGTAGTATAAAAAAGTGAATGGTTTCTATGTTTAAAATCAAAATGATCAAATTGTGATCAAAGAAGCAGTGATAGCCTAGCGCTTAGAACGTTAGCCTCCTGAACGCAGGGGCCCATGTTCGAATCCTGGCACCAATTTCTAATTTTCAAATATTATATGCATATTATTAGAAGTTAATAAAATTATTACTTGCTTCGGTGAAGGAAAACATCGCGAGGAAACCTGCATACCTAAGAGTTCTCCATAATATTTTCAAAGGCGTGTGAAGTCTACCAATCCGCACTTGGCCAGCGTGGTAGACTATGGGCTGTATCCCTCACATTGTGAAAGGAGACTCCGATCCCAGCAATGGGACAATGCTTGGTTATTACTCAGACTTTTTTTGATCAAATTATTTCCTTATAGATCATGCCACGAAGTCAAAATGCTCATGCCATAGTGAACGCTGGATTCCTGTATAAGCTTACTTTAAATGGTACAGTACAACAATGTAGAATAGTATACAGTGGTCTCTCAAAAACATGCATTAGAGTCCCTAACACTGAAAACTGTTTACTTGGAAAAAAATTGTTTACAAATGAAACATTGCAATATGCTGTGAATATATTGCAAAACGAATTGGTTGTGACTGACCAGCCGCCACAAACCTCGGCTAGATATAGGAAACAACTTGCTATTGGATTATTTTATAAGGTAATAATTATAATAGCGGTAAAAGCTTTGCTTTTTTTTGCTTTAGTCACTTTGTTATTAATCAGTAGTGCCATTAAATATGCTCTAAAATTTAATGATTAAAATACATAAGAATTCATGAATACCTACAACAGCTTTTTTGCCTTAGTCTTGTCTCACGATTATATAGGTTAACTTAATTTTACTTTTACAGGGCTTGCTCAGTCTTTGTCCACCACACATACTGAACCAACGTTATCATTCAGGCGCTATAAACCTTCACAAAATAAGACCAGTATCTGAAGGACGCCAGATATTTGACACTAATCCTACCCTGTGGCCTCTCAATCAGCCAATACCAAAAGTAGAAGCCTTGGTAAGTCTTTTATTCATTCTGAAACGTACGGGTGTAAGCTTACTAGTTTAAGGCTTACTGATCTTACTCCACAAGCCTATTCAGTGAAATTTCCGTTTGCTGACATTTGAAAATTACAATAAATCATTTGAAGACTTTTTTTGAAATGCATTATTTAAGTCTCAGAAGTGACGATGAGGTCTACTAATCAGGAAGCTATGAGAAAATGAAGGTTCCATTCATTAGTAGCTCCTGCATTTTTTAGCCGGAATGCATTAGTTAACAACTTTCTGTTAAATTCCCTTTTCGTCTCTTCAATTTTTATTCTGACTAGGTTTGATACTGATAATGCTAATACTGGATTTAGTATTCAAATGCCTTCATATTTTACTTATATTTTGAAATCTTTATCCTTTGTTTGTTTCTTCTCTCTTCTTTCTTGGCCAATGACGCTTCGGTGATTACACAAAAAATATTCACAAAAAATATCGAGGATTCTGTAAAGCTATTTCAAATAAATTTTCATTAATATAATTTTGTTTTAGATTCAATGTGCTGGAGAAGCTCCTTATACTGAAGATGTACCATCTCTCCCGCGTGAGGTTTATGCAGCTTTTGCGCTGAGTACGGTTCCACTTGGAAAGATTGAAAGTATAGATGCAAGCGTCGCCTTGGTAAGTTAAAAAATTTGCTAAGTTTAACAATTTCTTAAGCAATATTTAAGACAGTAAAATTCATAATTATAGGCTTCTGCAACGCCTAGACTCTATCATAATTGAATTGACTATGTTATTCAAAAATCACGTTTAAAAATTAACATTTTTTTTTCTACGTAGTGTATGTAGTGATTTTGTAAAAAAATACATAATATTTGTGCTATTACAGCATACACCCGGAGTAATAGCATTCTATTCAGCTAAGGATATACCTGGAGTTAACTCATTTACTCCCGGCGGAACTGTTGTTTCTACAGCCAATGAAGAAATATTGTGTGATGGTGAAGTTAAGTACTTTAATCAACCAATTGGTATTATTGTAGCTGATACACAAGAGACTGCTGAAAAGGCATCATGCATGCTTAAAGTAACGTACAGTAACATTAGAAGACCTGTTATTGATATAAATAGAGCTATGAAAGACCCAAAAAGAAGTATTTTGTTTATGGAATTTAAAGCTAAAGAAACGGGTGCAGATGTTGCTAAAGTAATCAAAGGAAATGAGACGATATATGGGCAATATCACTTTTGTATGGAGACTTTAGCTTGTGTATCTCAACCAACAGAGGAAGGGCTGAAAGTATATAGTACGACGCAATGGGTGGATGCTATCCAACTCATGACATCTCGTGCTCTAAATATCCCTCAGAATAAGTATGCACCTATTAATCATATTTTCTAAAGTGAAGTACTTAACCTCAATAGTTGTTAATAGTTCTCAAGTTAACTGGTACATTAACTAAATATATTCATAATTAAATTAACTAAATATATTCATCGAAAGATATGACAATTTATGAAAAATTGTTTTATTAAAATTGACACAATAAGACATATTGAACATAATTGAGAACAATGGCTTTCTTTTCAGAATCGATGTACATTTGCGCCGTATAGGAGGTGGGTATGGATTCAAAATATCCCGGGCAACACAAGTTGGAGTAGCTTGTAATCTTGTAGTATACAAACTAAACCGCCCTTGTCGTTTTATCCAATCTTTGCGGACAAATATGAGAGCAATGGGAAAACGGTTACCTTGTCATTCAAATTTTGAGGTATTTGTGTTTGTTGGTCTGTTGAAGCATTTAATAAAAAAGAATAATTCACTTATTTAATTAATTAATTATTCTTAAATTACTCTTAAACATAATATACCAATAACTACAAGGTAAACTGGAAAATGGCGTTCTAATTATTTTGTAATCCTTGGCGATTGTACACATACAATGCTAAAAACGAATTAAAATTAAAAGAAGTCTGTTTTACAGGTAGCTGTAAATAAAGAAGGGGTTATTCAGTACATTAATTTTGATCTTTACGAGGATAATGGTTACATATTCAATGAACCTTTAGTAGCTTTCACCCTCACTGTTTATTCCAATTGTTATAATAATAAAAGATGGAACTATAAAGCATACAATGTTACTACTGACACCCCATCAAATACCTGGTGTCGATCTCCAGGTAAAAATAGCAATGTATAATTAATCAATTGAATTAACTGCATTTTTTATACCGCAAGAATATTTCTGAAATATAACTTTAATACAATAAACTTACAGGTACTTTAGAAACTGTGGCGATGACCGAGTTAATAATGGAACAAATAGCCTACGAAATGTCTTTGGATCCAATACAAGTTCGTTTAGCTAACTTAGATACTGAAAAACATGATGCTATAAGAGAAATGATTGAAAAGTTAAAAACTGATTCCCAGTATTCAGAAAGAAGAATAGCTGTGGATAAATTTAACAAAGAAAATAGATGGAAAAAACGAGGTTTAAGATTCGCGTGCATGACGTGGGAGCCGATTTCTCCTCCCGTTTATCTGGACGTTAATTTGGCAGTTTATAGCGGAGATGGATCGGTTGTTATTACTCATAGTGGGGTTGAAATGGGCCAAGGAATTAATACAAAAGCAGTTCAGATATGCGCTTATCTACTTAAGATACCTATAGATAAAGTTCAAATTAAAGCTAATGATACGACCAGTTGTCCAAATATGTTCATATCAGGTGGTAGTATTACTTCACAAAATGTTGGAACCGGTATTCAAAAATGCTGCAATGAACTTCTACAAAGACTTGAACCGATAAGAGCGCAAATGGATAATCCTACATGGGAAGCGCTCATATTGAAAGCTTTTCAAGATGGAGTAGATTTGCAGGCACATGGCTTTGTTAATATGACTGACAACCAGGTCTACAGTGTGTATGGTGTGGCAGTGGCGGAAGTTGAGATCGATGTTTTGACTGGAGAAAGCGAAGTGTTAAGAGTTGACCTCTTAGAAGATGTGGGCCGTAGTGTTAGCCCTGAAATTGATGTTGGACAAGTAAGAATTACTTAATTTATCCAATACAAAACACCATATCGCAGTAAAATTTAAACTACATAGTAGCTTAGGAGCATAGAAGATTTTTTTTCGATACACAGTCATATGATAGCCCACTAAGATTCCCTGTGTCGTGGGTGCCATGGACAACACACATCATTCAAATTTCCTCCTCACTGGGAATCGAACCCAGGACCCTCGGCGCGGTGGTCTTGCGTGGTAAACATTGCGCCACGCGGTTTAAATTATGTGTTAAGAATAGTTTTGTACCAAATTATGCATTTGTTTTTAGGTTGAAGGTGCTTTTATTATGGGGCTTGGATACTGGACTAGTGAGCGGTTGGTATACGATGAGAATACAGGAAAGTTGCTAACAGATAGAACTTGGGAATACTGGGTGCCACAATCAAAAGATATTCCGCAAGATTTCAGAATATACTTCAGGAAGAAGTCTTTTAGCAACAATATACTATTTGGATCAAAAGGTCATTTATTTCAAGTACTATACGAGTTTTTAGCTGTTCCAGATGTATTTTAAATATTATTTATTTTATTTAATATATTTATTACATTACGATCAATGCAATTTTTTATCATGTGTGTTTGTACGGAAAATAATATATCATGCTTTGATAGATTTGAAGGAGTAAATTTTTTAACTTAAAAAACAATTTTTCAACAGTGACTGGTGAACCGGCCACTTGTTTAGGCGTCGTCGTCGCTATAGCTATGAGAGAAGCTATCGTCGCAGCTCGCTCTGAGTCCGGAATATCTTCTACGAATTGGTTTAATATTGGTATGCTTAAACTTATAAACGTGATTGTTCAAATAAATAAATTATACCCTAATTAATAATGCCACATGAGCTTGATTCAATTAATGTCAGGAAATGACTATTACGAGTAATATTAAAGTGCTAGAAGTGATTTAACAATTACAAAACTTTGAATTGAGGATTTTTTTTAATATCCAATTTTTTACAGATGGTCCATATACGGTGGAAGCTATAACTTTGGCAGCTGCTACCAGATTAGAAGACTTTAAATTTTATTGAAACCGATGTTGAATAATTTGGCATCACTGAATATTTTTTTTTGTCTTTAAAAAATTAATTAGTATTGTATTTTTTAATTATTAGATCAATTGTATACGAACTAAATGTAAAATAATTTTATAATAAAAATACTTGGCCATATTTTACACTAATTGTATTTTATGTTGGATATGATAAATGTTTGTTTAATCTTAAATACTTTTTATTGATTTTGAATCAAAAGATAATTTTATTAAATGTATAATTTAGACAATGTTGCATTAACAACAGTAACAATAACGCTTCACACTCATAGCCCCACACTAGGATTCCCTGTGTCGTGGGTGCCATGGACAACACACTAGACAAGGACATTCACACCCAGACCGAGAACAGAAATTCAAACTCATCATTTAAATTTCCGCCTCGCTGGGAATCGAACCCAGGACCCTCCGTGCTGCGATCCGGCATGGTAACCATTGCGCCACACGGGTCGTCATTACATGTGTAACTTAATATAATAAAACATAAAAAACAGACTGTTAAAGTGTGTGTCAACCGTACATCCAACCAGTTAAAGTTCATTAAACTAAGTTACGAATTGATACGTTTACTTTTTAAACTCAAACAAAGAACTAAATTTACTGCTCTCTGGTAAAACCAATTAAGTGCAACTGGTTGTTAAAATAGAGTTACGAGAAAAAGTCCAATAACGTTTTACTGCAATTTACACGTTTGTTTTGTGGAGTGTGTGGAAAACATTTATTTGGTGGCAGCTATCAGATAGCAGGTTTTCAATGTTATTGACGAAAAGAGAATACTAGTATGGTAGAACTAGTGGGAAATAAAGTCCCACTAGTTCTACGAAAGAACTAACCAGTAGAACTAGTGGGAATGAACCGTTTCTACACGCGACTGCGGAAAATGGTTTTACAAAAAGACATTACGAACATTTAAACGTCTATTATTACCACAGAATCTCATACAAACGGAATAGAATCAATGCAATGTGCTGGATTCTGATGCTGCAGGATTCGGGTTTAGATCTGCTGGATTTCCTGTGTCGTGGGTGCCATAGACAACATACAAAGACAAGAACACACCAAAACCGAGCACAAAAATTCAAACACATTAAAATTTGCTGGGAAGCGAACCCGGGACCCTGGCTCCGAGATATAAAATTTAAACTAGCTAGAACCATAATACATACAAAAAAAAACTTCACTTTTTAACTAACACTTTCAGTGAGGCAGGTGTACACATCTTCTCGCAATATTTTCTCCATTTGGCACTTTTATAGAACTCGGATAGCCTTTAACGTGTATCAATGATGATGATGATGATTGCTTTTGATTTAAATATTTAAATAATTCAAGTAAAGAGTTTTTGAATTCTCAGCGTCGATTACTTCATCGCCGTGTAATTGTGATCAGTTTAAAACAAAGTACTCTGTGATTGTGATCAAGCAGTAAAACATCATATTTGATAGATGACATCATTGGATGACACTGACATTCGTGAGGAATAAAATGTCACACAAAAATGTTACGATATTGTTATTTACTTAGTTTGTTGATATGTATTAATAATAGTTTTTGTTATGAGTATACATCAAATTTAGATTCAAATAGAAGGTCAATCGGAAGAATAAAAACTGATTATCGACATCAAAGAGAAAATTTCCAGCAGAGAAAACATAGCAAACGTCATGATTACGATATGCTCGACAAAGATCCAGTTGCTGAAATTGATGTGGCAAGCTTTATCAATAGCGCTGAGGATGAATCTATTAGTGAAAATGATCCTTATAACCTTTACTACCAGAAAATGTATGTATTCATCAAACTTAACCAATAATAATGTGCTTTTTGTGAGGTGGTGACTTCAATTTTATCTATATCTATACTAATATATAAAGAGGAAAGATTTGATTTTTTGTTTGCATTGAATAGGCTCCGAAACTACTGAACCGATTTGAAAAATTCTTTCACTGTTGGGAAGCTACACTATCCCCGAGTAACATAGGCTATATTATATTTTCAAAAAAATTAGGGATCCTTAATAAAACTCCAATAATGTAACCCCAGATGTAAAAAAAATAAGAAAACCGAAGCAAAGCGAGGGCGGGTTACTCGTCTTTTATAATTTACTACCACTGACATAAAAAAGAACGGACGTAACCTTGTTTAATCGAGAGTGAAGCTGACAGCTGACAGCTCGCTTACCATGTGTGCGTAATTTTGTAATTTTTGATTCGCGATGGTGTCAATGTCGTAGCCGTATGGTGTCAATGTGTAGGTTTGTGTACTTGTACGAATACAGAGTTGGTATTCCTATGGGTGCTTCACTGAATTTGTTCTTGGGATTACGTCCGTCTTTTTTTTACGTCCGTGTTTAATACCTTATCCGGCGAACTTCGTATCGCCTAACAATCATTGAATGTACTTCGTTGTTATTTTTAATTTTTATAGTTTTGGTAGGTTTAACAAATTAGAGACCATTAAATTCCCTCCCCCTCTCTCTCCCACTTCCCCTCCCCTCCCGTTCCGGAACAATTTCATCATACATGATTTTTTCGTAACTTAAACACAGCGCACGCAGTGAAAGCTCTCAAAAAGGAATAATTTTTCCAATTTTTGCAACATTTTCCATTGATGCTTCGCTCCTGTTGGTCACAGCGTGATGTTATAAAGCTTAAAGCTTTCCTTGATAAAAGAACTATCCAACATAAAAATATTTTTTCAATTCAAACCAGTAGCTCCTGAGATAAGCGCGTTCAACCAAACAAACAAACTCTTCAGCTTTATAATATTAGTATAGATAAAAGATAAAATCACAATCTATTATTATGGTAGTGAGGGTTAGGTATTGAACGGTTGCAGGTTATTTTGTAAAGATCCTACATACTTAGGTAGATATTAAGTAAGAGAATCCTGCAGTATTGTTATTGGCAAAAAAATATGTTTTATTATGTAAACTCTCCACAAGGTATAAAAATGTTTGTGAATCTCACTATTCGAGTTACTATATTAAAATAAATAAAATAAAAATAATTTCTTTCGATCAACCTTGGATCATATTATGTTGTTAGTAAGTACATACCTTAAAAACTAATGTTAGTAAACTACAAACTACACTAAAAACTAACTTAACCTAACTCTAAAAGTGTTCGTACCCGTAAAGACGAGCAGACTCAAGTTTATTCTTCATTTCAGACGCAATGGAAAACAAGACACTTATTATGGCAATCTAGCTAACGATATAACAAATAATAATGAAAATGACATGGAAGAAGAATATTTACAAGAAATCTCTCATAATAACAATAATTATGATCTTTTTTCCAAAGACAAAACAATAAGCGACAAATTTACTCGTGGATTTGATAAGAATCCTCAAGATAATTTAGATGATAACTTAATCAACCGTAATAAAAAAAATCACAACGAAAAAAAATGGTAAGATATATTATTTGTAAATTCAACAATGAATATAAATAACAGGATCGATTTGCGGAATCCAATAATTTATTAAATTAAGTAGTAATGTAGTACTATTATTATGCTTTGAAACATTTCGCGAGCACATTAATGGTGCTATAATTTTAAACATTCATCTCTCAATTATACATGCGGCTGAAATATAATATCCAGCAAACAACAAATCGCTTTTCGCCCAGAAACGAATGCTTCGTTAAGGTAAGTTGTAGTTGAGTTCTCTCCAGGGCGTCACTAAGCGCATTTTGCTCGTGCGTTGTTGTACTTGTTGTTAAGTAGATTAAATGCCTTGAGTGAAACTCGTAGAATTCATCAACTTATTAACATCATACAATTAACTAACAAATTTTGAGCATTATTATATAACACTCACACTGTAAATTTACCCGGGAATTAATAGTCCTAATATTTTTATTTCATTTAGATTATTTAAGTAAGCTAAAATTTAGATTAATTAAGTTTAATCGATAGTATAATCTTTGTTCTATTTACCAGACATAGTAGACGAATGAAATGGAATCCTTAACAGTTAATTATTAAGATTAAGATTTTAAGATTTAAAGATTTATTTGTCACAAAAAACAGTTTCACAATTTAAATGATCGTAATATATAATATATCATATTATATATCTGGAGTACTAAAAATATTCCTGGTTATAAAGTAAAATAATAAATAAGACTTCCCGCTACTTGCTGTTCCAGTTAAGTTTCTTGTAAGACTAAATTGGAATATTTAATTGTAAGATTTTTAATGTATTAAATATTTCTTTTCAGTGTTTTCAAACATATAAAATTACCGTTTTTTTCCCATAATAAATCAATGATAGCAAAAGTTAAAAAGGATAAAAGAAGAAAAACTGCTGGTTTTTACAATTCGAGAAGAGGAAGTGTAAATCGCAAAAATAGTAATGAAGATTTAGTGAAAAGCGATAATTCACGGGACATTTCCAATTTGGGCAAGCATGATAACATAAAAAAGAGGTCTTACTTTGAGTGGTTTTGTCCAGCCTGTAGAAGAAAGTTTACCATCAGCAAAACTCTAAAATCACAAACAAAAAGAAAAAATACATATTTAGATTTAACACCACAAAATTTCGAAGGGAATTCAGGAAACACCCAAAACCATCTAAACAAAGACAACGTTGATACCATTATATCCACAAGTAATGAGAAAGGTTCAATTGAAAATTCCTGGAGTGATAGGAGAAGAAAAAGGGAAGACGATGATAGAAATATTGAGAGACAAAAAGAACTAGAATATCTTGAGAAAAGAGTGGAAAGTGTTACTGTAAATAATCCATCTTATAATAGAATTAAATTATAATTTAGATTTTTATGTTTATTTTCATTTGAGACTATTAATTCATATTCATACTTATTATAATAAAACTGTAACTAGTCGAAGTCTGTACATGAACGATATTAAAGAAAAACCTATAATGGGAGTATTTATTGATTATTTTTAGAATGTTCAGTTTGTTTGTGCATTTGTTCCAAGTAATATCAGCAATAACTTAACCGATCTTTACATCAGGTATTGTAGTAAGTTTAAGTTAAGTTTGATTTTTGCTTTCAATAGGTTTACATATAAAAATCATATTATGTCAACTCAAAGAATAAACATTTACTCGAAATAAATTTCCAAAGCGAAGCGGGGGCAGTTACTAGATATAATGATTCTTAAATTCTCTACAAACACGGCACGGCAATATATCTGGCGGTTTTTGAAAAATTTGCAGCAATTTCTCAGTTTGGAAATATTATTATATTCGCTTTGCACGTCAGCCTGCCACGTAAAAATAGGATTTTCAAGGAAATTTCCGTTGTTTATATTTTTGTAGAGGCAAGAAAATAAGCTGCCGTGGACAACCTTAGTGTGAATCGAGGTAGTTGCCAACGCGTTGTCACTGTTTTCAGCTTTAAGCCAATTGAAAAAATTGTGCCTTATGCTGCTCCAATTTACTCTATTTCAAAGAAAAGTGTGGACCTTTATCTGATTTCTAAAAGTTTATTAAAATTTAATACCTGACAGATTTAAATCAACATACTACCACAGAAGAAATAATAGTACATACTTATAATAAGTAATACTACAGTAACGTTGCGCCCTATAGTGCTGCCGTGAGATAGATATGATAAATTAAATAAAATTTCTCGGGGATTATGTTTTGTAATAATTATGTTTTGTAGATAAAAATGAATCTCTATTTCCCTTGGTTACGACATCACGCGTGAACGGCTGGACGGATTTCGATTATTCATTTGTTGTGTTTATTGTCAGGAGAAGGTTCTTGTTTAAGAAAAAAATAAAATAATTGTGCGGAAAATGAGAAAATTAAAAATCTTAACGACCATATTAAATTTTTTAATTTAACCTTAGCAACATAACTTTTTTATTTTATTATTGTCAGTCAAGGGAGAGGGAGGACAGGGAGAGGGAGAGGAGGGACTTATTAAGGGAGGGCGGTATAAAGTTCGCCGGGTTAGTTAGATCAATAAATATTTGAAATAAAAAACTATATAAGTACATCAAAAATTTGAATCAATAAATTAAAAAAGGCAACAATAAGGAACAGAAAAAAAAATGTTTTTATTAAAGAAAGTTAATAAATACAAAATAATTTTACACAATATCTCGATTTAATTTTAATGTCATTAAAAACAGTTAATGTACATTATAAAGCAGTGTTAAAAAAACTATTGATGGCCCATACAGGGCACGGGTTTCTCCTCATAACTGGGGTTGCCTAAAGCATAAAGCAATATGGCGGCTTGTGTCAATCTTAAGTGAGTGACCCGTAGTGGAAAAAAAATCTGGAGCGTTTCCGTGTTTTGAAAGGCATAAAGACTTAGATACAAATAATATTTTATGCAAATTATAATTAATATTACTACGTAAAAACCATTGATTAGCAACCATTGATTGACCTCGTGAATTAAATAGAAAAACTGATTTATCATTATTTATTACTTCATGTTAATAATTTAAAATAAATTAAGCCAAAGATAAAAACAAAAAATAAGGAAAACAACGTAAAATAACTTTACGTAACGTAAATAACTTTTTTAAATAGCTTTTGAACTTCATCACATTTAATTCTGGATGAAATAAAAATCTTAAAGTTTATATAAGTAATATAATAATATGATCTGTAGATGAACTTGTACGTCTTATGTAATCTAAGAGAAAAAAATTAATGGGTAAGTACTTAGCCACGTGAACACTCTGTTGAATATTAACCTGTGACTTTCATTATTCGATTTTATAAAAATGGAAATTAATTATGAACAAAAGAGCTTATTTGTCGGATGTATTTTTAATTTATCCAGAAATGGTGACTAACTCATCCAAGAAGTCCTCATTCTCTAACACATTACAATGCAAATAGTAGACAATTATTTAGAAAAGCAACAAGCAAAACTTTAAAAGTTAATAATATTGAGATAAATAGGAATTAATAAAATAAACCAATCAATAAAATTTGAAATCTTCCAGTCTGGTAGCACTCGCTAAATACGTTTTTTCAATAGTATAGGGACCATCTGAAAAGAAAAATTGAGAGAGATGTTATTGCAGAGTAAGTAAGTTATTTCTTAAAATTTTATTCAGAAGAAAGTGAAAATAATAATTGAACTTTATAAATAATGCGCGATAACAATAGATAAGCCTAACAAGCAAAAATCGGTATTTTTGACATCCTCCGAAGATCCTATAGACAATTTACACCTTCATCAGCATCCAAATAAATCTACCGGTAATTATATATTTAATTGGGAATACAATTATTATTCGATCACGCCATAAATTAAAATAATTTAACATAACAAAGTTAATAAACTACAAGTAAGAGTACGTACCTATTTTAAACCAGTCCGTAGAAGGTATGCCACTCTCGGCTCGAGCTGAAACAATAGCTTCTCTCATTGCTATTGGCACTACAACAGCTAGACTGGTTGCAGGCTCCCCAGTTGCTGTTGACAGAATTAGTTTTTAATATTAAAATGTTTGAATCATTATTTCATAGGTTAATCAAGGTTAAGAAATCCCAATACAAACTACCCAATATTAGTACCAAATATTTAATAATAACGGCACATTTGTATAGATCACGCTAAATAATCTAAATTGAACATAAAATAATGCTGACGAAATATATCATGATCGCCATTATATTATAATATTATGCATCATAACAATAGTATTTATTTCATCTATTTTAGTTATATTATTTATTGATTTGATTTTTATACAGTTTAAAAAAAACTTACAGCTAAAAAATACAATATAGTCACAGTTTAGAAGTATTATATCCAATTATGAGTTTCCACTTATAAGGTAGATAATCATGTACGAACTTAGTGCGCTACGCTAACTAATAAATTTAAATATTTGAGGAGAATCCTCATTGATTTCTTGATTCTTAATGGATCCCGTCATAACTGACTGTTGGTAATTTTTAATGAATTTGGAAGTTTTACCTCCTTTTGGAATATTAAACTCCTCCTTTTTTAAAATGGTTATAATTAAAAATTTATTAATAAGTAATTATAAATATAAGAGTTATACTTTTATGTTAAAGGATTATGTACATAAATTTTCAATTTTTTTAATACCTTTTGAACCCATAATAATTTCATCACTGTAAGAGTTTTCTTTGAAATATGTTCTGAAATCTTGTGGCGCATCCAAGACCTGAGGTATAAGGTAGGTGTGGAATGAATCCGTCAGTAATTCTCCTGTATCCTTGTCGTATACCAGATTTTCACACGTCCAGTATCCAAGCCCCATCATAAAAGCGCCTTCAACCTATAAGTAACATACCTTTTGAAATTCGATATTTTATTTTAAATATGTACTTTTCCCACAAAAGTAGTAAGTGTTAATAAAAATCATAATAGCCTTCTCCATGAACACATTTTTTTTAATCCAACTTGCAGTTCAAAAAAATAGTGGGTTTAAATAAATTTTAAAACTTTTCGGTTTTATTTTATTTGTATGGATTAATATATGTCTGTGTCTATGACTAATTTAGCTCAAACTTTGTAACAGTAATCATTTACGTGTTTATTTAATAAAACTTCAAACATGTTTAAACCTAGCAACAAACACTCCTTCTCGTGTACGTTGAGGAACAATGGGGGGTCATGGCAAATCCCTTCTGTCGAACCGTTCCTAATGTGCTGTAGTTTTATGTGAATAGTTTTATGTAAATAAAATACATCACATACACACCTACCATATACACCTGCGTAACTTGCCACCTTTGTTCTCAATTCAACTGTTAAATGTCTTAATTTATTACGATTGAAGTTTTGTCATGGCACTCAATAATGTGTTATTGCTTATGCCCGAGGAATTATCTGCTCGTTTGCCAGCATTTGAAAAATATAAAAAATATATAAAGTCAAAAAAGTATGTACTTACTTGTCCTAAATCAATTCCAGGGCTGACACTTTGACCAACATCTGACGCTAGGTCAAGCCGTAAGGTTTGATTTTCTCCTGTTAAAACGTCAATTTCAACTTCAGCGCAAGCTACTCCATGCACATGATATGCAACATTATCGTTTATGTTTACAAATGCGTGCGTCTGTAGATCTATGCCCCCA
The DNA here is from genome assembly GCA_951805285.1 of Thymelicus acteon. NCBI lineage: Eukaryota > Metazoa > Arthropoda > Insecta > Lepidoptera > Hesperiidae > Thymelicus > Thymelicus acteon. The sequence continues at coordinate 11,373,220 of OX638228.1, forward strand.
TCTAGGGCTTTCTGTATAAGATCGGTCCAAGTAGGGTTATCCATCTGTGCTCTTATTGGTTCTAGTTTTTTTAGTAACGATTTACTGCATCTTAGAACACCGATTCCTACATTTGATGAAGTAACACTAGCACCTGATACAAAACTATTAGGACTATTGTTTGTGTCCGTAGCTTTTACTTGGATTTGGTCTACAGAAATATTTAGAATATACGCGCATATCTGAATTGCTTTTGTATTTATTCCTTGTCCCATTTCAATTCCACTATGAGTGACAATAACTGAGCCATCTCTAAACACCGATATATTGACGTCTAAATAAATTGGCAAAGCCGTTGGGTTCCATATCATAAACGCAAATCGCAAACCACGTTTTTTCCATCTATTTTCTTCATTATATTTGTCAACTAAAGTTCTTCTTTCTGCGTATTGACAGTCAATTTTTAACTTTTCATACATTTCTCTTATAGCGTCATATTCATCAGTATCCAAGTTAGCCAAGCGTATCTGTATTGGATCTAGACACATTTCGTAAGATATTTGCTCCATCATTAATTCAGCCATTGCTACACATTCTACAGATCCTACAATTTAGAAATAGTGAATTAAAATAACGACATTTTAAAATGTTAATAATACATAAATGTATCCTTAGTAATTTGTTTGCATCTTACCCGGAGATCGACACCAGGTGTTTGATGCTGTATCAGTGACGGTGTTAAATACTTTATAGTTCCACCTCTTATTTTTGTAACAATTGTTGTAGCAGTCAGCTGTGAATGCTGCTAAAGGTTCATTAACTAAATAACCATTATCCTCAAAAAGGTCATAATTGTTATACTGAATAACACCATCTTTATCAACAGCGATCTAAAATTTTAATATTTAAATATTACAAATAAACAACATGAATCTCGTCAAAAATAATTGAATCAGTGTCAATAATAATTATTTATGATGGCGCAATGAATTGTAGCTAGACATGTAGCTAGGTAGGAATTAGTCTTGTAGTTAAGTCTTTTACGGTGGAGAGAGACCCAGGAAGGATTTGAAGTAAGTAGGTACTCACCTCGGCCTTCGACCGCGTCGCCTCGATCCAGTAAGATTTGTTATTGGTTTTAGTTGTAGTTAGCACATAACACACGCGCACTGTGTAGTATTACACCTTTTAAGTTTGGATTGATGGGCCCATTTGTAATTAGTGTTTTATTAAAGTTTTGCACGGAGCACAGTTGAATCTTGCTCGCTAACCTGCGATGGCGGCGATTTCTTGCGATCGGCCGCGCAGTGGCGCCACGTCGCACGGTGGTTGCCGGGAGAACTTTCTTCCGCGATCTTCATTTGCGCGGCAAGCGAATGGCGGGAATATTCGAAATAGGCCGAGGTGGAAATATACGTAAGGCAAAGGATAGGGATCGGGAAGCCCAAACATACCCCCCCACATGAAATCACTCAAGGGATTTCACAAAACAAAGTTGAAACATGGTTGAAACCAGAAATAGGAAAGGACAGTGCTGCAGGAATTTTAATCAGATAGTACGATAGACAAATAAGATCTCATTGTGCTCAGTAAACCAGATATTTTACATTAATAGTTATCTAAATATGCATATAAATTAAAAAATTATATAATTATATACTTTTAATATGTTAATATGTTTCTTAATTTTAGGTATTTTTTTTTTGTTTTTAATTATAAAATAGAAGGGATACACGTTATTATTTATTGTTTAGAGGCAATGGACAAAGTTTTGCAACTGGTCGTCGATAATTACCCCTTTCGGTACGGAGTGAAACAACCCGCACTACACCGTCCTCGCCGGGATGAAGTTCGGTTATTTTTCCTAACCGCCACTCCAACGGAGAGAGGTTCTGTTCTACAATGATTACAACATCTCCAATTTGCAGATTAGCTTGGTTCTGAAACCACCTAGCGCGCTGTTGTAGGGTATGGAGGTAGTCACGTTGCCAAATTCTCCAGAAACTTTGTGTTATTTTTTGAAGCATTTGCCATCTCTCGCGTGGTGGAACGTACGCATCGTACAACGGAGGTTCAGGTAAGGATACTAAAGGTCCTCCAGTCAAGAAGTGACCAGGTGTTAGAACGTCTACTTCATCAGGATCGGTAGAAATCACACAGAGTGGCCGGGAATTAAATACGGCTTCGATTTTAAGAAGAACTGTCATCAGTTCTTCATAGGTAAGAACCTGAGACCCTACTACGCGTTTAAAGTGATACTTCATGGACTTAACGCCACTTTCAAATATTCCACCAAAATGGCTACCAGTAGGAGGATTCAAATGCCACACGATACCGCGCTTCGATAAGTCCACGTGGATCTCCGACTGACGATCCAGCAAAAACTTCTAAACCTCGTTGAGGTAACGGCGAGCACCTACAAAATTTCGGCCACAGTCGGAAATAATTTGCTTACAGAGACCCCGTCGCGACACGAATCGATCGAGAGCGGCGATAAAAGCAGGAGTCGATAAATCGGTTACGACCTCCAAATGAATCGCCTTAACAGCCAAGCATACCATCACACAAACATATACCTTATAGGTGGGAGCCTTACGCCTATGGCTTTCCTTGATACTAAATGGACCTGCAAAATCCACTCCGATATTTTGAAAGCACCTTGATGCTTGGACTCTTGGCGTTGGTAAATTTCCCATCAATGGGTAACAAGGTTTTGGGTTTGCTTTAAAACAAATTACACACTTGGACAAACGGGATCGAATCAAGTTTCGGATGCCTAATATCCAAAATTTCCTTTGCACTAGAGACTGCAGTGTACGTGGGCCACAATGCAAATACGTTTGATGATAGAAGTCAATCAACAGCAGAGAAAGACGGGCCATTTTAGGTAATAAGTACGGATTTATAGTACTTGGTGACAAACAAGCATTTCTAAGTCGCCCCCCCACACGCAGAAGATCGACCTCGTCAAGATAAGGATTTAGTTTCTGAATAGTACGACTACAGGCCTGTTTTTTCTTCAACAAGTTTATCTCTTCAGAAAAGTGTAAAGTTTGTTCATGTTTAATGAGCAGGTGAAGTGCGGCATCAAGCTCCTTAGCGTTCAATCCAGAAGTAACACGCATTTTTTCAGGAGTTCGAGAATTAAGTGAAAATCGTAAGCACCACGCCAAAACTCTCTGAACTCTCGACAGAGATGAGTATTTATTTAATAAATGAGTTATAACACTAGAATTGTCCGATTGTGTACACGGGATTGACACATTTGCTACAGGCTTCAACTCTGGAACGGAATCCATTTGTACTGGTTTCCTAATAGGCCAAGTAGCGGGATCTGTAGACAACCAAGCTGGACCAGACCACCATAGTGAAGATGTGGCCAGCTGCGAACAATTTAAACCTCGACTACACAGGTCAGCAGGGTTGTCATGAGTTGCCACATGTTGCCAGTTTTCAATTCCGACTTCATCAATGATCTTAGTTACGCGATGAGAGACAAATGTTTTAAGTTTGTAGGGTGGAGTATTGAGCCAAGCCAGAACAGTACTGCTGTCAGTGAATGCAGTCAACCTTGAAATTTTAAGTTGTTCCGAAAGCAACTGGAACATGTGTTTCAACAGGCTGGCTAGGAGAACTGCAGCGAGGAGTTCAAGACGATTAACTGTCAACAGCTTCAAGGGCGCGACCCTAGATTTGGCAATTAGCAAATGTGAAGCGGTTTTACCACCGCCTGATACTCGCAAATAGATACAACACCCATATGCTTTCGTTGAACCGTCGCAAAATCCGACCAGTTCAAATTGATTTGCTTCTGATGAGACCATTTGACGAGGGACTTGTATTTCTGGCAAATGTTGCAGTTCTGAGCAAAAATGTTGCCATTGGAGCAGAACATCATCGGGCACAAGTTCATCCCAATCTAATTGAATTCTCCAAAGATGTTGCATGAGTAGTTTTGCAATCAATACTACCGGTGTCAACCAGCCAAGGGGGTCGTATATACGGGCAATATTTGACAATACTGCACGCTTGGTACACTTAGAGTCCAGCGCTGACCGAGAGTAAGTAAACAAGTCCTTTGCTGGATCCCATTGTATCCCTAAGATCTTAAGAGTATGCTGGTTGTTGTCATTGCAAAAGGATTTCGGTTCCTGACAATGTTCTGTAGGTAACTCACAAAGGAATTTTGGAGAATTGCTGCTCCACTTTCTCAGTTGAAACTTGCCACATGCTAACAGCTCAATCAAATCGTTTTTTAATTTTATGGCCTTTATTATTGATTCTGCTCCTGTTACAATATCGTCCATGAATGTGTCTCTTTTCAGAACAGAAGCAGCTTGAGGATACTGCTCGCCATGGTCATCAGCTAGTTGATGCAATGTACGGATTGCTAAGTAAGGCGAACTACTGACGCCATAAGTGACAGTAGTCAGCTTAAATTCTTGAACTGGCTCCTCAACAGACTCTCGCCACAAGATGTGTTGGTACTTTTGGTCTTCAGGTCTAAGGTCAATGTTTCGATACATTTTTGTAATGTCAGCAGTGAATACGACATTCGGAATTCGAAATTTAGTTATAATGTTTACTATGTCATTTTGCAGCTTTGGACCTGTATGGACAATATCATTTAGTGTGGTTCCATTAGAAGTCTTCGCGCTCCCATCAAAAACCACTCTCAGCTTCGTGGTGGTACTTTCCGGTCTTAAAACACAATGATGGGGAATCACATTGGAACCCTCTTCAGGTTTCTCCACTAACTGCATATGATTCAAACTTGAATATTCACGCATGAAATTAATGTAATCTTCCCTTAATTTGTCTTGACGATGAAGACGCTTTTCCAAATTAAATAAGCGAGATAACGAAGTGTTATAAGATTCGCCAAGAACTTTGCAGGGGTTTTTGAGTAATATTGGTACTACGTATCTACCATCAGGCTTACGTCTTACGAGACTTGTATATTGTTTTTCACATTTGTCATGCTCTGGGTTAGAGATGACAGTTGATGGTGGCTCCTCGACCTCCCAGAAACGTTTAATTACCTTGTCGAGAGCAAGGGTAGATACGAGTAGGTTAGTAGTATTTTTTGGCGGCCGATATATGGAATCTAACTTTCCCGATATGACCCAACCGAATACACTATGTAGTGCAGCAGGTAAGCCGGGACCTAAGTCAAGACGCTGTCCGTCGTAAAGATTATGAAACAATTCAGCACCGAGCAGAAGGTCAACGCAAGTGGGTTTATCAAAATTGTCATCCGCAAAAATTAAATGTTTACAAGCATCTCGAACAGTAGAAGGCACTTCGACAGTAGGCATTTCATTTGTTATTGTATCCATCACTATGGGGGAAATATCAAATTTAGGATTTTCAGAATCGATTGGTTGAATTGTACACTCCGTCATACCCTTAACTTGATGTACAACGCTTTGACCCAAACCAGCTACAGAAATACGACAGCGACGAAGAGGTAAGCCAAGACGCTGAGCGCATGAGGTCGTCATGAAGCAGTCTTGTGCGCCACTATCAATGAGCGCGCGAACATGCATGATGCCGCTCGGTCCACGTACACGGACTGTACATGTCCCCAAAAGAACCAGAGCGCGGCTGTTTGCTACGTGTGCGCTGGTATTAATAGAGCTAATGTGAGCCTCGGGAGTAACTGCTGGTAGCGATGGTTCAGACTCGGTATGAACGCAGCTAGCTGTAATCGCTACATTAACTGGTCCGTGTAACAAGGTATGGTGACGAGCGTTGCACTTAGTGCAATTTGTTTTAGATAGGCATTTATCCGCACTATGATTTGGACTTAAGCAATTGACACAAAGGTTTTTATTTTTTATTACCTTTTGTCGACCCGACAAATCATAAGAATGAAATAATGGACACTTATAAATACCATGATGTGAAAAACCACAACACGGACAGTCCGGAAATTTATTTCCATTATTGTAAGAAACGGCAGCCGAATATGTTCCGGTAAACATTTGTGATGGTACCGATGGCGGTTCTATATAACGCTCTCCGATATCAGTATATGGTTCCTGAATTTGATACGGGATTGGTTCTGAGTACGGCCCTGGCTCTGAGTACGGCCCTGTGTTCGAGTACGGTACCGAATCGACGAACGGAACAAAGTCAGAGTATGGCCCTGACTCGTAATATTGTCCCGACATTTCGTTTACCGGGAAAGACGCGGAACGATATACTTGATTATTATTATTAGTGCTAGGATTCGTTTTAGTACGCATGTCTATGTTCCTATAACCTTGCGGTCGCAATTGCCCCCTAGGCTGATAATTATTTATACGAGCTGAAAAGCACGGCTCGCTCGCTTCTAATACTTTAACATAATCTTGCAAGAATTGTAATAAATTGTTAAAGGTTGGTATCTCCTCTTTATTTTGAGCTTCAAATCTCTTACGCGTATCTATGTCAAGGTTACGCGATGCTAAATAAAATAAAACAAATTCGCCTAAGTCTTTAATTTTTATCGCCTTAAGAGCATTAACTGACTCATACAATAAATTTGACATATTTCTCAAGTCGTTCAAGTTACAATGTTTCATAGAAGGATAAGTACAAATTTTGTCCAAATAGTTGGTAGCTAAAATTCTTTTATTTTCAAAACGGTTTACGAGAGCATCGAAAACTACGGTATAATTATCAGCTGTCACGGGAATACCTTTTACTATTGACAGTGCAGAACCTGATAAACAAGATAACAAGTAGTGAAATTTTTCTATAAGCGTTAAATTATTGTTATGATGTACTAACGATAAAAACGTATCGTAAAAAGTTTGCCACAATTCAATATTACCCTCAAATTTGGGTAATTCAATTTTCGGTAACTTTGCTTGCGCGATTGGTTTACGACAAGCGACGGCGCTCGCGTCGAAATACGTCGAATCGGTGGCGGAGCCCGACGCGGCCGACGACGGCGGCGTCATGATATCCTCCGCCGCAGCTTGGACGGCGTAGTACAGCATGTCGAATGACTCCACGGATTTGTAATCAACAGATTGTTTTGGATCGATTTTTAGTTTTAAAGAATTTATTTCGTTCACCACCTCTAAAAACTCCACACGAATTGATTCTATGCGTTTATACCTACACTTAAATGCTCCGATCTTTGTTTTATCTTTCGTATCTTTTGTAATACTTTTCGACAAATCATGTAATATTTGTATTTCACGAAATATATATTCTCTCCGTGTATTTAGAAGTACTAATTGCGAGTTTTCATCCATTTTAGCACAGAAATAAAGTAGGTATTGAGAATAAAATAATTGAAGTTTACGTTGCGTATTAATAAAAAATTATTGGCACAAAAACAAAATGGCAGCGTTGCAACTCGTTGTGACGTGAATATGTATAATGAAAATTATGTTTTACAGGTTTTAAACTGAGCACAAAAAGAAGTTAATTGTATCGAATATGTTTGAAAATATGTTATAATGAGATTAATCACTTGTTTTACAGATTTAGAAACACGATTACAATTTGCACTGTGAATTTATTGGAGTATTTTAGAAATTTGAACCCAATAACCCATAGGAAATTCGCGCTCGAAGTGACCACTTTAAATTGCTAGACATGTAGCTAGGTAGGAATTAGTCTTGTAGTTAAGTCTTTTACGGTGGAGAGAGACCCAGGAAGGATTTGAAGTAAGTAGGTACTCACCTCGGCCTTCGACCGCGTCGCCTCGATCCAGTAAGATTTGTTATTGGTTTTAGTTGTAGTTAGCACATAACACACGCGCACTGTGTAGTATTACACCTTTTAAGTTTGGATTGATGGGCCCATCTGTAATTAGTGTTTTATTAAAGTTTTGCACGGAGCACAGTTGAATCTTGCTCGCTAACCTGCGATGGCGGCGATTTCTTGCGATCGGCCGCGCAGTGGCGCCACGTCGCACGGTGGTTGCCGGGAGAACTTTCTTCCGCGATCTTCATTTGCGCGGCAAGCGAATGGCGGGAATATTCGAAATAGGCCGAGGTGGAAATATACGTAAGGCAAAGGATAGGGATCGGGAAGCCCAAACAAATTGTAAATAAGAAAATACTTACCTCGAAACTTCCATGACAGGGAAATCTTTTCCCTATAGCTCTCATACTAGTTTTTAGGTTATTAACGAATCTACATGGTCGATGAAGTTGTTGAACGACAAAACTGCAGAGTGTTGCAATTAGAGTTGCTCGAGATATTTTTAATCCATAAGAACCTCCTACATGACCAATTATTACGTCGATCCTATAAAAATATTAACATGTTCATAAATGCCATTAAAAATATTAACATAATTACTGATTAATTAATATTAATATTATTAATTTACGCACTTGTTCTGAGGTATATTCAGAACTCGGGATGTCATCATTTGTATGGCATCAATATGTTGACTTCCTGTATGTACTTCAATGCCTACTTTCGTTGGAAGCGATACACAGTTTAAAGTCTCCATGCATGCGTGGTATTGTCCACGTACTGTTATATCTCCTTTAATAATTTTAGAGACATTATTGCCCTTATCTTTTGCTGTGACTTCTGAGAATACAGTGTTTCTTTTGGGATCATCTTTAGCTTCTAATATGTCTATTACTGGTTTCGTTACATTACTGTATTTTACAGTAACAAGTTTTGAAGCCTTTTCAGCTAGATATTGCGTCTCAGCTACAACTATGCCTATTGGCTGATTGTAGTATTTTACATCACCATCGCAAAGGATTTCTTCAGGACCTAAAGATGCCGGAGATATTCCAGAAGTGAAAGAATTAATTCCAGGTAAATCTTTTGCTGAGTAAAATGCTATAACCCCCGGTGTTTCCTGAAAAGTTATTATGAATATAAGTGGCTTATTGTATTGGGACTTAATTAATTAATTGTATCTAGTTATTAGTTCATTAGGAATACCAGGGCAACGCTTGCATCAATATCTTCAATTTTCCCAACTGGAACTGTGCTTAAGACTAAAGCGGCGAACACCTCACGTGGTAAAGTCTGAACATCATCACTGTATGGAATTTCACCAGCACATTGACCCTAAAATTTTAATTAAACATAAATATGATTTCAACCCTTTAGTCATCATATCGAGGAAATTTGTTTTTACATGACTAATTTTTCCAATTTACAACCTTTTGTCGATAAAATCTGTATGGTGACAGTAGGCAGGTATTTTTACTTCTAGTATAACTTATTTTTATGTGGTCTTGAGGAAAGAACCAGAACCAGTCCTAGGTGTGCTGGAAGAGATTTCTTTTAGAAATAAGCATTGCCTATGTACAAAATTTCTTTTATAACTTTTTGTAACCAATTTTGTACGTGTACATAAGCTATTAAATAAATAAAATAAAAAATAAAATAAAAGAAATAAGCATGCTTATTGTCATTATTTCATTATAGATTTAAATAAATAACAAAATCATGTTTGTCAAGCTAATGAGGATAAAAAGAGCGAGAACGACAATCCGAATAAAATAATTATTATCAAATCTTCCAATTTATTTCAGATACTTTCTATATATTTATAGTAATATTCAAATGTATATACTTACTGGATTACTTACTGAAATGTTTACTTTAGGACTAAGGGTTTATTATTATTTTGGCTAAAAAATCACGGTGCTTGGGAACTTAGCTTAGGAACATGGTAACATACTCAGAAAACTTCATATAAAATACTACTTAGAACAAAATGGATGTTGTCTCCACAGAACTTACCAACGCTTCAACCTTTGGAATAGGTTCATTCAGGGGGAACAATGACTTATCTGTATTCATTATCTGGCGTGCCTTAGATAGAGGTCTTGTTTGTATCAAGTTGGTGGCTCCCGATCGATAGCGACTGCTTACTACATTAGGAGGACATAATGTTAAAAGGCTCTGAAAAAAAAGTATATTTAGTCTTTAAGATAATTTATCAAAATTTTATCAAACTGAGGATGTCTAGTATATAACGGTATGTAATCTATACTAATATTATAAAGAGGAAAGACTTGATTGTTTGTTTGCATTGAACAGACTCTGAAACTATTGAACCGATTTGAAAAAATATTTCACTGTCGGGAAGCTAACCCCGGGTGTCATAGGCTAATTTCAAAAAAAAATAGGGATCCTTAATAAAACTCCAATAATGTAACCCAAGGTGTAAAACAAGACAACTGAAGCAAAGCGAGGACGGTTACTCGTTTATAATATATGTATTTACTACAGAATCGTACCGATTTTGAGAAAGCATCGTTTAGTAATGAAATAGCAAGTATACAATACAATTTACTAACCCGTCTGCCTATATCAAGAATATTGATCGGTAAATGATCGCGATCGATAGCGGTCGTTACGCGTTTCGGGTTTAGATCAAACAAGATATAAGTTTATGAGGACAATGTATTGTCTACGTCTTTTAATAGTAAATAACTATAATAATATAAACGTATAATCATAGATGAATTATCTAAACTTACATTTCTATACTCACTTAAATCTTACCTTATAGAACAAACCAATCGCAAGATGTTTTCTGTACACAGCAGATGTCGCCGGTGGTTTGTCAACTACTATTAATTCATTATTCAACATATTAACAGCTCCTTGTAACGTATCATTATTGAATAATGTTTTCTTAAGCAAATACCTCTCAGTGTTAGGTGCCCTCTTCAGTTGAGTAAGACCAAGAGAAATTCTACACTCTAAAACCTTGTAACTTAAATCAAGTTTATACATAAAGCCAGCAGTTAAAATTGCACCAACATTTTCGGCTTTGCCTGTGACCTGTAAGAAATAAAGGAAATAATATAAAAATAACAATTATACTGATTTCTGAGAAGAAATAACCTGAGTTCTGTTATTTCTTTATAATTAAAAACATATATAAACTCTCATGAAAGTAAACTTAAGAATTAGTATAATATTATATACTGTATTGATAAAATGCTACTTGAGTATTCTTATTGACTTACAATGGAAATTACACAGAAATGTGTTAGTTTATTTGATTAAATTATTATAAGTTTACCGTTATTTTAATTACCTTGTAAACCACAACTTTATGTTCATTGCTTAGAGGAGGAAGAGCTACATTTAGTATAACTTTTCCTGTCATGTCTGTCTTAAGGAAAGTAGGCAATGTTATTATTGAACGCACGCCAACGTCGTTGACTGGAACAATTACAAATACATAAATAAATTTAAAAGTTTATGTCCATCAAGTTACTTTAAAAATTGGTAAGAACTGCTCAGTATCTAGTTCTTTATATACTACGCTCAGTTTAAAGAGACGTACAAACGTATATACAGCAATATAAGTATGAGTACAAATTCAAGAATGAAGAGACATTTTTAAATAGCATAAATCATTATTAAAATCAAGAGGTATAAAAGAGAGATTTACTTGTTTCACTGAGTAGGAAATGCAACGATGAAAGTAAAAAGGAGGAATAGCCGACTTTAACGTGATGCTAAAATATTAATTTAAAAATGTAATTTGATTCTTTAGGAAGGTTCTCAAATCCTTATACTATTGTATCCCTATATAATTATAGATATTTTTTATCTTTTTCATAAGTAATACATTTTCTACTCACGAATAGTAACTGTAGCTCCTACAGCTTCAAACATTATTACAATATCCGATGCGGAAGTAGGGTGATCATGAGTAAACATCAAATTACCAGCTAACGTCGCCAACTGAAACATGTGTTCTTTTATCTTGTAGGTACATACAGATTTTTATAAATATACTAGCTGACCAGGCAAACATTGTTCTGCCAAAAATTTTTAAGGGGTAGGGGGATAAAAAATAGATGTACGATTCTCCACTCTAGCCGATATGCACGCAAAGATTCACGAAAATCGGTCGAGCCGTTTCGGAGGAGTTCAACTTCAAAAATGCGTGACACGAAAATTTTACACATATATTAGATTTTCATAACTATTAGGTGTTTTATCATAATTATTTAACAAAAATAATAATAAGTATGACAGTCATTGTATTAAATTTTATTCGTACTTACATTTCTTACAGAAACATTTGCAAAATTCTTGAGTACGGTATTGAACTCTTTTAAGTACGCGAAACCTTGATTATTGGATAAGTTATTGAAAGCATCCATAATTTCAGCGATAGTCATACCGCCTCCAAGTAACATATTTTGATCTAAAACGCAGCCTTTTAATGCGGATACTTTACTTATATCGATTAATATTTTTGGAAAGTCATCTATTGCTGCTAATCCTGAAACATAAATATTGGTATTACAATATAAGTTTAAACTAAATGTATTAATTAAATAACAAAACAAAACTTATTTACTAAATAAACAATGTAAGGGGCGGGGCGACTATGAATTAAAAATCAATCAGTTGCAGAAACAAGAGAGAACTGAACAGTATACAGATGTCATTTTTATTGTTTTTTCAACGGACAATGTATATACATTCATTGGCATTAAAATTTTTAAAAGCAGTTTAAGTATTTATTAATATTATTTTTTAACAAAAACTAGACTAATATAGAGGAACCTACAATTATCATCTTCCCGAAATTTTACATTCGTCTCATTATCTTGAAATCAAAATTTTTGAAGGTTTCATTTCTACCACATGTGAATTGTACACATATTTATTTTTTGTGATACTTGCTACAAGGCAGACAACAGGACAGATAGACGGAAATCCAAAGAAATAGGTACGTTTTAACCTCTGTCTAAATAACAAATCAAATCAAAACAAGAATTAAAAAAATCCCAGTGCTTTACCGGCGTTCAGTGCCAAGAACGAATCAAAGTCAAAAAGTCAACTAGCTTTAAGACCTGATAATGAAATAAAAATTATGTTTGAAGAATTCAGGGACCTCTATAATATGACATCCAACATAGTTGAATAAAAATGAATGCGATTGCGAGGCGATCCAATGCGGTGACACGCAAAATGGTCATCGTTTTAACTAAAACTTACAAAATAATCAAAACAACTTACAAAAAAATTTAAATAACTTAACGTTCTTTAGTAACAAGTTTCACTTACCTCTTGATGTATTTCCATTCACCAACATATAGGAATTATATCCTCTGCTTTTAAGTATCTTATAAATGTCGCTTACTTCCTCAACCGCGTACCACTCTTTCCCATCTTTCAGATTAATACGTAGAACAGATGACGCAGTTATTTCATTTTTTGCCACGATACACCAATCAGTGTACATTTCACTACATTTCCGATTACTACAGCATGTATCTCCTTTTTCACAAACTTTCATATCTTCTATGTCCATAATACTTCTAACTGGAGCATCTTTACCAAACGTTTTTAATGCTTCTACAATAGATCTATATCCTGTGCAGCGACACATGTTACTCCCAAGGGATTGTTCTATTTCAAGCATTGTTATGTCACTTTTGCTCTTTAATAGACTGAAATGATACAATAAAATTATTTTATTGTATACAGTTGCATACATAAAGTTTGGTAAAATTAATCAATCATTGGACAATATTGTCATAGTTTTCTCATTTATGACGCAGTCATTATTTTTGTGGGTTATTTATGATACTTAGAAACTCACCTGTACAGAGACATAATCCATCCAGGGGTACAATAACCACACTGGGTGGCATTATTTTCCGCAATGGCCTTTTGGATGGGATGATAGCCATCATGGCGGTTACCAACCTTTTCAACCGTTGTTATATCCCAGTTCCTGCATGATGTTATCGATACTAAACACTGAACAACAATGTAAGGAATCAAAATTATATCAAGATTAAATAATTATTGATTAAATACATAATATACGTATACATAAAATTTTTACTATGTATTAGGTAATACATAGTAAAAAATTTATGTATACTTATATTATGCCGAGGTACCTATATGGTAATACTTATAAGGTTATAAGTATTACCATATAGGTACCTCGGCATATGATAACCATGATAATTTTATTAGAGTAGATAATATAAATCAGCGCCGTAGCTACCACTACGGCATTAGCTGAGTGAGCTCCATTTTCTGTGCCACTGGACACATGCGAGCATTACAGACCAATGTTGTAAATATTCATTATTGTGTAAAAAAAAAATTAATATGTATATGTGTCTTTTTTTTAATGTATTTATTTTGATCTATGTTCGTGTGTGTACCAGGTGTGTAATGGGCACAGAAATAAACGTTCTTTCTTTCTTTCTATTGGAACGGAAAGTAGTTAATGGTAACATTATTTTAAATATTTTTTTTTCTATTAGAAAGCGATAAATTGGCATGGCCTTACATAATCACACTGAAAGTTAGTAAAGTCAAAAAAAATAAGATACCTCCTGTCTATATGTATAAAGTTAGGAAGATTTTTTTATCCCCTACCCTGAGAAGTGAAGTATCGTTGGATAGGTCGTTAACAATATTGGGGTATCATACCGAATTAACCGCAACGACGGGTTCTCCCGGACCTTTGGTAACAGAAACGATGCAGGCACCACACCGGCCGGCCTGGCACATGTACTTAGTGCCTTTAAGGTTGAGGTTTTTTCGGATATATTTCAGTAAAGTAGTATGGCTGTCAACATCACTGCCCACTGCAAACATGGAGTTATTTCTACGGTTCTATTGTCAAATTTAGTATCTTTCTAACTAAATAGTTCTTTTCACAATATAATTTTAATTAATATGTTAGAAGTTATCGCAGAATAAAACTTCGCGCGACAAAAATAATTATACATTTAAGTAGTGGATGTAATATTACCTCTTCTGTGGTAGTGTGGTAGATAAAAACCATTTATTATTCTTCTAGCGAGCATACATGGATACATACACACGGTTCGAATACAGAACCTCCTTTTTATAGAAATCTAATAAAACGTACTCCAAATAGGAGGAACAATGGATATCAATTATAATTGAAACTGGCTTGCTTGAAGATAATTATATTCTGCCCGCGCGAAGCCAGGGTAGTAGTTACGTATATTACTTTGAGTTGGTTTAAATTTTTGTATTAATTTCTATATACATACCGGAATACTCGACTCCATTAATTTTGCACTTAATTTGGTCCATGGCTGCCGCAGCTGAAACTGTTCTGCGCTGATGACCGCCGTTTCTACTTAAAAGTACCCGTATTTATAAGCATAGCATCGTATATATTATCTTGTTCTACCATCGACGTTTAGACAGTGAGAGTTCATTTATCTACACAGAAGGAGAGGGAGAGAGTTAACTTATCTACACTTATACAGACATAGGGGTATTCTTAAGGGCCAAAATATCACTTAGGTATATTGTCGTCATGTCCGTCAGTCAATTCGTTCGCAGTATAGCGCACAGACCCAGTGCTAGAAAGCGTTAATTTGGCATGTATATACGTATACATTATACATACTACATATTTATTACAAAGTCGTAGAATAAAACCTCAAAAAGGTACCAGCTGAACGGTAGTGTACATGTGAAAAAATCAAGCCAGTATAATGTATATGATGGCTTTAGGAAAACTATTACGGCATTGTTAGCTTAGTTAGTAGTAGTTTAGTTTATGAGTAATAGCATAAGCCATAGTCGATGAACAACGTAACCATACATTGCGCGTAGCCCGATACGCATAATAAAGGCTAGGTATTACAATATTAGCATTATGTTCAAGCTAGAATTATAAAAATGTAAGTGTTTATAAAGATATTTGGATGTTTTTATTTTCATCACATGCTAACCCTTGTATGGATTAAGATCGAACTTGGCCAACACACGGACTATGTCCAGGATACGGACCCGGGGTAGATTTTATCCCGGTTGTATGTTTTCCCGGGATGATGTGTGATTTGTGTGTTTGTGATCAATTTTATGATAAATATTTTATGATCAAGATTGAGATCAAGTTTTCCCGGGATGAATGAAACAAGTTACTCTTCCACTTAAGCTTCAGCTTTCAGCAAACTAAGTAATTAACTTATCTCTTATCGACTATCTTAGATAGTCATATTGATGCATTACACTTGTGAAACTAATGAATAGCAATTCGTATTATTTAAACAAGTTTTTGACTTTTTTTTTGCAATTCTCTCCGCATTCATTTTTTTATAAATTTTAATATTTTTTATAGAAAAGGCCTTGAAAATATATTGTGTTGAAAATTTTCCAGTTTCATTGTTTTATTATGCTATTGTCACATTGTAGATCAAAATATTTAAAAGCGAACAGATCATGTAGGTGGAATAGTGGATAGTGGAAGCAATTTTTGTGTTTCAGTTTGAATGATGCTTATTTCCTTTTTATACCATATTAATCCACTCTTGATAAATTTAAACAAATTCTGGTTACTATTTAAAAGATAAACAAATGCTGATAATTATTTTTTTAGTTTCGTTGTTAGACTACACCAATGCTGCAACGACATGTAGCCAAACAAACAAACAGATTAACAAACAATTGCAAACCTTTGATAATATTTACATATTTTTACTTACGAACGAACAAACGTATCTAAATGTTACTTTCTTATTATTACAATTAACTATTAACTGGCTTTTAACAGAGCCTGAGAATGAAAAACAACTCGTTGCATAGACTCGAAAAACTCGTTTTTAGACTGTTCCAGTTACTGTTATAATTTATTATTATTTTTATTCGTCATTAAAGACGTAAAAATATCTCATTTAACCCGTCGATTTATTTGTAAACCAGTAAAATTATCTTTTTTTGATCAACTTGTACAACTGAACAGTACGCCTGATATAACAGAAATCCTTTCAACTTGGGTACCTAGTAGTAAATAGATGTACATTTAGTCAGTTCGGTCTTTGGCTTTTGAATTAAAAGGTTAAGTTATCTGACCTGGCACATCCTTTGATCAACACTCAAAATAGGAAAATGTTCATGGATATGTTAGCAAAATAATTTGCCCTATAAGAAATAACTTATCATGTTGTTCTATTCATTTTCTTGCTTCGAGACTTGTTTGTGTTTTTGTGGCCGAGTTTCTGCCGGGGTTGATATGATGGGTTTGCTCCATTACCTTAATAGAAATACCTTTTAGAAAGTGATATAGTCGTGATTTGTGCCCATCTGTTTTCGAAGTGTTTCTCGTAAACCTGTAGTATCAAAGGGCCTGTAGCTACACCTACACATGAAACCTGTTATTGTTTTGGTTTACTAATAGTTACATAATTTGTAAATAACCTTGCAACTTCGTAACTTTGGCTCCCGAACCACCACCCGATTCGATATAGTAAGTTATGATTGAACCATAATTTATCATTGCTAATAATAACGTGACTGTGTTGTTGTTGAAACAATAATAGTGTTTATGTATTTTGTTACAATCATTATGAATTAGTAAAGTAGGTCAAAAACTAAGTACATGGCGTTTAACTACAATTAAATATTCGATTTACAAAGTTGACGATAATTATACTTAGATGAAAATGAACGTGCCTCTAGTCTCTACTAAACATTTTTGTTTTAACTTCTAAGTAGAAATATTTAATTTTATTTGCTTACGGCCGGTCTCAATAATGTACTAACAGATGGAAGACTGTGGATAGGGCTACCATTAGTATGTTATCTGTCATACTTGTCAATTTTTGCGTCTGAAAAATTGACAAATATGACAGATAACATACTAATGGTAGCCCTATCCACAGTCTTCCATCTGTTAGTACATTATTGAGACCGGCCGTTAATGTAAAACTGTTTACTGTTCTCTATTGGTATACGACACGTCAATGACGTAATAATGTTAGAGTTGAATGACGCTATCGAAGATTTCTAACTTGAACAATGACGAAAATATAGTAGGAAGTAGATAAAAGTTAGCATAGAGTTTTAAATCGTTAACAGTTACTTTTGTGGTTCTTGAAATAAATCAATGAGAAAATAAAATATTATTCAATAATTTAGGCTAAACCAACATGTACATAAAACCTTTTTGGATATTCGAGATAGATACGTTAAGAATATTTTAAAAGGGTAATTTTATTCATGTGAAGACCCTCACTAGAGAAGGCAAAAGGGAATAGGGTTGGGGTTATCCGATCATGACAATAAGTGTATGTGATATACAAAAGTATAGATAGGGACTACTCGAAAATCAAAACTGCTAGGATAATCTTCAATGATGATAATATTATTTGTCCCGATTTTTGATTTTTCATTAAATTTTTAATAGCTATCAAATGTAATTTCTAATTCGACTCGTGTTTTGGAAATAATCTCTAAGTACGAGTACATAACAATGAATACACTAGAAACGTGACAATCGTATTCAGGATGGGATATCTTAAATATAATAATAGTAGGTACTGAAAATATAATCCTCACTGAAGCCTTGCCACCTAACGGCCGGCATTTGTTGCCTTTTACGATACTCTAATGACAATTCCACTTTTGAAGGAAATAGCCGTCAAACGAGCTGACAATCCAACTGATGCTAAGTGGCTAAAGTCGTCCATGGACATCAGCAACACCAAAGGAATCACTGATGCGTTGCCGGCCGAGAAAGAGGCCACTTCTTTAATTTCGTAGGTAAGTTAGTTAGTAACATCAGAAAAATATAGGTATGCATCCAAATATACGATCTCTATTACATACTTCCTTAACGCCTGTGTTTTTAGGTATGAATATTATTGCATGGAGTTATCAATACAAAAAATCTTGTCTACATCCATCTCATTTGAGTATTTTCTGTTCATTGGTCTTAACATTTTGTTAGCTTATCTACAAAATATATTCAGAAACGTGTCAATCCAAGTCGGTCCCTAATTCGTCATTCAGATGTCGATCCCATTGTACTATTTCCAATTTCATTTAATACGATACCTCTGTTATCACCAGCGCGTGTCACCCAACAATCTATTGAAATGCCTTTACAAATTCAAATAAGCTTGTAGAAAATAGGAAGCCTTTCAAAATCTCATTCTAACTCGGGATTTTATTTGACAGGGCCCTATTGTCACAATTAATATGTTTGAGTACAAATGTCAGTACATTACTCGTACTTTTGAGGGAGACAATTGACGGATTAAAGTATAAAACTGTCTTTTAATGCTTTGACGATCGAACTAAAAAGTCGAACTAGTTGGAATTTTGTTTCTCATTAGTTCGACCATCGGACTAGTAAGAATATTTTTTCATTAGTTCGACTGTCAAAATAAATGATAAATTTTAAAATATATTTATCTACTCAAAAGGGTGCGTAGTGCGAATCATTGATTTGATTAAGTTATTCACTCATTCAGTCATTCTGTCATTACATCAAAGCTATTTATATACCACGCTCTTTTGTTAAAATAACTTTTTAAGGAAGAAACCTAGTATGAAAATGAGATGATGATCCATCCACACCACGCACCCTTTTGAGTAGATATATTTTAAAATTTATCATTTATTTTGATGTCGAACTAATGAGAAAAAATATTCTCACTAGTCCGATGGTCGAACTAGTGATGAAAAACAATCCCACTAGTTCGACGAATGAACTAACAAGACGAACTAGTGGGAACAACTTTTAATACCCAGTCTCGGGGCTCAGTTTTTTAGTGTGAACCAGCATTGGAATATATATTTTTTAGAATAAAATTATATTTCGTCTGAACTATATCACTGTAAAGCTAGAGCAAGATTCGCTTCTAAAGTCTCACATAAATTTTTCTGTTATTTTTGACAACTGCATCGTGAAAATATATTTTTTAGCTTTTAAATTCCAAAATAAGGATCTCTGTGTGGTTCAGTATAATATTTGGTTTCATGTTACTCTAAAAACTATTCTATACATCTATTTACTCGACAATATTTGAATTAGTAGTTTGAACATGGATTTGGGAATTGTTGGAAAACGTTATGGTACTCGTATGAAGTCTTAAGTTGATCAAAAATCGGTTTTTATCATTTCCCTGTGACATATTCATGCCATATAGACTTTCAATATTTGTTCCTTTTCCTAGTTATCCTTTGATAATTGTGTAATTGGATAACGGATTACGACCAAACATAGTGTCTTCCGATTATCTTGTAATCCTTATCTTAGTTTCTTCTTTTTTTTCCTTTCTTGGTCGGAATTGCATCAGTGATGCCTTTAGTGTTACTGATGTGACAGTGACAAGTGATTATTAGACCATCAAGTATATGTTTTGTTCGTTTGTCAGCTAATTACACAATCCATCCAAAAAATCTACATTGTGAGGGAAGACCTGAGTCAAGCAGTGAGCTATTCCAGGGTTGTTGATGATAAATAAAATTATAATGGAAGTCAAAACTAAAATTATTCATCTGAATGACATTATCATTTTACAACTAGCAACGCCTATAATTAAAGCGAATAAGGTCTCATGTAATCCCAACTAATAGCTCGTCTAATAATTTTCAAACCCATTAAATAGTTGGGAAAAGCCCTAAGCCAACAAAATTTTGTAAATGGGGCCAATAGTCTCTGATAATTGACTATAATATTGGCTAATGGTCATTAATGTCTGTTTGAGTTTGAATGGCCCTTGGTCACGTACGAGAATACGATAAGAGTGTACTTACCTCATTAGTACTTTGGGATGTTCTGATTCCATTTGATATTTATAGCATGATAATATAATGTTATTTTGTTTAAGTGCATTAAGCAACTGCGTATTTGGAAACACTGTATCACTTGTTGCACAAATGTTTTCCTCATTCGGGAATCGAATCTGGAATCCTTCGATTCTCATGCAGGGTCACTACGAACTAGGCTACGCTAATGTATATTAGTTTGATAAAATAAGTTTTGAATTTATTAAGTTTTGTTAAGATTGTGTAATAAATACACAAGTGCTAAAATATAGTTAGGAATAGGTACTTCATTCCTGAAAATACCTCGATAACTTCCATCTAAATCCGATGCCGCTTACTAGCTTCCCCATACTGCGTTCCTGTGGCATCTTTATTACACCACGACCACTTTAATGCCGTTTCAAATCTTATTACGATCTTGTTTAAGATTTATGTGGGAAATTAACAAAATTTCATCGTAATTTTTTCTATAAGTAATATTGTTTATTATTTACTGATTAAACCTGTAACTGGCTAAGAAGCGGAATTATGTGGATCCCTGCTTACTCCTTAACCATACTTGACTTTTGGCGATTATAATTAAGTGATAAATTAACCAACAGATGAATCCTCGGCTTTTCAGCTAATGACATGAAAATTTTTTTTTGAAATTTCTTTTCCCATAATATAATTTCGGCTACCTAATCGTTTTTCTTCGGCGATCCGTATCTGAAATATAGCGAAAATGATGCAACTTTAAATTATATTATACTTTAACCCAACAAAACCAAAATAGGACGATCTGATAATTTGAATTTCAAACAAGCGTCCAAATTGATAATTTTGTCCTATAATCCTTACTAATAGCGGTTGCAATAATTTTCGCACATATTTACATATGGATAAGGCCTAAATAAATATTTTGAGGGTACTAAGGCTTTCAGCGGTACTCCATCGCTTCGTTAATAACTGTCCACTAATGGTTGTAAGCATTAATAGTGTAGGTAAAATAATGTAGATTAAGATTGTATGACCGATTGGTGACCGTTAACTGAAATCACTACCGACCGTTTTCAATATTCTATCTTACTTATTTTTAGCCGTATTGGGGTGGCTTAGAATACTAACTCCAATCCCATAGCGGATGGGTGTCGTGAAAGACGACTAAATCCGGCCCGCTGGTGGTAGGGCCCTCGGACGGATTATATCGGTAATATTGATTTTAATTGTTAATTAATACCATTATTACTATTATTTTTACTCCATGGGGTTCGCCTACATAGCTACCATTCTTGAGCATGAGTCAGCCGCCAAACGACTCGTCGTACTCCGGCGGGGCTTGAAAGCCAGTTCTTTCTGTCTTTCTTTTTCTTCTCTCTATCTTGGCCGGCAACGCATCAGTGATGTCTTTGGTGTTGCTGATGTCCATGAGCGACGACAGCCACTTACCATCAGGTAGATCGTCAATTCATTTGCCGGCTATTTCCATAAAAATAAATAAATAAAAATTACTTACTTACGACTTACTTTGCAACTGTCAGATAGTTAAATTACTGTGTTACTTAATATTGATCTATGTACATACTTATCGGGATGTTATGGACAGATAATAATATATTACTGAAAACGGTTTTATGGACTGAAAACGAACTGAATTACAGGTATTACCTCAAGTGTAATCAGTTATTATTTCCACGCGGTATTTTTTATTTGTTGCATATTTTCGTTGTCATTGTCGATCGTGGTTTTAAGCCGCATACATCTATAAACCTTCAATATTGCAGGCATGAAGCAGAATATCCGTTCATCGGTAAGGTTTCTAATCTCCTCCTCAAATCTGGAAATGGGGATGAAAATCCAATATCGTCAGCTACTTGCGTCACACCTCGCATTTTTGTGGCTTGACTGGTCAAAACTTCTACTATGTAATACTGTGGATTTAAAAATATATTTTCTCATTTCCTATTTCCATAAGGAAGATAACTTTATAGTCGTAGTTTAAAATTTTTATTCGTATGATGGGCATTTACATTTTTATTTGTACAACAGGAACTTTCCAGTGAGAACGAATCCTTGTTTCTTTCTTGACAGCAATACGTCGGAGATGTATCGAATTAAGTACCACTTATTTATTTATTTATCATCAGATAACAGGCATATTATGTATGCCTAACGAGGTTAATATAATTATAATACCTACATACAATATATATGTATACATATAAGATCCATCGAGAAATAATTAATTAATAAAGCAGGCATCGCCGCATCCATCACTTGTACAATTAAGATATCATTACCGCGACGGTTCGCGGAAGCAGCCTGGGAACCTTTAAACACCTAAGCTTTCGGATCATTCCGGTACAAAAATCGACCGTAATCACCCTATTTTTAAGTATTTTTAACAATGTAATTTCTAATATCGAAATTAAAATCGTTATTTAGTTAAATTAGAAAATTGTTATTTATTTAAGTTGTTTATGTTGTTGTTTTACTAATACTGTGCGGTGAAAAGCCGTGAATAAAGATTTTTCATTCATTCATTCATTCATTTTTCAAATTACTAGTTTTTGATCGCACTCTGCTGCACCTGTTTATACTGGCACATCTATATTAATTTGTCAGCTATTTATATAAAAATAAATCTTTGACAAAACAGTTATTTTTGTGACAAATAAATGCTTCTCGGGCTCAGCTTCTCATTTGTACGTAGGTTTATGCTACCCGTAATAATTTACTCAAAATAAAGACGTATTTCTCTGCAGAAATTTAGAGGAAATTCCTTTTACTTAATCGTTTTCCTTGTTGCAATGCGGTACACCTCAGTAATTAGTTGAACCCTCTCTGCGGGGTAGTAGCGATTATACAACCAGGCCTTTTGTTTTTTTCTTAGAAGTTATTACTGTGCCTGAGTCCCAAAGACATTGGTCACGACTGCAGAAAACATTCGGCAAGCCTTTTTTCTAAGTAAATATGCGGCAAACTTGCTTTCAAAGGATGATGGTAATTGACCGTCCCTTACACTTCGTTGTACAGTCAGCAAAAGAACTAGCTATACAGGGCGAGATATAAAAACGTTCCGCAGTATTTAACACTAAACAATGTGGATGGATGGACGTAAGGTAGCATTTAACATGGATAATAATACAAACATTCTGTATTATTAAACATTTCGGAACGTTGTTGTACACCTCTTTTACTGACTGTACATCCTTGTCTATACAAATAAATAAAATTGGAGTGTCTGTTTGTAATATTAAAATAACCGCTTTTTACTAAGTGCATTTGGATGTATACACGGTACATATACCAAAACAACATTTTTTACAATTTTTGCTGTCTGTCTGTCTGTCTATCTGTTTGTTCCAGCTAATCTCTGGACCGATGGCTGGACCGATTTTGACGGGACTTCCACTGGCGGATAGCTGATGTAACAAGGAGTAACTTAGGCTACTTTTAGTTTAGAAAAAAATAGTTTCTTAGGCGATACGAGGTTCGCCGGGTCTGCTAGTTTGTAATATAAGTACTATTATGTCTTCTGTCGTAATATTAAAGGCACATATTATTATGGTGTTCTTGGCTACAGCAACAGTAATTAGTATGTAAATAGTATTTTAATAACTATAAATATAACAGAATATTTTAAATTCCCACGGGAGAGGGATTAAAAAGGTTTTATGATTTTTGCTTTTAAATTACTACCAATTCTGGATTCTTCCAAGTGCACCCGTGAGCAGTAATATTATCTAATGATATGAATTTTTGACTTCATCAGGCTCCGTGAAAAGAATCAGTAACTCCACATACAATGACATAACTACAAGACGCTCAAATCTCCAACATAACTCAAGAACAAACACATAAACAATTTTTCACTTTATCGAATTCACAAAATGAGGACCCCCCAATGTAGTAAATTTTATTATTATGACAGGAGACCCAAGCCATGTACTAAAAATGACTGTATAGTTTATATAATGAACTATCAGGGAATATTAAATCGCTTTTATGTATAAACTTACATAGGTAACGCACCTTATTCACTACCTAAGTTTAGATTAGGATTATGGCTGGCAAACCTTACACAGGGTTAATATCGTATTCTATTTTACGGCTTTTTCCTTACTTTGATGGAAAGTTAATGTAAATAAAGTGTTTCTTAAGCACCGAAGAATTTAATTAAAAACCGGGCAAAAGTATAATAAGTATAAAAATATAATAAAAAATAGGGTTCCGAAGTAGTACGTTTATCGGTGACGTCGACTTTATTCACCTGAGTTAATTTACCCAGGTGTCTTCGACTATTACTCATTAACTAATTATGCTAATATAGCCCTGATAGTTTTTCTTGTAAAGTTATCATTATAAACTACTTCTGAGAATTTTTTTACTTGTCCAACTTCAAGCGTTTAGCCAGCAGGGGGGGGGGACTGGACTGCAACCAAAATAGGGATGTTAATTGTTACTGTAATTTAATATAAATTTATGTTTAAAGTATTAAGGGAAACATTTAAACACCTAAAATATTATTCTTCTGTCGAAATCAATCACAATAAATTAAATATTATTAATTTAAAATATGAAAAATAGTACTCACTGTCACGTGACCACAAACGCCATTTTGAGCTAATGACGTCATTGTTCGTATTTTATAATGCAAGTTCAACAAACTTCAGTTGACCGTTATTATTGAATATCGGTTAGTGACGTCACGTGACGTTTTTGGTGGGAAATTTGATAATGATTTTTATTTATCAGTTTTTTGTTTTTAAATTGAAGATCATATCATTTTTATAATATGTTTTTCGTGAATATTAAGGTTAAAAGACTAAAACCACGGACGTGAAAAAAAAAACGGACGTAACCTTGTCTAATCGAGAGCGAAGCTGACAGCTGACAGCTCGCTTACCATGTGTGCGTAATTTTTGATTCGCGATTGAAATTTTATGGTATCAGTATGTTGTCAATGTGTGGGTGCGTGTACTTGTACGAATAGAGAGTTTGTATTACGATGGGTGCTTCACTGAATTTGTTCTTGGGATTACGTCTGTCTTTTTTTTACGTCTGTGACTAAAACTAAAAAAAAGCCGG
This sequence comes from Thymelicus acteon, assembly GCA_951805285.1. NCBI lineage: Eukaryota > Metazoa > Arthropoda > Insecta > Lepidoptera > Hesperiidae > Thymelicus > Thymelicus acteon. The sequence goes on from OX638228.1 coordinate 11,398,792, forward strand.
ACGTAATCCCAATAACAAAGTAAGCATCAAGTCGGACAACTCCATGGAGCACTCACCGTTGTAAAGTTGGTAGAACACGCAGAAAGAACCGATGTCTCTTCTGAAGTGATGATTTGTAAGATTCTATGTCACTGCATCCAACACGCGCGACGTCGCTCCTCGTGCTCCGTGGCACGTTGCGATGTCGCGTAGTGAATTTTTACGTTGTGGCGTCGAAGATTTCTACGACCCGACGTCACAACGTGAAACGTAGCACGACGCGACGTCGTATCGTGTTTTTGTGTTAGAGCCCTAGGTCATAAATATTACAGTTACAACTGTAATTTGTGGTTGTGTTCTAATTTGTAGAGCTGAAAGCTTGCAAGCAGGGCAATTGTTTCTAATTGTTTCCCGCCATGTGGCCATAAAGGCGGTAAACCGGTGTAATCAGTTGCGTGTTCTCCCTAGTGGGCCATATATGACAGTATATAATTTTGCCCACGTTAAGTTTAATAGGACTATGAAACACGTTTCACGTCACTGGCGTGGATTGCTCTAACAGTTGACACTGTAATTTTGGGTTTGTATTTTTGTTTAGTGAAGTAGAACACTGGGATTTTGCTCATGTAGGAATTTATAAACCTCCTTTGTAATAATATTATGCTTTGTTACTAATTTCTCGAATAGCGCCAACGTCTCGGAACAATGACGCCCCCTGGACCAGGTGGACTGATGACCTGAAGAAGACAGCGGGCATCCACTGGATTCAGAAGGCTCAGGACTGGTCGGAGTGTTGAAATTTGGGGCAGGCCTATGACCAGCAGTGGACCTACAAGGGCTGATGGATGGATGCCATGGATGGATTGTTCTTGGTCTGTGATTTTCAAGATGTTTGTTTTTTGCAATGTCCAATATTATCATTTATTTCAAAGAAGGAAAAACATCGAGAAAATCCCCGATCGCCTGGGAATTCTCTATAATGTAAATTTAGCAGGCAAAGCAATTAAGTATGTTGTTTCTTACTTCTATGTTATAAACAATGAAGATAAAAAGCGAGAAAAAGATAGTAATACTGTACTGTCTCAGCCATAGCAGTAGGACGTGACTTGCCGATAATATGTTATTGAGGTGGCGGATCGTAAAGAGAAGAACTTATAGTATCTACTCTGATAAATTGATACTCAATCATAGATCTAATGTATATCTGGAACTTCCAAATATTTTAGGGAATCTATTTATAGGCGAAAAAGGAATCAAATTCTGTATTTAGGTCACGTAAGCTACATACTTGAATTATGCCTGTAAAGGACTTTGTGATCTGATATGTGTGACTGTGTGAACTCTGCTGATCAAAAGCATTGGTGCCAGGTCTTTTTATCCTGTATGTAGACCGATTGTGTCCTAGTAAAAAATAGCGCACAAAGCTACAGTCAATTTCCCATAACTCATTTACAATCTTTCTCACTCTTTCCATGAATAACACCTGATAGCAAATGGCCACCGTCATCCATGGACACACGTAATACCAAAGGCATCACCGATGCGTTGCCGACAAAGAAACAGAAAGAAAGAAAGAACCCTGTTTACCAAACACCCAGCCGGAACACGACGAAAACCAATATGATTTATATAAATTAACTATAATTATTATATTGCTGCAGGACATGAAGTCTTCTAGTCATATTTTTGAAGTAGGGTTCACTTAATCGCATGATTGAGTCCCTCACGTTCAGGCGGCGTAAAAACTATTACGCTTGAGTTGTTTACTAAGCTCTTCAATATCCTTGGACACTCCTCAATTACGAAGAAAGACACGTGTAAGTCTCTTAATAGCTGAAGCCACGCGGACGTCAACTTTTACATTCTTACCTTTTACCCATTTTATACCTCTTATCTCTTTATACTTCCTACCCATTTTTAAGCGTGCTTTGTTTCAGAAATTTTGTATATGTAACGAAACCCTCTGCCGGGGAATGTCAGATATTTGCTGAAATGTTATAATGTAAAATATTCCAGAAACTATACCGTTGCGCGGTTAGAGGGCTATCCAACCTTTATCAACCTTCCAAAACTGGGCTTGCTTTGCGATTTTGGACCAAATTATTTTTACTTATGTAAATATTATTAATATTATCTGCATAGATACTTATTTATACTCATTGTTTCTCAGTGTCACACAATTTGGCAGGTTACTTAATAGTAGGTAAGTAAATATTTTGTTAAATGATGTCAAAAGAGGATATTCGTTGCTAAATTGAATCAAATATTGTTTTGAAAAATAAAATCAGGTAGGTACTCTTAAATCTTCAAAACTAAATAATATCTTTATCAACGAGTATCAAGAACTAAAAAAAAACAACTTAAAATTTTAAATAAAAAGGGAGTCGGTAAAAATCAATGTCTATTTATAAATATTTAACCAATCAATTTGATTGATTGTGAAAATTATTTTTGAATACCCATGCAATAAAAAAGAAATGCTTGTATTTTATTAATCTCCCTTGGCATATTTTCTTGAAAAATAAAAAATGCTAAAAAAATATACTTTGTACAAAATTATACTGCTGAATTTCCACAAAGTAAATGCCAAATTGTATGCTAATAGCGGTCCTAATGCCCAGGTTCGGGCATTAGTCATACATACATTTATTCAAAGTCGGGATGAATATTCAAGATGGCTGGACCTTTGGCCGTGTAGCTACCTGCTGTCTATTATAAATTCACGTATAAAGGAAAGTTATGACGTAGAAGATTTTGTTAGGCAAAACTCCTAAATTAAGCAAAAGGTGTTTGTAAACATTGTTAGTTTTTTTGTACACTGTTAAGTTTAAAATTATGTAAATAGAATAGATTAGGTATTACGTTTTTGAACGCCTACGGAGGCAAAGCATACGGAATCTGTAAATGCAAAATAAATTATATTATTATTATTGTTATCAAAGTAGTAAATTTACACAGCACAACTAGGAAACATAACAATCACACGATACACGTAATTTAGATAATTAGCAAATATCGGTGTACTTACATGTACATTAGCCAAATAAAGACAAATAATTATAATCAAAATAATTTTATTCTATGATATTATTTGATTTAAGAGCTAGTACTTTCTTGACTTTTCTCTTTTCTTTTGTAAATGTCAATGAATCGATAGCGCCTATGGCATTTCCTGATGTTTACGGGTGACGGTACCAATTTTTTACACAGCTGAGTAGGATAAGTTAATGCTTGACTGCAATTCCACCTAATCGTAAAGTCCGGTTTACACGTATTGAGTAGTTAAGTAGATAAATAAATTTTAACTTTTTAGTTAACTAAATTTCAACTACTCAATACGTGTAAACCGAACATAAGTAGTGATGAAGTAAGTCCACAATGCTTAACTTAGTAAAAGCCTATTCACTCTTTTATTGACTACTCATGGGTGGGTGGGAGCGCCGAAACAGGGAAGTTTTTCCACTCTTTCGTCAAACCGCTGAAACTAAACCGTGTTATTCGTATCGGCGGAATATTTACTACGAAAGGATACGTAGTCGCTGTACGTCGGATCGTCTGATGGAAATGGAAACGAAGGATCATCATGTAATTTTTGTGCACACTCTCCATAATGTATGTACTTATATCTCCAAAATACCATCAGTTGGTTCATCTTCTCTTTTGTCGGCTATCACGTCATAACCCATACTTCATTTGTTTAACTTTCCTAGCTTAGTCGTAGTAAGCTGAATCGTAGGACTAAGCAGTAGGACCACGGGCAATTAATGGTTAAAAATAGAAATTTAAATTATTCGTGCCCAATTTATGTAATAGAATTTATGTTTTCTAATAAAAAGATAAGTGTCTCTCCACGGCTGTCACTCGGATTTTGCTTGAGAGTAATCTATTCTCAGAAAATTTCTGTACAAAATCCCCTTTTCATTATTGTTTGTTTCTTGAACTGAAACAGAATGGATGTTACTTTATGCCATGTAGCTAAAAATAGAAACAATTACCTATTAAATAGTACCTATATGTTAACGCATGAGAATGCCTTTGGTGTAAGCACAGAATACTTATTAGTAGGTACCTATGTGACAGTTGAATCTGATTTTAGATATTTTTAATTATTTAATTATTATTTAAAATAAATAGAACGAAAAATATAGGTATGTTGTTATATAACCTGATAGTTTTCCTTAAGAACCACCGTACGAAACACCTGACAATACCTGGTAATAAAATACATAGTTCCAGTTGGCCCATCACGGGACAATGTGCGTAGTGCGATAGACCCGGAAAAAATATTTATACCTGCTTAATAAATTCAAACCAAACGTAAAAGCTTTTAAAATAAACCGTCTGTAGGTAAAGACAATAATTATGTTACAGTTGGAACCAGTTGTAATGTATTTAAGCAGTATTTTCTTGAGTAAAAACATTTTATTACAGAGTTAATTGTGTTTGAAATGAGCGCTGTGCTAATTTCCTAGCCGGAAACATTTTATACAAATAATAAAAATCTATAAATTATTGCTATTCGACGATCGGACTAGTGGGAACAAAGCTTGTTATTATGCTAGTATTCATTAAAACAAGTTTTTTAAGCTTTGTTTTCAAGCACACTACATATAATTGAATCGATATCAAACATGCTACTCTTTACAACATCAAAGGCAATATTCTATATAAATAAAACACAAATGTTTGTACGGATGTCCTTTACAGACTCTGAAACCATTCAACCGATATGGCTCAAATGGTTTCATTTGACAGGCAATAATCCGAAGGCCACTAAAATAATGCATTAGGCACATTCGATACGTTTATGAAGTCGATTTTCGACTTTTTCCGTACAAAAATTTTTTTGGATTAAAATTTATTTACTTTAGCGTAGTAACACACGCCGGGTATCCATTAGTAAGATAATATTAACAGAATCTTTTAAACGAGAGAAAAACAAAGTGACTTTTTAGGGTTCCGAAGACAAATCGGAACCCTTATAGTTTTGTCATGTCCGTCCGTCCATCCGTCCGTCTAAAATATTGAAAAACATTTCTTTTCAGGGTACCTCTCCTACATATAACGTGAGGATGTTTTTTTTACATTCGTCGTGTACGTTGAAAAGGTCTCGCAAAAATATAATGGATCTTTTGAGACCATTTATGGAGTTAGGGGTCCGTTTGCGAAATATTTGTGTGTATTTTAAGTGCTATTTTTGGTTATAGTCAATTAGTTCCCCCCTGCTGGCTAAACGGTTGGAGTTGGACAAGTGAAAAAATTCTCAAAAATAGGTTATATAATGAATTTACAAGGAAAACTATAACGGCTATGACAGTATAAGTAGTTGATGAGTAATAGTCGATAAACTTACTATTTCGGAACCCTACATTGCGAAAGGCCTGACACGCACTTGCCCGGTTTTATATTGTGTCAAGTCGACTGAATTGGTAATCGTTTGAAAATATTTTATCAGCTTCTGATCCTGAATCAACAAATTTGAAATTACTGCTAGCACTTGAAACAGCTATTGAGGACAAAAGAGTCGTTTGGTCGAGTGGCATTGTTTCTACAGCTTTGAACAAGAATAAACTAAAAAGGAAACAATACGATAATTTTATAGCTGCATTAGTACTTAAATATTCTGAAATATCTTCACGTGGAAGAAAATTATTAATCTTTCAGACACATTTTCCAGTTTTGTTTTAAAATTAACAAACTATTTATTTTAATTCAATGTAAAATATTATAGCCCAATATCCGTAATAACATAAAATCGAACTTAATTTATAATAATAAAATTTAAGCATTACAGAATTGTATAGTTACCATTTTATGTAGGTATAAAGGGATAATGACACTTAAGAGTGTAAAATTTAACCACCTTAGCTGTAGGTAATTTTGTTTGCTTAGTTTTAAAATTGGATTCTGATACATGTAATAGATACTTTTGTGGGTATTCAGGAAGTACTAAATATTTATGAGCTTTTCCTTTAGTACCGTCATTAAATAATAGTGGAATACTGCCAAATAGTTTTCATGTTCTCGTATTTGAAACTAATCGGTACTTAGTTTTAGGAGCGTAATTCCGGTATATGAAAATTAAATACAACCAGTATTAGTACATTGTCGTTAATATCACTCCTGTACCGTCCACTTTGCTATGTCATTTATTTACGCTTACTGCGAAAGATTTTTTTTACACAAATAAGTCAATGTTTGACCACAATCCCACCTGATAGTAAGTGGAGATGTGGTCCAAGGTGGTGAGCACATTAACTTAGTAAAAGCCTATTCACTCTTTTCTTGAAGACTTGCACGTTACAGGCAGGCGGTAACGCCGACGCAGCTGAGTTATTCCAGTTCTTCGCGGTGCGTATAACGAATGACGAGGCAAACCGCGTCGTCCGTACTGGCGGGATGTTCACGCCAATGGATACCCGCCTTGCGTCGTGTCGATCGATGGAGAAACGATATAAATAACTTGCCCGCATCGGTGTTTCCTTGTCTTTCAATTGGTCAATTCAATTGTTATCTTAACTGAAAAAAAAAATTAACTAAAAAGCCTAATACTGAAATGAGATTTTTTCTCATCTAAAACGAACAACGTTTAAATGCAAATTGGTTGAATACCAACAATTACAATTCTTACAATTCGTCAATTCTACATTTTATTCAACTGAAAAGAAAGAGAAACATCTAGCAGGCATTTTGAATAATATGTATCTCCAAATGTTTAGTTTACAAACGGAAAAGACAATAAAGATAATGAGATATAAAGGAAAACCCGCAACGATGTCGTTTGTGAGATTTTTCTTCAAAGCGTGTGGGAGAAGCCCGGATGAAAATGCATAATGCAATTTGCAAAGCAAATCAGCAAGAGTACCATTTTTCTGCGCTAATTGTCTATTTAACATATTCTGTAATCTATTTAACAGCTTTACCCTTCGTGTTAATTTTTACTGTAATTCTCTTTCAAATCTAATTCTTTTAGTTTAGTTTTCTGTTAACCTAGATTAATTCCAATAATTGTAATGTAAACTTTTGTACAATTTCATAATTATTACCTTATTATATTAGACATAAATAGTAAAAAATATTATTTAATTTAATAATAACCAACATTTTAAAACTAAATTCCCTAAAAATTCCCACTTGTTTTCATTTCTAACTGTATGAAATTTCCCGGTCAACAAATAAAATTATTATTCAATTTAATATAATTTTAGTGGTATTTTACTTTTTCTTCTATTTAACAACTTAAAGTACATCAGTTTACCATTTGCATTTAAACTATTTGCTATTCACGATATGAATGATCTGCTTCTAAACAAATGTAACAATTTTGGATACAGCTTCTTTATTTAAGTAACATCACCTTCAGAAATAACTGTATCATGCCAGTCCTTTCAACTACCAAAACGAAAAATACGAAAATGTTCCGTTTTCACACGCTCCGTCAGATTTACCGAACTTTAGTGACAGGTGGCTCTTTATACAATCCTTACTTGTGACGTGAGTGTTTATGCTCAATTTAATATTTGTGACTTCTTTTTAGAAATATTCCCGTGTAGTAAGAATTCACAACTACATAAGTACCTACTTGAGAAATTCAGAATTTTGTTTAGTTAACCGACTTCAAAAAAGGATGAGGTATTTATTTCGACTGTATTCTTTTTTAATGTTTGTTACCTTAGAACTTTTGACTGGGTGAACCGATTTTGACGATTTTTTTTAATCGACGAAAAAAAGAAGGTTCTCAATTCGACACCTGTATATTTTTTTTAATATTGTAATTTATGATCACGCAGCAATCGGCACAGGATGATAGTCTTTTGATGATTATTTTTTTAATGGGTAGGGTATGTCTTGAAGTTGGTCCCATTTTTTTTGAAAATTTTATTAATTCGAAAGGTGGTGATTGTCATGTGGTCCCACTTAATCATCCTTAATTTTGAAGTTGGTTATTTTTTGGTAACAACTATTGTAATAACAATTAAGCACATTTTTAGGGTTCCGTAGCCAAATGGCAAAAAACGGAACCCTTATAAATTCGTCATGTCTGTCTGTCTGTCTGTCTGTCTGTCTGTCTGTCTGTCCGTCCGTATGTCACAGCCACTTTTCTCCGAAACTATAAGAACTATACTGTTGAAACTTGGTCAGTAGATGTATACCGTAAACCGCGTTAAGATTTTTACACAAAAATTGAAGAAAAACAATAATTTTTGGGGGTTCCATAGAACTGAAACTCAAAAATTTTTTTTTCATCAAACCCATACGTGTGGGCTATCTATGGATAGGTCTTCAAAAATGATATTGAGGTTTCTCATATAATTTTTTTCTAAATTGAATAGTTTGCGCGAGAGACACTTCCAAAGTGGTAAAATGTGTGTCCCCCGCCCTGTAACTTCTAAAATAAGAGAATGATAAAGCTAAAAAAAATATATGATGTACATTACCGTGCAATCTTCCAACAAAAATTGATTTGAACGAGATCTAGTAAGTAGTTTTTTTTAATACGTCATAAATCGTAAACCGCAAAAAACATCGATCAAAGTTACAATGAAGTACAAGAACTTTTATATTATGTTACTTGCTGCTACACGGAACCCTTCATGGGCGAGTCCGACTCGCACTTGGCTGCTTTTGTGTCCATGATTATGATGATGCCTGATTAAATCCTATGAGCAAGTATTACATAATATCTTATATATTCTTGCTAAGAATCTGCGAATTTAATTTAAAAAACCTATCCATAATTTGTTTCGACCTCGCTGGTATGTACCATCCAGTTTTATTCAAACGGTTTTCATGACGTAGGTTTTTATGTACCCAGCTATACTATTCGTCTTCTAGAATTAATATTGGTAAGTTATTACTTGTCTCTTTGCATTGTGATTAAGTAAAAACCGCTCCTATCATCATAGCGTTCAATATAAATCTGAGGAAGGCGTTTAGGTATGAAATAACTCAAATGACATACATGGCTTATCAACTCGTATGTCGGGCCTTTTAAAACTATTTGATCAACATTGTTAGTTTTTTTTGCAGGCAATAAAGTCGTTCCATAGTCGAGAGTGTTACTTATGAACTATTGGACTTTGTCTTAATAGGATAATAATATTTATAAAGCCTTATTAAAAGGCTTTTAACATATATTTTATTTTAATTTTAAATACTGAAGTGTCATTAGATCTTTAATTGTTTTATCAATTTAGTCCCGTCCTATTAATAATTTATTTTTGTGCACAATCTAATAATGCAATATCTTTTGCTAATCTGAATTAATCTTACAGGAAGATTCTAATATAAGAATTTTAAAATTCACTTCGCGTTCGAAAATATGATTTAATATGGGAATCAGAAAATACGGCACGGAAGCTATTATCTTGCTGCGACCAAAGAGTTGGCAAAGACTAACATTTTATAGAGAAGACGACTATATTTATTTTCTGCTACGATGAAATAAGAAAATCCTTTCTTAAATATGGAAATCATTCTGAAAATGTCTTTAAAGTTTCGTTATACGGGAAAAGAGGATTCGGTTTCATAGAATAGAAAAGATGTATTGTGTTGTTCCTTTGAAAGCGCGAATATAAGCCACAAAATGTAATTGGGTTTATATTTATACTTATACATATAACTAAGTATATATATTAAGCATATAATAATACATATATCTATAAAATTCAAGAAGATGGAAAGGATTGAGCAATAATTAAAGTTTAATGAGTTTCATACAAACAATACCATTGATTAGGTTATCTTTAAAATCCAAAATGCCTGTCTTGTCTGCATTTATGTAAACATAGTATAATCTTTGACAGATTTCTGAAAGCCATTTAACGTTTATATGGAGCGATTCGCTTTCATGAGCTTTAACCACCTTTATAACTGCTATCGTCTTTTTAAAGAAAGTTGTCTTATAGAGACATTAAGTTAGGTAGACAAGAATGTTCGCTTTATTTTCTTGCCAGTCGCTGACATTTTAAATTTATTTTATAGATAAACCTGTCAACTTGTCATACCAGTTGTAGTTTATGAGATATTGGATTTAGAATCGTTTTTCATATAAATAAAACAAAATTTGACTCAGAATCTAAATCGTAGGTAATTACAATTTGGTAAACTTGTAGAAATCTAAGCTTATGGAAATAGCCGGTAAACGAGCTGACGATCCACCTGATGATAAGTATATAAAATAAATAGGTATAAAAAAACATACCAATTGCTCCTTTCACATAAGAACATGGAAATTAAGACAATAATGGGGAAGTTGTCTGGAATCCCAAAGTCGATTCCAGTGATTTAACTCAATCTGTTCAGACAAATTAAATCTCCACTTACCATCAGGTGGGATTGTGGTCAAGCATTAATTAACTTATTTGTGTAAAAAAAAAACAAAAAAAAAACGTTGCTGTTCGTATATTTATAAACAGATGGATTACTTTTCTCTGAAGGTGAGTGTACTATAAATAATAATTTTGTAAATAATGTAAATCATAGCTCCATGAAAACTTTTTTGTAGATAGTCCAGGGCAATGATTCGCATTCAAAGCATTTTGTGTTCAATTCCTAACCGTATATAAATCACCGAAATGTCTTCCGAAAATTCCTGTGGAATGCATTGATAAGATAAGATAATTATAACAGGAAATTTCAATATTAATTTTAGGGATCAATCAAAAAATGAAATATCAGAATACGATCTCTTTTATTACTCTATTTTCGCCCACGTAATCAAGAATATACTACTACGACAGAATTCAACAATAGACAATTCAGCAATTTCCCTCTACAGTCCGGTATTAATACTTACATATACTTACTAGCTGACCCGGCAAACTTAGTACCACCTAACATCTCCCCCCTCTCCCTCTCCCTCTCCCTCGATTGTCAGTTATAAAATGAAAAACTTAGATATGTTGCTAAGGTAACATTAGAAACTTAATATGGTCGTTAAATTTTCAAAGAGATCGAACCTCATACTACAGCTATGAAACAGACTTTCTGAACGCACCTATAAATATTTGACAGCCAAATGACAATTCTAAAAAGACAATACACATCAAATGTTTCACAGCTAGGACCATGAAAGCAAATGTACGACAGATGTCTTTATGCTAGTCCTAATCAGTGCTTAGTACTAGCTTTATGGTTAGTTCGATATCGTCGTGTTGCTTTTTGAGTTCGGTTGCATTTTTCACTATTATAAACACGGACCTAAAAAGAAGACGGACGTAATCCCAAGAACAACTTCAGTGAAGCACCCATAGTAATACCAACTCTCTATTTATACAAGTACACAGAGCCACACCAAAGTGTCAATACACTTCACTGCTTCAATCGCGAATCAAAAATTACGCACACATGGTAAGCGGGCGGCCATTGCTATGCTTCACTCTCGATTAGACGAGTTTACGTCCGTCTTTTTTTCAGGTCCGTGATTATAAATAAATAATTATTTAAAAAAAATGATCTCTGTCCGATATTCACTTGCGCCAAGTGCTGCGAAGAAAAGTAGGAGCGCTCGCACTCGCGCTTTGTGACATCACAATGGCGTTTCGATTCTCATCCAGATATTACCTCGTTTATTCGTAGAACCCATTGAAACTATTGTTAATGTTTGAAATCATATTAGTTCTATTGTCCCTTTTCGAATCTTTCAACAGGATTAGGCTTTCGTTCGGAAAAGGTTTTTAAACTTATCATCTTATTCCTTACTACCGTTTCTTCTTTGTGTTCCTTGATCAAAGTATAGATTTATCTCTTTGCTTACTTTATTTATGGGTTTTTACATTTGGGAACAAAAAACGAAAAATTATCGTATGATCACGTAAATAATACATACATATCTTTTAGTACCACAATTAAGAAGTAAGTATACGCGATTAAGATTAATTGTTTTTGTAATATACAATATCAGTGAAAATCTTCTTATTCCATGGTCAGTTCTTGATGGCTATTATCCTGAGTTCATAGATCTCTAATTCGTATATAATTCGTTGTATTATATTATACAGTGTTTCAGTATTTGATCGGGTCTATCTGCTAATAGTGCATTCAAAACACAGGTAGTATTTGTGGAGCAAATGCTGAAAACATCTGATAGCAAAAACTTATTTGTGGTATAGATGTTGCAGAATTAAGTAACTATGTTCAACTATTGGAAAAATTTAACATTTTGGTGTGGGTGCACTTAAAATGGCACATAAGTATTAATCGAAAAATGGAGCCAATTAGTATTAAATATCAATATACCAATTCAAATTAACTGAATCCTTTATCAGATCATCTTGCTTGTACCGCTACAATGTCATTAAAACCTGAAGTCTGCCTTTCTGCAGCCAGAGACGTGTAGGTATGGCCTTCTCTCAGATTGTGAGTGTTTACTCTGTTTACCCACTCAAAACTTGCAAAATTTTTTCGCTGAGATATAAAGGAGTTCATCCATTTTGAGTTCAATCGGATTTTGTTGCACCCTGGTGAATAACAGACGAATCTATGGCGAACAGATTTTCCTATTAAAAACCGTTTGGGCTCCATACCACCCATTTTATTTTCATATGTAAACTAAGTAAGTAATCCTTTCTAAGATCCGTTCTCCAAAGGAAATTTCGATCTTCACTCACATATAGTCCAGGACAAGAAAAAAGGGGTGATTTTGTCCCGGCTGTCTGATTCTCTGGGCTGATTGATATGTGATATTTTTTTGTGAAACCGCTCTTTTTATTCACAGAAACAGTCTTAAAGTGTATCTAGGGGTTGGGTTACATTTACGCGTTTCGATTGCTGGATAGTCAGTATAAGTCAGGTAAGTAGTTCGCTTACCTTTCTCGCCGGTCACTCGTCAAATGCCTTTTGATTATTGACGTCTAAGGTGCTGGAGACAGCTAACCATCTGCCTGCCTCTTTGCTCGTTTATCTGCTATACCTACATAAAAACCCAGTGAAATGTTTAAACTTGTTGTTACTTAGCAACAATCAACACACGCGTCCCCTTTTCTTTTAACTACAACCACAATTCACATAAATTACACTCATTCATAGAACTTTACAATATGATTATATTCTCAGGTACAATTTCACAAAAGGTATTCGAGGGAAACTGAATTTAAGATGAAGCCTGTGTTTGTCGCACATACTCAGAGTGTTAACTTTGTTTCGGCGCCACTCGACCACGCTGGTGAATTTTAAACTTGCATTAATTAGCGTTCACAAAGTTAGCTTAACCTCGTTGATTGTTATTTGAAATTAAATTTTGTACGATTCGTTACACGTAGGCTTTTTTTTTAATAAAATAAATTTTATGCATGACCGCTCAATAAAGCGCTAATTAGCTGTGAAGGACGAAACACTATCTCCTAGATATTTAAGAGAACTTGAGGTTGACAATAGTTTTTGGATACTTTAAATATTTATTATTAATTTGGGGCATTAGTGAAGTTAGAAGTCCTCCGACGAGGTTTATCTTCTGCTAAGTTACAAATAAAAGTAATTTGAAATATGGATTCAAAAATATACAACTATTTATTTTCACGTCTTAAGAAATATGTTCTTATTATGACTTAAAACGCGGTCCATAATTACAGAGCACTCGTAATTTAAGAGACCTAGCTAAAACAAACTCCAAGCATCTCTAATAAGAAGAGGTGGAGTCAGTTCACAATGATGATTCAGTAATGTATGTATATTTAAACTAATTAACAAAAAAACTCAACTGTGACACAGTCCAATTTAAAGTTGGCCGCGAGGAATTGCTACTGTAGAAAATGGAATTTAAAAATTTAAATCCCTTGCTTGTCAGCGCAATCAGAATTTTTTAAATATCTGTGGATCAGAATTTTCGAAATAACATGAACCTGACCAAGGAAATAGGCGTACACACAATTAGTAGGTTATCAGTAGATACGTTTAATTAATAGTCCGTGTAAACCAAACTGCTTATGAATATTCGGTAAACAAGAAGAAAACCACAACATTTAAGCAAGGCATACTATCGTGCAGTTTTTGTTTAAATGTAAGTGCAATGTTTTAAGCGGCTTGGTGTACAATTCTATAATAAACTCCCGAATTTAATGACTTGCTGGTAGTATTGTTTAAGAAACAATTATGTAAAACCACAACTTTTAAGCAAGGCATACTATCGTGCAGTTTTTGTTTAAATGTCCTTTCCAATTCTGCACATACATCTAATTTTTTTAATTTTATGTACGTATTGCAAATTATTTATTGACTGCATCGTTAGGAGTATATAATAATATCATGTCGAAACCTGCCCAACTATAAGAATCATCACACACTGCTCGTAAAGATGTGTGAAGTCTGCCGATTCACAAGAGAAGACCCGAACCCAATGAGACATGAGTCGTGACGATGATCCAAGAACTTTATAATATCATTGGTTAAAATTATGGTCGAAGTTAAACGCCGACACCCTACAAGTGGCTACGAGTCTTAAGTTCAATGTCATTCAGGCCTATGATTGGTCCAAATTGTTTATCCAATGTCACGTGATCCGTCTTAGGTACCTCTTTGAAGCTGATTTATTTATAAAGTTCTTGATTAGATATTACCCTCTTTGGAAGTCCGCTTGATTTAGTACCATCCAGCTTAGCCCCAGCTGTAGGTAGGTACGCTTTTTTCCCAATAGACAGTTGGTGTTAGCAGTCTTTACAGATTCACGCGAACACAGGCTGTTAGCGTATTTTGGTGGTTAGGTTAGGTTATATCTAACTGATTATCATTTAATTTTCTCGATGTAAATTTTTAATTCATATGCTTAGTACGCCAATATGACTTGTATTAAGTATTACTTAATTGTAGTCATGACTAAACATCTAAATAACTAACAGAAAACTGAACAGAAAAAAAAAAATTATCTCTTGTTCTATATATAAATGCAAATATAATCGGATAATATCGTAACTGATAATCGGGTTTGGAATGAAATGAAACAAGTATTATAAAAACTCAGTAGCCCAAGTGTAATTAATGGATTAAATTTTGCATACAATTTACACTACCGTAGAAACATTTCAATTATTCACACATAATCTTTCCCCACACGCAAAACAATGTACCGATAACTCCATTCATAAAATCAAAAGATACGACCACTTACATTCGAGTAGGTAGGTGAACTCCATGCGTTAATAAATTCGATCAGGGCTTACGAATCGTGCAAGTTTCAATTGGTTTTATACTCAAATCTGCTTTCGATTCAATTTGATTGTGTCGAATGTTATAAAATTGTGTGTCTTATGGTCTTAGATGTAGGTAAAACGCGGTTACAACAAAACAAGTTTTGTTTACAACAAAATTATTTTCAACATTCCAAGTTATAATTTAAGCCATCGCTTGGTATTTCGTGGCCTTTTATCGAATTCAATGCGATATTTTGCTCGGTTTTAGCGAAAATAAACCCCTGGATCGTACAGCCCTGTCATGGAACCGAAGAAAATTTACTAGAAAGTTGCCTTCTCATCTAAGACGTGTTGCGTGTGAAGAAAATTGATCGAACGTTTCTTACATTTCTCGCCGTGTAATTTAATATTATAACTGACATTGCACGTAAAAAACCAAAATTCGCAGTTCTTCAGATAAGATCCGAGCAATATGATTTGGTATCTTACAAATTGCTATATTTTCATATTGTGAGCAATATTTCCGTCATTTTTCTTGGTAAGACATGTCTACCAAATAATTTAGCTCCTTTACATAACTTACAGTTTAATATTTAGAACGATATAACTACAAATGAATAAATAGATAAAAAAATTCAATGTCAATTGTAATATTAAATAGTAACATCATAAATATATACATACATAAAATAAACTGAGATACAAAAAGCATTTAGGCTTATTAATTTATGTAAAAATTATTAGTGTGACTTTTCTAGTATTACTTTTATTGCGTCACGTTAATACAATACTATTACTATTATCTAAGTTATTTACAGTTACGGAATGCATAATTTGGCATTGAATATTATACTATGAATAATAATACTGCTTATATGATTATACCTACAATAAATTCAGGGAAATATTAAGGTATATTTTACATAACGATTATATTTATATTTAAGCTATGTATTTAGTAAATGCGATATCTAAATTTTATAAAGCCCAATGTCTTAATTCGAGAAATTGCTAATAAACTTAGCACAACAATACTCTACTTCCTAATTATTTTATAAATTATAATACTATTCGGATTCATTTTAGGAACCCTGTTACATCTTGTCTTATTAACAGTTCGAACAATATATTAACAATATTATACCTATTAATAAACTTCAATATACACGACGCTTACTGGTTTGTTTATTAATTATTAAAATTACAATATATTTGGTGAGTTATTATGAAAGAGATCCTCTGTAGGTAAAGGTACCTGAGTTCATTATTTCGATAAGTAAAAGTTGATAAAATAAGCGTAATTCGATAATTAATAACACATAAAATAAGTCTGTAGATAAATATTCAGTGATTAAATAAATGGTCGACAACAGTAAATTAGATTTTGAATACTATTAAAAACAATAATAATAACAAAATAATAATTGCAACGGTTTTGAAAATTTATGAGCTATTATCATAATAACATCTCATCAAAAGAATTAAAGACAAATTGTATAATTTTATTACCATAATTGTGATGAGATCTTCATGACTTACTGATATCATTGTTCACAAATATATCTTAATTTTACTTTAACTGGTATATAATACAACATTCCATCAAATTTTTAACACCAGATATGTTTCTTAAGAGTTAAAAATAAAATTGTAAGATCATTTATTCTGTCTTTTCCAGCTCTCATAGTGGGCATTTCTAAATGTTTTTTTTTTAATCAAGTTATTATGATTTTGTTTAATTATGTCATTGGGAGCTGATTTTCTTTGAAACACTATATGAAAAAAAAATGTTAGTTATGGGGTAGCATTATATTCCACTGGTTCACACAATGAATGTATCTATAATAATAATGGTTCAATCTTACTTGTCTATAACAACATGCCAGGTAAATGTGGAATTTTTATGCTTAAAAATACACAACCTGTTACTACTACGGTTAAAAGTAAAATAAAGTCTAAAAAATGCGGGAAGTTGGTGTGTTACTTATGCCAAACTGTATAGCCCCCGTCCTCACATCACAGAGTGCTGAACAAAATATATCCGTCTTCATTTCTTTCATTTATTAAGTCTTCAAAACGGACGGGTCTAGACATAATACTACTAGACTAGGCAAGGTATCTGAGCATATGTAAGTGAAACCGTCACGCTGCGAAGAAAGGCAGGAGGTAAACATATCCTTGTCTTACTTACGAGTTACGTTAGTCTCCTTGGTATCTTTCTCTTTCTAATACCGTGACGCAAAGAAGGCCCGCTTGTCTAGTCTAGTAGTATTATGTCTATGGGTCTCTCACATCCGTTTTGGCTGTCAATGCAATGATTATGATTATGTAGTTATTGATATTCATTACACTTACCATGAGATGGATCTTCTTGTCATTTTGTTGATTAGTTTAGATAAAAAAATCACAGTGCTCCTTGACAGATCTTTTATCGCATATCTGTTTGTACTCATATTTATATTGTTTACTTACTACTTATTTAAAAGCTATACATTTTGACGTAACTATGAAAGAGCGAGAAGAAAAATGTTATATACAAAATGTATTAGGTACTGATTAATACAATTTCAAGTTATACACATTCTCATACATTTTCATAAATACAAATTATCTCATCAAATCCTGCAGTGCGTCATGTCCTTAATGACATTTCAAATATTACAGTTATAATTATTAATTACAATATAATAATTTAGCTTAAGGAAAGTACTTTAAATTTCGGATTAAAACTTCTTTTTATTGCGTAAACAGAACATAATAATACTTATTATTTAAGTATTAACTAAGTAATTAAAAATTTTTCACAATTTTCTATTACACGTAAGAAGTTTTACTTCGAAATGTCAAAATAAATTTATGAGTTACTTTCAAATATTTGTATGGACGGAAAGGCAGAAAAATATTGCCTGCTTAGAAAAGCGTGTTTGTAATATTATAATGAAAAAAAAAACATTTTTAGTAATATTTAATAATGATAAAGTAAGTAACTAACCCGTATTATCAGTGGCGTAGCGTGGGCTCCCGCCGCCCGGGGCCGACCGAAAATTTGCCGCCGCCGCAATGATCTTTGCCGCCACCATATTATTTAAAATATTTTTTTTATTCATTACAAAATCCACTTTTATTGTTTTGTTTTTCATAGCACAATTTACATTAAAATTTAAATGAAATATAATTAATTTTAATGTATAATTTTATTTTAATTTTTATTAAAAAATCGAGTGGCTTGCCGCCCCCTCTTCGTGTGCCGCCCGGGGCCATGCCCCCCCCCCCCCACGCTACGCCATTGCGTATTATTTGGTGTTACTAATCCACGGCTTATAATTTAAACCATAAGTTATTTATTATGTCATTTCATTTCATGTGCAATACTATTGATATTTACACACATCCTAGGTACATTATAATTTTGTATTGTACATTAAACAAATTATTATATTTTGCTATTATGATATTTATGTAATTATTATTTCCATTATACAAAAAAAGTCTATTTTTAAAAGTTTTTCATGTTTTCTCTTTGATATGATTTAAAACGCCATTGCCTTATTATACAAATACACATGTAATCTAAACATAGTATAGTATTATTAAATATAAACACACTAAGTAAATAAATATCACAACCCCAACATAAATAAAATTTTAACATAGGTATTTATCATGGTACTTTCTCATATTTGGCTTAGTTTAAATAAAAACATTGAAACAACATAAAATAATTATGAAAATAAAAATAAATTCCATAATTATGAATAAATAAGTCATAATTTATTAATCTACATTTGAGCTGTATTATTACAATCTATGTTTTACTCTCAGGTTTTACTATTAATACTGATTTTTATTATTATAATAGTGATGAGCGAGAATTAAATATTTATTATCAACAATATGAGTAGAAGTAATCTATTAAATTTATAAATACACTTTAAAACTTACTTCTACAACAATGTATGACTATGTTTGACTGTTATTTAGTTTGATATGCTATCAGATCTACGACTAGTTACATACACGAATAATGTTCTGTTATCACATAAAAATAATATTTATATTCAAAATCAATATCGATATTGGCCGTAGTTAGATCTCTTGAAATATATCCAAAATTTTAAAATGATGACGAAAATTCGTTGTTTAAGACTTTATACACTACACACAAATAAATTTTCAATTTACCATGAAATTATTTGAAAATATAACGTTATCAGTGTGCAAAATTAATTTGTTGGTCGCAAGTGTTTTACTGTCAATAATTTTGATCACTATGAATTAACATATTAAACTTATAATAATGTATGTTATAATATGTGTGTTGTCTTTTAAAACTTAAACTTATGTAATAGTTTCAGTAGCGTCTCGGTATACTGTAGGTATCACTGAAATACTTACTAATTCTATGAACTATAGAATTTACCACTATTCCTGTTTCTTATTTCAATATTTAATGTATTTAAACGTTTTTCTCAGTTCCTCTGAAAAAGTATAACCAGTACGAAACTATTTAAAAAGGAAATGTAATGCAAATGAAAACATTTAAAAATGTGGACGAAATGTTTTCGAAACATTGTACATTTTGATAAACTTCCAGAAAGAACTTCCAAAATAGCCAAACTTGTTTGGTAAAAAGACCTTGGTAGGAAAAGAGCTTAAATAAAAAACATCCCTTGAGAAGTATTCGTATTTTCAATGAAGCTACACATTAAGGTAATTTTAGTGCAAACGAAAAATATGTCCTTTGTGTTGGGCATATCACTGCTGCACCAAATCAGATTCCCTTTTTCTATTAGATAATTATCATTGAAAATTTATTATTAAATTAGTTCCTTCACTGTAATGTTGTAGACAGGGATTTGTAAGTTTACACTTGTGCATTAATGACTTAATCATAACTTACAAACATTAATTAACAGATTTCTGGGGCTGAAAATTTCTAATATTGTAAAGATTTTATTGATGAAAATATGTTTAAAAATAACAGTAACAATAAATAACTGTACCGTTCAAGGCCAAGTTAAGTATTTTTGATAGTTAGTAAAACATTTTGACAATTTTTTAAATATTATTATTATATCACTAACATTAACTTTAATATGGACTCAGTGAAATAAATTGATTAATGAGATAACTTTTCACAACCTCATTCACTAACAATCCATGTTATCACTTTCATAGTCTAGATTCAGATAGAGAGATCTACCGTATGAAAACGATTTAAGACCACATATAATTATGAGGCTAGGTACTACAATTCAAGATTTTTCTAAATGCTTTTCTAAATTCAGGATTGAAAATGGTATAGATGACTGGATTTAAGAAGCTGTTAATGTAGCCCAACCACGTGTTCAGGATGAAGACAGTGACTCCAGGCGAGAACTGGAGACCAAACTTTGCGCAGATAGCGTCTAAGACATTGCAAGTAAAAAACGGAGTCCAGCAAAAGAGGAACACGCCTGAAACAAAAGACAACGCATTGTTAAAAGAGCATTAATACGTGATGTAAAACAACTAAAGAAATAAAAAGTTAATTACAGATAATATCTTACTGAAACTCCATGATTTTGCGACAATGCAGAGTATTATTCTTAACATGTTATTAATATGCCTTATAGTTAGTTAAAAACTTTCAGTGCATCTTGATATATTATGATATAGAAAATCTCGTATAGGTGTCTTTTTATGATCATGGAGTTTTAAGTGTAGTCTTCTAGTCTCATTACACAACTCTCGCAGATAGTATGTCATGAGCAGTCTACTTATCCTTTATGCAACAAAAAATACCATCCTACTAACACCTGTCTGTCAAATAAGTATTTTTTCTGTGGGTACTAAAAACTGTATTCGAGACTTAACTACTATTTATTTTAAAAATATAAATATAATTAAACACGAATTTGCAACTACGATACTTATTAAATATTTTAATCTCCTTGGTGAAACAGTTGCACTAGAACATCCTAATTAGAAAGGCGGTAATGAACTTTTGCAGTGCCCATTACGAGAAAATAACATCTTAATCCTCGGAACTAATTAGCTTGTCCCATGGGAAAATAACGATCACAACATTGTACCCAGTTTTATGTCAGAAACTGGAAGAGAAATTATTATTAACTTGCAAACTGTAATGACAAAAAATGTATAGGTAAAATCTTAACGTAAATTTGAAACGAATGCTCGTGAAAAAAGACAAATTATAAAAACAGGTGATCATTGTAAGTCAAAGACATTTAACCCGATTTTCCGGTTAATTTCATGTTATTTTACACACAAATTATTCAATTGTATTCGTTATTTTCATATTTCAATTGTATTTATTATATTCGAATACTCTGAGTAGATAAACGTGACACGTTAAAGGAAAATAATAGAAAAGCGACGGCACTTTCTACTAAATTCCAGTTTCATTACCTACTTTGCAAACTTTTTCCTTACAGTTTTCAAAGCCTTTTGGTACAATTTGAACGTTTACGCGGAAAAGTATTTGCAAGTCGTTCCAATTTTCAATAGTCCTTCAAAAGTTATTTCTTATTGGACTATAATTTTGCCACATCGCAATAGAACTTGCAAAAAGATACCTCGAAACTTTGCATACTCGTAAGAGACTAAACTGAATTGAATTTTCATCAACTTGAAATTGTTTGTCACAGTTCCAAATTATTACCATGATGTTCAGTTAATTTTATTATGTAATATAAAATTTAGTCAAATGATGTAATCAGTATACTAACAAGCTATGTATAATTTGTAATATACGTAAGCTATAACCATTATAGGCAAAGAATAATGAATTATTATGAAAATTATAATTTTCTTTTTGGATTGTGATTTTAATGACCGAATTCTGATTCCATACGTATTAAACCGGCATGAATTTATCATTTGAGAGTGATTTACAGGACGTTATTTAAAACAATAATTACCGTGTGATGATGTACATTTTTTCTCTCATGACCTAAATTCGTCTTAATATCTTTATAGGTGCCGTATACCTATACTGTTTGTGCTACAGGTTTATAAAGCATTTATAGCACTTTGTTTATAAATTACTTCACTAGTTACAGTTTGACCAATTTGTTTGTTCGTCCTTTCATACAATACATCAACATCCATCGATTCCTACATAAACTGAGGACCAATAAGCATAGTTTTCATCTTTTACTGCTACTGGATATCACATTTTTGAAAAGTCATCACTATATAAGTTCATTCAATTTATTTTCTCTGTTTCTAGAATTCGGGCCACCGCTTATTGGTTTTCATCGAAGATCATTGACATTCCATTCCTAATGGACATTTATTAAGATATCTGGGTGAGTCATTCATTGCCGCCTTCCCCACCTAAATATATATATGGCACATTTTACTGCTCGGAATCCGCTATTCATAACCGGCACAGGTATTGTCGGCTGAATATTAAAATGTGGAAAAATAGTGGAATAAAATTATATCAATATAATACATACAAAAATATGTTTTAATACGCACCGTGGAAGTATTGTAATTTGTATGAAACATAAACGTGACTACAATGTTTAGAAAAAGTATAACACAATTTATCGACCATTAATGGCCCTCATCTGGATACAGGTTTATCTTTGAAATTATTCACATAAGTACGTATCAAGATATTATCTAAATTACCCTTACCTAAAACTATAGCCAGCGTTTTAGTTGCTTTCCGCTCTTTCTTCGCAGATGATTTTTCACGTTTCTTCTTGCTTGCTTTATTTGCTTTATAGATAGTGAATCGAGCGGTAGCAGCACTTGCTTTACGCTCTTTTTTACAGCTAGAACCATCGCGAACGTCATATACGCTGGCTTCGAGGTCATCTTCTGATCGAAGAGCCAGTGAGGCTGTTCTGTGAAGCAAATATGTTCAATGAATAATAAAGTTAAATCTAGTCGTGATTTTATTGATCAAAATCTGGAGACATTCTGTTCGGATTCCATATTCATCTTTTCGACATACATATATATGTAAGTCCTAAACTCAATTTCTCTTCCTTCAAATCAACTACATACATTCGTAGGGAAAGTTTTGCGCCCAAAAGTGCAAAAGTAATGATTGAATAGCATTTACCTTGATTCACATTCAGTCTTAGTTGCTTTTCCATTCTTCTTCCATTTCGACCCATCACAGGTCATATTCTTCAGCATCGTTGCGTCTCTAACGACAGGCGATGCTGGAAGTGACACATGTTCCCGGATAGTGTCTTCTAGGTTGGATGGTGCGTATCCTGAGTCGTTGTTACCATTAGGATCAATTTGTGATCTTAAACTCTTCTTAGGTCCTCTGTAGAAAATGAAAAATGTGACAAGTGACATGACTGTGTACGGTTAGTAACATTTTTTTACCTTGTTATTGTTAGTGAAAATTTGCACAATACTATCTCAAATTGCATTATTAAGTATGACATAAATAACAAATGTAGAAAGTGCGTCCAGGTATGCAAGATTTGAATTACAAAATACATTTTTTATTTTAAGTGTTGTAAATAATTCATTGAAATATATAGCACATAGAATAAGGAGGATACATGTGGAATAACACATAAGAACATGGACAAGGATATGGTGTATACAATAGATGCTGCTCGACCAGCCTAGATTTTAAAAATACTAGGTGAATTTTCTAATTGTGCGTGGATGGCCTAATCCAAAACTATGAGAAATAGCAAAAAATTATGAAAGGAGTCTCGGGGCCGATTTTGATGAAAACTAAAACTACATCCTCTTTATTATATCATTTGATAGTGTCGCTAACAAGGATCGAATTCTGGGAAGTGACACACGAAGAATTATTTTTGGCCAGAATTCGAACCCGCAGAACTCGCTGATTTTGAAAAAAAAACTTATCCTCTATTATTACACCATTTGATAGTGTTGCTCACAAGGATCAAATTCTGGGAAGTAATGACAACGGCAAATTTGAAGAAAATGTAGAATTCTAAGAAATTGCTGCATTTTAAACGCTTCGTTTAATAAGTAGAAACATATTTTGTTAAAAATAAGCTCTTTTCTTAA
This sequence comes from Thymelicus acteon, assembly GCA_951805285.1. Classification (NCBI taxonomy): domain Eukaryota; kingdom Metazoa; phylum Arthropoda; class Insecta; order Lepidoptera; family Hesperiidae; genus Thymelicus; species Thymelicus acteon. Next base: position 11,422,923 of record OX638228.1, read on the forward strand.
GTATACGTTAAGTATAAGTTGTTAGTAACACTATCGAATAGTGTAATAATAACAAGGTAGTTTATTTTTTTCAAAATCAACAAGTTCGATCGATTCCTTGCCAGAAATATTGATTTTTCATATGTTATTATTTCCCAGAATTCGATCCTTGTTAGCGACGCTATCAAATGGTGTAATAATACAGGTTGTGTCTTTTTTTCAAAATCAACGGGTTCAATTCCTGGCTAGGAATATTGATTTTTCAAAAATGTTATGATGCAGTTTTAGTTTTCATCAAAATCGGCCCCGAGACTCTTTTCAGCATTTTTCGTTATTCCTCATAGTTTCGGATTAGGCCATCCACGCACACTTAAAATATTCACTCTCTATATGGTCAAATGATTAATTCTACCATATTGTGTTTCAAACATATGAACTAGGCCATAAAATTATCCTTATTTTAAAAAGTATTGTCTACCAATAGAAGTGAGTGGTTCTAACTTAGGGTTATATAATGAAGAAGCCATGACGTATGTATTTCTTATGAGACAATACCTATTACAAATTATAATAATAGCAAGTGACTGATATAAAAAGTTAATTACTATGTACGGTACCTGGCAGTCTCTTCGTTGACAGTTGCGAGCATGAATTCCGTAGATTTGTCATTCGGTATAACGTGGCACTCATCTGCATCTGCTTCCAGTTCCACACGTGTGTTCTCAAAGCTAATAAAGAGACAGAATTGAGAAATTATTCTAGAAATTACGTTAAGTACAGCCTGCTAATTATTACGCATTAACCTACTGTTGAAATTATTAGGACTCTGGTTAATAGATAGTCGATCAATATCTGTCTCTTTTCTAAGTAATCTTTTCGTGTCCTTGGCTGAAACTACTAGTAACAACTTAACTATCTTTTATCAACTTCAAATATTCAAATATTTTTGGTAAGTGTTTTTTGATTATTTTTTAAAAAACAAAATTTTAATTAAATTTTAATCTTGCCGAAACTATATTAATCAAAATCCCACTTTTAACTTCCGAAAGAAAGATTTTATGTGATATATAATAACGGAACGGTTATTATTGTTAAGAACGTTTTATCTCTCTAATATTCTTCTAACGTTTAACATGAATATTGCTTTTTGTACTCTTACTTTCATACCTGTCCTCGTGTTCATCTTCATTGCTTCCCGAACCTGTGTTCGTGGGTGCGTCTACTGCAGTCTCCAGCTGCCTGGTTTGCGCCACGTTTTCGATCACCACGGCAGCCGTTGCCATGGACTCGCCTGTCACCGGTGGTTTTTTAGCTGCTCTTTGCTTCTTTGCGCGTTTTCTTAAGGCCTGTTGAATATTAATACATATCGATATATTTTATTTCATAATAAAGTATCTTATAATGAATTACTTTGCTGTTTTAAATACCTATACCATTTTTATTAAGTGACGTAGAACACGAATTAATACATCAAAAGCAACGCTTAAAATTACCCATGACTAAGAACTGTATACAAATACTGCAATAAAGTTCAACTGAAAATTGCTTACTAACCTTAAAGATATTATAGTACAGGAACATCATCATGATACAGGGAATGTAGAAAGAGCCAAGTGAGGAGTACAAGACGTAGTTTTGGCTATTGAAGAGGCATTCATCGAAGTTTCTGTCCGGTGTATCGTTCAAGCCCAATACTATCGGAGCACCGATAGCAGCTGACACCAGCCAAACCAGAACTATCGTAAACCATACGCGCGTGTTATTCTTGTGTTTTGCGTATTTTATTGGTTGGGTTACTGCTATATACCTGTGAAGACCGAATATTATTGTTTCATTTCTAACCACGGATATTGTAAAAACATAAAAGTTAAATGATTCATTAAGGTTTGAATTTTACTTTAACATCAAATTTTAGACGAAATATTACGTTAGAAAATTGTTATGGTCATTGTTGGTTTACTGAAATTGAAATTGATAACCTGTGCGGTTTAGGCACATCCATCGTTAGACCTTTTTTTGTCGAATTTATGCCTTACAGTTGAAAATGTATGAATCCAAATATGGCAATTTATCACTTATGTACCTATACTAGATGCTCGTGAATTAGAAATACGTTTTTCTGAAGTCTACACTACTTTCAAGTTTTAAATTAAAAATAATCACAGCATAGCTGGAGCGATAGGTATTCTACGGCGTGATTACACAGTGTGAAGATCTTTCTCAAAAAGCTTTGTTTGTACAAGTCGTTGCAGCTCTCAAGAATTACATGATTAATTGATGTTTTGCGTGCAGATGAAATGTTCACGCGCTGTTTTGTCTTTGGAAGGACCTTAAACTTTGTTGCTCATCAACACTGGTTCTGTACATTATTAACAGCTCTTACAAAGCTTCATTCGAAATATAGGTCAAGTACTTGTTAAATGTTTCCTTTTACTTTTCTTTTAATGAATATTTAACTAAATTGACATAACAGATATTACATCTAATGCATATATTTTTAACTGTTTATGACGTTAGTTGAGCTGATCGTCTGTTCTTTTTTTTTTGCTTTTTTTTCATTTGGGTAGTTGCTGTGGGCCCTAGCTTCACGCGGACAGGTGGGAGAGCCTGGAGAAACTCAGCCTAGAAGACACTCTAGCTCCACACCTCGAGAAGTAGGAGTATGCGAAGTCCTAAGTGCACCCCCTGTGGAGTTCGGACCATCACTCTGTTTATACAGCAAAATATATTGAAACCAATATAAAGTTTACTTTGAAAATGAGTTCAGTAGGTATGTGGTTACTAAACCAGACACCTTGAAACAGCTGAACCGAGGCCTATGATTATGATTACAATTATCAAAATCTTTTAAAACTCCTAATAATGCTGTATTAGTTGCACCTATGTTATTTTGCTTTCTCATAAAATAATGCTAGCCCCTGGGAACTAGGATTCCCTGTATGGTAGGTGTCATGGATACCACACAAAGACAAGATCACATACCCATACCGGGAACAGAAATTCAAACTCATCATTCAATCTCATCTGAGTTGCTGTGAAGCCCAGGTCACTTGGAACAGTGATGGTCCGGTATGGTTTCCAATTCTCCATACGGGTCGTAAATGCAAAGCAATATATTAGTTAAGACCAGTCTTACGATCCTTACTCTATGCCATAACATAGTCCATAAAAGCACATTAATCACGGGGCACCCATTGAGATACATCACGTAGGACTATGTGTCACTTTACGACCGGATCTTGGAACTTCTTATATAACTCCTTGGGGATTCTTTGTTTTCTTAGTAAATACGTTTGATAGTGGTAATTTCAAAGTTTTTGCCTACCATCTGTCAACGTCGCAAAAAAGAGCCTCGGCTAGGGTGGAATTTCAGCTTTTGTTGGAGTTCTATTTTACGTCATATTATAATTTGATAAGTTAAAAATTTTGTGAAAAAGTTATTAATCATTTAATTGTGTTGTATATTGTATTGTATAACCATGCCATGCTACGAATATTTTTAAAATATTTATTTAAAATACAAAAGGTCTAACAATCAAATAACAATATTTTGCTCGTCAACATGATACTTAACAACATGACAATAAAATAAAAAAATACCATTGAATAACGAAAGCATTTACAGAAAAATGAAGGTATTTGTATATTTCTCCATTTAATAATCCTCATCCTTACCTGTCAACGGATATCGCAACTAAGTTAAATATACTGGAAGTGGAAGAGGTGACGTCCATTGCGATGTACACGTCGCAAATGAACGCGGGTAGACCCCAGGAACCGTGCACCTGCGGACAAAAGTTAGTTTTAATGGTCGTTAAGGTTTCATTTACATTTTAACAACAGTATGTAACCCATTTCAAACGTATTTCATTGTAAAACATAATAGCATCGCTGATAATGCGACTTGGCTATTTAAAGTAAGTATTTTGGTTTTTGAACTAGATTTATATCAAAGTGATGCTAAATTTGTCAATACTTTATTTACATTTTTACATATTGAATCTACGTAGTAACCCATTTCAAACGATGTGATATCGTTGAAAACGTAATAGCTACGTTGATACGACTTAACTCTTTAAAATGCTTTATTGTTACGAACTAGACTTATGTTTAAGAAATGTTTAATTTGTCAATACGCTCCTGCAGAAGCCAATGTAAATTCGTCGGTAGCAAAATCAACTGCAACCTTATTTTGGATAATTCACTGCATTTTAACAAAGTTTTTTAGACCTAGTTTTTTAGACCTTGGATAAGTCCTGATGGTTCCACGAAAAGCGAGATAGACTTCATTCTGGCAGACAAACGGCACATATTTAATGATGTCTCTGTGATCAGCAGGTTCAAAACCGGAAGCGATCACCGTCTTGTGAGAGGCACATTAAATATCGACCTGAAGCTGGAACGGTCACGCCTGATGAAGTCTACGCTTCGCCCAACATCCGTCCAAATCCAGGGATCCGAGAACTTTCAACTTGAGCTGCAAAACCGTTTTGCGTGCCTAGAATCGTGCACGTCCGTGGACGAGTTTAACACCAGGATGGTAACAACTGTCCACGAGGTAGGGTCGAAGTACTTCAAGACCCACCCTAGTGGTAGATCTCAGGTTCTCTCAGAACAAACTCTCGGTCTTATGAGGGATCGACGAGAACTATGTGTGCAGTCTCCAACCTCTATGAGTGAGTACCGACGGCTCAATGAGCAGATCTCCAAGTGCAGGCGACGCGATTTGCGAAAACACAACGCAAATCGTGTAAAAAACACAATTGAGCGAAACCAGGGCTCCAAAGTGTTCGCCGGGGATCTGTCCATTGGGCAAAGTCAGCTTACGAGGTTGAAGACCGAGTCCGGCACCATGGTTTCGTCGAAACCGGAAGTTCTGAGAGAGACTGAGAGATACTACGGACGGTTGTATGCCTCCTCTCAAGCTCCACCTCCTAGCGAGGAGAGCGATAAGAGAGCTAAACTGACCCGACACTACACAGAGGATATCCCGGACGTCAGCCTGTATGAGATTAGAGAGGCTCTCAAACAGCTTAAAAACAACAAGGCACCGGGAGATGACGGAATCACAACCGAGCTTCTAAGAGCTGGAGGGAAACCCCTTCTAGTGGCGCTCCAAAAACTGTTCGATTCCGTCATTAACACTGGAACTACCCCGGAAGCGTGGGGCAGAAGTGTGGTGACGCTGTTCTTCAAGAAGGGCGATAAAGCCCTTTTGAAGAACTACAGGCCCATTGCACTTCTGAGCCACGTTTATAAGCTGTTTTCGAGGGTGCTCACAAATCGCATTGCACGCAGGCTTGACGACTTCCAGCCTCCCGAACAAGCAGGATTCCGAAAAGGCTACAGCACCATAGACCATATACACACACTGCGGCAGATTATACAAAAGACCGAGGAGTATAATCTGCCGTTGTGTGTTGCATATGTGGACTATGAGAAAGCCTTTGATTCTATCGAGACCTGGGCGGTACTAAATTCTCTCCAGCGGTGCCGGATCGACTACCGGTATATCGAGGTGTTGAAGTGTTTGTACTCATCTGCCACCATGTCCGTCAGAGTACACGACACAGCAACGAACCCCATCCAACTGCAGAGAGGTGTCAGGCAAGGGGATGTCATATCCCCAAAACTGTTCACCGCTGCGTTGGAAGATGTGTTCAAGCTGATGGAGTGGAAACGACGTGGCATTAACATCAATGGCGAATACATCACACACTTGCGATATGCCGATGATATAGTCATCCTGGCGGGTTCCCTGGAAGAACTTGGTACAATGCTCGGGGACTTGAACAGCGCCTCACAACGGGTGGGTCTTAAGATGAACATGGACAAGACGAAAATCATGTCGAATGTCCATGTCACACCCGTACCGGTTGTTGTTGACGGCGCTGCTCTTGAAGTTGTAGACGAATACAATTACCTGGGACAAGTGATCCAGATGGGTAAGTCCAACTTCGAGAAAGAAGTCACTCGTAGAATCCAACTCGGATGGGCTGCGTTCGGGAAACTGCGTCATATCTTGTCGTCCAAAACACTTCCTCAGTGCCTGAAGTCGAAGGTGTTCGAGCAGTGTGTGTTGCCAGTGATGACATACGGATCCGAGACGTGGTGCTTTACTATTGGCCTGATCCACAAGCTCAGAGTTGCGCAGCGGGCTATGGAGAGGGCTATGCTCGGTATTTCTCTACGTGATCGCATCAGAAATGAGGAGATCCGTAGACGAACAAGGGTAACCGACATAGCTCAAAGAATTAGCCGGCTGAAGTGGCAATGGGCTGGCCACATAGTGCGAAGGACCGATAACCGTTGGGGAAGAAAGGTCCTCGAATGGCGCCCACGTCTCGGAAAAAGGAGCATAGGACGCCCCCCGACCAGGTGGACTGACGATCTGAAGAAGACAGCGGGCATCCGCTGGATTCAGAAGGCTCAGGACCGGTCAGAGTGGCGCAAGTTAGGGGAGGCCTATGTCCAGCAGTGGACCTCTAAGGGCTGATGGATGGATGGATGGATGGATTTTAGACCTATGTCTGCCACCTTTATTTCGTTCTTCTAGCCTTATAAGTTTGGTGAAAGAAAGAAGAAACAAGAAGAGTCGTTTGGCGGCTAACTCAAGCAATTATGTAGTAGCTCTGATATTAATACTTCCCCTAATATTTTTGTACGAAAGCTATTTTGCATTTTAAGGCCTCCAATAAATTTCATATCTATTATTTAAGCAAAATGAAACTAAAGCCAGGGTCTCGTCACTTTCACACATATCTATCAAAGCACAAAAACATCTGTTATCTGAATATTCACAGGCAGATAAAATTTGTCTTATTATGTTGGCACCTTTTTGAAGTTGAAGTCCACATAGATAGATTAAGCCACGGCGTGGCCGCACATGAGACAAAAAAATACGTTTCTTTGAGGTTATTTTCAAAGAAATGTAACAAAATTTAACAAGCAGCCCAGAATATTGCTACCCATCATTGTACTTAAACTTTTTCTGTATAATTTTCTGCATAAAAAAAAAAACAAACTGAAACTAAATCTCCAAATAGCCAACGCACTCTTAATTGTTTGTCACAAATCACCATGGTTTGCACTTGTGACAAACAATATACATAATATACATATGTATGTATATCACGCTCTGTCAAATGTATGGGAGAATTTACTGGTTCTACATAAATCTATGCTAAACCATGACCATATTCCGAAAATGACCATCACGCGATTCATTCGCAATGTTAAATATATTTTTTATTTAATTTTAACATCCAGTTTGTTTAACGATGTTGAAAGTATTATTTTTTTAATCGTTTAACGTTTTTTTGCTTTTCATTACAGTTAACTGTCGGAAATTTGGTTGTTTACGTATTAGTTTTATTTCATTTATATATTTTACTCATGAAATATTAAATGATTCCCGCACGTACCTATTTAGTATATTGTCGTGTTTAATTTTAAGCATTCGTATTTCACTTCTAGAAGCAGGCAATAAGAACTTGCTTTTATGACCATAGACCTAAAACCGTGCTTATTACCCTTGCATAAAAGTCATATCACATGAATTTTAAATTAGGTAAGTGTATTAGGTGTTCCAAATTGTCTAAGCTGGGAGTTTACACGAAAGTCATCCTTATCATAAGGTGCAAAAGTCAAGTATAAAAAACCGGCCAAGTGCGAGTCGGACTCGCTCATGAAGGGTTCCGTAACAGCAAGTAACATAATATAAAAGTTCTTGTAGTTCGTTGTAACTTTGATCGGGGTAAATTGCGGTTTACGATTTATGACATTAAAAAAAACTACTTACTAGATCTCGTTCAAACCAATTTTAAGTGGAAGTTTGCTTGGTAAAGTATATCACACATTTTTTTTAGTTTTATCATTCTCTTATTTTAGAAGTTACAGGGGGGGGGGGAACACACATTTTACCACTTTGGAAGTGTCTCTCGCGCAAACCATTCAGTTTAGAAAAAAATGATATTAGAAACCTCAATATCATTTTGAAGACCTATCCATAGATAACCCACACGTATGGATTTGATGAAAAAAAAAATTTTTGAGTTTCAGTAAGTATGGGGAGCCCCCAGAATTTATTGTTTTTTTTTTCTATTTTTATGTGAAAATCTTAATGCGGTTCACAGAATACATCTACTTACCAAGTTTCAACAGTATAGTTCTTATACTTTCGGAAAAAAGTGGCTGTGACATACGGACGGACAGACAGACAGACAGACATGACGAATCTATAAGGGTTCCGTTTTTTGCCATTTGGCTACGTAACCCTAAAAATGGTTGTCTGTAAAGTCGGTTTACGGACGGTAGTTTAACGTGACAACGTCATGACAAAGCTCCGCTCCACTCCGCCCCGCTCCACTCCGCTCCGCCCCACTCCGCTCCGCTCCGCCCCGCCCCGCTCCGCTCCGCTCTACTCAACTACGATCGCCTACGACTCGCCTACGGCTTGCCTATGGCATCGACTACAATACGCCGATTGTAGCCGATCGTGCCTCTCTCTCGCTTTTGCCGCTCTCTCGCTGGCGGAACGCTACATTTTTTCGTGCATACGCCCGGCGTTCATCGTTTTAATAGACGTTATCACGTCAAAAACAATAGCCCATCACCGATTTTCAATGGCATTACCAATTGCTTAGGAGTGCCGTTTGAAACTGTCTATTGGGGAGTGAACGAATTATGTCTTCGCTTTAAAAAAAAATTAAGTTTCACCTTTCTTTACTATAAAAATCGCTTAAACCTTACGTCAACATCGGTATGGTAGCGAAATTTTAACGAAATAGTGCAATGATTAATGTGTTTTTTTTATATATTATAACACTTCAATATATATTTTTCGACGTTCCAGGTATGGAACAATTTGGTAAGAATTATAGGTGTCGCGCTAAATACGGGGAGTATTTAATCCGAATGTTAATCTTTCTAGTGTGTAGTTGTTCAGTATTACTTTTAACAACATTCTGAACTACTGAGCTTGTTTTTTTCTTTTTAGTTTGATTTTAGAGAATAATTTTTACATGAATATCTGCATTGGTTTTTGTATACATTTGGTATGGTACTATTTATTTATTTATTTTTTTAGCATACATTAGTGTCTGACAATTTTATCTATCTAACACTCTTAAAAACTATGTATTGTATATAATTGTCTTATCGCTGACAATGTTGTATGCCAATCAGTAAAGAAAATAAATAAGTAATTTCAGGTACTTCGGCCCTCCAGTAGGTAATCGATGGGTCCTGTACCACTCAGTTTAATTCCAATAATATTCATGCATGACACGTTGTGTTCCACAATTTATCGTAAAACGTTTTTTACGCGATTCGGTCGCAATGTCGATGATCCAGAAATAATGCGGGGACCCGCATTTTTGACTTCCTTTTCCTCTAGTCTCCTTGCCGGATCTTAAAACCGAATAACAAAAATGTCGATAATAAGTACCTATATTCAGAACAAAATCCGCAGTGAAGTGCCATCTTTTTTAATATAGCCTTTTACCCTTTGAATTTGAAATAATACTGTCACGTATGATATCGCACGTGTCCGGAATATGTGTGAAACGAGGTTACAAGCCGACTCGAAACTCAATTTAGGTGAGCCATTTTTAAATGATGAATGCAATATACGGAATCCTAGAATAAGTAAATTTTGGAATGGTTGCGTACGCTCCGTATATCAGAAAGGCTTACTTGAAAATTTATAAATATGACGTTGGGCTTAGAACAGTGGTCAATCAGCCTTTTTTCATACGGGCCACAAACACGTGTTAGTCATGCTGTCGCGGGCCGCAAAACAAAGAAATAAAAAAAAAATTCATTTCTTAGGTTTTAGCGATTATTATAAAATAAAGTAACCCCAGATGGGCCAACTGCAAAAGCCTGGCGGGCCACACTTTGAGTATAGGTTAGAAGAATCCGAGTTATTTTGAACGCAAAACAGATACCTACGTATTCGGATCCGGATCAGGCTCTCATTATGTTTTCATACAAATGCGATGCGTACGGCGCGGACAGTGCGGATAAAAATGTGCGTTCACCATTATTGTGGCTCGGTTGTGTATGTACGCAGGCGTTGTGTGAACGCCTGCACGCGCGCATTTGTGTATACATGTATGCGTGCGTGAGTGCGTGTCTGCGTCCGTGTGTGTGTGTGTGTGTGTGTGTGTGTGTGTGTGTGTGTGTGTGTGTGTGTGTGTGTGTGTGTGCGTGTGTGTGTGTGTATTTAATTTATTTGACTACAGCACTACCTCAGCCGACAAAATTTATTAGGTTCATTATTTCTACATACACACTTAGCAATTTCAACATTATTTTCTTTGAAATCCCTTTAATGTTTATTTGCATTATGATATTACATGTACATTGTACATTTTCATTAAATCATAAACAAATCATTACACAAACGTAAATCAGTAAACGGAATTAATAGCATTTGGACACGTTTTCAGTAAAAAAAAAAAACAATCTCTTGAGATCTCGTAAATCTCGCAACATCCCGGTTAGGTCTTAATATTACAATTTCGCGAGATTGCATTCCGCGCCTCAAAATTTTGGTGAGATTTTGTATGTGCATAATTAAAAGTGTCCAACAGTGCGACTTGCATTTATTAGAATCTGCTAACCATTTGCTAAACCAATGCCATAAATTAGCCTTAAATCGTTTTACTGCTCTTTCTGTAAGACACTAATTTTACAATGTAGAATAAACGGAAAACTAAGCCACTTGCAATTTTTCAATCATCACTTCTATTTCGTTTGAGTAAAGCACATTTTAGAATAACAGAAAATTGAGTTTTTCTAATCATTAAGGTCGTTTATGCCGCGTCACGCGTTTAATTCTCAGTACCAAACCCTGTTTAAGGTACCTTATGCTATAAAGGACAATAATAGCCTTTAAAGCTTAATTAAATCATCACGCGCCACTTATCCATTGCAGCGAGAAGGCGGTATTTTGAAGAACTTTAATGAGAATATGGAAATAATAGTTACTTAATAGATTACATAAATTTCTTGCGAGAGACTTAGGTTGAATCTCGGAAGTAGCAGATAACATTATGTAACTTGAATCCTGAGTGGAGCAGTAGGTATCTCTATACTTCATACTTTAATTAATGAATAAACTGAATGTTCGTAAATATGTATTTATATGTAATATATAATATAATATGTATTATACATAATATAAGTAAATACAATATATGTATCACAGGACATTTTGTCCTATTTTTATGTCGGCTTAAAATACCCCCTGACCCCAATCCCATGCCGGCATATCAGGGTGTCATAAGCGGCGACAAAATTGTATTATATTCACATAATAAGTATTGTATCAAATTATTAAGTTTTTTTATCCTGTGTGTAGTACTGAGTCACAAAAATAAAACCGTTTAATAAATAAATCTGTTTTGAAAGATTTCAAGAAGAGGTGTCAAGCTTAATTAAGTATTTAACAATTTTAAAAATATTTATCTCTTTTCAAAGCGTGAGTATTGCGCCGACGGGTTTATTTAGATTTACCTTGTTACAAGAAACCTTGTTACAAGTTATTATGAACTGCAAGATGATAATAAAATAACATCTACGCTGATAGTCTACGCGACATAGGTAGTTACTACATTTTTTTCAAAGCAACGGCCACCACTATATTCACATATTCATATTAAACAACAGACAATGATTACAAAAGGAAGGATTGGTTTGCTCAAACATTTCATACAAATATCAAATTCATAATATTATAGTCAAAAGCGCCATCTCTCTCACTTTTACAAATTACTCATACTGTAAGGCCCTTTGGGCTGTTGCTCGTTTTGATATTAAAAAATGTTCATTAAAGATAAAACTTTTCAGTATAAGACTTCGAACTAATCACAACGAACATAACTAACGAAAAAAATAAAACCTAGATTTTATCTTTCAAACTCCAATGGTAGGTATAACACAATAATTATTTAAAAGATTGCACAATATGATTATGTTTATTTAAAATCATTAAAATACATTAAGTCATTTAAATTGATTGAATCAAAACAATAAAATTTATTTTAAAAAATTTTTACCCCTTAATCTAAGGAACGCTAATACGGATAACATTTATTAATAACCATTCGATCCGGAGCCTATTACCATAATAATATGAATTAAAGATTAATTTTAATAAATAATTACAATTACGAAATTAAAGTTAAGAAAGTGAGTCTCAAAAGCTTAGATTCATTTCGTCATCTTGGCTAGAGGATACTTTCTTCAGAAGCGAGCGATCTTCATCAGACTTGACACTCCTGAGGCCTGCCACACCCCATGTCTTGCTGCGCTGCAGAGGTGGTCTTCCACGGATCCGACCTTCGTATTTATGTCTTTTATGGTTTAGAGGACTGAGATCCGAGTCTGATAATTCCTCAAATTTACGCTTGGACGCTGATGATGAAGTAGAATTAATGGAAGCTGCTGACTTATAAGGAGTCACTGGTTTATTAGGAGCTGAAAAAGAAATATTAGTAATGTAAAAAAAAATGGATATGAAAATGATTTGGATTTGATTCCTACATAAACAACATTATAAATTGTTAGGTACCTAATTATTTGATTGCTATATTTATGACTCTGATAAAAGTGATTATCTATACTAATCTATACTAATATATTAAGAGGAAAGATTTGATTTTTTGTTTGCATTGAATACGCTCCGAAACTATTGAACTGATTTGAAAAATTATATCACTCTTGGGAAGCTACACTATCCCCTGGTGACATAGGCTGTATTATTTTTTCAAAAAATTAGGCATCCTTAATAAAACTCCAATAATGTAACCCAAGGTGTAAAAAAATAAGAAAACCGAAGCAAAGCGAGGGCGGTTACTCGTCATAGATAAGTTTTATTGTGATTATTAAAACTTAAGTTTTTGCTTGTATGCATGCTTTTTGCATTGTAATTCATTGAGACACAGGTTCAATGTATAAAAAAGCTAAGTCAAAAATACTAAAAAAGTTATGACGCGACATCAAATATTTCAAATAATAATATAATGGACGTTTACAACTGCCTACACTGCTTACAAACGAGCTAAAATATTAAAGGTATATACGACATGTATAAAAATCTAATGTTAATGTTATTTTAAAAATTTAAAGCCCTTTCAACGGAGATGGTGTTGTTTTGAAACGGTACTCAGAGAACGTTATAATCATAAAGTATACATTACGTTTTTACTATCAGCAATTAACTGAGCACAGCTGCTTTAAACTACGACGTGCTGCGTCCATAACCAAAAGCCCCATTTTATGTCTTACGTGATGCGAATGGATTTCATTTTGTTAAATGGATAGCAATGATAGCCCAGTTGTCTGAACATTGCTTTTCCGAGGATATCCTTGTTCAATCTCAGCTCCTTTATGTGTTTTTGAAATAATGTTCTCATTACAAATTATTTATGAGGGCAATATTATGAGGAACCGTGCGGAAAAGATGGGACTTTTCCTTTTTTCTTTAAGATATATGACGTCACCTACTTGAATAAGCTTAAAATTTTATAAATTATTGATCTTAAGCAGGTATAAATGGGGTTTAAGGATGAAGATTCCGCCAATCGGAGCAGTGTGGTGGTATATGCTCCAGGTCTCCTCAAGAGAAGAGACCCGTGTTAAGTAGTGGGCCATTCATGAGCTAAAGCCAAGCAAGGATAATGTCATCAGCATCAATCATTTGCGAATGTGTAATTCACAACAACTTTGTTTATTCCTAACCTGCCCACTGTTTTCGTGTCTAAGCGGGATGCCTGCGGAATTTTGTATATAAATAAAAAACCGGCCAAGTGCGTGTCAGGCCACGCGCAATGTAAGGTTCCGAAGGTGTAAGATGGGGGGACACTTGACTATAAGTAAAATTGGCACTTTAAAGCCGAATGGCTGGAGAAATGCCAGCGGGTCCCTGAATTGAAGAACATAATTTTCTAGAGTCTATTTTAAAGCTCTTAGTGAAAACCAATGAATTAATTAAATACTCAAAAGTAGGGCTCAAACACTTATACTGTGCATTTGCTTCTTAAGTTACTCAAGGCAATGTCATTTTATCTTCGTATTTTTAATGTCAACGTGTTAGGGTATAACAAATTTACATAAAGAAAAAGATAAGGTTAAAAAACTGCTAAACTGTTAAATATCAGATACGATTCCATCGGGTGCTGTCAAATATATGTATATTATTAAAGTAGCGACTCTTTAAAGAAGAAGGCACAAAATGTATTGGACACGTTCACTTCTATAGAAAGAAATGATTTCTGAGAATGCAATATTGTCCCTTTAAAAAGATTGAAATTCATATAACATGTCACCATTATTTTGTCTGTCTATATCTGCCCAAGAAATAAACTTACCTATTGCCTGTCTAAATATTTTGTAACGTGAATTCCATATGTTTAAATAATGGCATTTATTGATTAATTTATGATTATGAGAAAATATTACTACCATAATTTATAATAACGTAAAAAATAACATTGCAATCCCATTAAAATCTGTTTAATGCAACCTACTCGTAACTAAATTTCAAACCGCTCAAACCTCAATCTTGAGTATTATATTTAAGTATATCATTAGAAAAATTATAAGTCCCTTAGTACCTTACAATAATTGGCTTAATATGACTGCTGTACTACACAACGAAAAAAACTATGAGCAGTTTTTATTTTGACAAACAACCTAGTTTTTATTTATCACTATCAGTTACCACTTTGATTTGCAAATTTGATAAAGTATAAATTACCTCGATCACCCCAAAATACATTTCTAACGGCTCTCGCAACAGTTGACCAAATGTTTTCCTTATTTTGATGTGGTTCGCGTTCTATTTCACTACTTTTCTCTTCAATATCTTCACCATCATTTACTATTCTCTTAACACTAACTTTTTTCTTTGTGATGATAAACTTAAACTGTATTTCTGTTTCTTCTTCGGTAGTACGTAAAACAGAATTCAAACAAGTTTGTAAAGATCCAGCGATATTTGTGGTTAGTGCAGAAATAGCATTATCTATTGGTTGATCTGGTGAATCGACACATGTTTTATACGAATCATTTGATTCTTTGGTTGTATTTCTAGATTCAATGATTGGGCTATCTTCTTTAAAGTTTATAGCTCTTGCCGGTAGATTATGATCCCCTGCTGGAGGTGTTTCTTCCTGTGGTATTTCTCTGTTGACAGTTACTGGTGTTCTGGCAAAAGTGATTGCTTGGCCTTCAAAGCGATTGAGCAATGCTTGAAAACGTGGATTGAAATAAGATTTTGGTTTTTGAGGGCCTGGTGTAAGCATTCGTTTGGGTTTTCGATAAACTGAAAATTAATAAGGCAAGTATGAATGTACTTGAAGAATTCAATCAATATAATATATTAGATTATCAAAATAAATATTTTTATTATTCACTCATATATCAAAGGCACTTTTACTTGAATAGAAGACTTAATTAAATATACTAGTATAATCAAAATTCCATTAGAAATAAAAAAGGAAAATAAATTACGTTGCTGTTAAAAAGAATTACAAACCTCGTTTGATTTTAGGCTCCTGTTTAAATATAGTATCATCGGCAAACTTAACCCTCTTGGTCTTAGCAGATGTTTCGATATTAACAGAATCTTGACACGAAACCTGCTTTTCTAAACTATCTTGACTACCTAGGCCAATACGACTTCCGGTAACAATAATACTTTTAAGTTTTGGTGGTATAGTATCAGAATCTGTTTTTGAAGGCTGAAAAATTTATGTGAGTGTATATTAATATATCATTACATCTAAATACAAATAACTAAGTCTTAGTGATAGCATATCAATGTTTTTTTTGGAGTATTAATTTGAACCGTTTAAAGACAGCTCTTAATATTATCTCTATCCATGATCCTCAATTTATGTAGTTGCCCAGCAACTGTCAAAAAGTCAGATAGCCTTTTTTTATGCTTTTAGCAGGCACACGAGTAGACGGGTCAGCTGATGGTAAGTGATCACCGCCGCCCATGGACATAAGCAACACCGGCAAAGATGACGATAGTTCCACTTCTTGAAGGACCTCATGTCATAGCTTAGAGGGAAAACCGATGCAGGAAGTTTGTTCAACAGTTTACACGTACGAGGTAGAAAATTACGTGAGAACCGGACTGTGAATGAATGCCAGGTATCCAGGTGATTTTGGTGGAACCTGGTACACCGTGATGTGCGGTGACGAACAACAGACGACAAACAGGTCTTCAGAACATTCCCCATTGTACAGACGGTAGAATACGCAGAGAGAGCCTACAGCTCTCCCCAACTCGAGTGATTCTAGTCCGTCTGTAAGCTACGGATCGTCGACAAGACGAATAGCTCATCGTTGAATTCGACTGAACGGATCCACTTGACTAGCTGGGGCTTTTTTTGCAGCTAGTTTGGCCTTACTAACTAAGTGGTTCCGAAACTGAACTTCATTCGAAATGTCGACTCCAAGGATCCCAATGCTTTTAGATATGTTAAGAGGAATGTTCTGGAATCTTGACAAATGGGATTTGTTTTAGCGGTTAACGCGCAAACTTCTCGAGGTTGAACTGGACTAAAATTAGTCTATCCCATTCTGATACCCGCTCCAGAGATGTCTCGACTTCAGACACAAGTTTTATTTATTTATTTATTTATTAAGTCTTTATTGTAACCTAAATATAGGCTTACAAAGGGCGGACTTAATGCCTATTGGCATTCTCTACCAGTCAACCCAGGATGATGGTGAGAACATGTGGCAGTTATCCTTTTCTCCTCAGTCTGCACCCGAGAAAGGTTTGCTTGGCCTGTATAACGGGCGTCACCAGTGCTGTTATCAGCATAGCAATGAATATCCCCGATGTCCAGCATATCATTGATATGCATGATGAACAGTGTAGGTGAAAGTGCAGAGCCTTTGGGACGCCAGCATTTATGGGCTTCGTATCCGAGCATGTTCCGTCAACGATGACCTTGATACTCCGCTGTGATAAAAAACTGGCAATCCATTTGCACAATTTCTCGGGTACTTCGTAGGAAGGCAGCTTAGACAATAATACCTTATGCCACACCCTATCGAAGGCCTTTGCAACATCTAAACTTACAGCCAATGCTTCTCATTACTTAGTCATTATAGTATTAATGGTTGTACCATTACTATTTATATGGCATACCACAGAATACATAATAGTATCTATTGGTACAGAAGAGTCACTCCGCAAAATCATTTAAATAAATAGTGACTCTTGCTCCGACAAAATAAAGTTTAATTCAGGTCGCACATCGTTAATCGTTAACAGACGTTGACATCTAGATATTGCCTCTCTTTCTAATCATAACTCTTAACCTCTCTGACAACGTCAGGGTTGTCTTTTTTGTGATAACATGTGTAATCTAGATTACGCATGTATGACACGGCCGACGCGGCGCGGTGCCACGTGGCAGCCCTTCTGAAATTGGCTCCACCCGTTCAAAAACAATTAAAATAAGCTTGCTATTAAAAAATAAATACTTCTAAGAAAATGTACTTCATTTTTAACTATAATTATGTTATTGAAATTAATATCTTTCAGTGCAAAAATACAATTTTCACATGATTTACTTTTGCCTACATAAGCATAAAATCAAAAGAAACATTAATAAGCATGTAAAGAAGTAAAACAACATGAAAGGGCTACTTTAATATGAAATTTAACTCAAGAGAATTAATGTAAAAGCGAAGATAGTGGAAGAATAAAGCAAAATTACTCGCAATCAATAGATCAAGAGACTTTAAATTATTATGTGGAATAAATTAATAAAGGTTCGTAATGATAGACAAATATATCAAAGACTAAAAAGTGTTTGATGATATTAGCATTAGTGTAAAGAATAGAATATTTCTATATAAATAGGACGTAATCCTATTTAAAATTTATTTCTACTGCCTATTTTTTGCAGTATCCACAAAGTACTGTACTTTTGCTACATCTATGTAATTAACATACTGGCAACGTTCTAAATTAGAAAAATGATCAAAATTATTTTACTTTACCTCCATTCCAATACTTTGAGGTGAATCATTATTCTCGATCTCAGAGAGTGGGGAGTCAACGTCTTGTTCAGGGAAAAGCGCCCACCCTCCAGCCACGGGGTGCGTTGGGGTACTAGTTGTGACGGCTTGCGCTAGCTTTACAACATAGATATTCGATGTTGGAGTCGTGATTTCTGTATCTGGGTCTGGAACTACATAATTTATTAATTTATTAAATTTTTATTCTAACTTAATCAAAGACAAGCCGAAATAATAATCATTTTACAAATTCTACGGGTAAGGCTAAACGAGCGTATTTTTTGAGCTGTGAGTCGCGTGATTTTTCGAGCTGTGAGTCGCGTGAAATGAGTCGGTTTCATACAAAAGTTCAAATTCATTTGTTTGGAAGTTGGATTTTAGTATGAAACCAACTAATTTAAGCAACGCACAGCTGAAAAAATGCGCTTGTTCGGCCTCACCCTTAATCATTATACTAGCTTGAGTGACATAAGTTGAATGAACATAAAATAAACGTGTACGCATTAAAAGCAATTGATAAAAGTGGATTGCGAAAAATTTCACATGACTAAACCAGTTTTCTTCTTTACTGAATACCTACCTAATAATATTATGTAGTAATGTTAATACAAATATATACTACATACAAAAATATAATACGTATTAAAATAAATAGACTCACCTGGCATATTGTTAATTCTGGAAGGTGTGGTTTCATTATTATCCGGTGAATTATCTGGATCTTCTACTTCCACCGAATCCTTGTATTCTTCCACTACCTTTTGTTTCATCAAACTTAAATATTTCTTAGCGTGAGGGGTCGCAACTCTTTGTTTTTTTAGTTTTGGAGTTTTCGGATCCAGTTTTGGGTGTGGTGTTTGTGGGACAGATTTTGGGCTATCGAAATCTGTGTCACTTGATTCATAGTCAACTAAATTCCTTTTTCTTACAATAGGTGTTATTATAGCGGTTTTGCTGGATTTATTGACTGACACTATTGCCTCGAAATTTTCTCCTTCAGTTTTAACCACCTTTTCATATATAGAATCAAATCTGTTTTCAACTTCATTGGTTTCACCTATGGCTTCAAGGTCTTTATCCACCAATTCAGATATGCTAATACACTCGTCAATATCTAGTAAATCCTCCATTTTTGTGAATGTTTTATTGCATTTTCTGCACTGTAGTGGAAAATGCTCATCAGAAAGATGTCGGATGAAATCGTCGTTTAGTTGTTCAGGACGACAGAGGAATCTGTTACCGCGACATATGGGACAGTCATACATCAGACCGTGAGCTAATTTTTCATGCTGCCAGCGACAATCACGACAGCAAAATCCCAGCTGACACACAATGCATCGAGCCTATGTAATGCAAAAATATACATCTTTGTTCAAAGGCAACCTTTGAAAAAAATACACGGGATTCTTTAAATAGACATAAAATAATCTTATTCGTGTACAGATTCAAATAAAACAAACACTAATTTTAACTAAAGCTTATTACAATACATAAATGCAAATTGCATCCAATTCGGTTTAACCGTTTCTGAGGTCATTCGTAACAAACTGACCAAAATTATAAAAATTATTGTTGAGGGATCTATAGTTGCGTAAATGTATTTGAATTTATGAATTTATTTCATGGTATAGAAGTACTTCCAGTGTGTAGTACTTGAATAATTATTAATTTTGTTCCTAGTTTATAAGAAGTATGTTTTTGACACCCATTTAATGAAAAATGTTTTTTTTAAATAAATGTTTGTTAATGATTGATTGCTCCAGTTTCAAGCTAGGTGGATTGAGATTGAATTTGTTCTTTCTGCTATTCCTATTGATTACTGTGTAAGTGTGAATCTACTATTCAACTATTTTTAGGTCAAGTCATGTAAATAAATTAGTTTGAAAAATATAGTTATCTGTGTTTAACAGTGTGCTTCATTTTGTAGGTTGAAACCAAGGACCTAAAAAAAAGACTGACGTAACCTCGTCTAATCGAGAGTGAAGCATAGCAATGGCCGCCCGCTTTCCATGTGTGCGTAATTTTTGATTCGCGATTGAAGCAGTGAAGTGTCAATGTGTGGGTGTGTGTACTTGTACGAATAGAGAGTTGGTATTACTATGGGTGCTTCACTGAATTTGTTGTTGGGATTATGTCCGTCTTTTTTTAGGTCTGTGGTTGAAATATCGTGGAAGTACTTGTATAGAAACAAGTTCTCCTCATTATGATGAAAAAATGTTATAAATTAACTGTTTAATGGCTCTTGTCTAATTATTTCCTTTAATAAGACTTTCGACACTTTATTTCAGTGTAGACCCAACATAATGTCAAGAGCCTTAAATAATACTGTCAGTTATAAAACTATTTCTCTCTCGTCTAGACAGAGTCTATCACGTACCAAAGGGATGTCTAAAACTATTAAGACTCAACGTAAATACGTAATATTGAACGGTGCTCCATTATTCAAACTACTCCCAGATGAGTTCACTCAATCTGCTGGTCTCTCCGTTATGTTTACCTCTTCTTTACTAATAATGGGATTATTAGTCAGATGTTTATAATTTTTTAAGTCTATAATTTTACGTATTATTAATACGGAAGTCAAGTTTTTTCTGTATAATAAACAATACGTTTGTTTTATTCGATGATTTTAGTAATTGCTCAGAGTAACTAAAACATGATTGCTACATCACACCAAAAAAGAGAAAAGTCAAATAGGGTAACTGACAAAATACGTCAGCCTGTGAAATTGGACCATTTGAGATTATGATGTGACGAAAAGGCAATTGGCAAAAAGCGAAATCGTGTTACGAAACCAAGCACAGACGGAGGCCATAAGTATTCGTAATAATACGAGAAAAGGCAAAGTATAGTGGCATTTTAGTCGGTTGCTTCGAATGTCATCGAAATTATGTGTGTGTTTAATTAAACATGGAGATGTAGCCCCATTGGTAGTGATCCCTAACGTGAACGTCCCGAGTTCGATTTTCAGTCAAGTTTAATTCTCAGATTTTGGGTGTTTGTAAAGTTTCAAACTATAGGCATATCATAGAAAGAATGGGGACGTGACTGAGCGTTTATTATATTTCACAGACTTGTTTTGATATTATAATCTCATAAAAACATAAATGTGAAATGAGAGCCAAGTTCAAAATAATTCTTGACAAAAAATAACCGACTTCAAAATTGGGGATAACTCAAAATCTACGCTTCAGATCTCGCTCAAATTTAAGAGGGATCACACGACAGGCACCAACTTTTGATTAAAAAAAAGAATATGCCTAATGTATATGCCTAATAGTCTACCTTGATGCCAAATATCAAGTTTCTAGGTCATTTGGAAGTATGTTAGGTTGTTGATCCTATGTCAGTTTGTCAGTCACCAAAATGCGGATTTTAAACGTTAATATATCAATAACGGTTTGTGCGACATTTATGAAATTCTGAATTCAAAATAAGATTTAATAAATGTGCCAAATTCCATATATGTAGGTTAAATATGTCTTGAATTGTGATGGGGTCAAAAGTAGCTCGAAATGGTTTGTGTTATTAATACGCACGTCGCTGCGTCACCAGTTCTTTTGCTTTGAACTTGGCTGGACACGCTGCCGCGTGTCTAAATATTAATAAATTTCTGCTCGTAATACTTATTATACTAAAAGCAGTATAACAGTAAGAGAATTATAAATTAGGATCATGATAATCTTAATTAAAATAATATATTTTAATTTTAGTAAGTTAAATAATTTAAAGTGAATGCATGAAAGTTTAAAATGAACTTGTAATTAATTAGTAGATATAAAAGTAATGTAATGTAACGTTAAATCACAATTTTATATTAAGAAATTGCAAATTAAGCCTTCATTATCGATGATAGTTTATTTCTTGATGCGAAATTTAGTACCTACTGATTTTATAGTTTTTCTGTGAATAAATAATTTCACTGTTATATTTAAAGTATTTTTAACATATATTTCTATAAAACAAAAGGAGATCGTAAAATATGTAAGTCCCCTTGGAAGAGAGTTTCAATAATTGTCGAACATTTAGTGTGTGCTCAGAGTATCTTACCAGGTTTAAGCTATTTGCTTAAATATAAACTACGCATATGAATAAAAAATGAAGCAAGGTTCGAATTTGATATATTTTTTTAAACAATCCCAATTCAGGTTTCTAGAGAATATTAATTACACCTAAAAGCCTCAGGCCAGCAGAAATACGCACCAAACAAATTTATTTCTACGGGAGAAAATCGCAAATTTTCCTTCTTCAATAGTATTTCACGAGGAAATTTGATTCTACACTTCCATTTTATAGCCTTCAGACGAAGAACAACATTTCAAAGATATTTTCTTAGTAATCCAATTTAGGGAATGAAGTCCGAACAGACCGGGGTATATAAAGGCCAATATAAGAAATAAAGTGCTTCCTAATAAAGTAATTCGTTGCTAAATTACGTATACAAATAAACCTTTGACTTACAACAAATTGTGAAATAACGTCGTCAGTAGATTTAGATGTTATAAAGGTCCATTAAAGTAAGGTCCTTTTAATATTCAAATTTCTATCAATAAACAAACGAATTTAAATAAGAAGTAATAAACTGAAAATTTCGAGATGTTCTTCGTAATTAACAAGTTTTAAAAGTAAAAATGATTTTGTAAAAAATAGATTTTAACTTTGAAGGCTAACTTTGATTACAGAAAGCTTTCTGTGTGTAATTCTAATATTTGTAATATAATAAAATAATTTAGTCACTTAACTTATAGCCTTAAGAAAATCTAGTTTCACCAAAATTATGCTTTAGTTTCAATATCTCATAGATAAATCACAAAAAAAAAATACAGAATATCGTCTTTATAAATCTGAAGAAATACCCTAAAATCTAAATCCACCTAGGCATTGAAATATTAATACAAAAGTAATTGTGATATAATTACTTACCATAATCAAGTGCCTCATAGTCATTATGAATCATTTCATTTAGAACACTTTTAAGGCTCGCAAAATTATCTCAGTTTTGTATTTCACGTGATTAGCAAATTAATCACCAAATATTCAATGAGTATTCATGCACTTTAAGTTAGAAGGTTAAGCAGACCACTTTCTGACAGGTTACAAAATTTTATTCTAGATCTACCCTCAACCGCCTTTTTAAAAAATGTATGTTCACATGTTCCGATGAAATGACACTTCGATGTGCTCCGATACCGATATAAAACTAGTAACGATACAAGTTATCTATACTAATATTATAAAGAGGAAAGATTTGATTGTTTGTTTGTATTGAATAGGCTCCGAAACTGCTGAAACAATTTGAAAAATTCTTTCACTGTTGGGAAGCTATACTATCCCCGGGTGACATAGGATATATTATATTTAAAAAAAGTAAGGATCCTTAATAAAACTCCAGTAATATAACCCCGAGGTGTAAACTAAGAAAACCGAATCAAAGCGAGGCGGTTACTCGTACCTACTATAGTCATAGGTTTTCCTAATTCGTAACATAATTTAGTTAGTTCTTACATACGAGTACAAAACAAAAAATTTTTTTATTTGCGTGCTAAATTAAAAAACTTATGTATTGATATTTCATTTTTGTAACAATAATATTTTTTATCGAAGCCACCAAACAATTAAACTAAATTTATTTCATTCCACATACGTATAGCTACTTATGTACTCTTCATAGTCGATATATGTATACCCTATGTTGCTTTTAGAATTCGACACCACCACAATATTAGCGATCAATTTATGGCCTGAAAATTCAACATTTTCCATAGTAAACGCACCGCAAATAATTAAACAAACGAACGCGACACCTAATAACGAAAATTACAGACCGTACCCCAAGTGCGGTATTTGAATGTTCTGTTGAAAAGTAAACAGGTTCCGTTGGAAGGTAATAAAATGTGACTATACAATTTATGTACATTAAGTTTATTAAATAGCTAGGTAATCTTCGTATAGGTTCCTGCACACTAATCCTAATCACGCGTGCTCAGACGGGGTACTTTTTGTCCGCGGAGGACGAAGTCCCGCGGAACGTAAAAAGTGTAAAAATATTTTAAGGATTTAACGTACGCAGTATTCGCATATTTTCAACAACGATATTGTCTTGTCGGTTGATGTCCGTCGATGTCCTCGTAATGTACGGGGGTTTTTACCCCCGACTGTCAGGAAGGGTTTTTCGCGCGTATCTTGTATGTACTATGTATGTTTGTTTGTGTGTTGATTGTATGTATGCATGTAATATTCTTTATTACCTCGTATCTTCCAAACCGCTGAACAGATTTAGATAATTAAGGTATTGTTAAATTGGTCTTGATAACCCAAGTGTTCTTAGATAAGTGAAATAAAAAAAAACAAATATGGCGGCTGTGAGATGACATTGTTTGAAGTATCAAAAAATTTAAATTAATCGAATAACGCAATATGGGTATTAAATTAAAGAGCTCATCATAAGGATTTCATAAAGGTATATCATTATAACTTTTTTGAAAACAGGCAGGTTTTTTTTTTAATTTTTAAATGTATATTAGTTTCATACGCGTTACATTAACGTGTGCGCTGTTCTATACCACCCATTTTATTGAAAACATTGTATTATGACGGGCTAAAAACTCGACCACACAACGACAACTACGCAAGTAGGTGATTTTTTTTAAAACGCATATTTTATTCATATGAATAATTCAGAATTTAATACTTTTAAGTTAATTTTTTGGAACCTGATAATTTTTTAATTATATTTTTGTCCTCTTCTTTCAATAATGTTGCTTTACTTTCTAAGCTTCAAACCTGTAGACGTACATACTTCTGGATCAGACTTTATCTTAGCGTAGGTATTAAAATTTTACTAGTGGACATAACTTAAATATCCACAACAAAGTAACAAGAATAATCGGGAACATATACGTAGGTATAAACACATATAGGTACAAATATATATAGGTACTACGCGTTCACTCTAAGTTTGCCCTCGTCGACCGTTACGATTTAACAGCTAACGGTACTGTAGACAAAAAAGTAATCAAATAATTTCACTAACTTAAATAACAAATTACGTTTGCCACTGTGTAAAACATTTTCTATTTTAGTCATTGTAGCGACAAAAATCAACGAACGTAAAATAAATCGATAGAAAAATAATTTAACGAAAGTAACATCAAAATCAACAACGAACTCAAGAACGCACGAGCCGCACGGGACCTCACAAATACGCGACTAGCGTTGCTGTCCGTACTTAATGAGCTGCGGTATGAGGAAGCGGGACGGGAGGTAAGGGCAAACTTAGAGTGAACGCGTAGTACAAACAATATCTTTCTACACGTAGTAGCGTTAACAACACTAACTTTATTGCTCGAATTTCAAAGCAAAGTAACATAATATGTCTGTTTATCTCACCCCTGGCGTGTAATATCTGTACTAATAGCTTGATTGTTGCAGATACACAGACAATTCAACTAACTTTATATAGTGCCTTTATGTAGCTCCTTATGATTATTATCATACCTAAAATTTCTCGAAAACAAACAAACAATTTTATTACTGTCATGTAGACACAGTTTAAGAACGGAATATTAGGTGTTTATTATGTATTCTAACTGAAAGCCACGGTTTAACACTATTTTGAGGGTATTCCCTCAACAGTATGACGTAGGAAACAAGGCCAGAGGAATAGCGGTTTTGTGTGAGTACTTAGTTTCGATATTTTAACATTAATTTTATAGACCTACTTATATTGTCATACCAGGTATTGTCAATCAAATAGTGATTTTTATAAATGTTTACGTATTATTTATGTTTAGTAACCTAATAGATTGTTTTTTTATATCCTAGAAATCTCCATTTCAACATCAAAATTAACATTTATAAAAATAAACTATGAAAATAGCCCGCATACGAGCTGACGATCCACCTGCTGGTAATATATTAAATATTCGTATATTTTAAAATATTTATACTTATTTTGACAAGAATCACTTTCAGCAGCAATGCAAGACAGTTGATTTGAGCCTACTATCCACGGCGTTTCAATTGACGATTGCATGCCAGCTGCATAACGTATAAATATAGCCAATACATTACAAGGTTAGTTTCGGTTAGGTTAGGTCAGTCGTTTATACGGAGCATCGGTATGGGAAGAAGAGCTGACTGATAGAACTAACACCCTTTTAAGAAAACCTCAGAGGGTGATAGCTATTGGAGTAATTTGAGGGTATCGCACCATCTCCTTCGAGGTAGCGTACGTCTTGGCGGGTGTCCTCTCTGGGATCCCAAAAGGGACCAGCGCTGTCAGGCTTGCGTAAGAATGCGAGAGCGTACCCGTGACGGTGTATAATGGAACACAGTGTAGAACGGTGTAGAGGAGGAACACCCGTGGTGGTTTTAGCCGGCAGAAGTCCGGCAAAATCATTCTATGGTCTTGATGGAGTGGCATCCATAAGAATTTCCCCACGTTAAAAAAAAAGGTTAGGTTAGTCCCTGGCCAAATTATTATATAAAATTATAAAAAACTCAAAAAAGTAAATAAATAAAATTGGAAAATAAATATTAGTGGCAAATTCAAACTACAACTACAGAAGAAATAATAGTACTGCTACAACCACGGACGTTAAAAAAAACGGACGTAACCTTGTCTAATCGAGAGTGCAGCATAGAAATGGCCGATCGCTTACTACGTGTGCGTAATTTTGGGGTTACCACAATATGAACATTTCCCCATTTTTTCTTTATGTAGTAGTAAAATGTAAACACTAAATGTATTTATACTTACTGAATAGTTATTCTGTAATGTTCGATTTACACGTATTAAGTAGTTAAGTAGATAACTAAATTTTAAGTAAATTAATACGGTAAACGAACAATTTAGTAGTTAAAATTTAGTACGCAAGTAAACAAAAAAAATTGAAATTTTTCTATTTTTCTGTTAAGTAGGTGTGCGGGGCTTATCACTTAACACGTTTGGACAGACACTTTTTAGTTAAAATTTAGTAAAAATACATAAGTAATTAAGTAGGTTGTGAAGAATTGTATGAACTAAAGAGCTTTACTAAATTATTACGTTTGGACGCGCACTAAAATTTATTCACTTAAAATTTAGTTATCTACTTAAATACTTAATGCATGTAAATCGAAAATAACACATTCCACATTCAATAAATGCAAATTATTATATTTGATGAGATTAATGAATATTATTAATTGACAACAGATTAAATACACTGGTTTACTCACTTCACTTATAGGGGAGATATCTAAAATTTCTCAAATTTTGTTCTACCATTATCTTAACGTAATTAATATACTTACCTTGATCGATACCAAATTTCAGCTTTTTAATATTGTTAGTTTGTAAGCAATGCCGCGGACAGACGGACAGACATGGCAAACATATAGGTAAGGGTTCCTTGTTATTTAGTACGGAACCCCAAAAATATATACTTTTAAACTAAAGTAAGAAACTCGAGCATTATATATACTATAAGTTTCCCACACATTCTGGGTATTTGCATATGCAATATTGTTGGCAACACAGGCTGATTTTGTGGTTACCATTTTTCTAATTTATTTTGTTAATAACTTTAGGAAAAATAAAAGAAATCAGTGATTAAATTACAAGCTTACTTGTGAAAGGTGATCCCTTTATGTTTTTTAACTGAATTTACTATTGTTCTTGCAACTTTTAACAGCACACAAGAGCATTTTTATTATTCTTTATCAACTCCCGTTGTCCGTATGACTCGAGTGCGGTCCTGCGCCGGAATGGCGGCCGATGGTGTCAATGTGTGCGTGTTTACTTGTACGAATAGAGAGTTTGTATTCCGATGGGTGCTTCACTGAATTTGTTCTTGAGATTACGTCCGTCTTTATTTAAGGTCCGTGGCTACAACTAATAACGCTGTAGTTTTTTAATAATAACTCTCAAGTCGCTGTCTGTATGGCTTTTGTAACAAATTTTGAAGCAAACAGCACGCGTCTAGCCCTCGAGACCAGTATTAGCACGTCTGTTGGCGGCCAACCGGATCTCATTAGAGTTTCAGTTTCATGCAGGGCGAAACAACATTATCTCTCACCACTCAGAATCATGGAATCCGCTTAGGAGTTGTGATTAAAAAAGGTTATTTAAAAACATGACGAGAAAAATGTTAATTAAAAACAATGCTTGTGGAATACAGAAGAAAATTTTTATTTGTCGAAAGAACACCGGCAACTTTAGGTATTTTAGAATATCAAATCATTTGATTTATATCATCACTGATTTAAATGCGGTATGTGTTTAATATCATATTTAAACTTAGTTAGATGGGCTTTTCGCCGTATTCCGGTGGCTTAGAAATTAGAATATATTGGGACCTAATTCCACGCCAGATGGGTGTCGTAAGAGCCGACTAAATCTGGCCCGCTGGTGGTAGGTCCCCCCGAATGGATTCCAGTGGTAATAAAGATTTTAAAAGTTGATTAGTACCATATTTCTCCATGGGGTTTGCCTGGATAGCTACCAGCCTTTTGATTGAGTGAGCCGCCAAACGGCGTATTCTGGCAGTTCTTTCTTTCCTTTTCTATTCTCTTTCTTGGCCGGCAACGCATCAGTGATGTCTTCGGTGTTGCTGATGTCCATGGGCGACGATAGCCACTTACCGACAGATGGATCGTCAGCTCGTTAGCCGGCTATTTCCATAGAAAAAATAACACTTCACACTCATAGCCCCACACTAGGATTTCCTGTGTCGTGGGTGCCACAAGTAAAAATTCCTTGATCTGCGCTACTCCGGTTATATCGTTTATAACAATTGGAGGTTCTTGGTCTTACCGTGCTACCAAATCAGCCTGATAGCTCATGGTGTTATCCTGCGACACTGGTTAAAATTCCAGGTTTTACGAAGCATCTGCGATGATCTTACCTGCCAACAAGAAAAGTTAAATTAAATTAAAAAGTTCAATTAGTTCCTTGTGAATTTGACCTAGTATTTACTGAAGTGAGAGTAATGTGAACTGTTAATAATTACTTTAACTTTCTCGGTAAGGAAAGATTGACAAGATTAAATAAAGTTTGTCAAAGAGAAATAAGATGTAAAAGATGAATTTATTTTTGCAGTATTATAATACTGTAAAGGTTAGTTTATATTAAAACCTGTACCCCTAGCTTCACAGGAAGAGTCAATCTCAACAGATCATCGATTTTATAGCAATACAGTATGAAAATCACGGGAAGGCAAAACACGCGATGGATTAAGAATGAGAATAATAATTCACTTTTACAAGTGAAACGGCCAATGACACCAAATCGTCGTCGAGATAATAATATACGTGATGTACGACACTATTACAGGTAATGTAACATACAGATGGTAATAAATTATTATGATTATAGCATCAACATTAATTACCAGATAACAGTTAACGTTCTGATAAACTAATCGCTTCGCTTAACTGACAATTTAACACATAATAAGCGTTAATTGTTCAAGCTAATGTAGTCTGTATTAATTGCGTATAGGTTCGTTGTAACAAAATCCCAGTGGGATACTTATGTGAAGGTACATTTAATGCGAATTTGCAGATATGAGCAAATTATTATGTTACTATGTAAAAATTTCATTGTAACAGTTGTTTACAGGTTCATCAAGACCTAGTACTGTTCTTAAGTAATGTGACGAGGACAAGTAAAGGATTACCACGCTAGTCAAGTGTGGATAGAACGCGCGGTCCCCTGAAAGCTTGAGATAGATTTAACTAGTCACCATGGTTAGGTGTCCGTGTGAAGCCGCATAGGCCGCTGGGGCGATTAGCAGCTGTTCATTCGGAAAAAAGAATACGGATCGACCTTCGCATGTTGTGTCGCCAATTACCTAAAGTTAGAAGATACCTGCCGAAAGTATATATATATATTCCTGACAGAACATAAATACAGGTATGGCGGTGTAGCAAACTTGTGTACTTAGATGTATTGTCGTCCAACGACATGTATAAGGATTTGTAGGATCGATGTAACCGCACTCGTATAACGAAACGGTCGATCCTGACAGTACAATAATATTATACCTATATCCTGTTCTGTCCTCCCTTCCACTCATATTCCACAATGGGCCGGTTCAACCTGAGTACCACCTGACAACAACTGTCTGAGGGCTGATTCCCAAGTGACCTCCACCTCCCCTACTAGTCACCCCTCTCCTCTCATGCTGATTAGAATCTGTTACTGGTCCATCTGTTTATATCTGAGTGTGAATACTGTTCGTGAACCGGCCGCCTGACTCTTCGGCAACTGTATCAGAATATTACTTGCAAACACGCTTTCCGACTCCTCGGTAATTGAGACACAAACATCACAATAATCTATTATTGTGCGCACTGATATAACTGCTACGAAACAATACTTTTTACTTTTCTCACATTTAAAACCTCGTGTGTGGAAAATTTCCATTCCTTTCTGCTGGAAAACCAATTGACAATATATGTGCAAACCCAAGCACAGACTGCTTAAAGACATTGATCCAAAGTCCACAGACTACGTAAAAGCTCTATAGCTCCATTTATGGTTCGCATTCGCAACATGTTGGGAAACTATTAAATAATGTTCCATCCATCCATCCATCCATCAGCCCTTAGAGGTCCACTGCTGGACATAGGCCTCCCCTAACTTGCGCCACTCTGACCGGTCCTGAGCCTTCTGAATCCAGCGGATGCCCGCTGTCTTCTTCAGGTCGTCAGTCCACCTGGTCGGGGGGCGTCCTATGCTCCTTTTTCCGAGACGTGGGGACCATTCGAGGACCTTTCTTCCCCAACGGTTATCGGTCCTCCGCACTATGTGGCCAGCCCATTGCTACTTCAGCCGGCTAATTCTTTGAGCTATGTCGGTTACTCTTGTTCGTCTACGGATCTCCTCATTTCTGATGCGATCACGTAGAGAAATACCAAGCATAGCCCTCTCCATAGCCCGCTGCGCAACTCTGAACTTGTGGATCAGGCCCATAGTGAAGCACCACGTCTCGGAGCCGTATTTCATCACTGGCAACACACACTGCTCGAACACCTTCGACTTCAGGCACTGAGGTAGTGTTTTGGACGACAAGATATGACGCAGTTTCCCGAACGCAGCCCATCCGAGTTGGATTCTACGAGTGACTTCTTTCTCGAAGTTGGACTTACCCATCTGGATCACTTGTCCCAGGTAATTGTATTCGTCTACAACTTCAAGAGCAGCGCCGTCAACAACAACCGGTACGGGTGTGACATGGACATTTAACATTAAATTAAATAATGTTAATATCTATTAAATATAGGAATTCATTTATAATGTTATGAACAATAGGTTTGTAATAGGTAACTTGTCCATGTCGGAAATATTGTGATTGGATCGCCTTAACTTTTATCAAATAATCGCAAATGCTTACTGTAAATAGGTATTGACTTATAATTAGTAATAAGAAAGGTAAATAATTAAATATACATTTTAATCAAAAGCCCACGTAAAGTCGAAGGTAAGCCCAAACGTAAATTACACAGAAGTATTATTTACACGCAATCCGATGTAATTACATCTAATTTTCATAACTACGCAAAGCGAAAGGCAACAGAATGACAAATGCTCCAAAAAGTTAACCCTTCTCAGACCCTGTCAACAACATAATACGGTGGTGGTGTAATAGAAATAATTATAAGAAATACCGAATAAATGAAAGACGCGACTGTCTTATTAATTTGCTTACATCAAAGAGCGGGAATTGGTATTGAATAAGTAAATAAACAGACAATAGTACGTCATTGTTGAACCTCTTTCATTTTTAATCGACTTCACAAAACCTTATTTTGTTCTAAATTCTGTTGTTTATCTTTTATAAAGTTTGTTACCTCATTTATAAACCAGTTTGGAAGATTCTTTTTTATTTGAAAGGGTATACTTCCAAATTGGACGTTGTTCCAACAATTCTGATGATTGGAATCATGAGGACTCGAGGGAATTCCTCAAATATTTTGGGTTGACATATGGTAATTTTGATAATTATAAGTTTTTCCAAGAATTTTTCCTTAAAGTCGGTTATTTATTTACATATATAGTAAGTAGGCATGACGTGTAGGCAGTTGTTAAGCAATTCACTCTACGGGAAGAATAATTAATTAGTTATTCGTGTCCAACCTAAGCATAATAAGCTCAGCGCGTATAGGAAGGTGAAATATCAGACAGGACAGGAACATTAAAGTAAACCAAAAAATAGTCACTTGACATAGATTAACAAAACAAAATAGTTAAACTGCAAACTGTATTTTTTATAGCCTGAAGGTCAGACAAAAAGACAAAATATGGGCCACCTGATGGGAAGTGGTTACCGTCGTTTATGGATATGAGCAATACCAGAGGAATCGTCAATGCAACGCCGGCCCTGAAACCTGTAAACACGTTTAAACAGGCTAAAATAGGCTATAACCAAAAGGAGTGATTTGAGAGTAAGAATCCCACAACCTGGACCCATCCCTAAGAGAGATCGAGATATCTTTCAAGATTCTTCCCCCGATAGCAAATAAAATTATGTGATAGTATGTCTGTCTTAAATGTACGAAAGTAAAACCTCCCATCTTGATAAAGTTATTGGGCAAGCCTTACACTATTCCACAACCTATACCTTTTTGTGATACACTTTACGGAAAAATATACTGCCTTCAAGTTTGGGCTTTAACACTGTATTTTAATTTCATTTCTTATCATTAAATAACTAATCTTATAACTTAAACGATTTGCACGTAATTACTGTTCTCACAAAGAACATTATCTTGTCCACGCTGTAAAAGACAAAAGAGTGAGCAATAATCCCACCAATACGTAAAATACGCAATAATAATTACGGCAGTTTAACCGTTAATTGGAATTTTCAACTGGTCGTAATTTAAGCTATAGTCATTAAGAATTTATTGGTTGAAAATTAATTGGATGTTTTCAAAGTCCTCAAATAACGTTTGGTACTGACTGACTTATTTCGTACCTATGGCCCTTGAATTGTTTTATTAGGTATGTCGAGGGTTGTCTGTACAGGGTTTTCTTTGACTGTATTGAATGAAATTGGATGTAATTAATGATTACTTGTAGCATAATAATAAACACTTTCAAAGTATTGGGATGTAAGGGTTTTTTCAAACTTGAAACTAACATAATATTGATGCACTCTGCTGAGCAACGAATGAGGACATTTCAGATCCTTATCCTTATCCCTATCCTTTCAGATCTTATCCTTCAAATGTAAAAAAAAATCAAATTTCAAATACAATTTAAAAATCATTTATTCATATAGGTATCATTGTGTAATCGTGTAATTTTTTTAATCAACCAGCTTTTCGGAAATGTGCTTTGTCATGGAGGAGAAGAAAAGCCGTAAAGAAACTCCTCAGCACATCTTTTAATTATAAAAATATATTGGTATATTTATTGCAAAAAAATATCTCTAACTAACGGAACTGGTTGAAGAGCTGGTCATTTTCATGCGTCTTTGTCATTTAAGTACTCATCTACAGTATAGTCATAAAACGGCTGAAATTAATAATTGACTTTAATCATTATTTTTGTTCGGATAATTTTAAAACTAAGCTCAAGAACGTTTTATAGAGCTTACCCTTACAATCTAACGCCACATAAAGTACAGGCACGCCAGCCATTCATTTCATGAACCTTTAAAACGCACCCGATCGTAAACATCACGTCAATAAATGTCTTAAACGATCCTTTCGATTCAACGAGCGCGATGATTGCACTGAACGATGGCATTCATTCTACTGCGAACGAGAAACGAGAAGTGGACACTGTTCTAACTAAAATTAATACTAAGTTTAATATTTTGCAAACGGATATATTGACAAATTTCTTTCTTTTAATTCTCTTTCGTGGCCGGCATCGTATTAGTGATGCAGTTGATGTGACTGATGTCCACAGGTGACGATAGCCACTTATCATCAGGTGGATCATAACCCCTCGTTTGTCGGTTATCAGAAAAAAAATATACAGTACATTTTGACTACGGGAACCTAAAACTATGGGACAGGATTTTGCTGTGATTGTATGGATCAACCTTAACTGCTCTGGCTTCCTACAAAATCATTTCAGGTAGTAATGTCCATCCTATTTTAGGTCACAATTTTCTTTACTATCCAATTTAGTATGTAGTATTATGATTCTGACTTGTTTCTTCAAGTTTCAGTATTGACGAGTAGTTTCCAAAAGATATGAATATACCAAACAAAGGCAACTTATTTAATTCTGGGAAAAGTGATAAAAATTTAATGAAACTTAATTACCTTTAAGTTAATTCAATCAAGTCCCATGTTTTTAAGGATTTCCATTTTCCTAACTTTGAGCTATCAATCATCTAGCACAGCCGTTCAAAGGAACTCAATTCTAACTTCAATTAAAATTAATAAAATTATTTAATTGGGAAGACTTAGGGAAGACTTTTAAATAACTTAAAATCTTTACTCCTTTCAACAAACTCTTCAGTTAAAACGTTTTTGGTATCTACTTTGGTTTAAATTCCTATTATTAAACATTGAAAATTATGGCAGTTAATTTCAGACAAAGTACCTAAATGTGGAAATAAACTTTCCAAGTTTTTTCTCTTCGACTTATAAGAGCAAAACACCGAATTGTCATTCATAAGTCTATTAATAAAATAAGTGATTCTTTTTTTAACTTAAATTTTAATGCAATAAATATTAATTTAAGACTTAGAAATTAGAGCTTCTTTTACTTTCTTTCCTATATTCTGTTTTGTTTCTAAGCAAAAATTACGCATCATTTTTAACCGACTTCAAAAAAGGAGGAGGTATTCAATTCGACTGTATTTTTTATGTTTGTTACCTCAGAACTTTCGACTGGGTTAACCGATTTTGACGATTATTTTTTTAATCGAAAGCTGGTGCTTGTCATGTGGTTCGACTTAAATTTGAGCGAGATCTGACTTTTGAGTTACTTTGAAGTA
Organism: Thymelicus acteon; assembly: GCA_951805285.1. NCBI lineage: Eukaryota > Metazoa > Arthropoda > Insecta > Lepidoptera > Hesperiidae > Thymelicus > Thymelicus acteon. Next base: position 11,457,908 of record OX638228.1, read on the forward strand.
GGTTATTTTTTGTGAAGAATTATATGCGTTTCAGTTAATCTCATAGAACATTTAATTTCATAATATTCCTTACTTATGCACATCATCAATCAAAACGAATAAGGCCACAGTATAAAACTATAAAACGGTCTTTGTGAGTACATAATATTATTTTGTCGAACATACCATTTACTCGCTTGTAGTTATTTGCCAACTCACACGCGATTTCCTATCTACGTATCTACTACATGAACCTAATTAATTCTGTTACTTGGTTACACGTAATCTATCTCGGTTACCGAATTCATAAATTAATTGAAATTGTCAATTACTATCAATATTAATGATAGGCAAAACCAAATCGCTCTCAAGATCTGATATTATATTTGAGGAGGTATCTTCAATATTTGGAATATAATAAGCTGCCAATTTGTAATGTGTTCATTATTTTGTATTGATTTTAAACCTAGTAATTAATAATATGTGTCTAAGGCTATACACTCATAGCTTCTTATTAGGTTTCAATGTCATGGGTGCCATTGACAACACATATAGCCACGATCACCAACAGCCAGATTTAGAACAGAAATAAAAAATCATATCATTCTAATTCCTAAATCGCTGTTAATAATCTAACCTAGAACCATAGAATTGCGGTCTGGCATGAAAAGTTTTCCTATGCTATACAATAACCTTTATCGTCCTCCTAATATTCCTCATAATTAGAAGCGCTCATAGCCCGGCGGCTTACGTGAAGCGCTCATAGCCTGGCGGCTTACGTCAATCCTAAGCGATCGACAAAGTTAAGCAACATCAGGCGCGGTCGGTAGCAGGATGGGTGACCGCTAGTGGCAAAAATTTCTTGAGTGCGTCCGTGCTTCGGAGGGTACGTAAAGCCGTCGGTCCCGGTTGTTATCGTAAGATAACAGTCGTTAATCCACGTCGGAAGCCCTCGGGCGGCATGAAAACTTCCGACAATTGGGTTGGCCACTAACCCCTCCACCAATCCGCACTGGAGCAGCGTGGTGGAGTATGCTCTAGACCTCCTCAAGAGGAGAGACCTGTGCTCAGTAGTGGGCCGTTAATGGGTTGAAGCCAATATTCCTCATAATATATACTAATCTACGAAAATCACTTTAAAAGAATAGAGAAAATGGAAAGAAAACTACGAAGAGAAGCCAAGCTTCCGGTTGCTCTTAATTTCCCTATTAGCGAAATTTTCCACTTAAAAACTGCAGTTTCCATTAAATTTTAATTGAATATCGGAGATGTGAAAGTTTCCTGCGATCATCGCTGTAAGTTAGGCTAGTTTGGCTTGGCTTTCATAGTTTCGCTGTCGTGATAGAGATGGGGCATCCGCTATGAATCTCTGTATCCGCTATGGTCGCTAATAATTAATTGTACTTAGTTCAAGATTCAAGTTTCACTGGGAGAAAACATAACACACATCTACATATATACATTTTTAAAACTGTACTAATAGCCTAACGGTTAGAACCTTGGTCTCCTGAATGAAGGGGCCCGAGTTGGAATCCTGGCATGCACCTCTAATTTCCAAATATTATGTGCGTTAGAAGTTAATTTATCCCTTGCTTCGGTGAAGGAAAACATCGTGAGGAAACCTGCACACCTAAGAGTTCGGGTACTTCGATGGAAACAGAGGTGGAGGAATTAATTAAAACAAAGGTTGATTCTTATACTTTTGGAAGTAAATTATAGTTGAAAGGATTTTTTTAAATACGCAAGCTTTGTTCCAATCCTGCCAACTTAGAAACAGATTAAAAACTTACCTTTTACTCATTAAACTCTCAGCGCGCTAGATCAAAATTTTTGCATAGGTACATGTTTCTTATGGAAAATAGAATTTACCTTTTATGATTGTAGTGATTGAACCGTCTATGGTAAGGCGAACACTTAGTTTTGGATAGCTTAAGCTGAAGGTCTATCGATTTGTCTTCACTTATAGGTATTTGTTCTAAAAGAAATAAAATTATGAAGTCCAGATCGAGTAAGAGCAATATATTTAGTAATCAAATTTTTCTATCTGTTCTCGTTGATACTCAAGAATACGTGGCATCAGTATTTCCTCGAAACAGAGCGTGCTGAGGAAGTATTTAAAAGTAAAAGTATTAGTTGAAGCAACCGAGAATAAGTTGTAAACATAACACCCCGTATCATGTTAACATTGTAACAACCCGGTATCATGTTAAATAATTAACATCAAAAGATGTTCATAACGGACAAGGAAAATGAATAGGTACTTAAAAATCTCTTTTGTCTTGAACAATGAAAACTGAAACACAATGTAAAACTGAATGCTGGAAGATTGCCTGCTCTTTACTGACACGGAACTACTCGGGTGGTATTGTTTTTTTTTGTATTTCATTTCATGTTCTTTCATTTTTAGGGTTCCGATTTTCGGAACCCTAAAAATGAAGGAACATGAATATAGTTTCGTCATGTCAGTCCTTCCGTCCGTCCAAAGCAAAGCGCCGAGACCCTTAATGCTAGAAAACTGTAATTTGGCATGGTATATCATTTATTACAACTCCAGAATCGTTGAATAAAGTATTGAAAAACATTTTTTCAGGGTACCTTCCCTACAGGTAACGTGAGGATGAATTTTTATTTGTTGCGTACCCTAGCGCGGTATCGTTGAAAAGGTCTTTCAAAAATATTCTGGGTCTTTGAAGATCATTTTTACAATTAGAGATCAGTTTGCGAAATATTTGACATTAAAGTGCTAACTTTGGTTAGAGTCAAGTGTCCCCCCTAAACTAAACGGTTGGAGTTGGACAAGTGAAAAAATTCTCAAAAACAGGTTATATGATGAATTTACAAGGAAAATTATCAAGGCTATGTAGTTAAGTATGTATGTAAGGCTATGTAGTTAGACATAAGTAGTCATAGTATGAGTAATAGTCGATAAACTTATTACTTCGGAACCCTACATTGTGCGTGGCCTGACACTTTTTTTCGAATGGATATTACTGTTGGCCCTACTGGCCTTTGCCCGGTTTTTACCTTCATACAGTACAATATAAAAATATATACATATAAAAATTATCTTTATTGCACACATAATATTACAATAAAATCGGTACAAATAGAACACAAACGTACAATTGAGTTGTTTCCTAAATTTTTTTTTTGTTATAAATGGAAAGTTCATATATAAGTTTTATAACAAAGTTATTTTAGTTTTTTTTTTATTCGCTATAATTTAAAAGTTACATCAAATCAAAAATACGTTTTTGAATCCAGTACCGAAAACACGCCGACAATTCCCGAATAGAACCGAGCGCGCGTGACGTCACTTTGTTAATTGCTATTCATTGCAGCATACAGCTGATACTGTGATTTGACTTTTAACTGATAAAATCTTGATATTATCGTCAATATATTGATAAATATATCAAAAATGCTAAACCTTAAAAGTTATCGTGCTTGTTTTGTACCATTACGTGTGAAAACTACAAAAAAAACACCCCAAAGATAATGTTAAATGTGTACCTGTGACCTTTTCCCGAGGAATAAGAGGTAAAATTTTAGTTTTCGTTCATAGATTCGCTTTCAGGGTTCCGAAGTAAAATCGGAATCCTTATAGTTTCGTCATGTCCGTCCGTCTGTCCGTCTGTCTGTCTGTCCGTCTAGGCGTCTGTCCGTCCATCCGTCCGTCCGTCTGTCCGAAGCAAAGCGGCCAGACCCTTACTGCTAGAAAGCTGTAATTTGGCATGGATATACATATTTATTAAAACTCCAGAATCGTAGAATTAAATATTGAAAAACATTTTTTTTCAGGGTACCTCCCCTACAGGCAACGTGAGGATGATTTTTTTATTCGTCGCCTACCCTATAGTGTGGAGTATCGTTGAAAAGGTCTTCCAAAAATATTATGGGTCGTGTAAGACCATTTTTGGAATTAGGGGTCCGTTTGCAAAATGTTTGGCTTTAAAGTGCTAATTTTGGTTACAGTCAAGTGTCCCCCCCAACTGTTGACTAAACGGTTGGAGTTAGACAAGTGAAAAAATTCTCAAAAATAGGGTACTTATATGATGAATTTACAAGGAAAACTATCACTGTTATGTTAACATAAGTATGAGTCATAGTCGATAAAATTACTACTTCGGAACCTAACATTGCCCGTGACATGCCCGTTTTTTTATAAAACAACTCATGGTTTTATTTTATTAGGTTAGCAATTTTACAACGTTGATCCTACTCAAATTCAATGAGGATCTGATGATGGGTCCTGGGGCTACAAAGTGGAACACGTGGTAGAACAATGGTAGGTAGAGTAAAACGGAACCGTGTTTGAAGATATTAGATAATATTATCGTTAACATTGTAAAACCAGTAGGTACATAAATAAATAAATAAACGCTTCACACTCATAGCCCCATACTAGGATACGCAGTGTCGTGGGTGCCATAGACAACACAAGGACACACACTCAGACCAAGAACAGAAATACAAACTAATCATTCAAACCATCTCGCAGCATCCACCTCGCATCGAATCGAAACCAGGACCCTTGACTTAGCGATCTGGAGTGGTAACGATTCGCCGCACGAGTCGTGATCATTGACCAACTTGGCGTATTTCGGAGACAAAAAAAATTATATATTGTACCAGTTTTATGTATAAAGCGCGTACAGACCCATACCACCGCAGTAGGTTTTCCTGTGTCGCGGGTGGCATGGTCAACACAAATAACACGTCACTATAACACCCAAGACCCGAGTACAAATAATTATTTGTCACATTTTATTAGATATGGCCGGGAATTGAACTTGGGACCCTCACTTCGCAGGCTGGATCGAATCGCTATCAACTAGGCTATAGGGTCATCATATGTATGTACCTACTACTAGCATAGAATTTCTGTAGTATTGCATTGTGCATTTTTTTATTAATCACATTCTTCACTTCTCTCAGGATCCATATCTGAAATTTAGGTAGACGAAGTCGCGGGTAGAAGCTAGTTGTATGATAAATGAAATATAATTTTATCATACAACCCTGATTTATACCCCTAACATCCTGCCCTGATTTCTCCCAGACACGATTTACCAGTTAACAGTGTAACCTTATCTAAATTTATTTAGTGTGTACAATCAATAGAGAGTTTTATTATAATATTTAATGAAGAATAAATCATTTAACATTTAAATTTACAATAAAATTACGTGGTATGAATATCTTTTTGCACTAAATTTCGGATATTTTTACTCAATTCACGTAGAAGCTTCTAACACTGTGTAATTGCTTTAACAAAATGACGTCACTAACATGGCGACCAAATCTGGCGCGTTTGTAGTCACGTGATTCTTTTTGAACTTTTATCAATTTTGAATTCATTATTATTAATATTAAAAATAGTTTTTAAGCGTTTTTAACAGTGCCAATTAATATAATTTGTGTTAAAGATTTAAAATACATTTTAAAAAAATATATTTTTTTTTTAAATGAACAACTCAATTGGCGACCTTATCTCTAAAACAGCGATCTCTTCCAGGCAACCATTGACTGGAATATTCAAAATTTATTTACAAAAAGGATCATGATGTCGGTAAGCGTTACTGGAGATGAAAACTTCTAGCTACTCGTTTACTTTCAATTTTAAAGTAACTACGGTACGTAAAAAGACTTACATAGCGGAAACAGTAGGCTAATGAGGTATGATTTGATTTTCCCAAAAAACTATAAATAAAAGTAAGTTTTGATCCTAATTCAGTCTAATCTACTAATTCTTTAGTTCATTATGCATATAGAAGGTTTCGTAATAATTAATACGATAGGTTATTTATGTAGTAGTTGCAACAAAAAGATAATTATCAACCTAACCTAGATATTTGCTGACGAGGGTCCCTTAAATAGACTGTGTATTAAAGTCGACAGACGCAGGTAACCCATTGTTCTGGATATTGGGTTCCGTGAGACAATAGCATACCTTAACTCGACAAAGGGCAACTAATAATTTCTCAATAATATGTATATTAAAACTTTATGCTATCAAGTGTATTCGCAATTAGATCTTATTAGACAACTGTTAAGAATACTATCACACTAAACAGGGACTTAAAGATGAAAGTTTTGATTTTTTTGTTTATTTGTAAGTAATGGATAAACACAGAAACTAGGTCCAGTACCTATTTAAAAAATTATATCTCCAGTGAGTAACATTTATTTATTTATTAATTACAAAATCCACAGCTTTTAGAACATTACATGCACTATTATATTTTACACTTTTTAGTTAGGATTTATTGACTTCCTTATTAGGACTATAACTGTAAAATTCGCAATGTTGTCATTTCAATAAGGGAGTTAGTAAATTGGCGAGAATGGTTGTTTCAAGAAATTTGTCATTATATAAAACGCTTAAAATAAACGCCAGTAGGTTATTACCTGTGTCGCAGGTGGCATGGACTATACATATAACGCATCACATTATCATCCATGACCCGAGTAAAAATATTTATCTGTCACATAAATATCTGCCCCGGCCGGCAATCGAACCCGGGATCCCTCGCTTCGCAGGCTGGGTCGCTACCAACTAGGCTACAGGGTCGTCTTATATCCTAAATGTTACTTAAAACGAAAAATGATGAAAGGAACCTAAAAATCATTTTTGAATACCTATTTAACGATACCCCATTGGATGCAGTTCGTCGATTTTTTTTAATTTAGACAATATGGCATTTGGTTGTCCCAGTTGTCCCTGTTGTGAATTTTAATTATTTTCATGTCTTTAGTGACACTCGCAAGATTAAGATAAATCGACTGACGTAAGAATCATCAAAATCGGTCAATTCTTTTGGTCTCTATAACACCACATACATACATAGACTGATAAACACATTACCCTCCTTTGCGTCGCGCAGTCGGGTAAAAATAGGTAATCTATATGAAAACCGAAAGCGAGGGCGGTTACTACTATCTTATAATAGGGCAAGAAAGGGGTTTAGGAATATATCGATAAATAATTAAGTGATACAAAAAATTCATGTGCTGCGTTGATCACATCTTTGACACTCAAAGACCTGTAATATCTATGATCACAAATAAAGAATTGTTATTATTATTATTATCAAAATAACTTGTAACAAATTTAGAGTCCGTTGTGAGGTCCGTTAGATGTCAACATACATCTAACGACTGGGAGGAACTATTTATAAACGTAGCAGACCCAAAATCCTTTCCTAAAAACAATTTTGAAGGCACTCATTTCACGGCAGGATAAATAGGTGTGTCTCAGCCGAACCGTAAAAGGCTCTGACAATTACTATCATAATATTTTTGTATTCTATCAGATCACTAACGACGACTCTTGTAGTGACCTGTCAACGCAGTCAAAAATCGATTTGTATCCCAAAGGATCGTAATAAATGAGCTACCTCTGACACTTTAGGTTGGACCTGCCTCGTTACGAAGACAGTAAAATTTTATTTTGACGTAACCGTAGACGGACGGAAATATAGTGATTTATCTTAAGACGGCATTGAGGAGCTACAAGAGGCAAGGTTTTGTCGACTTTCTAGCTTATTGTACGGATTTATCTACGCGTATAAAAAAAAAGCAAAGCAACAACCCATAATTTTATTGTCCCACTGCTTGGGGTCTCCTCTCACAATGTGAGGGGTACGCGTATGGTATCTATCTATCTCAGTATGGTACTAACAACCATAAGAATTCAGCCTTTCCTTCCTATATCAGGATTGTACGCAGGGTGATATTCTCCTCAGATTCAGTGTCGCGCACTGGCGAAACATGGTTGAGTATGCTCCAGGCCTTTTCAATTGCAAATTAGAAAATTATACTGTGGTTTAACTATAGGCTCTTTTTCAATCCCTGATCAATATCCAGTGTCTATCTCACTTCACATTGCCCGCACGATCAGAGGCATACAGCTAGGTGACCAAAGGCCCTGGCGCAAAAAAGAAACGGGGACCCTAACTAAAGTCTAAACTGTAGGTTTTATCAAGTCTAAATTTAAATCTGTAGTATAATGTAATTCAAAAGGCAAATTTAATGGGATCATTACCTAATCATAAATAAAATCTACTAATATGCCAAATGTTAGAGAATTTTAAACGGTAATTCTCCGACTGGCAGTTCCTTCTACCTTAAAAAGTCTTGTTGCAACGTTCTAAAGGTGAGCGAATTTTAGCTAGTTCAATACGAGGTTTGCTGGATCGGGTCTGGGGGCCCGCTGAGCTTGGGGGCCCCGGTGCACTGCACCGCCTCGCACCTTAGTAGCTAAGTCACTGCGCACGACTGACCTGTCTAGACGTATCCATTGGCAGACTGTATAAACTTCGTTATGATTATACGTTTGACCTTTCAATAGCCTTTTTATGCAGCAGTTGGTAGCGGTGCGACAAATTGAAGTGTGAATATTACGATAGCAAAAGTAAATTACAGATATATAGTAAAAAAATATGTAAACTTGTTTCAAGTTAAAGCAATGTACTTGGGTATAATACATAATTAGTCCTGGGTAATAATTTGGGTATAGAACGGGTGGGACGAGACGCGTTGAGTTGTTATGTAGTAGAATTATTGAAGACGACACACGTCATCCTTTGCATTCGGTGCGACGCCGAGGGCCGATACGCCTACATTTCAGTTGATCGCATCGCTGTGCCATGTAATGTGTAGCTAAGACACTTTATATAAGTTAGGTTAATTCTAATCAATAGAGAGTACTAATAAAGACATCGTTGCAACAACACGTCTTATTATTTACACCGCACTGCGCACGACATCACATGGCGACCCTGCCTGGCCGGTGCGCTCTGTGGCGATGCCGCGTTACATGCGCACCGGAGGGCTTTAAAATGTGAAAAAAAAGAAACAGCGAGAATGAAGAATAGAAAAGAGAAGAGAAAGACTTAACATAAAGAAGAGGAAGAAGATAAAATTTCAATATAAGTACATGAATTGAGACGAAGTATTGAAAAAATAGACTGAGAATATCAAATTTTGACGGAGGTAAAGACAGTAAATAAAATGAAAAATTATAAGATAAGTAATATCTTCAAGAATGAGTCAAAATTAAAATGGAGCAAACATTGGATCATCATTTTCATCCTCATCGTCCAGGACCACGGCACTACGGCGTCCTGTTCCCGGTTTCCAGTCAAAATTTCAAGAGAAGTTTCAGTGATCATGCGTGTCAAAATTTTAATATGTTTAGCGAAGTGAAAAGTGAGAAAAAAAAATCGGTGCGTAACTAGTGTGTAAAAGTAGCAGTGGATTAGTTTCGTAGTCATTTTTTTTTCTTCTCTTTGTTTAAATTGGTAACGTGCAATATAAAGTTTTAAAGCCGTCAAACGCCGTTTCTTGTTGCAGTCATGTTTGGTAGCAATGTTCTCTAAGTAACTTATAATACTGTTTGAATGAAATTTGAGTACCTAATTTGTATGGACTTGTTAATTTTTTTTAATAACGTGTATACTTATGGGATGTTGTTTTGATAGTTAGGTATCAAAGGATTAGCATGGAAGGATTTTGAAAAGAATGAAAGGAGTGATTTTTGTTTGAATTTCTTCTTTAAGTTAGTATTTTTGCTAATGATCGGGATTGATCCCCCGAAAGTTAAGAAAATATCTAACGTATCGATGAAATAATATTGAGTGTTGGAAAGGTTTTTTTTTATTAGGATAATTGGATGTTTATAAAGGATGTGAATGAATTATAATTTTATTATGTGATACCATTATCTTTATCGTGCAGTACGGGAGACGTCTGTATGAAAGAGTGAATAATTTTACAAGAATATGAAAAGAAAGAAAGAAACAAATGATATTGTGTTAAGATACTCTTTGTGTTGTTAAGTAGCCATTGTCTTGATCGTGTTGTACCTACGCGAGCCGTCTATGCGAAAGAAATGTGTGAAAGAGCAATAAATGATGATAATGATAATAAAGAAGTGATGAAATTAAAATAAATATTAATGTGAAAAGTGTATCTAATAACATGAATTATTGTAACGAGTAAAAATGAAGTATAATAAAATATACAGAGTTATTATGATTTAAAATTATTAACTATGAATGGAAGAAATAATAATGATGATGTTAAATGAAAATAAATATACCGGATATGACAAATGGCCACACACGGACTAGAAAAAAAACTGGATTATAACTTTATTACCTGGATGTGACATAATAATATATCGAACTATGACATATACATAGATATTAAGAACATAGTGTAAGAAGATTTTAATGAATAAGGTTTTATTTTAAAATATTTTTTTACTATTTTTACATAATGTTTAACTATGTAGAAGTCTTAGCACACATTCTACCTACCGAGTTTTAAAAAAAATCAAACCTAAAGATTTATTTTTTTCTTTAAATAGCCCCCGGAGGTGTAGTGTGTAGCTAAGACACTTTATATAAGTTAGGTTAATTCTAATCAATAGAGAGTACTAATAAAGACATCGTTGCAACAACACGTCTTATTATTTACACCGCACTGCGCACGACATCACAGCCATTTTGCCTGCTGTGTGGTGTGCCCAGATTAAAGTCCTATCTAGCACACATTCAAAATATGTTTTTAATAACCCTAATCATACTCCCATCCTTACTAGGGTTAATTTAACATGGAAGGCAATAAACGAATCAGACATCACAAACGCACACAACCGAGATATAAATTGTTTATGTACACATATTTATACATACTGTATCCGTCGGGTACGATATTTTCAAATGTCTGTCGGCCCAACTAGGCTACAGATTCTTGATTCAGATGGTACTGTTGTCATATAAATTATATTTGTGGTGTCACCCAGTAAGTGTCGTGTTTGTACACAAGGACATCGCATCACAACGAACTCTGCCAACTTTGGTGCCATGTGTTACATAGCCCGACCACGGATTAGTACATACCCGCAACTACAACACTTGCTATTTTTTTCAGGTACTGAATACATTTTATGTTTAACTCATCTTAACATAAATAACAGATTTATTATCAGTAGGTAAGTGTATTCTTGGTAAGGCAATTAAACTATAATTACAGCATTGGGATGTATTTATCGGCGAGCGACCTCTTTGGTTCTACAACGATCGGCCGATGCAAATGCTGTCATACGAGAAGAGTCATGAAGAAAAAGTAAAAGAATATGGAATAATTATGTCAATCTATTTGAAACATATGTACCTACGTAGGACATTCTACGGGATTCGATTACTGATCATGGAGTAGTATAGATTGTTATTGATGTGAACGTTAGGAGAACTGGAAATATCATGGTGCAAAGTAAAAGGAATATTATTGAATAACCAACACCATAGAATACCCCTTCTGCTACATATTATATGAAATTGGGTAAACAAAACGAAATTATTTGCCATTATCATTCTTATGATAAAACCCGCGTGTCGTCAGCAGAAAACAGTAGCTTTATAATTCGTTATAATTCGCATTTGAAGAGTTATAACTCATTTTCACAAATTTCACGTATCTACTCAAAAAAAAAAGAAAAAAGAAAGAAAGAACTGACTCTCAAGCCCCTAGCCGGAACACCACGAATCGTTTGGCGGCTGACTCATGCTCAAGGGTGGTAGCTATAGTATTTCCACTTCTGAATAATATTGAGTTTGTAATAAATTCTTCTATTTTACATCATAGTAATAATGAAAAACCGGGCAAATGCGTGTCAGGCCACGCGCAATGTACCACCCAAAGTAGTAAGCTTATCGACTATTACTTATTAACTACTTATGCTAACATAGCCGTGATAGTTTTCCTTGGAAATTAATCCTATTATAACCTATTTTTGAGATTTTTCACTTGTCTACGTTACCTGTAGGGAAGGTACCCTAAAAAAATGTTTTTCTATATTTTATTCCATGATTCTGGAGTTTTCATAAATATTTCAATCCATGCAAAATTACAGCTTTCTAGTACTAAGGATCTTGGCGCTTTACTTCGGACGGACAGACAGATGGACCGACTGACTGACAGACAGACGGACGGACGGACATGACGAAACTATATGGGTTACGATTTTAATTCGGAACCCTAAAAATGAGGTAAACAAAAATCTCAAAACACAATGTTTGGTAAGATACATAATTTCGACATTTCAGCAAGCGGCGCCGTGGCTTAGTTGGTTAAAGCGCCTGTCTAGTAAACAGGAGATCGTGAGTTCGAATCTCGCCGGGGCCTTGAATATATTTTTTATAAATTTTAACCCTAGTGGGCGCGTTTGGAGCATTTTGCCGCCATTGTCAAGAAACCGTTCATATTTTAAAAAATACTGGAACCAGAAGTTCGCTCTTTTTAGTAGCTGCCCCGCCACTACTTTTGTAGTCGACCCTTACCGAAAATTTTAACCCGATCAGTACGCGGGATACCCCAGGAGAAGAAGGTTGTTACCATCAGGTGTCGCCCGGCGGCAATTTGCTAAACGTGCAAAACTCACCTATGTACAAATTTTGTAATACTTACACAGAGGTAAAAAATTTAAACAATTATATTTTTGTTTATTTTTATGGTGTTTTGTGCTTGAGATAGGTATGTTATTGTTACTGCATAATGTGTCGTGTACAAGTTACTAAGAACACCCATTATACTTTTGGAAGACCTTTTCAACGATACCCCACACTATAGGGTACTCGACGAATAAAAAAATCATCCTCACGTTACCTGTAGGGGAGGTACCCTGAAAAAAAATGTTTTTCAATATTTTATTCTACGATTCTGGAGTTTTAATAAATTATGTATATCCATGCCAAATTACAGCTTTCTAGCACTAATGGTCTCGGCGCTTTGCTTCGGATAGACAGACGGACAGACAGATGGACAGACGGACGGACAGACGGACGGACAGACGGATGGACGGACATGACAAAACTGTAAGGGTTCCGATTTTACTTCGGAACTCTAAAAAGTAAGTAGTGTAACCTTTTTCCACAGCCGTAAAAATCATAAATGCGATGAGAACTTACATCAATAATTTGTATAGTTTGTCATTTTGCCTTCATCCACAAAGACAAACCCATTGTAATAGGAATATAGACCTACCATTAGAGGAACAATTATCGCCAATAATATTCCGGTCACGTCATTGCATCCAAATTCCAATATGGCGGTTCAAATTTAATATCGCAACCCCAATTGTATACACACCTTTCGGATTACAACTGGTTTACATGCTGATTGTTCTTTCGTTTTCCTTCAACACAAAGTTACAATCTACAATTTAATATTTTTACGCCGACTAATTTCAAACTACCTATACCGCTTATAATAATAATATCTCAATTTGATTGCACTAGCTGTAGACTGACTGTAGGTCATTGGATCTAAGCATAATGTAATCTTGATACTCGACACTTTGCCATATTTTTACACGCTTTATATTAGCTTCACCTGTATGTTTGTTTGTAACTTTTCTTTGAACTTGATTTTGACCCACTTCAAGCAGTCAGATTTCTTTAAAACTTAGTAGACTTATCAAGGATCGATGACAATTTAATATTTAAAGAAAAAAAGAAAGAAAGAAAAAAAAAACTAAATTTCATTTCAAAAAATTAAACTAAAAAATTAAAAAATAAATAATAGTAAAAAAAAACACTAAAAAACACGCTTTTGTAGAAAATCCAACAAAAAAACAAATAAACGTGCATGGTGTCAATGAGTAAAAGGGATAATATCTTAAAAGCACCCCACACTTTTTTTACAATTACACGATTATTAATTCAAATTTATTTTCTATTATTTTTTTACTTGGATTTTCTATAAAAGCGTGTTTTTTAGTTTTTTTTTTAACTATTATTTATTGAATTGAATGTTATCACGGTAATGACGGTCGACACCATTGCAACCCTACAAAATTAAATGCACATTAATCTTTAGTTGCGTATTATAAGCAGTATATATTATAATTAGTCAGCTTACATTTTCATTCGTTATTATGCATTCAATACAACTGTTCGAATGATAGTTACTTTTGACATGATATTTGGCCGAATCTGCCCTAAATAAAATAAGAACGTTCTACGGTATGTAAGCCCCACACAATATTATAAATATCAGTCAATGTAGATTTTGTTGTTCAATATAGACAGAGTGCTTCGAGTAAACTCCCTTGAAATACATACAAAATAAACTAATGTAAGTCATACAATGTATAAAAATTCAACCTGTAACTATAACAAATGTAGGTAGATAAACTAAGAGTTAATAGAATTGAAACTTTAATACCTAAGTACCTGCTTATTTTTATAGAATACTCCTTAACATGATACTTTTATCCCGAACTTCTTTTACTTACGATACTGATTCTGTCTTGATATTCAGAATATTATGTATAGATATCGATATTTAGAATTCTAAATATCAAGACTGAGTCAGTACATTCTATTCAGGATTTATTTTCATTCAGAATATTTAGATGATATACTAAGAGTAGGTAAGTAATTTTATAACCTGTGATTGTTTTCGTCAGTAAAATTATTATTATTATTATCTAAAGCATATTTAAATTTTGAAAACCCGTCTAAGCATTTTTTAAGTACAAAGGCGTATATTTCCCGAATCGAAGTGAGGGTTGTTACTAGTTTATAATAATACCAAGTGTACAAAATCAAAACGTGCTTCAGAGGGCACGATTGATATCGTAAGATAACAGTCGTTAAACCATGTCATGTCACGGCATGAAAACTTTCGACTCTTGGGTTGGTAACACTGGAGAAGCATGGTGGGGAGGATGTTATAGGCCTCCTCAAGAGAAGAGACCCGTGCCCAGAAGTGGGCCATTAATGGATTGAGTCGTACAAAAACAAGCAGTGAGATGTGACGTGAAACAAGTTCTATTACTGATTTACTGAATGCAATAACAGAGTTCGTGCTGTTACATTATGCTTAATAAGATACGTTCTGCTTCAAATGAGATTGGTTTGTTCCTTGTGTTCAGAAAGTTTTGAGAACGCCGTGTGGTAAGTAGGTAATGTACGAAAACTTGTGTTTTCTTGCAGCTTCTTTGCGGTAGAAAACTGAAATTTAACTTTCGATAACTTTATGTTATGAATCTCATAACAAACAAAGTTTTACTGTGCGAGCACTGTTCCTTTTATAATAATAATATCTACCGTTTATGTAACTGACGATATTATGTTAGTTGAACAATCGAATGTTACAGAAAACAGAGAAAGGGAAAAGGGAAGTGATCAAGTCTATGACTCTTTGAATGACCTTAAACAATAGTAGGTATAAACCAGCCAAGAACATGTTGGGCTATGTGCACTGTAGGGTTCCGTAGTATTATGTTTCTTTTAAATTCATCTTTCATTCAATCATCATGGTAGACCTATCCAACGATACCCAACACTATAGGGTTGATAAATTTGTTTATAAAACTCCACAGTACTATAAAACAACGAGAAAAAACAAGCCTAATTAATGCCCATTAAACAAATTACATGTAAAATTTAAATACCAAATGTAAAATTGCAGCATTTTTAGCTTCAACTTCCATTGAAAAATATCTTGCTCTCAAATCTAAACATCCACAAAGACCAGTTTGAACAGTTAAACATCTTTATTAATGCAAAAGGTTAATTTACAGAATAACAGGAGCGAGATGGTCCTCCGAATTCATAACACGCCGACCAAAAGTAGGTTACCGTGTCAGACTTGCGAAAATATCGTAGAAACAGATTAAAAATGGCCTCAGAGGGCACCAGACAAAAATATACTATATAAATAAATTCAAGTCGGGAAGTGACAATTCCGAGTAGGACGCGTTCAGAATACTAAATCTGGAGAGAGGATTTTAGTTACATAGACACGTGAGTATTTTTGTTGGATTTTAATAAATTTACAGGTGGTTACAGATGATTCTGAAATAAGTATTTTAATATAAATATATAATGAAATTTTACATGTGTTGATGAGAAGCAATAACAAAATACGGGATTATGATAAGTTATCTGTGTATTTGCTTATAATTTTATTATGAATATAGCGATAAATCAGTCGACGATTCTACTTAAAAGTTTTATTCAAGACCAAAGTCCTGATTAAAGTTAAGATGCATCGTTGTAATACCTCATGTATGTACATATAAAATCAGAGCAAATTTATTTTAGAATATGGAGGTATATACAATTTCTAAATAAATATAATTTCACGAAAAAAAATAAAGTTTATATGACAGGAATATTCTTATTATTTATAGTTTCGTTATGTTATGATGAATTTTATCTTAAAATCAATTCATTGTTATAGTTTGCTAAAGATCTTTAAAAAATAATTCTTAATACTTTAGTAATATTGTGAATTTTATATAGGTGCCGACAAGGGCCAAAATCATTCTTATATACAAATTTATTTTTTTCTAAAAAGTTATACTTATCACAAGGGAATAAAGCACACATTTGTTTTGTTGACAATAAAATAATACCATGACAGCATTTTTATTGCCTAACATAATTTTTTGCTCAGATTTATGAAAGCCTTCGTTCGGTTGGAACTTTTCGTGATATTTTTGTATATTTCCCAAGAATGGCCGTATTCATTTCATTTCTCTGTGATGTTTGCCTTATAATATTATCTGACAGGTATATTATTTCGAGTTTCTTTCATCTGGATGAGTCAGTCTATTATTAAGACTGAACGTTATGAGAAAACTTGTATTTAGTAGACATAATGATGCCATCAAAAACAAAACTTGTAAAAAAAAACCAAGTCTCGCAACTCAGTTCTTCTACCGTAAAAAGTTGTGAGATCCATGTAATACCAAGTCGGTTAATTTATTCAGTTCTTACTTAAGGGTCCTTCTGTCTTAAGTTATCACGTAATTAGCTAACCTAACAAGTAACAACATCTTATAGTGACCATATTATCAATATTAAAAATCTTTTATGTTTTAAATAAATAGATCGACTTGGCCATCGCATGAATAGACAATATATCTCACAAGTAATACCTACATATTATATTAAATTTGATTGTTTAGTGCGATTGCCAAGTCAATCTATTTATTTAAAACATAAAAGATTTTTTATATTGATAATATGGTCACTTTAAGATGTTGTTACTTGTTAGGTTAGCTAATTACGTGATAACTTAAGACAGAAGGACCCTTAAGTAAGAACTGAATAAATTAACCGACTTGGTATTACATGGATCTCACAACTTTTTACGGTAGAAGAACTGAGTTGCGAGACTTGGTTTTTTTTACAAGTTTTGTTTTTGATGGCGTCTCATTTCTTTTTGTAGATAGTTCTACTTTTTTTCCTTTTACAAGTTACCTTTGAACATAATTATATCTAGGTACCTATCTACACCTATTATATCATTATATTATATACAGGTACACTGATTCATTCACTGCAAATGTTACTTTGTTATACAGGTACAGTAATTCATTAACTGCAAATGTAACTTTGTAATCCTATATATTTATATGGGATTACAAAGTTATTTATGCAGTTGATGTATCTAGAAAACTAGACCGAAATTGCAAAATGTTTTAGTTTTTCCTTGATCTATACACTAAACACTAATTGTGTTCCAAATTTGAAGCTTCTATGTCTGCTAGAAGTGCCTTAGAGTTTTGATGATCGGTCAGTCAGTCAGTGAGTGACGAAATTAAGAAACTTTGACTAGTTATAATTCTTAAACTACTGGTTCAAATTGAATGAAATTTGAAATATAACGTGTTTATACAATGCCTGCTTGGTTACTAAAAATTCAGGCTTCTAGCTTTATCCACAACGAAGTTATAGGGGGTCGAAAATGGCCTGAATTGCTTCGAGAAAAGGATGGTACGGCCGTGCCGCTTTTTTGCTCGACTTGGCGGGGGCACTGCCGTGCCCCCAGATTTCATTCAAACTCCCTTCGTAAATGCTTATGAAAATTCCTGGTAAATTATATATTCTTGTAAGTAGTGTCTTAATTATATATTTTTATTAATGTTGTTTATACCAGCATAGTAATGATATTGTGACCGTAATTTTATTTGATAAAGAATACATTCAAGAAATATAAATTAAATGATAGATTACTTGCTCTTTAGATAACGAATTAACACTGTTTGGCTTGACGGCTTATTGGCAATAATGTAACATAGAATAAATCATGAATAAATTATCTTCATCAAACTTCTCAAGATTTATTCCCATTTCATATCTGTTTAAAGATTTTACTAATACTTGAAACGATCTCAATTCTCGCGCCATATCGCCGCAGGGGCCACTCCGTGTATCTAAGGAAATTGCCTTGTCAAAAGCGAAAATGACTTGTTCTATGCTGATTGTACGATAAACATGAGTAATATAATACATAATTATATGAAATAGTAGGAGTAATATAATACACAACTTCATAATCCAAGGATCATAATTAATATTTTAGTATTGATATTTCTATGCCATCAAAAACAAAACTTGTAAAAAAAACCAAGTCTCGCAACTCAGTTCTTCTACCGTAAAAAGTTGTGAGATCCATGTAATACCAAGTCGGTTAATTTATTCAGTTCCTACTTAAGGGTCCTTCTGTCTTAAGTTATTACGTAATTAGCTAACCTAACAAGTAACAACATCTTATAGTGACCATATTATCAATATTAAAAATCTTTTATGTTTTAAATAAATAGATCGACTTGACCATCGCATGAAAACACAATGTATCTCACAAGTAATACCTACATATTATATTAAATTTGATTGTTTAGTGCGATTGCCAAGTCAATCTATTTATATAAAACATAAAAGATTTTTAATATTGATAATATGGTCACTATATATAAGATGTTGTTACTTGTTAGGTTAGCTAATTACGTAATAACTTAAGACAGAAGGACCCTTAAGTAGGAACTGAATAAATTAACCGACTTGGTATTACATGGATCTCACAACTTTTTACGGTAGAAGAACTGAGTTGCGAGACTTGGTTTTTTTTACAAGTTTTGTTTTTGATGGCATCTCATTTCTTTTTGTAGATAGTTCTACTTTTTTCCTTTTACAAGTTACCTTTGAACATAATTATATCTAGGTACCTATCTACACCTATTATTCCATTATATTATATACAGGTACACTGATTCATTCACTGTAAATGTTACTTTATTATACAGGTACAGTGATTCATTAACTGCAAATGTAACTTTGTAATCCTATATATTTATATAGGATTACAAAGTTAGTTATGCAGTTGATGAATCTAGAAAACTGGACCGAAATTGCAAAATATTTTAGTTTTTCCTTGATCTATACACTAAACACTAATTGTGTTCCAAATTTGAAGCTTCTATGTCTGCTAGAAGTGCCTTAGAGTTTTGATGATCGGTCAGTCAGTCAGTGACTGACGAAATTAAGAAACTTTGACTAGTTATAATTCTTAAACTACTGGTTTAAATTGAATGAAATTTGAAATATACCGTGTTTATACAATGCCTGCTTGGTTACTAAAAATTCAGGCTTCTAGCTTTATCCACAACGAAGTTATAGGGGGTCGAAAATGGCCTGAATTGCTTCGAGAAAAGGATGGTACGGCCGTGCCGCTTTTTTGCTCGACTTGGCGGGGGCACTGCCGTGCCCCCAGATAGCCTGATAATGCAGAGGAGATAATCGTCGTCCGTGAATATAAATTAGTAGGAAAAAGTTTTGTTGAAGAATTTACCAATTTTACCAGGTTTTGTAGGTTTGTAGTAAAAAAGATCGTAAGAATTGGTCTTAAAGATTCTCCACAAATTCCGTCGATGTAAATGAAAATTTAATCTATTCTCATGAGACCCAAGACTAATGACTAAAGATTGCTACGTTTTAAAGCAGTAGTTAAGCTTACCAATCATTGTTTGTTACTAAAATTACTAAAATACAAAAACAATCTCCTTCTCCTCCCCGATTGACAGATGATACTGATACTTTAGGCTTGAATTGGTTTAAAACATGATTGTTTTTTTTTTTTTTTTTTATTCTTGGTAGAAAGGGCTTTATCGTAACAACGATTATGCCGCCCTGATGTGATCATCTTACAAAATACAAATCACTTTACAAAGATGAACGTCTGTTCTGTGCTAACCTATAAAGTATTCTGGCGGAGACCGACAGCGGCTCAGCCAAAATACTGTTACAAACGCCGATGTGACCGCAGTTCATGTTCAACTGCTCTCGGAGGCTGCTGTTCCGGACACATTCCATCAATATATGAGTGACATCTTCAACAATATTGCATGAATCACATAACGGGGAGTCTACTCTCTTAATTAAATAGTTGAACTTGTTGGTAGGAATGTGGCCTGAGCGCAGCCTCAATGCAGTAACAGTTTCACATCTTGTTAACACAGCATTATCAATCCAAGGGGCCCCCAATGGATGTGGCTGGATCGTTTTATACCAGATTCCCTTTTCTGCTGATCTTTTATCGAAATATTCTTTCCAGTTTTTGTAACAATAATCTTTTATGTGAGTTAAATAATTAGTATAATAAGGAACATATTCATAAGGTATCCCTTCAATAATACCATGTTTAGCCAATACATCAACTGTCTCGTTGCCGCTAAGGCCTATATGCGATGGTACCCACTGTAAAACTACATTTATCCTTCCAGAAGTTTGTATCTCATATAGTTGATTCAATATAGTGTAGGCTATCGGCGTTCCTCGAAAAGTCGAGGTACATCGAGCCAAATGTTGGAGTGCGCTTTTAGCATCTGTCATGATCACAAATTGGTCGGCGTTGACTGTTTTTATATATGACAGAGCTTCCGAGATAGCGATAAGTTCCGCTTCCATAATGCAAACGTTACTCCTGATATTAAATATAATATGTTTATTAATTTGAGTGTCCAGAAATGCGGCTCCAATACCTTCATTAGCCCTAGATGCATCCGTAAATATTTTGTAATGGTTTCCATAACTCCTATTAATATACTCACAACAAATATTTTTTAAATGACTATGAGGATAGCTCCTTTTAGATTTCTTTACAATATCAATATTTGAACAAATTATTTTAGAAGTATTAATGTTGCTAACCCATGTGTCAAGTGAAAACATACCTAATTTACTATTAGAGTGTATATTAAAATTATTAAATTTTTCAGAAAGAAGTGTTAACAAAGGTTTATTTTTATTCTGCCAGTACCTATTCCTGCACAAATTGGATAGCTCAGCTATAAGTGTATGTTGAATATTGGGCTGGGTTGATTTAATTTTAAGCCAATACTTTCCTGCGAGATAAAGTCTTCTTATATATAAAGGTTGGATGCAAAGCTCACTTTCCATTACGTGTATTGGAGTCGACCTTATGAAACTACCTATGATCCTCATAGCTTGGTTTTGAATTTTGTCAAGTTTAATTAAATGGCACTTAGCACTGTTATCATACAATATACTTGCATAATCAATACGACTCCTTATTAAGGACAAATATAGTTTTCTCAGATGTTTAGGATGTACGCCCCAGTTGGAACTAGCTAATACTTTCAAAACGTTAAGGAACCTAGCAACCCTCTCGACAACCTCATTAATATGTTTACCCCACCCTAGCGAACGATCCAACCACATTCCAAGATATTTTACAGAGTCAACTACATCTAAATTAATATTATTAACAGTTATATTTGCATGGATTCTTCTGTGGCTTCTGCTAAATATGCATATTTTACTTTTGACTGACGAAATTTCCAGATTTGATTGATCAAATAAAATACATAACCGATCCAGAGCACGTTGTAGTTCACCTGACGCGTGAACAATATCTTTTGAAGTTATATAGACTACAAAATCGTCTGCATACTGTGATATGTTTACTGTAGTAGATACAGATTTACAAGCCTGAACTGTAGCCACATTAAATAACAATGGAGATAAAGGATCTCCTTGAGCTAAGCCCCGTCTAGCTATCCTAGTTATTTCATAATCTACTCCTGTGATGTTTAAGTGCCTTTCTTTTAGAAATGTCCACAAATATTTACAATATTTTGATCCTACACCCAGATTGTCTAACGCAAGCAGCAGGTTAGTAATATCAACATTATTATAGGCGTTGTCTATGTCTAAAAAACATCCAACTGTAGATAAATTTTTTGAGAAGCCAATTTGAATATTTGCTATTAAAGTATTTAGATTGTCTAGACTTGAACGATTTTTCCTGAATCCCATAGTTTTCTCGGAAAATAGGCACCTACTTTCAATGTACCATTCTAATCTTTTATTAATAATAGCATGAAAGATTTTGCACATGCACGATATTAGTGAAATTGGTCTCAGGGCCGATACAGACGTGACGTCGCGCCCTGGCTTAGGGATCGTTATAATTTTAATATGCCTCCATTGATTAGGGATAAAAGTCAAAGCAAAAAATACATTATATAATTTAACTAGAATATCCTTAGCATTTTCTGGTAGGTTGTTAATCATAGAATAAGAAATATCGTCACAACCTGGCGCGGTGTCTTTACATTTTAAACATTTTTCAAATTCATTTTTAGTTATATTACATTCTAATTTATTATTTTCTGAATAAAATGTTGGCTGAGGAGGACAAGAAAAATCAGGACTTAAATTACACAAAACTTCTTCAGCTAATGATCTATTTACAAAGTTTTTTGTGAATCTACTACCCTTAAGCCATCTCATCCGGTACCACATATCATTAACAGAAGTAGCTTCATTTATTGTGGAACAAAATCTTTGCCATCCTTCATTTTTGGCTGTCCTTTCCAACCTTTGTGCTATGCGAATTTTGTTCTGCAATATTTCTAGATTATTAGGTATGGGGTTCTTCCTAAAACTCGCTAATGCTAACCTTCTCTCAGCAATTGCTTTAGACAAACTGGGTGACCAATATGGTTTAGGCGTAAATTTATTACAAGGATTTTGATTAATTATGTAATATGGAATGCTTAAATCTGCTGCTTGGTTAATAATCTCTATAAACTTGTTATATGCTTCTTGTGGATCATCAGGTAGATTGAAATCTGAAAATTTATCACGGATAAAGCTTCTATATGTATCCCAATTAGCTCTTTTAAAATTTCTCTTTTTTGTAAAGTTAGGTTGTGGCCGATATGAAATTGAACAATGAATTATAAGGTGGTCACTTCCAAGCGATTCATTGGTCACGTTCCAACTGAATTTAAGACAAATATCAGAAGAAATAATAGAAATATCTGGGGCTGATTTATGTACAACGCCGTTTACCAGTTTTACTCGTGTAGGATTTCCGTCATTCAAAGTGACAAAATTGCTATCCATCAAAGCATCAAATATTTGTAAGCCCCTTGGATTAACTTTATTTGACCAGTTCGTATGGTGGCCATTAAAGTCCCCCAGAATTAAAGTTTTAGTACTAGCAATAGAAAAAATGGACTCCCAATCCATCCTAGACGTATGAACATTTGGTGCGCAATATACTGATATAACATTTTCTATAAATTCACAGTTTAAAATTTTAACATGAATAACCTCAATCCCTGGGTTGACTAATTGTAAAGGACATAATTGCGCTTTAACAGAGTTGTGCGTGATTATAGCTACTCCTCCATACGAATCTGGTCTATCCTGACGAAAAATATTGTAGTCCTTAATATAAAAGATTGATTCTGAGTCTAACCACGTCTCAGATAACGTAGCAATATGTATTTTTTCTTTGTTCAGTAGGTGTTCGAAGTCGATTTTTTTGGGCTTTATACTTTGTGCGTTCCATTGAAACACATTCAATTTAAAGTTACTATCCATAATTAAATATGTTTCCAACGAAGGAGAAATCTTTAGGTATGATTCTAAATATCATAATACAAATCCACTCAATACATATTTGAGATACAGTGATAATTTTTTCTTGCATATTGTGGTTTCTTGATAATATTATGTCTCTTATTTTTGCCAAAAGTTTACTGAATGTATAGTCTTTGCTAGAACTGCTACTTTTATGTTTTTTGTCTTCTGGCTTACTTCTTTTTTCATCATCTGTATCCATCATCTTGCTTTCGTTATTGTCATTTACTTTCGTATCAGTCTTTCGCTTAATTTTTTTCTTTTTTCTCACTTTATCCGTCTCATTTTTATTTTCTGCCCCCGTTTGATTCTTTGTATGCTGATCATATGACACATTAATAGGGTTTGATTCATTGCGTACGGCTCCAGCATAGCTTTTACTGTAGTTTCCCTCTTGCCGTAGAGTAGATGATGAGTCCATCGGAGTGACTGTAGGGTTTTCAGCTTCTGGTATCTGTTTGTTCATAGATTCGCAAGTAGGAACATACATCTCAGTCGCCTTTCTGTAAGACACGTTGAATTCTGCCATAATATCTCGTAGTTTTTTTTCTTTTTTGAATATTGGGCAATTCTTATCTAAAGCCATATGCTTATTAGTACAGTTAACGCATGTATATTTCAGTGTATCGCAGTTTTCGTGTTTCCCACCACATTTGGGACATATAATCTTCTTTGAGGGACACATTTTATGAGTATGACCATATCTCCAGCACCTAGAACACTGAGTAACTGGAAATATGTATGGTTCTACCTTTATTCTCAAGTCATAAACAGTTACATACGCTGGTAACGAGGAACCCTTAAATCCTATCCTTACTGTTTCACTGTCAATCCATCCCGTCCCCTCCTTGTTCCTTCGTTTAAGGCGCCGTACACCAAGTATCTCCGTAGAACAGATGATTGAGTTTTTTAAGTCCTCATCGGATAAGTCCACTTCGATGTTTTTAATGACTCCATACGACTGTGAAACTTCAAAAGGACGTATAATTCTCCATCCTAAATCTAACAGATGCTGACAACTTATTAACTGTTCCGCACTGAGAGAATCGCTCAATTCCATGATTATTTTGTACGGATTCACATATTTTACTTTTGTTATATTCGTAATATTCTGACTTTTCAACAGTTTTGCGAGGGCAAATTGCTTGGGAAACATGTCTCTGCAAGTAATACATAACTCCACAGTATTTCGTGTATTTCTCATTCTGTCTTTTCTGCTTTGAACGGTATTCCAATCAAACATTTCAAAATTTTCTCTTCTTCTTTTATTAGGTCTCGGCGTACTACAAGTAACCTCCCTTCCTTCAAATACACATGATAAGTCTTCTAGTTGCATATTCTCGTTCACCTCCTCATTTGTTAAGACATCACTCACTTCTGCCAAACTACCATGATCGCTGCTCATTTGATTTAAGGTGCAAATTCATTTGCACCAAACGCGTTGGTCCGGCGCGGCGGCCGGCCGCAGTAAACAATGACGAGAACTGATAACGCGCTCGAACGCAATAAAACAATTACACGTCTAAGCCACACCAGATGTGCTTCGACACTGAACATGATTGTTATTCATATAATTTTTATGTTCATATTTTTCCGTATGTTCAATTGCAAAAGTAGCGTAGTAATCAGTGTGATACTATTTAGCTTTTTATTACCAGTTTCGCTCTTTCCTACGAGTTATTTTCCCAGATCAGTTTATTAACATTGCGAATAAAGATAACACTCGCATTTGTGTTGCTGCAGCTAGGGAGTTCTGAGGAAATAGGCTTGTCATAAGTAAACGTGACTTATACTTTCCTGAGGCAGCATAAATCTGTTTCTGTTTTACGTTCAATTCACGGGATTTTATGTTTTCAGCGACATTTCGTGGTGGTGTTTTTCTGACTCGGTTAAGGATATTTATCGAGTGACGTCACTTTTATCAAATACTTAAACATCTTACCTCGGGACATTTGAAGACTAATAAAAATTATAGCACATTCATTTATAACTATCATAATATTTTTATATTATACAAGTTAATGCTTAACTAACATCTTACCTCATGGTAAGTGTAAACGTAAAGTAGGGTAAACGTACTTATTTATTAAAAGCCTATTTATTCACTCTATTACAATATTTTCCTTTAGCTAAAGGCAATTCAAGTTTTTAGGGTTCCGAATGTCGTGTCATGTCCGTCCCTCTGTCCGTCTGTCCGAAGCAAAGCGCCGAGACCCTTAGTGGTAGAAAGCTATAATTTGGCATGGATATACATATTTATTAAAACTCCAGAATCGTGGAATAAAATATAGAAAAACTTTTTTTTTCAGGGTACCTCCCATATAGGTAACGTGAAGATGATTTTTATATTCGTCAAGTACCCTATAGTGTGGGATATTGTAAAAAAGGTCTTGCAAAAATATTATAAGTCTTTTACGACCATTTTTAGATTTAGGGTCCGTTTGCGAAATATCTGGCTTAAAATTGCTAATTTTGGTTAGTCAGGAGTCCCCCCTCACCTGCTGGCTAAACGGTTGGAGTTGGATAAGTGAAAAAACACTAAAAAATCGGTTATATAATCAATTTACAAGAAAAACTATCATTATATAATCTTTTTATGGTCAGTTTATTATATAGGTAGATAAATAGTAACCGTTAAAATGCTATGTCTAATACTATCAAAAAATCTGATGAATAAATAAATAATCAATCTTCTCTCTATAATGTTTGTATGCAAAGTGCACGCCATTTTAAATTTCAATTACTTATAGCTCCAGAATAACATAAACACCTTTTAAATATGACCAGCTCCAAGCTTACATTTAAAGCTCAGCATTTTCGTACCCGTATAGGTTAAGTCTTGCACAAAACGTTCAATAGCCTATTATTATAAATTCATGCTTCATAAATAAAAGCAAAAAACCCCTATCATTTCAGGCGATGAACTTGACGTATTGCCCGCAGTAAATTGCTAAGTGTAAATTGTAAATTAAATGGTGGAAATCCACAGAATTTAAGCCCAATCCGTTGACAATAGAAACGAAAATTGCCTGAACATTGTTCAATGATAAGCTTGGCATGTTGACCGCAATTCCTGTATACAAATAAACATGTGTCAAAATGTAGGCGGATTATACGATTCAGTTGAGAGATATTACAGATTTTATATTATTCTAGCCATACATTAATTAACTGGCTATTTGCCAGGTTAGAACAGAATAAAAAAGAGAGAATGTCAATATATAAAGATATGACAAAGAGATTCTACACATGGAAACATACATCTGTATGTATCTAGGTTTTCTCGTTGTAATTCTTCTATACTTCTTCTCTCCAAAAATGTGAGTCTTTATTAGGAGTGCATTAATAATAATATTCTGCATTTTTTTACCATGTATGCAAACTATGCCTCTCCCACGTGGTACTCAATACATCGCGACGTTTCTTAGAATTTCGTCATGATATTAATTGCTGTGGTTGTCACTCTCGTAAAAATATTAAAATAATAAATTACAACAGTGAAAAAACCACATTACCACATTACGATTACCAGACAAATGTTGAACTTTGAAGACAATATTGTGGGAAAATATCCCGCTAAATTAAATTGGCGTAAGAAAATTTATAGTTCTATCGAGAAGATGACTCACTTTAAACTGGCATATTGTTTAGAGTCTTATATTAACCGTCTAAACTTTAGTCGGTTTTCAAACAATCTAATATATAATTCTCGTGTCATGCTTTTTTGAACTCCTCCAAAACGGCTCGACCAATTTTCGTGAATCTTTGCGTGCATATCGGCTAGGATGGAGAAGCGGACAACATCTATTTTTCATCCCCCTACCCCTAAAATTTTTTTGGCAGAACAACGTTTGCCCGGTCAGCTAGTATTCCATAAAATTTTTGGCTAAATTGACAGTAGTAGTAAAACTAATTAGATGCATATTTTTTTAATCTCCATTTCGGTAAATCGCTTATAAATGCATACTTCCTTATTCACGAGGCTGCCAGGACAGGCTAGCGCTGAGAGATAGCTCTGTGCGGATGACAGATTTTTCAACGCAGCTCAAAGCCACGACACCGTGCAAATTGATGTCAACCATGGAGGGCTTTACTGATTCCAGCACGTCACGTTTGTGATTTAAAACTGACAAGATCTGATTATTGACTAATATTACGAAAGATACACAGATATGGATAGTATTTAATACTGTTCAATTGGCTGGAATGTCACAAATTTAATTACATGTAGATACGAGTAAGTAGTGAATTGACTCCATTACGAGGAGACATCCTTCGCTGAAATTAGATGGAGATTATCTTCCATCGTAGCACTTAAAATGTTATTGTTGTAAATACGATATTTCGGTTTAATTTTGTAAATAATGTTAAACACATGTTATTTAACACGTAGTTCACTTTTTCATTGCTGTTCCATATATAATGTGAACTAAATATTTGTACATATAATATACGTGTGATTATCAGCGTCATAACTTATAGTACAGCATACTGGTGAATTTGAAGAACAATATTATTTTTCAAAAAAAATTTTTATTTAGTGAATGGACCTAATCAACTAAATATCAACAGAACCACTGAGCATACGAAAATTTAAACATTTCTGTAATGAATCCATAAATAATCCAACCTAAATACCAATTTATTGCCCTTACCCTTTTATGAATAAAATTCTTATTACATTCTAAGTTAACATCTCAATTTCCACAACAAAGCCTATTCAACGAAGGGGCGACGATATCATAAAATTATACAATCACCATAAATTTTATTAATTTTCCGGTGCAACAATAAATCGTATAACAGTTTTATTGATTTCACAGACAGCAAATTAAGTCTTGAAGAATAAACATCTCAATCTGAATGGCTCTAAATTATATCGAGTATCGACGTCTAGCGGCAATAAACAACGCCCTTTTTACAGCCGCACGCGATACTTGCCGTAAATTCTTGTGTTAAAACCGTTAAAATTTAATAGAGAACGTGAATGTTAAGTTTTAGTTATGTTATAGTGAAATTAAGAAAATTTGGCGTAGTGTTTATTTTTCAGGGATAAAAGAGATACTTATAGTTTTTATATTGCTTATGTTTTTAAAAAATATAGTGAAACTACTTAACATTTCTCCTTAACAATTCGTAAAAGTTCAATTGCTAAAAGTTTCTGAGTTCGATAAAAGTTGATTAGTCTATTTTCTACTCGCTTTGAATCCGCAGGACTCATGCGTCCTCTATCATATCGTCGATTGGTCTACCTTGTAAGTGGTCTGCCTATGCTTCCCTGTTCGATGCGTGAAATATTTGAGTCCATCTAACTATCTATCAGCGTTTTAGAGTCCGCTGCTGGAAATAGGCATCCCCTAATTGGCGACACTGACCGGTCCTAGGCCCTCTAGAGCGGTTTCCCGCTGTCTTCTTTAGGTCATTAGTTCACCTGGCGGGGGGGCCACCAGTACTCCTTTTTCCGAGACCTGGTCGCCATTCGAAGACTTTTTGATCCCATCGGTTATCAATCTTCCTGAAGATGTGGCCTGCCTATTGCTACTTCAGCCAGCTGACTCTACGAGTTATGTCGGTAACTTTAGTTACGAATTTCATCGTTTTGAATCTTATCTCGTATATTATCATCATCTTATATCATAGCGCGTTGTGTTACTTTTCATTCATATGCTGAATGAGGCCCATAGTAAAATACCACGTTTTGGATCCATAAGTCTATATGGCAACACACATGCTCGAAAACTTTAAATTTCAGGCACTGAGGAGTTTTGGATGAAAAGATATTTCGTAATTTCCCGAACGCTGCCATTACATTATGTCATTAGACATATTTTTTTGTCTTATCTATATGCATCTTAAGATTCACCCGTTTGAGGCGCTATTCAGGTTCTCTAGATGATGCTGAGGTCCTTCATCGTTTCCGCCAGAATCACTGTATCGTCAGCAAATCGAAGGTGTTTTCACCATTAATGTTAATGCCGAGCCCTTTCCACTCCATTAGCTTGAACACAAGATGCGTTCAAAAGTTCCAAAGCAGCGGTCAACAGCATCGGGGAGAGAACGTCCCCCTGCCTGACACTTCTCTGCAATTAAATGGGGTTCGTGATTTTATCGCGTCATCGGACTAACAAGGTGGCTGATTTGATACACACTTCAACACTTCGTTATCCCGATAGTCCATCTGGCACCGTTGAAGAGACTCTAACACTGCCCAGATTTCCATAGAATTGAAGACTTTCATATAAGCCATACATAGCGGCAGGTTATACTCT
The DNA here is from genome assembly GCA_951805285.1 of Thymelicus acteon. Taxonomy (NCBI): domain Eukaryota; kingdom Metazoa; phylum Arthropoda; class Insecta; order Lepidoptera; family Hesperiidae; genus Thymelicus; species Thymelicus acteon. The sequence continues at coordinate 11,487,915 of OX638228.1, forward strand.
TCGGTTATATTGAATATACTTGAAATCATATTTTATTAGTAAAGAAAGAAAATAAAACGGAGAATGATTTACATAATTTTTTTGTAGCATACACCAAGCCTAACTATTACGAGCCCGTATTGGTTTATGAACGAAAATTCAATATTTTGGAATTCAACATTTTGCGAATTCAATATTGTAGTCCTGAAGGTCCTGAAGGTAAATATGGCTAATCATATTGTGTTGTGTCTATGACACTGCAACATGTTTCACGTCAGGAAATGACAAAAAATTTAAAATATGCGCGATGAACGCGTTGTCAAAATCAATGTTTAACAATCCATGGATATACTGATGGACCATATAACAATAGCTAACACGATTTTGTGGCCCTTAAGAAAAAAGGTTGAGTGCCACTGCTTTAGGGGACAATTTTTCCAAATATACTTGTCACTACTAACTTTTGTTTTTAACCGCGAGCTAATATACAAAAATACACATAATTTCTAACTTCAAAATGGAAGAAGTTCTATGTTAATTTCATCCCCCAATTTTACGCTTTAGGGGATGATTTTTCATAAATTATATTGCAGTTATCTTTTTCATGTTTTAACATCAAAAATTAAGAAGTTTTGATTGAATTTTCATCCTCTAATATAATCCCTTAGGTAATGAATTTCCAAAAACCAATGATACAGATAACGTTGAATCTTTACCTTGAACTAATATATACATAAATTTTCACCCTTTTAACCACAAAACTGACAAAGTTTCTATACTAACGTGCACCCCCTTAATTATCCCTTTAGGGGATGATTTTTTAAAAAACGTAAAACTTCCCAATTTTGTTTCTAATCTGGAGCTAATATATACATTTTCATGCTTTAAACTTCAAAAATGACGAAGTCGCGTGCTAAGTTCCATCCTCTAAATTAACCCTTTATGGAATGATTTTCCAAAAAAAATGTTAAAGTTAACTTTTCATAACTATAAACTTACATTAGAAAAAATCATATTTATAACTCTAAAACTGACGAAATTGGTTTGTATGAAAGTGACTTCCAACCCCTATTTTTACTTTTGGGATGAATTTCCAAAAATCCAATAGCCTATGACAGTCACTAGTAATGTACCTTTCTGTTGGTAAAATAATTTTCTAAAACGGTTCAGTAGATCCAGCGATTACCCCCTACAACGTCACAAACTCACAAAATCACAAACTTTACCTGTATAAAATATTAGTATAGAAAATAGAAAAAGTCACACGGAGCCATGTCTGGCGATCTATGGAGGCTGGAACATCGTTCCCATTCTATTTTTGCCCAAAAGTTCACGAACAAGCAATCAAGTGTGAAAAGGTGCAGCATTATTACCGTGGTGCAAAAGCCATGAATCAAAAATCGTCGAAATCATAAAAACACTTTTTTTTATAGCCGGCAAACGAGCTAACGATCCACCTGATGGTAAGTGGCTATCGTCGCCCATGGACATCAGCAACACCAAAGGCATCACTGATGCGTTGCCGGCCAAGAAAGAGACAAGAAAAAGAAAGGAAGAACTGGCTCTCAAGCCCCCAGCCGGAACACGACGAGTCATTTGGCGGCTGACTCATGCTGAAGGTTCTAAACTTTGCGGCTGTTATTTAAAAAGTACACAATGAATATAGCTGAAAATTTTATCATACTTAAGAGGTATCTTGTCAACATAATTAATAAAAAAGTGTTTTGCAATCGGACTCTAAATCCACAAAATTTAAAAATTCCCGTTATTTTTTAAACACATAGATGTCGGTACAGAATAAAATAACTTTGCATTAATCTGTGGTAGTTACGTAGAAATTGCATCTGTCAAATTGACATAGGAGTCTAGCACTCTGTGACGGGCAGACGAGAGAAGTACCTACAGACAATAAATCGAGAATGTGTGTGTGCCTGGAATCCTGTGTTTTTAGGGTTCCGTAGCCAAATGGCAAAAAACGGAACCCTTATAAATTCGTCATGTCTGTCTGTCTGTCTGTCTGTCTGTCTGTCTGTCTGTCTGTCTGTCTGTCTGTCTGTCTGTCTGTCTGTCTGTCTGTCCGTCCGTATGTCACAGCCACTTTTCTCCGAAACTATAAGAACTATACTGTTGAAACTTGGTAAGGAGATGTATTCTGTAAACCGCGTTAAGATTTTTACATAAAAATAGAAAAAAAATCAATAAATTTTGGGGTCCCCATACATAGAACTGAAACTCAAAAATTTTTTTTTCATCAAACCCATACGTGTGGGGTATCTATGGATAGGTCTTCAAAAATGATATTGAGGTTTCTAATATCATTTTTTTCTAAACTGAATAGTTTGCGCGAGAGACACTTCCAAAGTGGTAAAATGAGTGTCCCCCCCCCTGTAACTTCTAAAATAAGAGAATGATAAAACTAAAAAAAATATATGATGTACATTACCATGCAAACTTCTAACGAAAATTGATTTGAACGAGATCTAATAAGTAGTTTTTTTTTAATACGTCATAAATCGTAAACCGCAAAAAACATCGATCAAAGTTACAACGAACTACAAGAACTTTTATATTATGTTACTTGCTGCTACGGAACCCTTCATGGGCGAGTCCGACTCGCACTTGGCCGCTTTTATTTTTACCCTCCTGACATAAACGCCCACTGAAGAACCTACTGATCATTATCACTCACTGCACACGGCCCGGCCATCCCCAAGAGATGATATATATCGTCGTTGCGACTTTAATACCTGTGTTATGTGCCACTTTTGGCAAAATCAATTTTTTACGTCATATGATTCTACATTTTGAAGCACTATCAAATTCAAAAACTCTCATGTGTGGGTGCTTGATAAACAAAACTTTATCGATTCCCTCAAGAAGCTGATTTTTTACACATAAGGGGTCTAGTTGTAGATAAGCGCTTTGCCCGCAGGTTTGCCCGCGTTTTTGGGGATATTAAGTATCCTATATAATAATACGGATCATGGTCTATCTGTGTGCTTAAATTTCATGAAAATAGTTTCAGTAGTTTTTGCGTGAAAGAGTAACAAACATCCATACTTCCTCACAAACATTCAATATCAAAATGTTTACCTCATATAGTTAAGTCGGTCAATAAAGCATAAATAAATAAATAAATAAACCGAAAAACTTTTCAAAATATAAATAATATAATAAAAATACAATACAATACAAGAAAATATTGATTGTTAAATATAATCAATTTGTTCCTAAACAATTTCGAATCGAAAAAACTACACGTCATATAGCATGAAAAACAAACTTATCAATAAAATTCCAATAATATCGTAATAATGTAAAAGTAAAGTGAAAGTAAAAAGAAAAAAAGCAGTTAATCTTATTATCGATAATTCTTTTATTCACCAAATGAATAGCTTCTGATCTGATCTAATAGCCAATAAATAACGGAAAGGGAAAGCAATAGGAAATTGCTTGTAAAACAATATCTAAAGGTCTATTCCAGGAATATTCCTGATTAGTTGGTTGGACCATATTCCCAAAGGAAATCGGAACACTAATCTGATCAAATACGACCTTTTATTATGGAATTAGACTGTCTGGTGACTGGATTTATTGAATTTAGCAAAAGCCAGAATATCATTAAAATTTTGTTATAATTTGTTAATTATCATATTTTTGATTGAATTGAAATATGCAAACTTATGTACCAAATGTAGTGTGAAGCTAGATTATAAACATTCATTAAATATCAATCAATTTAAATCAAATAAATTGTAAATTCAAATTCAAAATAAAAATATAGTACTATCGGGTACTTGTTAACGCAATATATTCCATATGATTTTAAGTTTTTTATGTTCTTTGCGTTTGTTCCCGATAATCTCAGAAACGGCTTAACCGATTTGCATGTAGTTTGAGTTGTAGTATTGTATCAAGCTCGCGCTAACATCAAATATGTTATTTCAATCAGTTCAATGCAAAAAAAAAACGATTTTAAAATTCCTTCGAAACATTTTATCGAGTATGGATACTAAATTATAGCATTCCCTAAGGGAAGCGAAGGCAGTTACTTGTTAAATAAATTAAATTAAGCTAGTCAAAGTAATGTACCAGATGAGGCTTCATTTACGAAAGAGCCTATTTAAGGTCGATGCATACGTAACGTTGACGGGACGGGGACGGGACGTGGACGGGGCATAAATAAACGTGCGTGCCCCGTTTCCGTCCCGTGCGTGTCTCCGTGGCGTATGCGCTATAGTTTACATTTTCTATGAAACGATGTTTCCAAACACGTCCCGTCCCGTCTCCATCCCGTCCACGTTACGTATGCATAGACCTTCAATTTTCATAAAATGTTTTGCACATTATTTTATGACTTACCTACCTTAAATATCAAAACTAACTAAAATACTATGATATGAATAAATTAACACTGCATTACCAATCAAAAATACACATCACGAATTTCGTCGAATATGAATTTTATTTTTAAAGATTTCCAAACTTTTTATTAACGCGGCAATTTTAACTCAACACTAACGCGCGCTATAAAATTTTAACGTGATTGGTTTCCATTACAGCGGGTATTTACGGCAAGCACTCCTATGCGGCGGTAAAACCGATGTCGGTATTTATTGCCGATTTGCATATTCGGGTAATATGTACAGTTTGAGATATTTATTTTTTTACTCCTGAACCAAACTTTGTGGCTTTTACTACATATGAAAAAATAAGTAAATAAATAAACGCTAACACACACATACCCCCGCAGTAGGTTATTACCTGTGTCGCGGGTGGCATGGACGACACATATAACACATCACAATCACACCCATGACCCGAGTACAAATAATCACATAATAGTAAAATCTGTCACATAAATATCTGCCCCGACCGAGAATCGAACCCGGGACCCCTCGCTTCGCAGGAAGAGTCACTACCAACTAGGCTACAGGGTCGTCAGGTAATATTTCACATTAGCTTTTGCCTGCGACTTTTTTGGTGTGGACTTTAGAAATAGTTAAGTCAGCGAAAGCAGTCAAACCATTAATTTATTACTAGTCCACCAGTTACTACCAGACCTTCTCTCTTAGCCCACGAAAACAGATCAGTTTCTCGGAGTGATATTGTCCTACCATTAAATCTAGACTATTGAACTATCAATATGCCAAAGATCTTATCGATCAAGCTTTTAATATTACTGGAATTATCCTGCTGGTATGTAAGCAGCGGTGTTCCCAACAAAACGCCGGCACAAGAAGTACTTCGACTTAGTTTTCAGGAGTAGCAACAAAACCTTCAAATGAAGTAAGGTGCTTGTTGACGCCATGTTTTGAAGGGCTATTTTTTGCTAGCATTGTGGGAAGGATAAATAACGTTACCCTTTCCACTTTATAGTCTAAAGGTTTTGTGAGATCTATACACCATAATTAGGCTTTGCTTATATTTAAAATTATCCGAAGAAAAGTAATTGTCCTAATCAACTTAAAGTTGCCGTAATAAATGACATTTTAATTTTTCGTATTAACAAAGTGTCAGTTATCTAGTAGATACGTTTGACTATTGTCAGTCAAAGTACGCTTCAGCTCACCCTTAAGGATCGACCTTACGCATACGTAACGTGTTTTTACCCGGACGGGATGGGACGTGAAGTTTTGTGTTTACCCACTGTGCTGATTATCTTATACAAAACAAGTGCGTGTCAGGCCACGCGCAATGTAGGGTTCCGAAGTAGTAAATTTATAGACTATTACTCATTAACTACTTATGCTACGAGTAACATGGCCGTGATAAATTTCCTTGTAAATTCATCATATCACCTATTTTTAAAATATTTCGCAAACAAACCCCATAATATTTTTGAAAGACCTTTTCAACGATACCCCACACCCATATGATTACAATTATAAATTAAATGTTTGTTTTTTAACTAATTAATAAAATGATTTTTTTTATGATTAGTCAAACGAAAATACTTATAAAATTGAGTCTCAACATCCAAAAGTTCTTTGTAGAAAGTGTGGTATTCTCATTCTTGTTCTCCTTTCTGCCAAGGAGGATGTACAGAAAATGTCAGAATAGCTTCTACGACGTCATAGCTAAAGCCAATTCTTCAAATGAAAAATCCATCTTGTTCACAACACTAGCACGTTAGGTCCGAGTTACTGCCACGTTGCGTATGCATTAAAAAATCCCGTCGGTGTTTATTAAACACGTCCCGTCCCCGTCCCGTCCCCGTCCCGTCCCCATCCCGTCCACATTACGTATGGAGCAACGACTCGCTGGGGCGGCTAACCCTCCTCTTTGTATTGGTCTCTATTGGACTGTATACTATAGGCGTCCTATTCGTCAAACGGTGGATTTTGTACTTGCTTATAAAGGTAATTTTAATATCAGATGCGGTTTTTAAAGTTATATCTTCGTGTCGAGGTCAATCTTTGAGCTTGACTTAAAAAGGACAATCGGGTTAAACACTGAACTTGACCTTTCCAAATTAAGAACAGGATTTGAATACGTTCTAGGCTTTCAGTGGCAGAGAAAATGAGGAGAAAATAATGCTATTATTGGAGCTACTAAAGTTACACAACACACGAGAATTAGGTTAGTTAAAGTCTTTAACAGCTAACGTAAAAACAAAGAAAGTTCAATTAATACAGAGCTTAAACAAGAATAAAACTTACAACAAGTGAAATAACAATAAAACCAAAAAGTCAGGGTTAAGTAGCTGGAGTTTATACTTTAGTTTCCCGCGAAACATAAGTTATTCATGTATCGTCAAAACACGGCGCCGATTCCGAACTCAAATCGGAGATCGTAAAAGTTTGGGTATTTCTTACTGCAGTGGGAAAATAAAGTGCGAAGTTTGAGAGTAAGCGCCTATTGTGGCTTTAACGATGGTATGTGGAGCATATAAATAAAAAACTTCGAGAAACTTCCAAGTTGAAGTCGCTTGGAGCAAGAATTTCTTATTACGTTGTCGGTTGGCTGTGGAACACACGTTTCTGTATTAATTCAACATGCGGGATTCTGGCCTACGGACACTGTTTAAGTTAAATTTGTTCTATGACGTGGAGTTTAACGGATAACCCAGTTTATATACAGGCTCTAAATATTTCTATTTCATGAGCAATAATACTATTCGCGTTGGCCATTACACTCCATGGGGCAAATAAGAAGAGTCTGCGTGTAGTTTACATTTCGTGTAGTTTACATTTTACATAATTTGATTAAGTTATTAATACACTAAACGAAGAAATTTAAAACTACACTGAAGATTACAGAAGATGTTCGCGAACTAGTTTCTTGAAAAATTTTTGGAGGAAGCTTGTCTGATGTTTACCGGTAGGGCGTTCCTGAGAGTGATGCCTGAAAATCAAATCAAATCAAATCAAATGTTTTTATTGAAAATTGGTTTGGTTCACAAACACTTTTTGAAAGTCATGCAAGCTACGCCAATGCTTCAACAAGGCCCTACTGTGAGAGGGCCCGGGAGAAGAAGCAGCAAGAAACTACGGGGTTGTTTCTCCTCCTCCTGCTCACAGTTACAGATAGCACTTATCGTCTACTACAATCTATATTCATAAAACTCATGTCCAAGTAGTCTCGTCTTTAAAATATTCATCTAAAAGTAAAGGAATGATTTAAGAAACAGGTGTTGACTGATGGAATATCCATTTTAAGATTTGCTGAAGATCTAAGTACTCTATCGTGGCTAGTAGTGGGTTTTAGGTAGGAAGGAGAGGTGGGATCATTTAAAATACAGTACAATAGCAGGAGAATTCTAGAATCAAGCTTTTGACGTCTAGAAACCATGTTAGCTTGTGACGGTATTCGGATACATGGTCTATTTACGAAAACCAAAAATTTAATGGATACAGTTGTTCGTTGTAATATAGGCGTTCTTCAGATAGATCCGGGTAGCATACCTCAGCGTAATCTATAATGGGCAAAACTGAGGTGTTGATGAGCATAAGCTTTATCTTATATACAGTAAAAGTGTTTAGTATCATTATGTGTACATTAATAAACTCAAAGGTTAATAATAGGTATAGATTATAATTCAAAATACTATTCTACTTTATTTTTATTAAGAAACTTCAATTGCTATCTTGTATCTATTTTTTTGGTCTTTTGGTTACCAAAAGTCCACGTTTTAGAACCACAATAACTGAGAAATTTCGGTTCGTAAGTCTAAGCCCAAATGAAATCTATCGGTTTGACAGACTAACGTTGCACGAATATAGAAAGATTAAATCTGCTTTATTTTGAAGACAGGTCGTATACGGATACGAATTTCACATCACTACTTGGAACGATACGAGCACGCGGGCTATGGATCCTGGGAATTATTTCATGGAGTTCTTGCCAAAATGCAATCCGTGCGGTAAATCCGTTCCTATATTATTCATATTAACTGTTGTTTGTTTCCTCCTAACTCTTTTAACATTTGCGCCAACTTTCTCAACATTTCTGTTCCGTGCTAGTGAACGTTTTTTATTTAGTTTTACCTGCTATGTTCATTTCAACTTGTTTACTTGTAATTTAAGTTAATTTACTTTTTTTGCTTCATTTATGCATATTTTCCGTAAAATACTTAAGCTTTTAGAAATGTCTGTATTTTTACCACCGACTTTTATAAAAGGAGGTGGTTGTTCTTAATTCGATTGTATTTTTTACATTATTTCTACCTAAGGTCCGAGATTGGTCCCATAATATAAAAAAAAAAACTATTCTTATAATGGGATCTATGATGAATTAAGGGAGCTCTATAACTACCTATAAAAAATAAGATAATACCTACCTATAAGATATAAAATGTTACAAAATCAATTTTGTTTATCACAAGTATGGGGATTTTAATATGTATAACTTTTTTGTAGACCTTTTCAACGACAACCTACAATTTTTTTTTGTTTCTTTTATCACTTCGTAGACAGAACAAAATTGAGAATTTTACGTTTTTTTTTTATGTAATTGATTATAAAAATTAATGTAAAAAGAAATATGAATTAATTATCATAAATTCCTTTAGGTTTCATATACAGATATCGATCAGGTAGGTAAAGGTTTATTATAATAATAGATATGCAATAACATATCCGCTATCGGTTCCCTAATCCCGGTTAGGTCATATAAATTTATTTTTACCTCTTGAACACGGAATACATAATAGTACTGTCCTGGGTAGTTGCGGAGAATTTTCTGGATTTGATTGACGTAGATTTTTTTTCGAATAACCCTAAAGATACATCTTTGTTGATATAATTTAATCATGTTTTTGTTTTATTTCAGCGAAAACCATCAACCCTATTGAAATAAAATCAGCGGGGAATCGACGTGTTTTTCTCTGTTCAGTCACTGTAATGAGTAAAGTTGTTATTTATATTGTAGGCTGAAAATAAATGCTAAAACAATCATGGACATCTTACACTGATATTATAAAGAGGAAAGTTTTCATTTTTTGTTTGTTTGTAGTGGATAAACTAAAAAACTACTGGACCAATTTCAAAAAATCTTTCAACAATAGGATGACCAATTGGATAGATTTTGCGTAACATCTTTACTATAATAAAACTCAAAGGGAAAATTTTCTGTACATTTAATATTTTTTTTAAATTTCGATTAGGGGGCACTTCAATAACGTGTTAGAGCACAAAAATGTTTTTTTTTTAGACTTATTGTCTGTCTGTCTGTCTGTCTGTCTGTCTGTCTGTCTGTCTGTCTGTCTGTCTGTCTGTCTGTCTGTCTGTCTGTCTGTCTGTCTGTCTGTCTGTCTGTCTGTCTGTCTGTCTGTCTGTCTGTCTGTCTGTCTGTCTGTCTGTCTGTCTGTCTGTCTGTCTGTCTGTCTGTCTGTCTGTCTGTCTGTCTGTCTGTCTGTCTGTCTGTCTGTCTGTCTGTCTGTCTGTCTGTCTGTCTGTCTGTCTGTCTGTCTGTCTGTCTGTCTGTCTGTCTGTCTGTCTGTCTGTCTGTCTGTCTGTCTGTCTGTCTGTCTGTCTGTCTGTCTGTCTGTCTGTCTGTCTGTCTGTCTGTCTGTCTGTCTGTCTGTCTGTCTGTCTGTCTGTCTGTCTGTCTGTCTGTCTGTCTGTCTGTCTGTCTGTCTGTCTGTCTGTCTGTCTGTCTGTCTGTCTGTCTGTCTGTCTGTCTGTCTGTCTGTCTGTCTGTCTGTCTGTCTGTCTGTCTGTCTGTCTGTCTGTCTGTCTGTCTGTCTGTCTGTCTGTCTGTCTGTCTGTCTGTCTGTCTGTCTGTCTGTCTGTCTGTCTGTCTGTCTGTCTGTCTGTCTGTCTGTCTGTCTGTCTGTCTGTCTGTCTGTCTGTCTGTCTGTCTGTCTGTCTGTCTGTCTGTCTGTCTGTCTGTCTGTCTGTCTGTCTGTCTGTCTGTCTGTCTGTCTGTCTGTCTGTCTGTCTGTCTGTCTGTCTGTCTGTCTGTCTGTCTGTCTGTCTGTCTGTCTGTCTGTCTGTCTGTCTGTCTGTCTGTCTGTCTGTCTGTCTGTCTGTCTGTCTGTCTGTCTGTCTGTCTGTCTGTCTGTCTGTCTGTCTGTCTGTCTGTCTGTCTGTCTGTCTGTCTGTCTGTCTGTCTGTCTGTCTGTCTGTCTGTCTGTCTGTCTGTCTGTCTGTCTGTCTGTCTGTCTGTCTGTCTGTCTGTCTGTCTGTCTGTCTGTCTGTCTGTCTGTCTGTCTGTCTGTCTGTCTGTCTGTCTGTCTGTCTGTCTGTCTGTCTGTCTGTCTGTCTGTCTGTCTGTCTGTCTGTCTGTCTGTCTGTCTGTCTGTCTGTCTGTCTGTCTGTCTGTCTGTCTGTCTGTCTGTCTGTCTGTCTGTCTGTCTGTCTGTCTGTCTGTCTGTCTGTCTGTCTGTCTGTCTGTCTGTCTGTCTGTCTGTCTGTCTGTCTGTCTGTCTGTCTGTCTGTCTGTCTGTCTGTCTGTCTGTCTGTCTGTCTGTCTGTCTGTCTGTCTGTCTGTCTGTCTGTCTGTCTGTCTGTCTGTCTGTCTGTCTGTCTGTCTGTCTGTCTGTCTGTCTGTCTGTCTGTCTGTCTGTCTGTCTGTCTGTCTGTCTGTCTGTCTGTCTGTCTGTCTGTCTGTCTGTCTGTCTGTCTGTCTGTCTGTCTGTCTGTCTGTCTGTCTGTCTGTCTGTCTGTCTGTCTGTCTGTCTGTCTGTCTGTCTGTCTGTCTGTCTGTCTGTCTGTCTGTCTGTCTGTCTGTCTGTCTGTCTGTCTGTCTGTCTGTCTGTCTGTCTGTCTGTCTGTCTGTCTGTCTGTCTGTCTGTCTGTCTGTCTGTCTGTCTGTCTGTCTGTCTGTCTGTCTGTCTGTCTGTCTGTCTGTCTGTCTGTCTGTCTGTCTGTCTGTCTGTCTGTCTGTCTGTCTGTCTGTCTGTCTGTCTGTCTGTCTGTCTGTCTGTCTGTCTGTCTGTCTGTCTGTCTGTCTGTCTGTCTGTCTGTCTGTCTGTCTGTCTGTCTGTCTGTCTGTCTGTCTGTCTGTCTGTCTGTCTGTCTGTCTGTCTGTCTGTCTGTCTGTCTGTCTGTCTGTCTGTCTGTCTGTCTGTCTGTCTGTCTGTCTGTCTGTCTGTCTGTCTGTCTGTCTGTCTGTCTGTCTGTCTGTCTGTCTGTCTGTCTGTCTGTCTGTCTGTCTGTCTGTCTGTCTGTCTGTCTGTCTGTCTGTCTGTCTGTCTGTCTGTCTGTCTGTCTGTCTGTCTGTCTGTCTGTCTGTCTGTCTGTCTGTCTGTCTGTCTGTCTGTCTGTCTGTCTGTCTGTCTGTCTGTCTGTCTGTCTGTCTGTCTGTCTGTCTGTCTGTCTGTCTGTCTGTCTGTCTGTCTGTCTGTCTGTCTGTCTGTCTGTCTGTCTGTCTGTCTGTCTGTCTGTCTGTCTGTCTGTCTGTCTGTCTGTCTGTCTGTCTGTCTGTCTGTCTGTCTGTCTGTCTGTCTGTCTGTCTGTCTGTCTGTCTGTCTGTCTGTCTGTCTGTCTGTCTGTCTGTCTGTCTGTCTGTCTGTCTGTCTGTCTGTCTGTCTGTCTGTCTGTCTGTCTGTCTGTCTGTCTGTCTGTCTGTCTGTCTGTCTGTCTGTCTGTCTGTCTGTCTGTCTGTCTGTCTGTCTGTCTGTCTGTCTGTCTGTCTGTCTGTCTGTCTGTCTGTCTGTCTGTCTGTCTGTCTGTCTGTCTGTCTGTCTGTCTGTCTGTCTGTCTGTCTGTCTGTCTGTCTGTCTGTCTGTCTGTCTGTCTGTCTGTCTGTCTGTCTGTCTGTCTGTCTGTCTGTCTGTCTGTCTGTCTGTCTGTCTGTCTGTCTGTCTGTCTGTCTGTCTGTCTGTCTGTCTGTCTGTCTGTCTGTCTGTCTGTCTGTCTGTCTGTCTGTCTGTCTGTCTGTCTGTCTGTCTGTCTGTCTGTCTGTCTGTCTGTCTGTCTGTCTGTCTGTCTGTCTGTCTGTCTGTCTGTCTGTCTGTCTGTCTGTCTGTCTGTCTGTCTGTCTGTCTGTCTGTCTGTCTGTCTGTCTGTCTGTCTGTCTGTCTGTCTGTCTGTCTGTCTGTCTGTCTGTCTGTCTGTCTGTCTGTCTGTCTGTCTGTCTGTCTGTCTGTCTGTCTGTCTGTCTGTCTGTCTGTCTGTCTGTCTGTCTGTCTGTCTGTCTGTCTGTCTGTCTGTCTGTCTGTCTGTCTGTCTGTCTGTCTGTCTGTCTGTCTGTCTGTCTGTCTGTCTGTCTGTCTGTCTGTCTGTCTGTCTGTCTGTCTGTCTGTCTGTCTGTCTGTCTGTCTGTCTGTCTGTCTGTCTGTCTGTCTGTCTGTCTGTCTGTCTGTCTGTCTGTCTGTCTGTCTGTCTGTCTGTCTGTCTGTCTGTCTGTCTGTCTGTCTGTCTGTCTGTCTGTCTGTCTGTCTGTCTGTCTGTCTGTCTGTCTGTCTGTCTGTCTGTCTGTCTGTCTGTCTGTCTGTCTGTCTGTCTGTCTGTCTGTCTGTCTGTCTGTCTGTCTGTCTGTCTGTCTGTCTGTCTGTCTGTCTGTCTGTCTGTCTGTCTGTCTGTCTGTCTGTCTGTCTGTCTGTCTGTCTGTCTGTCTGTCTGTCTGTCTGTCTGTCTGTCTGTCTGTCTGTCTGTCTGTCTGTCTGTCTGTCTGTCTGTCTGTCTGTCTGTCTGTCTGTCTGTCTGTCTGTCTGTCTGTCTGTCTGTCTGTCTGTCTGTCTGTCTGTCTGTCTGTCTGTCTGTCTGTCTGTCTGTCTGTCTGTCTGTCTGTCTGTCTGTCTGTCTGTCTGTCTGTCTGTCTGTCTGTCTGTCTGTCTGTCTGTCTGTCTGTCTGTCTGTCTGTCTGTCTGTCTGTCTGTCTGTCTGTCTGTCTGTCTGTCTGTCTGTCTGTCTGTCTGTCTGTCTGTCTGTCTGTCTGTCTGTCTGTCTGTCTGTCTGTCTGTCTGTCTGTCTGTCTGTCTGTCTGTCTGTCTGTCTGTCTGTCTGTCTGTCTGTCTGTCTGTCTGTCTGTCTGTCTGTCTGTCTGTCTGTCTGTCTGTCTGTCTGTCTGTCTGTCTGTCTGTCTGTCTGTCTGTCTGTCTGTCTGTCTGTCTGTCTGTCTGTCTGTCTGTCTGTCTGTCTGTCTGTCTGTCTGTCTGTCTGTCTGTCTGTCTGTCTGTCTGTCTGTCTGTCTGTCTGTCTGTCTGTCTGTCTGTCTGTCTGTCTGTCTGTCTGTCTGTCTGTCTGTCTGTCTGTCTGTCTGTCTGTCTGTCTGTCTGTCTGTCTGTCTGTCTGTCTGTCTGTCTGTCTGTCTGTCTGTCTGTCTGTCTGTCTGTCTGTCTGTCTGTCTGTCTGTCTGTCTGTCTGTCTGTCTGTCTGTCTGTCTGTCTGTCTGTCTGTCTGTCTGTCTGTCTGTCTGTCTGTCTGTCTGTCTGTCTGTCTGTCTGTCTGTCTGTCTGTCTGTCTGTCTGTCTGTCTGTCTGTCTGTCTGTCTGTCTGTCTGTCTGTCTGTCTGTCTGTCTGTCTGTCTGTCTGTCTGTCTGTCTGTCTGTCTGTCTGTCTGTCTGTCTGTCTGTCTGTCTGTCTGTCTGTCTGTCTGTCTGTCTGTCTGTCTGTCTGTCTGTCTGTCTGTCTGTCTGTCTGTCTGTCTGTCTGTCTGTCTGTCTGTCTGTCTGTCTGTCTGTCTGTCTGTCTGTCTGTCTGTCTGTCTGTCTGTCTGTCTGTCTGTCTGTCTGTCTGTCTGTCTGTCTGTCTGTCTGTCTGTCTGTCTGTCTGTCTGTCTGTCTGTCTGTCTGTCTGTCTGTCTGTCTGTCTGTCTGTCTGTCTGTCTGTCTGTCTGTCTGTCTGTCTGTCTGTCTGTCTGTCTGTCTGTCTGTCTGTCTGTCTGTCTGTCTGTCTGTCTGTCTGTCTGTCTGTCTGTCTGTCTGTCTGTCTGTCTGTCTGTCTGTCTGTCTGTCTGTCTGTCTGTCTGTCTGTCTGTCTGTCTGTCTGTCTGTCTGTCTGTCTGTCTGTCTGTCTGTCTGTCTGTCTGTCTGTCTGTCTGTCTGTCTGTCTGTCTGTCTGTCTGTCTGTCTGTCTGTCTGTCTGTCTGTCTGTCTGTCTGTCTGTCTGTCTGTCTGTCTGTCTGTCTGTCTGTCTGTCTGTCTGTCTGTCTGTCTGTCTGTCTGTCTGTCTGTCTGTCTGTCTGTCTGTCTGTCTGTCTGTCTGTCTGTCTGTCTGTCTGTCTGTCTGTCTGTCTGTCTGTCTGTCTGTCTGTCTGTCTGTCTGTCTGTCTGTCTGTCTGTCTGTCTGTCTGTCTGTCTGTCTGTCTGTCTGTCTGTCTGTCTGTCTGTCTGTCTGTCTGTCTGTCTGTCTGTCTGTCTGTCTGTCTGTCTGTCTGTCTGTCTGTCTGTCTGTCTGTCTGTCTGTCTGTCTGTCTGTCTGTCTGTCTGTCTGTCTGTCTGTCTGTCTGTCTGTCTGTCTGTCTGTCTGTCTGTCTGTCTGTCTGTCTGTCTGTCTGTCTGTCTGTCTGTCTGTCTGTCTGTCTGTCTGTCTGTCTGTCTGTCTGTCTGTCTGTCTGTCTGTCTGTCTGTCTGTCTGTCTGTCTGTCTGTCTGTCTGTCTGTCTGTCTGTCTGTCTGTCTGTCTGTCTGTCTGTCTGTCTGTCTGTCTGTCTGTCTGTCTGTCTGTCTGTCTGTCTGTCTGTCTGTCTGTCTGTCTGTCTGTCTGTCTGTCTGTCTGTCTGTCTGTCTGTCTGTCTGTCTGTCTGTCTGTCTGTCTGTCTGTCTGTCTGTCTGTCTGTCTGTCTGTCTGTCTGTCTGTCTGTCTGTCTGTCTGTCTGTCTGTCTGTCTGTCTGTCTGTCTGTCTGTCTGTCTGTCCGGGCATCAAATGAAAACCCCTGAACGGATTTCGATGAAAATTGATAAAGTTGTTACTAATACTCAGGGTCATATTTTAGGATACTTTTTATCTCGAAAAATTAAAAGGTTTCCCTGGGAAACGGGATGAAAGTTTGTATGGAATATTTTTAAAACATCAACCGATTTGCTTCAAATTTGCAACAAATGTTCCTTGCTTAAATTGATGAAACATATATTTTTCAGTTTTTCAAAATTTTGCAAATAAAAGGAAAAAAATACAAATTAATGTGAATATTGCTTATTTTTCAAAATCCGCTCCTGGAGGAATACTTTGCGATTTTATCGTGGGTTTCAGTATTTAAATATCTAAATATAAGTACTTCAACATAAATTCACCGTTTTTTAAATTTTCTTCTATAAGAGGTACAAATAAGGTAAAATATAATTTCCGTATGCGAAGCTGCGGGCAACAGCTAGTAGGCAATAATTTATTTAAAAGAAATAGGGATTTATACGACAACTGAAGCAAAGCGAGGGCGGTTACTAGTGTTAGATAATTCTGTGAATATATTATGAATGACATAATGTGAATGTAAGAAAGGAGTTGTGGTCAACCAAATTAAAAAAGGGCGTGGACTTCACGAATATTCTAAGTTACTTTGAGAATTCCTTGACCAATCATTTAGTTTTTGAGATTGCTATAATGTTGGTATGTTTGCCATTTGATAAAACTTTACTCCTGACTTCATGTATGTCTACATCCATTTACATATCATTGAAGAAATCTGTTTAAAGCGATAAGGTCACCCATTGTTTTGTGCTCCTTCCTTGTGCTCATGTATATTATTTATTAAAACAATCAAGTGTTAATTAACTACGGAGCCTCTATACAAAGCTTTGTATGCTCCAGTCTATGCGTTGTCTTTCAATCAGTATCAGAATGTAATGAAACAGTTATTTAATACATTTCGTTTTAGTTTTTAGCATGGAAAACATCTGTTAAAATAACACATAAAATAAGCCCGATGCGGAACCATTATTCCTTCATGAACACACACAGAATACAGTCCTTTCGAAAAGTACGAATCTAATTTGAAATCTCAAGTTTTTTTTTCATATAAAATGTCCATTACGAGAACACGCAAGCGAGGGTGACGATAATGGGCCCAAGATTGATCTCTTCGAGGGTGTTGAGAGATTTACTCATTCTTATTAGGTAACGATTGCAAAGATTGAACAGATCTTGGGTTAGGCAAATACATCAGGATTTTTATGAATAGAAGATTACTCTAAAGATAACTTCGGGTACCTATAGTATTTTATTAATAGGAAATGAAGGCTTTGTCATCGAAACCACCGTTATTTAATTATTCCTTGAGTTTGAACGTTATGTTTTATATCAATAGCTCGCTAGCGAGTAGAAAAACATCGGTAACACTAAAAACGTCACCAATCAGAAAGAAGCGGATTACTTCAAATAACTGGCATTATGATTTCTGGTTCTAAGATAGTAAATCCGAAACACGTAAAAAATTGTTCAGAGTCCATTTTAGAAGGAAGGTAAAAGCTACCTAGGCCGATAAAAACCCTACCATGCTTGAGCAAATACCATCGGGATTAGACTTGATGGTACAGAGCCTAGTAACCTCGAAGCAGAAGGAACTAGAAGGAACCTGGCAATGTGGCCTTTGTTGTTTTACAGTTGTAGATACAGGCTTTAGTTTGGATTGTACTCGACTCTCATCTCATTTGGTTTTAGAGAGCGATAAAACTGCACGTTGTGCGTTCTATGCGTCGATACTGACTGATTTTTTATTAAAGCTAAAGTGATCGTGGAACATAGGAATCTATTCTCGAGGTGTGAATGTGTACGGTGTTGCGGTAACAAATCCTAATAGATTACTGTTCGTTTTCCGCGGTACTATGACTATGATGAAAGAAAACTGGATTTTAGCGAGTATTTTTACCGGGTTTAGAATTTAGCGTGAACTTTAGGTTTATACTTATAGGTTTATCCTCCTCTCCTGACAAACATTTCATTCAAAATTTAGGCTTGTACAAATGTGGTCCATCCACATTTATCCCTTTAATTACTATGGCTCCAGAATTACATAAGGTTGATCAAGGAAAGTTCTATTTTTTTTTTGCATAATTATTTTTTTCTTCCACAAAATTTCTACTGCGTTAGGTCTAATTTAATTTAACGCAGCTAATTTCATGACTTTTTGACCGCTCCCCCCTCCTTGTCACACCTGGTCACATTTGTGAGACCTCCCCCCCACATATCTACCAATTATTCGATTTTGAAATATGACGTCTCGAAATTTAGGACCCCTCCCACCCCTTGTCGCAATGTCAACAATGTTACACTATATCAACCCCCCCCCCCCCCTCCTAACGTGTGACGTAATTTATGGATGGCCCCTTATCTACTAGTGTTATTTCTACATTACGCGTTTAACTTTATTGGATGTTTATTGACAGTAGGTATTAATACTGTTAACGTAAACAGTGAATGTTTGTACGCGCAATATATTAAAATTGGTACAAAGTGCTCTCTTTACATATCAGTAGGTATATCGATTTCTTTTGAAGCAATTTGTTCCACTTACGCAGTTTCAATAAACAGAACACGTCTACATCTGCTAATATCTACACTGTTTAGGTTACATTACACAACATCGAGTTATTGAGGCTGTTTGCTTAAATATACTTACAAGCAATAAACGATACATTTTGGGATAAATAATATTAATCTATACTAATAATCTATACTAATATATAAAGAGGAAAGATTTGATTTTTTGTTTGCATTGAATAGGCTCGAAAACTACTGAACCGATTTGAAAAATTCTTTCACTGTTGGGAAGCTACACTATCCCCGAGTAACATAGGCTATATTATATATTCAAAAAAATTATGGATCCTTAATAAAACTCCAGTAAGTTGTAAAAAAATA
Organism: Thymelicus acteon; assembly: GCA_951805285.1. NCBI lineage: Eukaryota > Metazoa > Arthropoda > Insecta > Lepidoptera > Hesperiidae > Thymelicus > Thymelicus acteon. Next base: position 11,506,079 of record OX638228.1, read on the forward strand.
AGGAAACCGAAGCAAAGCGAGGGCGGTTACTCGTCTATACTAATATATAAAGAGGAAAGATTTGATTTTTTGTTTGCATTGAATAGGCTCCGAAACTACTGCACCTATTTGAAAAATTCTTTCACTGTTAGGAAGCTACACTATCCCCGAGTAACATAGGCTATATTATATTTTCAAAAAAATTAGGGTTCCTTAATAAAACTCCAATAATGTAACCCAAGGTGTATAAAAATAAGAAAACCGAAGCAAAGCGAGGGCGGTTACTCGTAATATATAAAGAGGAAAGATTTGATTTTTTGTTTGCATTGAATAGGCTCGAAAACTACTGAACCGATTTGAAAAATTCTTTCAATGTTGGGAAGCTACACTATCCCCTAGTAACATAGGCTATATTATTTTTTCAAAAAAAATTAGGGATCCTTAATAAAACTCCAATAATGTAACCCAAGGTGTAAAAAAATAAGAAAACTGAAGCAAAGCGAGGGTGGTTACTCGTATGAATATAAAAGTTTATACTATGATTATTATATAGCCACACAAAAACGACTTATAAGACTTAGGTTTCCTGAAATAGAGCGATTAGTTGTAGTATAAGTAGGCACTAGTTAAATATACAAGTTATTTTGTCTGTATTTTTTTTTTCGGGAACAAATCTCAGATAACACTATATTTTATTGAAATAAAAGTATCTAGTTTCCCAATATAGAGTTTCGTGAAATATTTAAATTATTTACGTAATAAGAAATGAATTATTTCTTGGTTATTTAAAAAAAAGCTTTGTGGGGAAACTGAATACTAAATCTCTTTATTATGTTCGAAGCCTGCTAATAATTGAATTTGGTTCGAATATGGCCTTTAAATTTCAGTGAGATGAAAGCAAAAGGACAGTTACAAGTTATCATGGTTAACTTGGTTAACATAATTAGCATGTAATCATTATTACACATGCGTGCTTCATGAACAATCATATTTAGGTAATGGTATAATCCAAGGATCCGATATGTGGTGCTGCTGTTAATTTTTAAATAAATTCTGTTTCAGAAGTATTTTAACCGTAACCGCAAAATACCTATTGCTGTTGTATGTTTCAAAAAAATTATATTTCTTTATTAATTAAAAAAATCTCACAAAATAAACTCTTTATTAAAATATTAAATGAAAATTCCAGTTTTTTAGTTCGTTTGCTAAGAGTCACTTTTGACAATTTATTATATTGGAAATAAATGGAATAAAAAGTAATTTCGCTCTTTCGCTAGAAATATTAACGAGTTTTTAATTTTCTTCTCCATTCTGTTTAATTAACTCTCAATACATTGGGCATTTATTTAAAGCGTTTAAAAGCTTTGAAACTTTTATTAAAATTGTATATAATATTGTTTGGCACGTATAAGTTTATTATTTTTGACATTGAAATTTCTCGAACCAGTATTCATAGTTTCAGCTGAATTTTTTGCCCTAAGATTCGAAATAGGCGCGACCTTCACCCATCTGTTTAATCGATGAAAAATGTTTCATATCTAACAAACCTACTAAAAAACATATCGCGAGTGGGTTGGCAAAAAACTTCCTGGCCAGACTATGATTAATAAAAAAATTAAAAACTACTAATTTTAGAGTTACGTAGCCGAATGGCAAATAATTTAACCCTTATAGATTTGTCATGTCTGTCCTTCCGAATGTCACAGGGCTAAAGTGGCTAAAGTACACTCCACTTTATTCTTAAACTATTAAAAATACACAGTTGGAACTTGTAGGTAGATGTAACCGCTTTACGATTTTTATACAAAAATAAAAAATAAAAAAATTAAGGGGCATACATAAACTAAAAATATTTTTTTTATCAACCATTTTTTCTCAAAGTCAATCGTTTGAAAGATAAACACTTCAAAAGTGGTAAAATGTGTATTTCACCCCCTCTAACTTTTAAGGTATAAGAGAGTGAAAATTCTAAAAAAATATATGCTGTAGATCTCAATGAATACTTTCAAGGAAAATTGAACTGATGAGTTTAACGAATTTTGATACAAACTGAAATTATGGAACCTATAGAAAATAGTATGTCGGGTGATTTAAATTATGATTAACTTAAAATTAATACTGTATTTGTACAAATACTTATAAAAGAAAAATATTTTTAATATTCCAATTATAAAAAGAATTATTAGGGCTCGTCCGGGATTTGAACCCGGGACCTCTCGCACCCTAAGCGAAAATCATACCCCTAGACCAACGAGCCGGTGCTTAAGAAGCTAAAATTTTAGTATAGCTAATATTAGTCTTGTTTCGAAACGTACTATACTTTCACTTCTACGTTATCATAAGTAAGATAAAAGCAATAAATCGTAATTTCTTATCAAGGTATATAAATTAAACACGTATATTTGATTGGTACTTTCAATACACCATGGTAAGGACCACTTTTGCTTGTGATGCATGATTGTTAAGTTATGATACTGTGTTCAATATTGGAAATGGGTACGCGCTATTGTCAAACTAAAATTGACAGGTCTACGTCTGCAGGTAATTTACAGATTATAACAAAGTTATACATTTTTTTGGATTTGAACAATAAATAATAACAATTATAAAATTCTATCTATCCATACTACTGAAGTCAGTTATCTAGCAACTATTAAAAAGTTACTAGTATTAATTGTTATTAATTTACTTACCAATGTATCCGGAGAATCTATGTACTTGTATGCCATGCCTAGAATACTGGGAATTGTCGAAACTTGTTCGACAACTACTAACAATATCCAGACAGATTACCATACAAATGTCGTCTGAACATTCTGAAAGTACAAAATCTCTGCAAAAACACAACAATTAAAACAACAATAGAAATGACGTCCTCTACAAGTCTCATAAATCGATAGACAAATAATCTCGTAAAGTTTATCAGGGTTTTCCTGTTGCCGCAATTGGAAGTCACCGAGAACTGAACTGGGGACTTCGTGTTTATGTACCACTAATCTATTTTAAGCTATCGATACACTGGGGTATATACCATTATTCTTGTGCTTTGTTCTCGAGATTCGTATTGAGACAGAACTTCATGTACAGGTAAGTCCGTTTGAGTATCTATATCAAGTACGTAAGCTCAGTTATTTATAAACAAAGAAGTACCATTTGAATGAACATCACAACATACCGGTGAAGTTGTTCTCGTAGAGTTCTGATTCAACTTTCACCGAATCCGCTTATGACATTGACCTATTTTGTTAGCTTATTCGTTATTCAAAGCAACAACTGGTTGTATACTTATACCTACTATTAATGTAAATATGATGAGTATTTTCACATAATAGTGATTTGTCTTTTAATTCTATGCCTCCGGCCCCGTGTTTTTATTATGCTTAAACTGTTCTAAGTTTAACAAACAATAATTGCATAGTTTTTTTTATACCGAATAAGTTAGTGCTTGACTACAAAACCACCTGATGGTAAGCAGTAATGAAGCCTTGGATGGTAAAGCACACTAACTTAGTACAAGCCTATTCACTCTTGACTTGAAGACACCCACATTATAATTAGAGGGGGACACCCACGCTGGAAATTTATTCCAGTCCCTTGCGGTACGTATAATAAAAGACGAAGCAAATCGCGACGTCCGCACCGGGGGGATGTTGACGACAAAGGGATGAATACCCGCCGTGCGTCTGGATGTTCGATAGTAAAAAGTGGAGGGGGGAATTAAGTCATGTAATTCCTGCGCCTGAGAGGCTGGCAACTCTGCGCCTGTGCTCGAGGCTTTGTAGACTAGACTCTATCAGCTTGTGTTTTAGTGGCGTTGAATCTCACAAGGTTGGCAATGCTCCATTCGGAGACAGCCTGAAGTGTGAGATTCACACGGTCCACCATGGTCTCACTGGCCTGGGCATTTGCCAGATATCTTTCCACAACTGTGCTGTCATCCGCGTACCCATATAATTACATCGGGCATGAGCAGATCATTGATATGCAGCAGGAATAGAGTTGCGGAGAGAACAGACCCCTGAGGAACTCCGACATTGGTCGTCAATGTTTGGGATGAGCAACCATCGACAACGACTCGGAATGAACGTTCACTCAGAAAGTCTTTAACCCAGCTGATCAGGCCAGGGGATAAGCCATACGCGGGAAGCTTGCTCAATAGGCTAGCATGCCAGACCCTATCGAAGGCCTTCGAGATATCAAGGGACACGGCAAGCGCCTCCTCGTTTTTCTCGAGTTAGTTTGCAGTTAATGTTTTATCTCGTGCTTATTATTTCTTTAGATGCTTTTTGATTGTTTTATTTTATACTCGTAATATTTTTATACATTTATGTTTATTTTTTAGTTAACTTCATTATTTAGTTGCTGGCCAGGAAGGTGTACACGGTCCGCATAGCCTTTGGTGTGATACAAATAACGTCTGTTTATACAAGTAGCAGTAACTGTAAAGCACATCAATAAGTAAGTGAAGCGTGAAATTTGCCGTCATATTTATTTTTAATGCTCTCACTATACCACCGCCTTTATCGCGTAATTCTTTCAGATGCGGACAATCCTCTCGATAGCTGGCACAAATTATCTGGTATTACCCACTATCTTCTTGTTTACTTTACGGAAAAACTACGTCAGTGAAATTGGACGTTTTGTCCCTGTGTTTTGTCCTCTTGACAAGGAAAATCTTTTGAAGATATCTGAATGCTTTTCACCCTTTAAAATATTTCTTGTGAACTGCAGTCGGTAATGAGAAATCAATTCATTAGAAGGGCTCAACCTCAGGTCATCGATCGAAAACGATACGAGACTGTCGTTAGATCCTATCCTTAGATTATTATCGTTATATAGCAATACAGCAGATAACGAACCTTCGGTATCATACAACATTATATTCATCAATAATATTATAATAAATTTCACAAACATCCGACATTATGTTATATTTGGCAAGTAAAATCTCCATCAATCACAATTTTGCAAGCCAACCTATAAAGTAATACTGTGGTTGCATTACAAAAATTGCATAACAACATACAAAAACAACGGAATGAGAAGAGAAAAATTTACAAAAAAAAAGGCGTCATCGGTTGAAAACAGCATAAAACTTTCTTATCTTCAGCGCTGAAGTACTTCTTTTCTTATAAAATTTTATTCCATCCATTCTTGAGAAGGTAAAATCTTTTTCAAAAACTATTTTCGTTGCTGCCTTTTGCTACTAACAAGTTTATAGTATACATATACTATTATACGTGAAATTGTTCATAGTTACAGTAATAAATTAAATTTGTTTTAAATTTACTGCATGCTAGACTATGTTCTCATGTAAGCGACTGTTTGTCTTTATGAGAATAAATTGCTATTAACAAGTTTATATTATATGTATCAAGAGGCCTGTTGTGTCCTACTGGAAGGAATGTAAAAACACTCGGAAACATGTAGTATTATATACTCGTTGAAAGTAAAGAAGATAGAATATATATTAATGATCATTTTAGATTCTTGGTATTCCGATTATTTATTGCTTTGTATAAATGGCAAGAATAAGTTCATAACTAAGAGTTAATTTAATATTATTTCAACTAAAGCAGTGATTTATAGGTTTTGCTACTTGCCAATGATATAATAGCTAAGACTTAGTAATAAAATTAATATTTAAATGAAACAAATTTTGAGGTTTTCTAAATCACAGTCAAAATAACGACTCGATGAAAAATATTTTAAATTTGTTTGAAGTCTGTTTTTTCATTACATTATCCTCTACATAGTTCAACAACGGTAAGAAACTTCATATTTTTATAGACCACAATAAACGGTCCACTTCACCCAACTATGAAAGAGATCTGACCTGGCTGGCGTCTTCCCTGACACTAAGATCATTCTATAACTTGGACCTCGGCCAAGGCAAGATTGAAACCATTCCTTGTAGGTTCTCGGAATAAATCTTTCACCTATCGAAGCCTTCGTTGAAATTATCGCCGAAATTTTGGACGCTAATGTTATAATTTACGAGTATTATCTTTATCGTTCATCTCACAATTTTCGCCTGTTTGCTAAAACCTACAATCTGGAAGTTGTCAAGGTAAATAGGTTATTTTGAGCTAGCTTGCCGTTTTTTCGCTGGCGTTATCACTTTTGTAGATTGAGGCTAAATATTTGCGTATGCATAACAAATGTGTTTACGCGATTCCATATTTTAGACTTTACAGTGTTGTTCCTGAATAGGGGCGTTAATCTGATGTCGTATGCAAGACTTTTGCACGGCCTTAATTTATGTATTTATTTCCAATGAATACGACGATTTAAACCTACTTTATTTACCTATTTTTTTTTCTAATAACAAAAAACGTTATTTTATAGCGGGTACGGCTTGTTAACTAAACAACCCTTTTTTATTTATTTATTACAAGTGTCAACGTTATACCTTACCGAAAATCCGTTCAGTAGTTTTCCTTGAAAGAGTAACATTTCCGTATTGATAATTATGTTACTCCAGGATATGAATAGACAGAATGTATATTCTCACAAACGTTCTTGACTTACTTGACTTATTTTCCTGTGTCCCCTAGATGGGGCAGAGGGCGTCCACAGTGCGCCGCCATCCCGTTCGATCTTGAGCTTCACGCTTAACCTCACTCCAAGTCTTCCCTATTATTTTCGCTTCTGAGATGATCGTCCGCCGCCAGGTCTGCTTTGGACGACCACGTTTACGCTTTCCTTGGGGATTCCAGTCTAAGGCTTGCTTCGGAATATGTTTAGGATCCCTTCGGAGCGTGTGGCCGATCCAGTTCCATTTTCGGCGTTTGATCTGCTGGTCGATCGGGGTCTCACCGCAGCGTTCCCACAGGTCTATATTGGAGATTTTCTCGGGCCAGTAAACTTCGAGTATACGGCGAAGACAGCGGTTTATAAAAACCTGGAGTTGGCGCGAGAGGTCTCTTGTGACCTTCCACGTCTCACATCCGTACAGCAACACGGTTTTTACGTTGGACCGGAATAGCTTGAGCTTAACTCTTCTGGTCAATTTTCGCGATTGCCACACGGAACGGAGTTGTGCGAAGGTTGCTCTTGCCTTGGTGATCCTTGAAGCGATGTCCTCTTCAGTCCCTCCAGTTTCCGACACTACACTACCGAGGTAAGTGAACGTATGGACTCTTTCCACAGCCTCTGTGCCGATGAGCAACGGCGAAGAATTTGTTGCCCTGCATCTCATTTCTTGGGTCTTCCGGGTGTTGACTTTTAGTCCCGTCTCCTTTGCCTCTCGTTGTAGATCGTCCAGCTTAGCTTGCATGTCGGCGCGTGTGTGACTCAGCAGACATAGGTCATCGGCATAATCCAGGTCTTCTAAGACGCTGGATAGTCCCCACTCTATGCCGCGGCGCTTGTTGCCGATAGTATTGCTCATGATGCCATCCAGAACTACAAGAAAGAGAAGAGGCGAGAGAAGACACCCCTGTCGCACTCCTGCATTCACCGGTATGTCCTCCGAGATGAGGCCATCATGTGTCACTCTACAAGAGTAATTCCTGTAGATGGCCTTTATAAGGTTTGTAATTTTCTCGGGGACCCCAATTTTACGCAGTCGGTCCCAGATGCAACTCCACCTCAGTTTGTCAAAGGCTTTTTCGAAGTCTACGAAGGTCAGATATATTTCCCTCTGCCATTCTGATGCCTGTTCGAGGATAATGCGCAAGGTATTGATCTGGTCCGTACACGATCGGTTGGGTCGGAAGCCAGCCTGCTCTTTGCGAAGAAGAGGTTCAATGACCCTCGACAGTCTGTCTAGGATGATCCTGCTTAGCACCTTAGATAGGATCGACAACAAAGTAATACCTCTCCAATTTCCACATTCACTGAGGTCTCCCTTCTTAGGAACGGTGATAAGGAGGCCTTTATTCCAGTCATCGGGCAACTCTTCGGCTGACCAAATGTTCTGCAAGAGAGGTGTCAACGCCTTTACTGCGGTGGGTACGTCAGCTTTTAGCATTTCTGCCATGATGAGGTCGACTCCTGGAGCTTTGCCATCCTTGAGTGAGTAGATGGCTTTCACTACTTCCTCTTCAGTGGGGGGTGACACTCACAAACGTTCACATTCATAATAATATTAGTAGGATAAAAAGCCAATTTATTAAATTCTCTGTATTTTGAAATACATTTATAAGTTTTATACATCCATATTAGGCACCCTTTTCTGCTTCTTGTGTATCGACATTCGACGTCTAGATTCTGGAGTGCTGCCAAACCGACAGCCGTTAGCGATCAGTGATTGAAATGATTCCATATGGAGGTGTCTGCCAGAATACATAATCTGAATCAAGACAGTTATTGAGAGTGGGTTTATGAAAATATAATAGTGATAAATTGGACTCCATTGTTGGTATACATAGCAATACAAAATCGTGTACATTTTTGCGATTGATTTAAGAAAAGCGCGAAATTGTTCATAGTTATACTAATAAATTAAAATGTAAAAAAATTTGGAACTTTTAATGTGCCTTGTCATCGAAATAGATTCCAAGCATATTAATGTTTTTTTTTTTTAATTCTGTAATAATAAAACTTACTATCAAGATTATTTCAGTAAATAACTTTTTATTTAGCTTTTTATTAAAACGATGAAATGGGACATACACGAAACTGTAACTCGACTTGGCGGGGGCACTGCCGTGCCCCCAGATGCCTGACAAAAATGAGTAGGTAGCAATTGTTTTGGATTTATGTTTTCAATACTCTATCTATCAACTATCCGTAAGCCAGTTTCATAGCAATTGTTAAAAAGTAAAAAATTATAGTGCTAGTTACGAGGTTGTTACCTACTAACGTATCAAGAGATTATGGACGCAAGGTTTATTGAATCAGCCGCAAGACATAGGTTTCCCAAAGCAAGCGAGAGCAGGATACTACACGTATAAAGCTCTTAGAAACCTTAAGTTGTTATTGTCCTTAAGGGTGTTAATCTACTAATGTAATTTGGGTCTACCGCTTGGCAATGGCATCGTTCCCTACAGACCTTGGCTGCCATATAATATCTAAGGGACTCGCAATTTACTACCCTATTGCTATACATTGTTGGTCTGGTCGACAATTACTCGCTGGAGACTACTCGACAGTGAGAGCTACAATTATTAACACCAGATTCTATACATAATGCGGCTCCAATGTACCTATGTTCTCGTTCTTTACTTTTTCTTTCTCAGCCGCCAGTGCATCGGTAGTGCCTCCGATTTACTATTATCCATGAGCGATGGTGACCACTAATTCTCAGATGGCTTCTCTGCTCATTATTTGGCTATTTAATTACACAATAAACTTGACAAGTGCGAGTTAAACGCACTTGGAGAGAGTTCCGTAAATTGTCCATGTATTTAGAGTTATTTTTCTATTTTATTTATTTTTGCCCTTTTTAAGAACATGGACTTCTTATAGGTTTTCATGTAATATACATATAACTGTTTGCTGTATATTTCTCAAAATTCTAGCTTCAGTAGTTACGGAGAAAAGGGGAGGGGGGTAATGGTAAATTTTCGTTCTTTCTTGAGTACTTTTTAATCCATCCATTCGGTAGGCTCTCTCTGCGTATTCTGTCGTCTGTGTAATGGGGAATGTTCTGAAGAACTGTTTATTTTCATACTTACCGTCAGTTTTCGTCACGGCTCAGCATGATGTAAAACCAAGTCAACCCAACACCACCAAAATATTTGGCGTTCGTCAACAGTTCGCTTTTTCGTCACTTCTTACCTCGTACTTGCAAACTGTGGAACGAACTTCCTACATCAATGTTCCCACTGTGCTATGAAAGATGACAGGTCCTTAAGAAGCAGGTGAATCGCTTCCTTCTTGGCCAGCAACGCGTTGGTGATGCGGGCGATCCCTCACCATCACCGTGACCCGTTTGCTGACTTATTGCTTACAATGTAAAAAAAAGTTTCCGTGTCCAAAGATTATTATTTTATGCAAAATAATAATATTTATGTGAAATTGTATGCTTTTTTCGATAAACCATTCTCTTTTAGTTTTTTCTTAAAACCTATTATACGGCAATAACGAATAGCTAACAAGTTAGATGTTATCGATATAAAGACTGGTTATATAAGGGAAATGGTTGTTCGACGTAATACATATTTAACAAGCCTTGTATTATCGTGTTGTCTCGTATTGTATAGTTTTCAAAGTACGTGTTCTGCCTTGGAAACAATCATATTGGCCATCTTTTAAGTTTCGTACACGGGTTATAATTATTAATAGCTAGTTTCTCATAATTTTGGATATCCTAAATTATTAATAACTTGCTTAATTATTCCATAACTTTAAATCAATTCAAATTCAATATTTTTAACGAAATTGCGTTAATTAATTGCAAATTAATAGGTGCGAATAATTAAAGCTTTATAATGATTACATATCATATGAAGTTCAAAATAATTAAAACAGTTATATCAAAAGGTTTTATATTTACACACTATTCTTTAATCTGTGGCTGTGGCTTCAATCCATTAATGGCCCATTACCGAGAACGGGTCCCTCCTCTTGTGGAGGCCTAGAGTATACTCCACCATGGTGCCAATGCGGATTGGTGAAGGAGCTAGCCTAAGTGTCGAATTTCATACCGCCCGAAGGCTTCCGACTTGGCTTAACGACATTTACCTTACGATAAAAATCGGGAAGTGCGTAAGATAGTTAGGATACAGGCCACCAACTGTCACCAACGCAACGGTCACCCACTCAGTTGAGCTGTTCACTTAGGATCGACACATGCCGCCGGGCTATGAGCGCTTTAATCGAGAGGTCAGCTTGGAGGTCACATATTAAAGGTACTAACTACTATTTGGCATGATCTGTCAGCAAGGCGAAGGTTTGACTGCACGGTCAGATGGTCCGGAGGGGAATATATTCAATGGGCTGTTTTCATGCTAATTAACATGCATAGATGATAAAATACTCACAAATCCTTTGACAGATCGCATAAAATCTAATTTCTACTGCAGAGTGGGTTTTTTAATAAACGAAGTGAAGGCGTAAATTCTTTTTATTCAATCATCTTTTTAATGAGATTTGTCTGCATGGTTTTCTTTACCCTCAATGGAGATAAAATAAACGACTTCTTTAATTGTATTTTGTGCGAGTCTTAGTAGATTTATTATCAACGAAAGTACCTTCGCCGTCTTAATAGAGGATCATTAATGTAGATTGTGGAAGTAATGTGCTAATGCGAGATCGTTTCGATACTTTTTTGATACCATTTTTCTAAATTATAGGTAGGTACAAAAAGTTTTTTCAAACTGAATTAACTTTTGATGTGTTTGATGTGTATGCATGTATGAATAGAGCTGTTCAGTGACCCTTAAAATTATACAAAAACATTAAGATCAAATACTGTAAAGTAGGTAAATTATTTGATATCGACTTAAACTTTATTAATTAAATCAAAAATATAAAAAAGTTTGATATACTATGGAACTTTATTGTTTTTATTGATTTAATATGAGCTACGTCTTTTATTGTACTTCGCTACCTAAAAATGTGCATGGTAGAGATTATGACTTAACTGTAATACTGCTTTATGTTAACCATTTGCATTAAATAAATATAAAAATATCGCTACACATATAAATACGTTATGCTCTTACAAATCAACCAAAAAATCTGTTCCGAAAAGAGCTACAACACACACACTTTTGTTTCACTACAGCAATCACATTGGTATAATACACGAAGGCATTTTAACGCTGTATGTCAAATGTCAAGCACTTTTGACACCAACAAAAGCGTGCGTATCGTCTTGTATTGACAGAGCGACTACGAGCAGAACAGTCAATTGCCTGTTCTTACGCTCTTCATCGTCGGTGTGCTAGTAACATATCTACCTGCTACACACTCATATTCCCACACTAGGATTCCCTGTGTGTTAAAAATACACACTGTAGTTTATTTACATTAAAACATAATTATACATGTATTTGTATAACATACCTACGATCGATTATGTCTATCAAAATATAGTTACCATGATATTTTTAATTTTTAAACTAAACTTATTTAAAAAGCAATTTTACAAAGACACGTTGTCGTAATTTGTAATTTTAAATTAATGCAGGCATAAAATGAAAAGAATATTGATATGATTTAACACTATGTGCAAAATTCTTCGCCAAATAACACTCGTCTAACAGACTTATGATTTCATCTTATTTTTATCGATATCGAACGCGGCACATCACTTAAATGATATAACGTGACATTAATCACAGGTAAGCCGAGCTCTCCTTAACTATAACCTATTTTATATCCACATTCTGCCACGTCATTTGATAAATGAATTTATCTCACTGCTGTCGGTATCGGAAAGCGAACTGGTATATGATTAAGACTTATAATCATTCGGCATCTAATGATTATTTTTATGATCATCGTAAACTAAGATAGGCATTAATATCCTATTTTATTTCATATATTGCACATAGGTAAATACTTGTATTGGATTTATAATAATAGTATAGTATTTATAATAGATTTTATAATAGTACATGATCCGATATTCCGAATTAGAGACGTTTCTGCACCCATCTGCTTATCGGATAAAAAATTGTTATTTACGAAATATCATATTAAATAAAGAAAATTATTGCGAATGGGTTGCTTTGGTTGGAAATTTTGAGTTGAATAACTTAAAATATAATCTTAATATATTGTCTCATTGCTTGGATTAATGTTTATAAATTTGTGATAAGTAGGTACTTAATTTATTGCTATGGCTTAGGTATTGTGATATAATCAGTCATGTGGCAATGTTGGAACGTGACTTTTAAGTGAAATGGCATAATATCAATAATATTACCGAACTGATTATAAATTTTTGTTATTCTTCTCACCTGGCTCGTTGGTCTAGGGGTATGATTTTCGCTTAGGGTGCGAGAGGTCCCGGGTTCAAATCCCGGACGAGCCCAATTTATTTTTTCTTACCTAGAAGGATTTCAAATAGATGTCAGATGGTTATAAACTATGGTCATAGTCCTTCTATACTATGTTAAAGAACAAAACCAAGAATATCAACAGGAAGAGTATGTAAGACACGAACCATTTAGGGTTATAACGTACAATTGTCAACCGGCATTCATTCATTTAATTTTTCTTGCTTCAAAAAAAATCCGTAGCTAATGATTGTGAAAATGAAATGTAGCTTTACCTATCATCGAGCCACCACGTCGCCACGCCACCATCGTTTGATTATAGGGTAAAATACCCAACGATTGTCACCCTAATAGACTACTGGCCCATGCACAAAAATCATGGGTCATATGAACCACCAGGTGACGTATATAGGACGATATAAGAGCATAAAATAATAAGATTCAGCACTATGCCGTCACTTGTAAGCTGTCCAACTGAATGCTGGTGAGAATTCAAAAGTGCAAGTAGGGTGAGTAAATTTTGGTCATTTGATTCTGTACGGCATTTTTAACCATCGATAGACTAGACTTTACCCTAATAATGGGCAATGCAAAACCCAGGCATCTCCAACAGGGGAGATCTATCACGCTCTTGTCTATTGTTGGAGGGTACATCTCGATTCACATGCACGGGAGGTTAGCATGTACATAGATACTCAAAATAAATGGAGCTCCTACGCCTCTCAGTGAATATAATATGATTTCAAAACATCAAAATAAAATATAGAATTGAGCAAAAGTATTTAAAAATAGTCATATTACCATTGACAATTACGTGTTCGTAATATTCACTCCTGTTTATCGGTAACATCGACTTTACTTACCTGGGTTAATTTACCCTGGTGTCATAAGTCTACTTCTAGTAGACTTCATTCACTTATGCATCCTGCGGTCAATTAGGCACCTATACTAAATCTAGTCGAAAATCAGTTTCATACTTGTGATAGCATCATACTTCATACTTGTGATAGCAGATATTAATGTGGTCTTGCAGCTTCGTGCTTAGAACTAACTAGCAATAACATTATTTGTAACTTCTTAAAATTGATTACCAGTACAGACAAGTAATAAGTAGCAATATTTTGCATTGCTTTATACCTACTAGAATACAGTGATATTATCACATAACATTTTTTCTTCCGTACCGCAAGAGACCGGCCTCTGATCACAAAGAGAAAGTAAGTAATTACGTGACGCAACTGACGTGTTAGCGTGATACACATGTAGTCTTGTATTTCGACAGTACTTTCAACCGGCTCGTTGGTCTAGGGGTATGATTTTCGCTTAGGGTGCGAGAGGTCCCGGGTTCAAATCCCGGACGAGCCCGATAAACTTTTTATTCAAAATTCAAATTCGTTTATTCATATGATATGTATCACATCACTGGTACAATTATGTACGTCATTTTATAAAATCTACCACCTTTTGGGTTGTTATGGAGAAGGTGGCGAAAGAATTAAGTGTATTAGAATATGTATAATATAAATTAATCATCATGATTATTTTCTCACATTAATATTAAGTTGGTGTCAATGTGAAGTGTTGAAATTTCAAGACCATAAAACCTTAATATATTTATCATAATATAGATAATAAAATTATGGACCATAAAAACTTATAGGATCCAAAGTCAGAAGAAATGCTTTAATAATTTTAATATCTTCTCTATCACTCAATTTTAGGGCAGTGACTGAAGAAAGAAAAGTGACAAAAATCGTTAAATTGTAAACCAGAGAATAAAGCATAACATTAAAAAGTTATAAATTTTTTTCATGCATGAAAAAATATTCTGATTTGCACTTCGTTTCAGCCAATTACCATGATCTGATTTTAACGGTTCAAATTTTGTTCAAGAATTAGAAGTTTCCCGTTGGCCATATTATAAAGTTCGTTGTGATTCCCAAGCGCGATGACCCGGTTAGAGAAAGCGTTTATAACATTTTATATTCATTTCTTCATGTCTGTCAATTCTAATTGTGTATTGACATGACTTGAAATTTATCTGTTGGTACGTGGTATGTTGTTAATCATTTTCAAATGCAAACCTGACAAAAAATTCAAAGAGATTAGTTAGTAATCTATACTTCTATACTAAAGAGGAAAGATTTGATTTTTGATTTCAAAAATTCTTTCACTGTTGGGAAGCTACACTATTCCCGAGTAACATAGGCTATATTGTATTTTCAAAAAAAAATAGGGATCCTTAATAAAACTCCAATAATGTAACCCAAGGTGTAAAAAAATAAGAAAACCGAAGGAAAGCGAGGGCGGTTACTCGTACCCTTATAAACATAAATATGACCGTATGTGCGTGATTTCGAATACTGACCCCAATCTCATGTTGGCATACTAGGGAGTCGTAAGGGGCGACAGAAGCCGACCCGCTAGGTGTTAAGACTTCACATAAGGTTTATTAATATCAGTACTATTAATTCACTAATTTTTATTAGGTATAAACCAGAGTTCAAAGCACGCCGTCATTATTGTTATTGATAGGGATAATAAACATGCAAATAGCTTCAACAAATTCAACTAATGACCTAAATAGATAGATACATTATGCATTTGGGCCTCTTATTATAATATTTGCTGCTCTAGTCTATATTAAAATAATTTTAATGGGGATTATGACTGCATACAGATGGGAGAAATAATTGTTAACTATGTTTACCTCTAAATATATTTTGTGTCTCACAAATAATTCTTACTTAGATATATTACTTACAAACTAGTCATATCTTCTAAAAAGAAATGTGACAGAAAAATAATTGTGGTGTCCAATATAGTCAAAATGTTAGCAAAAAACTGCCGTATTGGGGCGGCTTAGAATACTAACCCCAATCCCACGCCAGATGGATATCGTAAGAGGCGATTGAATGTGGCCCGCCATGGGTGACGATAGCCACTTACCATCAGGTGGATCGTCAGCTCGTTTGCCGGCTATTTCTAGAAAAATAAAACCGATTGAATTAAATAGGGATGTTGACACTAACTTTAATTTAATATTTTATGTTTAAATTATATATGTTAAAAGTATTATGTTTAAAGTATATATATAAAAGAATAATATTTTAGGTGTTAAAATGTTTCCCTTTTAACACCTAAAATATTATTCTTTTGTCGAAATAAAATAAAATTGAATCCTAAAATTAGTCAACATCCATAATTAAAATTATAAAAACAACGGAGTTCTGAGGTAACAAACATAAAAAATACAACTTCCTTCTTCACTTGATGTCGATTAAAAATATGATTGCAAAAATTAACTAATCAATTGGTCAAAGCTATTGTCAAGCGTAAATTGAGTATCTGTAAGCATTATGGTTACTTTGATCAGTCTCTCAGAAAACAGGTCCTGAAATAGGTCTATTGGGTTTAGGTCTGGTAAGGTCTATCAACATCTCGTATTATGTTGCTCAAACAGACACTTCAGTACTTCGCAGATGAGTTGCTGCTTTTGTAATCTGATCTCTTGTGTGAGTTGATTGAAATCGTACCTATGATTACTTCCCGTACTAACTAGTTATCACCAGAATGTAAAAGCTACCGTCAAACATTTATCTTACATTAATATAATTAAACAATAGATACCATTCATGTACTAATGTTAATGGTGTAGATATATAATTAATTTAAACTAATATATTAGCTTAGACATATTTTTACAGATACCATATAATATCATTACTACAACACAATTAGTCTGTGGAAACATTGATCTAGAAAAAATTGTGTAAGGTAAAAAAAACATTAATAATTGATGAAAAAGAAATAGGAAAATAATTGTGTAAGAAATGCTATACCTAAATAAAGAAATTAATTTAATGCCGAGAATCATTCCTAATGGCAAACAATATTCTGAAGGGTTTTTAAAGTCTGTCTCGTGTCATAAAACCTAAACTATTATTATTATTATAATAAACCGACATCAAAGTACCTAATTTAACTTTTATATTATAATATATAAGGAAAGAGTGAAAAGGGCTTCTAAGTCGTTATTAGGGCTGTATTATAAGTTGTAACTTTTTAATATAGGTCGATAAAGGAACTTTAGTAATGTAAGTGAGGGGAAGAAATGGTTTGTGTATAAAGTTTTGTAGATACATTAGCATTTTTACATGCTTTATATTATGTGACGTTTATACAGTGTATAATTTGATTTTATCTATACTGATATATAAAGAGGAAAGATTTGATTTTTTGTTTGCATTCAATAGGCTCCGAAGCTACTGAACCGATTTCAAAAATTCTTTCACTGTTGGGAAACTACACTATCCCCGAGTAACATAGGCTATATTATATTTTCAAAAAAATTAGGGATCCTTAATAAAACTCCAATAATGTAACCCAAGGTGTAAAAAAATAAGAAAACCGAAGCAAAGCTAGGGCGGTTACTCGTATACATATAAATTTTAATGAGTAACAGTTTAAGTGAAGAGTAACCTTCGTCATACCGTAAAACTATTTGCTTTGTTAATGTAATCGCTTCATGCTATTTAATAATTAGCTGAACTTGTTTATAATGTACCTAATAATATTATATTTAAACAGCTTGTTCATCTTAATAAATACAATTTAAACTCAGTAAGAGACGTCACTGTCAGGATTATTATTTTCAAACAAATCTAGGGAAAACTGTTGCAAAAATAGTGGCGGTAAATATGACAAATTTAGTCCCGTTCATAACGAAGTTTGGTAGGGATGATAAATTGAATTCTCGCGCAGGCTGGTGTAAGGGAACACTTATGGTGTCTAACTTTCCCAACTCGTCCCGGTGATAATACGAGTAGTTGGGAAGCACTGAAGTCTTGTTTTACTTAAATGAGTTCTCTATGGAATTTTAGGGGCAATTTGGCCTAACAGCCGAGTACTCGTAATATAATATATTAGATCTTCTAGATACATTTTATTAGACAGTATATTGTCCAAATACATTACAAAAAAACAAATAAAGATAGACAAATAACAACTTTTAAAGTTGACTCGTAGAAAATGATTTTTGTATCCTGTATTATAATATAAGGTACAATTAAGTTTAAATAAATAAACTAAGGGACGCAAATTCCCACAATATTTGCAAATGCTACAGAGCTCTTAATAATAGGGAACGTGAATTGAGTCATCGGATGTGCCAAGTGTTTTTGTCAGGGCTCTTGCATGCGCAAATCTCATGTTTTGTGGAATCTAATTGAAAATACGTCCACCAAGACTTTAATGCTTCAGTTTTTTATACGAATTAATCATTTTAATAAGATGTTAAACAAATTATCGTTGTAAGAGGTGCATCAAAGGTTTGTTTCATTGATGCGTCTTTGTTTAGTTGTAGAAAAAGAATTCAAGTGACAACATTTGAAGCATGTCGAATTTTAGCTTCTTTTCTTTCCTCCGAATCTTTCGCAATAAAAACTGAGCTTAGGGATGATTTCTTTATGGGTTCCAATTCCACTCCGTATAAAAGCAAACGACATCTACACTATGGTAATCTTTGCCAATATCCTTAGAAGCAGGCAGGTGGCGCTCGTGTCATAAATTTAAACTTTTCGGTTTCAAATACCCAATCCGCAGAGTGGTATTTCAAAGAAGTTCTTTATTTATTGGCTCCTGGTCGAAGATACCGCAGATGTTGTAAGCTTATGGACGTGAATCTTAGTTAAAATTCATTTCGGGCTAACGACATTTTTCTTTATTCAGTGCACTCTATAACTTTCTTTCTTCCTGAAAGTATAATTTAATATTCACTACCGTCATTAAAATATTGTTGTTAATTATAATGAACTTTTAAAAACACAAAATATATAATATTCATAACTGAAGATACATTAGAATGTTCTAAATATCTCTAAATATAATTCATAAGAAAAGATGATAAAAATGTTGATTTTGGCCCAATATGACACAACCAGAAAGTTGCATAATGAGAAAATCAAGTTGTATAATTAGTTTTTACACTGTTACAAGCTATAAATTAAATTATAAATTTCTAGAACACAAAGTTAACATTTGAAACTGTTGACGTTTAATTAGTTTGTGTTAAAGTAGAGGAGCGCGGCTTTTGTTAAAAGTTATATTGTGTGAAGTAACTTTTTCCTTATATATTAATGCTCACGAACTTATGACCACAGGGATTGCTTGTGTACGGAACAGATATTATTACTACCTTTTGGGAAGATTGGAGACTAATAAAAATAATAATTATAAAAATACGCTATATTACAAATGGCAGCAGGAGCATAAAATATTTTTTTACAAGAATTATATTATACAATAGATAATAGATAATAAAAGATCGTCTACCAATCCCAGCTTTAGCTAGCATCGTTGACTATGGTCTGTACCCCTAACATTTTCAGAGAAAGCCCAGCAGTGGGTTAGTAAGTCTTTACTTATTATTTCATTGAATTATTTATTTATTTTCATTTGTGTTTTGTTAGCATTAAGTGTAACCATTAAACAAAGTGGGCATTCACTATTCATTGGTCATATCCCATAAACCCATAAACAACGATGGAAAGTAACCACCAGCACCAGCACAAAGCACCAGCCCGCATGACCACATTAAAAATGATGTTTCTAACTTCTATACAAAATGAACTACGAAAAATCATCTACGATTTACAATTTTTTTGGCTATTGACGTTATAATATAATTTAATGTTTTTGTACAGTAATATAGATATTACAACATATACACATGCATATTAACGATATCTAAAGTTAAAAAAATATTATTGTAAAATTGTAAAGAAACAGATTTCAAGTTTAATATTCTGAAAAATTAACGAATATCCATAATTATTTCTATACAGGATAAGAATTAAATAGATAAAGATAGAGAAAGATCAGTCAATGAGGATGGATATGAAAATACATACCTACTATACACCAAGTAAAGACTACCAATATAATACTTTATAACGATTATTATATTTCCCTCGAGACATATTAATGCTTCGTTAGCGTTTTTGTCATAATTATGATGGAAGTGATATTAATCCGATCCCCATAAGAGAATTCCGCAATCAGTCATAATTATGTAAATGTAGCTTAATTGCGTAAGGTAAAAGTAAAAGGCACCTCGCAACGAATGTTAATCTAAAATGTGAAAGTAAAAGATTTGTACGGACTTCTAATTTCGTGTAGTTTACCAACTGGCTCGTTGGTCTAGGGGTATGATTTTCGCTTAGGGTGCGAGAGGTCCCGGGTTCAAATCCCGGACGAGCCCGATCTGTTTTTATGATTCACATTTTTTATCTGTAACATTTCATCTTTATTAGCCTAAACCATTCCTTAATCATATGATTAAAAAATATTTTATATTGCATATTAAACTAGTGTTAATACCCTTTAAGACGCTGTAGACTTAAGTAAAGTACGAATTCAGAATTTCAATTTGAATTCAGAAATAATTTTATTAGGTTAGACAATGAACTGTTCACATTAAAGCGTCTGTATTAGCGATTGTTATATTCATTTATTCTATGAATAAGTAATGGTAATAATATAGTGCCGATAAAATCAGAGATTTTTATATAAGTAAAGCACATTATCACAGCAAGCGGTATCCAATAGATAGAAAACATGGCATGACATTAATTTACTGTCAGGCTTTATAAAATTCTATTTTTTAATTTTCTTGTAACATAGACATATTTTTTGCTGTATTGGGGCAGCCTGGATTACCTGCCACTCAAATACATGCTGCATGTATTTGAATGAAAGAACAGAATGTAAGAAGCAACAGAAATTGATTTCTGCTGGGCTTTGCGTAATTAATATTATTATATCGTACCGTGAAACCTAGCACTCTACTCTTGCTTGAGTCAGCCGCCTGTTTCTTTTTCTGTCTTCTTTTTCTTCTGTCTTCTTTTCTCTCCTTTCCTCTCCTCTCTTTATTTTCGGCCAGCAGGCGGCAACGCATCAGTGATACCATTGGTGTTATATGTCATGGACGATGGTGACCACTTACCGATAACTTGTTATATTTATTATACTTTATAGATATTATTTTTATTACTCTTTTAAATTCTAAAACAAATGTATCGTATCCTTATAAAACGTTTAAAGTTTACCGAGCAATGTAGTGTTAACATGTATTATATCGTTCTAGATTCCACCGTTAATTGCTCCGCTGAGCTCAATGCTAGCGTTTCCATAAATCTCCTTAGCGCTTAATATATCTGATTGTGATATACAAGTAACAACACTTTATAGCTCTTAGCTTTTATTGCTAGAACTTAAGGTCATCAAATTTTAGGCTTTGACTTCAACGTGCCTTATTAGGGTTCCGTAGCCGAATGGCAAAAAACGGAACCCTTATGGATTCGTCATGTCTGTCTGTCTGTCTGTCTGTCCGTCCGTATGTCACAGCCACTTTTTTCCGAAACTATAAGAGCTATACTGTTGAAACTTGCTAAGTAGATGTATTCTGTGAACCGCATTAAGATTTTCACACAAAAATGGAAAGAAAACAATAAATTTTGGGGGTTACCCATACTTAGAACTGAAACTCAAAAATGTTTTTTTCATCAAACCCATACGTGTGGGGTATCAATGGATAGGTCTTCAAAAATGATATTGAGGTTTCTAATATAATTTTTTTTTAAACTGAATAGTTTGCGCGAGAGACACTTCCAAAGTGGTAAAATGTGTGTCCCCCCCCCCCTGTAACTTCTAAAATAAGAGAATGATAAAACTAAAAAAAATATATGATGTACATTACCATGCAAACTTCCAACGAAAATTGGTTTGAACGAGATCTAGTAAGTAGTTTTTTTTAATACGTCATAAATCGTAAACCGCAAAAAACATCGATCAAAGCTACAACGAACTACAAGAACTTTTATATTATGTTACTTGCTGCTACGGAACCATTCATGGGCGAGTCCGACTCGCACTTGGCCGCTTTTTATATTCTTTCGGTCTCTAAAATCATATTTATTTTTAAGAATTTACATCAGCTATATGACAAAAATGATTTTACAGTAATTTGAATTGTTCTTTTCAATACTTGTCCCTCTCATACCTCTCCTCCACTACTAGGAAAAGTTGTATTGGTTTAGGAATTGGACGTTTTTATGAGCGAAGTACAAAATAATAGACAAGAAGCCATTATTCTGATCTGGGTAAATTATTAGGGGCGTGAGAGACTCTATCCGTCTTTAGACCAGTCTAACCTTTGCTTGAAGCGCACCCTGCTAAATAATGGATGAGGGAACCAGGTCACTCTTAGTAGGAGTCCCTAGGCTCCGTAACCTGACCATTTTAATCTTGACGATCCTGTGATATATTCGGAGAGTGAGAAATAATGCGAGTGCCCCACTTCTTATTTAGCTTTGTGACGAGGTGTAATACCTCGTTCAATATTCCCTGGCTGGCAGATGCATTTTTCTTCTAAATTTTTAAATCGTGACATTTGCTTTTTATAAAAATGCATCTGTCAGCTGGGTTACCATGAAGGATGGGATTAAAAACGTTTTTGTTTTAATGCTTTAATTGCTTTTATTAACAGTGCTTACTTAATATAATTGATAATTTGATACTTTGTGTAAAGGCTATTTAAAGCAATATAATACTTTGAAGAATCGGAGTTGTGCCTCATTAGGTACTTGATTTACCTTCTTACCCCGCCCTGCTTTACCTATTAGTTGTGGAGGAGCTACACCCTCGCAGCTTGCAAAGTACTGGTGTGGTGATGTCACAAATGTCCATGAAAGACGGTGGTAACTTACCGTGAGGTTGCTCGTCTACACGCTTTTGTTTACTTATTACTTACAGCAAACGAATAAATAATTGTTTTTCTGTACACAAACAACAGGCCGAAGTTGGCATTACATTAATTCCTATTGTATATCGTTTATCATTTGCGGCCCAACAATTATTTTCTAGCCGGAAAATAATATCGCACTTACTTAATTAAAAATGTGATTCGAATTTTTACGAGGCAACAGTTGGCCTGAATCCAACTTATGTCACAGTAACGTGTTCGGAAGCAAATTAATTAATTTGACACGAATGTTACACAATTTCACGGCGTGATATTACGATAAGTCGGATGAACAATTAAACCACGTTCTCAATTTGTGTAGGTATTACATAATAAAAAATTACATAATGATAGTCTTATTGTTTAAATAACAATAATTCAAATTTGTCAAAGTTTTAAGTACATCCCTCTCGAATCAAATATAAGAAAAAAGCGGTCAAGTGCGAGTCGGACTCGCTCATGAAGGGTTCCGTAGCAGCAAGTAACATAATATAAAAGTTCTTGCAGTTCGTTGTAACTTTGATCAATTTTTTTGCGGTTTACGATTTATGACGTATTAAAAAAAAACTACTTACTAAATATCATTCAAACCAATTTTCGTTGGAAGTTTTCATGGTAATGTACATCCATATATTTTTTTTAGTTTTATCATTCTCTTATTTTAGAAGTTACAGGGGGGGGGGGACACACATTTTACCACTTTGGAAGTGTCTCTCGCGCAAACTATTCAGTTTAGAAAAAAATGATATTAGAAACCTCAATATCATTTTTGAAGACCTATCCATAGATACCCCACACGTATGGGTTTGATGAAAAAAACATTTTTGAGTTTCAGTTCTAAGTATGGGGAACCCCCAAAATTTAGTGTTTTTTTCTATTTTTGTGTGAAAATCTTAATGCGGTTCACAGAATACATCTACTCACCAAGTTTCAACAGTATAGCTCTTATAGTTTCGGAAAAAAGTGGCTGTGACATACGGACGGACAGACAGACAGACAGACAGACATGACGAATCTATAAGGGTTCCGTTTTTTGCCATTCGGCTACGGAACCCTAACAAATGAAATATTAGTAAGATTGAAATAATTATCGTGTAATTAGGTAAGTTGTAACGAGGTGCAATAATACCTCGTTCAATATTCCTCGGTTGACAGATGTATTTTTCTTGTAAATTTTTAAATCTTGACAGTTGGGTTTGTTTACAAAAATGCATCTGTCAGCTGGGCTTCCACGGAGGAGCTTGGAAGAGTATTATTCTCATCACGGACGTAATCACGGACGTAAAAAACGCTCGCTTACCATGTGAGCGTAATTTTGTAATTTTTGATTTTGCGATGGTGTCAATGTCATATCAGGATGGTGTCAATGTGTGGGTGTGTGTGCTTGTACGAATACAGAGTTGGTATTACTATGGGTGCTTCACTGAATTTGTTCTTAGGATTACGTCCGACTTTTTTTTACGTCCGTGGTTGTAATATTATGTTATTTCATCGTTTATTTCTTTTTAAGTATTAATAACTACTTATCAATATAATTAGAACTGGTTCTGTGTTTGTGTTGGTGTTATACTATTATAAATAAGCTTTGTTTATTAAAATTGACAATTATTCACTTATGAACCTGCCTAGCCCTGAGAAATATTAAATTCTACTTACTTACTAACAATAATCTTAAATTTAAATTAAAAAACCCTGACAGTTTTATTCACACTAAACATAGCTAAGAACACTCTCGATTATACTAAGTCACCTTTCATACAAAAAAATTGATCAAAATCGGTTCATCCATTTGGGAGCTACCATGCCACAGACAGAAATACAGATACACAGACACACAGACACGTCAAACTTATAACCGCCATCTTATAATATAAGATATTATTATTTGGATTATTATTTGGGAGCAAGATAAGGATTACATACCTACCATATTAATTGATACCATCGCAGTAGATGGAAATTTACCTATCGTAACCTAATATAACGTATAAACTAATAGAACGTAACGTAAAGAAGAGGTAAATATAGTATCACTAACGCGCCGACGATGGAGAGGTAAGAACAGGCAATTGACCGTTCTGCTCGTAGTCGCTCTGTCATTACTAGACGATACGCACGCTTTTTTTGTTGTTAGAAGTGCTTGAAATTTGACATACAGGGTTAAAATGCCTTCATGTATTATACCAATGTGATTGGTGTAGTGAAAAAAAAGATAAACATGTGTGTGTTGTAGCTCTTTTCAGAACAGATTTTTTGGTTGATTTGTAAGAGCGTAACGTATCTATATTTTTTTAAATATCATTGATCGTAACAATTATTAGATACTACTACACTCTACTGCAAGGATATGATTGTTTAAGTGCTGATGGAAGCATCAAATTCATGTTTAGATTACTCGTCGGTTAGAGGCAAATGACAATATTCGTAATGCTAAACTGGTAAAATATAAGAGTGAATTTTGGTTTGTGACATTTAAGAATTATGTGGGAGCCATAAATGTCTCATGTCTGTCTCTCCCAGATGATTTAAGCCCCTTAAATATCCTTGAAGGGCAAAGCGAGGCGTTTCAATCTGTGAATATTATTATGATCTATGTACCTATGGATCTATGTGTGTATGTAATACTCATAAGAACAGAGTAATAGTCCGGTCATTTTAGACCAAAAATGATCGTGAAGGTGCATAAATTCCCAACAAGCTGAAAATCAGTAAGATTGTTCAAAACATAATTTATAAATAAAAAAATTAAGTTCCCGATCATTCCCATGTATGGAAAAAAAATATTCAAGGTCAAAGGTCAAAAAAATGAGCTTTTCGCGATTTTTAGCAAAACAGTAAGTTGTATCATAAAGTACCCCAGACAAAAATTGTAGATCATAAAATTATCTATAAAAATGTAGCAATACTTTTTTTCGTACGAGCTACCGTTTCTGAGATAAAAGGATTCAAAAAGCTGTAAGTTTTTATCGTCATAATAAGCACACGTTTACCCTGCTACCTCATGGTAGTGTACTTAGCGCATTTTTGAATAGTTATATCTCAGAAACGGTGGCTCGTAGAAAAAAATGTTTTGATACATTTTTATAGATAATTTTATGATCTACAATTTTTGTCTGGGGTACTTTATGATAAAACTTACCGTTTTGCTGAAAATCGCGAAAAACTAATTTTTTTGACCTTTGACCTTGAATATTTTTTTCCATACACGGGAATGATGGGGAATTTAAAATTTTTATTTATAATTATGTTTTGAACAATCTTACTGATTTTCAGCATTTATGCACCTTCGAATGTCTAAATTGACTGGACTATAAAGCGTCTCAACATTATGCGAATACTATTACGATACTAGTAACCTACGCTTAAAATTTAGTTTTGTCTTATTTCAAGACCTATTGAAATAACATAAATTAAATAAAAAATAACACTTCTCACTCAGAGCGCCACACTAGGATTCCTTGTATCATGGGTGCCATGGACAACACACAAAGACAAAACACACACACCCAGACCGAGAACAGAAATTCAAACTCATCATTAAAATTTCCGTCTAGCTGGGAATCGAACCCAGGACCCTTGGCACGGCGGTCCGGCATAGTAACGCCAGACGGATCGTTAAACAGTCGGGTCGGACAAGTCACCTCAAGCTTTTTACAATTTAGTGGAAACCAAATCCGTTAACCCGTTTCTATGGTTAATGGGAACCAATGTATAGATAAACAGACGACAATTCTAGAAATCGTTGTTATTTAAAACAAAAAAAAATCATAAAGATCGGTCAAGCCGTTTCGGAGGAATGCGACCACAAAAACCGTGAAACGAGATTTTTTTAATTTAGATTACTTACTGTAGAAGATATTTGTAGATATTCTATTACTATCTATGTATTCGCAATTAAATACTTACATTTCCATGAATTTAAGAATTTGTAATAAACTCTGTTTCCAATGAGAAGAACTGATAATAAAACCATAATATTCACCATTAAGAAAGATAATATAATTAATTAAGCAAGGAGGCAACAAACCTAAGTGATAAAATAAAATTATTTTAGTACAATTTGTGTTCAGTTAGCTTAGCGAACAGATTTTATTTATGGTCTTCCTTGCATTTAATGAAAGCGAACTGAACTGAAAAGCCAACTTTTCATCATTATGGCCACCCTGATAAACGAATCTTTAATTAACTTTATATGGTGATCTTTTTAGCAGACCCAGTTAAGGCAGTTTTATACCTTATTGTTGAAGGAGTCAGGTTCGATTACCGACTGAGGTCGGCCGTAGGTGTTGCCTCACTAGACTTAAAAGTGAAGTGAAAGAAAAACATTATCCTTGTATGACTTGAATAAAAATACATATGACGCTTAGTAAAATTCAAGTCACAAAATGAGAAAATCAGTTTTAATTTATGTCATTCATTCACAACAAAACATTCATTCACATTTGATTTGGCCTCATCATCGGTATAAAACCACTAAAAAGTATGAAACTCCTAGCGATTACAAAATTAATTGGGCTCGTCCGGGATTTGAACCCGGGACCTCTCGCACCCTAAGCGAAAATCATACCCCTAGACCAACGAGCCGGCGATAATAAGAGTTGAAATCATTAATAATTATAACTGTATAATACCAAGATATAACAGAATTTTATCAAGGTATTCATATTTTCCCGAGTTTTATAGTATCAATATCAAACGCTAAGAATCATTTATAATCATAGTAGTCGCATAAATTCGTAATATTTGTAATGAATTACGAATTTATGCATTAAATATAGCATTATTTACAATTTATATTACGCTGTAAACAATGTTATTATATAATATTACTAGCTTCTACCCGCGACTTCGTCCGCGAGAATTTAGAATTTGATCTTGATCCTACTAAAATTTTGATGTTTTAGATGTTAGGTATAGATGTTTGGATGTTTGTGAATGAAACTTACGGTATCCTGCTTTTCATCCCTAAGAATGGATATCATTGATGTTGAAAACATGCTTATTATTTCGCGTTCTAGCAAGTTGCTAAGCATTCAAAAAAAATCATAGGGCATGTCGTGAAGAATAAGTAAGTTCAGCGGCAGACTAACTTAAGAGCTGCCTAAACAGGCATATCATCGACACCAGCAACATGCTCATTATTTGGCGTCCCAGCGAGCTGCTGAGGGGTCATAAAAATGAAAGGGAACGTCGTGAGGAATAATTTCAGCCAGCTTGAGAGCTGTTATGCCGGAACAGGCAGGTAAACGACGTTAGCAACATGCTCATGAAACAGAATGACAGAGACGGGCTGTTGCTAGAGTATGATGCGAGTCACAACTCGCGAGTCTCAATAGCTTCTAAAAAGGGACAAAATTAAAACAGCGTGTAAATTTTGCGATGTACAGAAAATAAAAGAACAACTATTATTCTGGAGGAAAACTATAAAGTTATTCCGCAATTAGAATAACCAGCAGGACCATTAATAGAATTATGTTTACAAAAACGTAACACAAACGAACCATAGCATTCTTTAAATAACATGGGTATATTTAAAAAGTAGTTATTAATGGAATAGAGTCACCTGGAGTGCACATGAGCATGGGTGTGCCCCAAGGACCAATATTAGGACAACTGCTATTTTTAATATATATCAATGATCTTCCTTATTTCACTAAGGACATGTGTAAAACGGTATTGTTTGCTGACGATACATCTTTAATTTTTAAGTATGCCAAATTAAGTCTTTGCCTGGCAATCATCGCAAGTCATCACGAAACATCATCATTATCATACTTAAAGTATGAAAGTATGAAAATATTTATGTACTAAATAGATCCCATAATAAACCAAGACTACATCGCTACTCACATCAGGTAGGATTGTAGTCAAGCATTAACTTATAATTTAAAAAAAGTCTATTTTTCTGTGCGTCTGGTTTTGCAGTGTTAATCCTATGTAATCGAAAAAGTTAAGCAACAGCGGGCGCGGTCGTTACTTGGATGGGTGACCGCTAGTGGCAAAATTTTCTTGAGCGTTACCGTGTTTCGGAGGGCACGTAAACCCGTCGGTCCCGGTTGTTATCATAAGATAACAATCATAAGGCATGTCGGAGGCCCTCGGGCGGTTTGAAAACTTCTGACACTCGGGTTGGCCACTAACCCCTCCACCAATCCGCACTGGAGCAGCGTGGTGGAGTATGCTCTAAGACTCCTGAAGAGGAGGGACCCGTGCCCAGTAGTGGGTCTTTAATGAGTTTAAGCCAATATTACGAACAACAAATATTTTTAAAAATTGTTTAGTTATTTCAATTGTTCCGTTGAGGAGTCCCATATTTCGTCTCTAAGACACACCACCATACCTGGCAATGTCAACGATTGATAAAATCACTGGATAAAATGATAACGTTATGGACGATGTCAATGATGACAACAGCTAATATATTTAAACACGGTTCAGTTATTCCTTACGATTGAGAAGCTCATACATTATCTCCACAATCCATCATCTCACTATATTGAAGTAGGACCAACTTGAGTAAATTCTCAATACAATAAGAAAAACATGAAAATCGCTTCATAAACAACGAATCTATTCCTATCTAAAAACATTGTATACTAACGGTCTTGTTCATTAAAAACTTATTGAAGGTTTGTAGTTTTCGGTAAATAGCACTGGTAATATATGCATGCACAGCAATAGAAAAATAAAGAAATCTTGACATAAGGCCGATCTTGACAAAAGGCCGACACCACACTAGGATTTTATAAGCGTTATAATTCATCCGACACACTTGAATAATGATTTGCTAAATAGGTTAAAAAATTAATATTTCTTTCTATAAAGTAAATGAAAAAAAATATAGGTAGATATTTACGAATGTTAAAAACCAAATTTGATGATTTTATGCAATTAATTAAACCTGATACGGTATAAATTATAATATTTCAATCGCACCTCATACTGAGAGCTAGGAAAAACCTTGATAAGCTACAGTATTTCTTCTACGTAAAATTATTATTTTGTATAGCTCATTGATTAAGAGTTGGGCGCGAGGAACTCTTGACAAACGCTAATGTGAAAGCAGCCTTAATTACGCGTAAATAATGCTGTGTTGGCTTTATTTGATTTTATACATGATCGATGGCTACTACAGCTTCCAGTGTATGACAAAAATTATCACAATGTGCCTCATCACAATTTTTTTATGTGTTTGTTAATAAACATATTAAAACAATGAACCATTAATATAACTTAATCACTCAATCAGCTGTTTTGAGTTTCCTAATGTCACTGTGAAGACAAACGTCAAAACTGTTTTCCTATTACCATTTAATTTACTTCTTCTCCCTCGGGAACAGATCAATATCTCGGGATAAAAAGTATTCTATATATTATTCTAGATATTAAACTATCTGTGTGCCAAATTTCATCTATATCCGATCAGCCGCTTTTGCGTGATTGCAACACAAACATCCAAACATCCAAACATCCAAACATCCAAACTTTCGCATTTATAATATTAGTAGGATGATGTACTTTGATATTTTGTATTAGGTATGTTATGTTATGTACAGCTCAAAGATTTCTCAGTATCCGGACCAACCTTGTTTGGATGGTTTTTACGGATATTTTTAACAATGTTCTGTAATATTACTTTTCTTTTTGGTAAAAAATAAAAAAAGTCAGCTGACAAAGAGCGTAGGGCCCGTCATCTAGTCTTTCAGCAATAAGTAGCAATTCTGAATCACGACCTAGAAAATTCGGAGCCTTCAGCTTAACCTTGTTCAAACATTGGCCAAAATTTTTTGTCCATAGATTAATTCACAGAATTTCATCAAAAAAAGATTAAATATGTTGTAAAAATGGATGTAGTCTGGCGTAATAAAATCTGTATATATTGGTGTAATAAAATTGTAACTGGTAGATAGATTGTTTGTACATAGCAGATAGAAACCAAAATAGTCATTTTCAGAACTTTTGTCTACCCGTATTTTTTCACATTCATCACACAAAAATTACGGGACCAAATTGAATGCGGTTTTCACAATGGAGGTCTAATTTAAATATTAGCGCTTGTTTCATCTTATACATAATTATCACATTATGTATAGACGTACACAGCATGCAAAGTAGAAAAAAAAGTATTTAAAGATTTTAATCGAAAACGAACGTACAATCGAAATATAGAGACAAAACAAATACCAAATATTATGAACTACAATATTCACCACAAACTTTTTGATAATACGTGCATTACTTAACTTTCACGATCATATACCTACGTGCCACAGTTTAGTTATTATTACAACAAATATAATTTATCTGGTAAATACATCGAAATATGCACGTAAACTATTTGTGGTTGTGGTTTACCGATATGGTATGTTTAAATATTCAAAATGTATATTTCCC
Source organism: Thymelicus acteon (assembly GCA_951805285.1). Lineage (NCBI taxonomy): Eukaryota > Metazoa > Arthropoda > Insecta > Lepidoptera > Hesperiidae > Thymelicus > Thymelicus acteon. Next base: position 11,537,150 of record OX638228.1, read on the forward strand.
AATACATGGAGAAATAAATGCTATTTTAAACTTAATATTTTTATTAAATCTTGTATTAATAAAAATGAATTGATGTACCTGTTGGTAACCAGAAATCGTAAAAATAGCTGGATCAATTTGACTGATTTTTGTTTTAAAATATTCATGATAGTTCAATATGTGGTTGTAACGGGAAGAATCTCCGCCATTCCGCACTGGAGCACTCCACCAATCGGCACTGGAGCAGCGTGGTGGAGTATGCCCTAGGCCTGCTCAAGAGGAGAGACCCGTGCCCAGTAGTGTGCCATTAATGGGTAAAAGCCAAGTCAACGGGAAGAAAAATCTAAGTTCTGGATTAGATGACGTGGAAGATCAAGGATCCTTCGACTCCTCATCTACTGGAATAATAAAAAAATGCATGAACGTTTCAAAGGTATGTGATTTTTGCCGTCCCACCATGCATCCACCAGCATGGACGGCCATAGAAGCCATCCTTCTGAGAGAAGGTCCAAGTTTAGCTATAAAACATTGCATGCGTTCACTTCCTTCATTATTTAACCTTTTCTACCGTAATCATTTAAACAGCAATATAAAGGTCTGAACAAAAACCTTCAAAAGAAGATCACTTTCGGATTTTTTAGCATCAACTTCAACTCCATTAGTCTAACTGGATGTGTAAGGATAAAACACAAGTTTACGACGCACTGTCGCACGCTCGTGACGCTGTTCTAGTAAAACTTTCCACTTTAACACTGATTTGCTTTTTGTGGAGCATTCAACGCGACGTATGTACTGATTCCGGTATCAAACTTCGTACTATATTAAAAGAATTAAATTCTGGATCTAGTTATGAAAACAAGCTAGAACTTTCTTAATGCATTTCTATTTTAATCGGAACAATTTATTAGAAAAGCTTACCTTAAATTCCAAAAGTAGGACAAAATTGTAAATATGTTTATTAGAAAACCATCTTGTATTTGAAACTTTAAATTCTCTGTCAAATCGATTTCTGTGACTTTGCTCTCCTTCTTGAAGGTCTATTTGCTAACTCGTTGTTAAGACTTGTAATTAATTCTAAAGGAGTTGAATAGAACAAAGTAAATTTTTTGGAACAGACAATTATTCCAATATACATATCACACGATTCAATTTAGTTATCAGAAAAGGGATTTCCTTTTAAAATAGCATAAAGAAGAAATTCAATTTTGGCAACCAATTTTCAAACCTCTAATGTTAAGCTATCAGATTTAGGCATAAAGATAATCATATAATGTTTTTATCTTTACTTATAATATAAAGAAGATAGCTTTGTATTTTTGTATGTTTGTAACGAATAAACTCAAAAACCATTGAACCGATTTTAAAAATTATTTCACTATTAGAATGCTACATTATTCTTGAGTAACATAGGATATCGGTAGCAAAATAGCGGTTGGAAGTCACTTTCAAACAAACCAACTTCATCAGTTTTAGAGTTATAAACATGAAATTTTTTATGTAAGTTCATAGTTGTAAAAAAAAGTTAATTTTAACACATTTTTTTGGAAAATCATCCCTAAAAGGATTAATTTAGGGGATGGAACTTAGTACAGTCAGTTAGTGAGCCAGTTAGTCATATTTCTATCCCTTTTTTTTTCTAATTATGTCCTAATACATTTCTCATCTAACTTCAGCGAGAGTGATGCTTTGAGAAAAACACGGTTAAGTGGGGAAGCTATGAACCCGAATTACGTAGAAAAAACGCCTTACTAGAAATGCCACTCAAACTATGTCACGAACGAAAGGTATACTGTGTCGTAAAACTGTGCTAGTTTTCCACTGAAAGTAGACGCCGTAAAGACAGTTTATCATCGAATGTTTTCTGTAGATTACAACTGTAAGAATTTATTGCAAATTGTATATTATTATTTATTCATGTCGTCTGGTAAATCAAATTTATTAGTCAAAAACGTTATTAATTTTATTATTGATATTTAAAAATTGCTAATCCCTATATTAAACTAAGTACACACATATTTAAATTTTGTATGCACTTTAAATAATATCAAATATATTTTTGTAAAAAATATTCGGGACGAAAATATAAGCGATTTACCGATGAGTCTTGTCTTATCTGTTCTGTTATATAAAATTTATGGTTTGTGTTAGTCTTAATTTAGTACCTACCTGATTATATTATAATCGATAAGATAATTATTGATTTGTTTAAAATAAATCATTTATGATGGAGTAACCAAATTATTCATCTAGATTTTAAATGTCTCTTAATAATCCCCGACACCATGTATGGCAATGTAAAACGACTGTTTTTGCTCCACAACTATCTATAATATATTTTCAGATAATTATGATATATCTTCTCTTAAAAGTCACTTTAATATCAATATTTACATATTCAAATCAAATCAAATCAAATCAAAATCTTTTATTCATATAGGTATCACTGATACACTTATGCAAGTCATTTTTTTTTAATATACCAGCTTTTCGGATGGGTGCTTTGTCATGGAGGAGAAGAAAAGCCGAAAGAAACTCCTCGCACATCTTTTAAAATCATGAGAGGTTACATAATATTATGTTCTAACCTACGCGGAACTGGATGCGGCATTAGTTTCCAGGCGTCTTTGTCATTAATATATTCATTTATACTATAGTATCCTTTGCCTACTAGCTGAGATTTCACATATCTCTTAAACATTTGGATAGGTAAATCACGTATTGACCTAGGTAATTTCAGGGTAATTTATTGAAAAAACGTACACCGAGCCCCATATAAGAACGTTGTACCCTACTTAGGCGAAAAGATGACGAAACCAAATTATGTCTGTTTCTAGTTAAATGATTATGCGTATCACTATTCTGCTTGAACATGCCTAAGTTGTTTTTTACGAATATAATATTGCTGTAAATAAATTGAGATGCTACTGTTAATATGCCTACTTCTTTAAATTTCTCACATTGGGCTCGTTTGGGATTTGAATCCGGGACCTCTCGCACTAAGCGAAACTCATACCAGACTAGACCAAAGAGCCGATGCTATCTGAATGTAATTTTATTACGACGTAGTATTAAATCACGCAGGTGAAAGGCTGCACAGTGTATGTTTCATTTCAACATACCAACATATTTGTATAATACAATGAAAATATTTGTTTATTAATCAATTATAATACACATCATTTGATTCAGGAGGCTGGTGAGTGCAGGAGCAGCCTGGCCGCCGTGAGTGTGTCCGCGGGGGTTTCGGTAGTAAAACACGTGACCGAGCTGACTCTAGATGTTTAATGCACTAATTTGTATTGCTAATTGACAGGGTTTTATTGGTGTCAGACGCTTGCTAAGTCACGTCTTGTACGTGTTCACGGGCTCCGCGCGCCCAGCTAGGCAACTCGTGCTTGGCACAAGGACGCTGCGCCAGCACAATGTACGAGTACTCGTACATACTGGCATCTGACACCGAAAGAAAAGAAACCAAACAAAATTTATACACATAGTCGCTAACAAAATAAGTAGAAAATTGTAAACTTGTAAAGATGATTGATAACAAAAGTAAATAACTAATGCACTTGTAAACAAAAATGTAAATAATGCACTTGGGCGTAAATGTTAAGGTGAAATTATTGAATCCTAATCTAAGCGTAAATGTGTAAAATATAAGTGTAAACATAACATTGCTAAAATATTGCAATCTAAATTCAAAGTTAAAACTGGAATTTGCAGTGTCCACTTTCGCGGCCGATTCCTGTTGCTCGTTGAGGTCCTACGGCGACGTGACTCTCTGCTGCTTTCTTCTAGCGAGTCTGGTTGAACTGTTTGCTTCCTGTGGCGACAGTTTGTTAACTGATAACAATGTAAGCATCTTCCTGCAATCTTCTTGATTGTGATGTTGCCACCAGTCTTCCTGTACTTTTGTATAAATACAGTCGACGCGATGCTTTGAGAAATTCATGAGTGCTTTTGTTTTATCAGTAATTGTCAACTTTGAATCCTTAGCAAGTTTGACGTCACTCTTCAGTGTAGACTGTTGTAAGCAGCCTCACACTCGCAGTTCGTTATTGTAGTGTAATTAAGGATTCACTTTGAAAAGATTGATCTTGGAAGTCACCGTGCCCTTGATCTTGTTTTATATTGCCACCTTGAAAATATTTGTTCAACTCGCAATAAGTAATTGTAATAGATGCATTCTCAGCAATGCCCACGGTGTCGTTTTGCTTGCAATGCGCTCCAGCTGATCACGCCGTCACGCGATGACGCAGCTTTGTTAAAACAACTGAAGTAAGTAACACGATTTTCATGATACGTGTGTAAAATTGTACATATTCATCAATTCTTTAACGACAGGAATGTCAATTGTAGTGTATTTATATGTTTTGCGAGTTTTCAATCAGCTGTGATTAAGTTAAAATCCATTGTAGTGTAGTCTGCGATGATCTTTTTTGCTGATGTGTCTCCGGGACGATGCTCTCATGATGTCAGTTATCGCTACTAGCTATATGTCAGTTTCTTCTTAGCGTAAACTGTACAATGTCAAATCCTTCTGTAAAATGCTTATACTCGTAATATGTTGTATGATGTATTTCATATATGTCATAGCTCTCCATCCACTTGTCTCGTAGATTGAAGAATGTCAAAATGTCAACTGCTGCTGCTGTACGATGCATTTCGTACAAATGTCATGGCTCTCCATCCACTTGTCTCGTAGATTGAAGAATGTCAAAATGTCAAATGCTGCTGGCTGCTGTACGATGCATTTCGTGCAAATGTCATGGCTCTCGATCCACATGTCTTGTAGACTGAAGAATGTCAAAATGTCAAATGCTGCTGCTGTACGATGCATTTCGTACAAATGTCAATGCTCTCCATCCACATGTCTCGTAGATTGAAGAATGTCAAAATGTCAAATGCTGCTGCTGTACGATGCACTTCGTACAAATGTCATGGCTCTCCATCCACTTGTCTCGTAGATTGAAGAATGTCAAAATGTCAAAGGCTGCTGCTGTACGATGTATTTCGTACTAATGTCAATGCTCTCTCCATCCACTTGTCTCGTAGACTGAAGAATGTCAAAAATGTCAAAATGTCAAATGCTGCTGCTGTACGATGTATTTCGTACAAATGTCATGGCTCCATCCACATGTCTCGTAGATTGAAGAATATTAAAATGTCAATTATACTGCTGTACGATGCATTTCGTACTAATGTCAATGCTCTCTCCATCCACTTGTTCGTAGATTGAAGAATGTCAAATAATCTCCAGTAGCCTGTAGAGCTCCCATTGCTTGCGTAGAATGTCATAATCTCCACTCCGACCTCAGAAGAGTTGCAGCAACGTGGTCGGCATGATGATGTCAGTATGTCAATGTCAATAATGTAAACATCACCACGTTGACTGCTTTTGTTTAGTTTTTTACATCGCCATTGAATAATTGCTATAAACAGGTGCATTGTAGACAGTGCCCCCGGTGTCAAATTTCTTGCAACCCATTCCAGCTGATCGTGCTTTCAGCTGACGTAGCTTTGTTTTAGAACAATAGATGTTACACGGTATTCGTAAGATACGTGTAAAACCGTCGTATTTTGAAACGTTTAAAGCGGCGTTACCCTGGGAGCTGATGTGTTTCTTGTTTTTATAACGGTTCATTCTTCTGTACTCTGCTAGTTGTTGTGCCTTAAACTTGCCAGATTTATACTTGAAACCCTTCTTCATCAGTAATCGTGATTCACACCTTCCGTCGGGTACGTGATTACTTGTGGACGCATACAGTTGCTTGTTAATTTTTTCTTGAAATGTCACGTTATTGTTGTGAAGTGCAATTTCCTCGAAGTTGGCTATGTCATTTATGTTGTTTAATACGATGTTGCAATTGAAATTAGGTGTCACAGCTCCTGATAAAATCCATCCTAATTTCGTTTGTTGCGCGATGGGCTCGTTAGCAGATCCTTTTATTAGGCCATTCATAATTATTTTGGAGTATATGTTTGCGTCTAGTAAAATGTCAATTGGTTGAGATATATTATAATCAGGATCCGCAAGTTTAATGTGTTGTAAATGTGAGTAATTCTTTTTAGCAAAAGTATTGTTTGGCAAGTCGTTTACCAATCTTGGCATAATTAATGCGTCTGTCGTAAAACTGTAATCATCGTGGATTGACTTGCATTGTAGTTGTAGTCTGCCTTTGCTTTTTCGGGTTGTTGTACCCACACCGGTTACTGAAGCATTAAGATGGTGTCTAGGGAGGCCCAAACGTTGTGCTGCATTTTCAGAAATTAGTGTTGTTTGTGAGCCCTGATCCAGAAGAGCCCTGAGTGTGATGTATTGTTTGTCATTTCCTTGCACACGTATCTTTACCGTTGTTAGTAAAGTTTCACTCTCGCTGCTCGTGACATTGTTTGAACTCTGCTGACTCGTAGTTGGATGTTGATCATTTTTAAATTCGTTGTTAATAAATACTCATGTAGCAAAGTATTGTGCTGTTCGTTGCACAGTTTGCATCGTTTATTAGATTTACATACGCCGTATTCATGAACGTATAAACAATTTTTGCATACGTGATGTTTTGTAATTGCTCTCAATTTCAAGGTTGCTGACATTGACTCAAATTTTTTACATTGGTAGAGTGCATGCTGATCGCTATTACACAACACACAATGAAAAGGACTTGAGACTGGGTATGTGACTCGTTGGATTGACTGTTTTCCAACTCCAAACAAAGGTCTTTCTTTGATGTTATTGAAGGAGTTTGATGTCATGATTTCCTCTTTTTTCTTCATGTCATAAATAGGCTCAAGTGCAGTGAATTTGGCTTCCAAAAATGTTATAAGCTCATTAAACGATGCTAATTCGCGAGGCGTTTTTCGAGATTCCAAGTACTCGCTTCTTGTAATAGGGTCCAATTTCTTCATTAAAAGATGTACAAGTATTGGATCCCACGTAGTTGTATCCACACCCAGGTTATGAATGGCGTGTACACTCTCCATTGTAATGTCATGTAATCTTTGTAACTCAGCCGAACTTTGCTTCTGTATAGCGGGTTGGTTTAAAAATACTTCTATTTGATTAGTGAAAAGGATCTGCTTGTTGTTGTAGCGACGGTTTAATATTTCCCAGGCAGTATCGTAGTTATCAGAGGACACGTGAAGATGTTGAACCAAACGTTGAGCTTCATCCCGTAATTTACCCTTTAGGTGCTGCATCTTTTGGCCTTTGCTAAGCCTCGGGTTGTCATGGATCCCGCTCTTGTATAAGTCAAGGAACGTAGGCCAATGGGTGTAAACCCCGTGGAAGGTTGGGATTTCCATTTGTGGTGTGGCCTCGTATTGATGGGCTGCAGCCGATATTTTTTGGTAAAGTGTCCTCTTAGTTACCTTGAATTTGTGTTCGTATGCTAAATATTGATCTTCGTACTCCTGGTTGCTGCCTTGTAGTATACTATCAATTTTTAAGTGTAAGGCGTCAATATTCTTCCATCGCGTTTGTAAGCTTCGTAATTCGTCTTTTATTTCCCATTTTTCCACCAAATCCGCACTGTTAATATCGTTGATTAGTCTGAGGAATGCTCTGAAGTTCGCTCGTTGTTCGCATATTAATTCCTCAGCTGGAGAGCATGGAGAGCTGGTATTGCATACGCCACTTGTTGTGTAGGTTATTAGAGTTTTTCGGAAGTTAAGGTATGTATTTTTTGTGTCTTCATAAATGTTTTTTATAAAGTAGTCACCGGTTTTGTCAGGCAGTAACATTAACTCTTCGTTGTTCATTTCAAACTCTTGAAACAGATCATCCAAACTTTGTAATTTCGTCTTTATGTACTCCTCAGTTTTTCTAACAGCAGAGTCCCTATTAAAATTGATTTGTAGGTGCTGGATCAATTGAATAATTTCCTTTTGGCGCAGGAGGGTCTGAGCAGCGTCCGCCATTGTTAATGAAATTTAAATGACAGCTTCTTGAAATAAATGTTCACCTTCTTGTGTCGAAGGATAATGCTTCTTTCTTCAGCAATTGCTGGCAGTTACGTTGAATGTAAATGTTTTTCCTGAGATAAGGATGTGTTCCTTGATCCCGTAGTTAACGTCGCTTGTGCTTCGTTCTTCAGTAACTTGTAGATTACTGGCAGTTATGTTTTTCCTGAGATTAGGATGTATTCCTTAATCCCGCAGTTAACGTTCACCCCCTTGTTGTGCAGCGAAACGATTAATGTTGCGTATTTTTCGTTCTTCAGCAAACTGTAGATCGCTCGCCGCTGGTCGCTTTCAGTGCTCTCGCAGCTTTAGTACGGGTTTCGCGCCCTTCTCAACTCAGCTGGGGAGGTCCGCTTGTGGAAGGCCAACTGAGCCGATACGCTAGCCGCAAAGGAGCCGCTAAAACACCGAAAGTAAGGCTCGAAGGACCAAAATGAATCAGGAGGCTGTGAGTGCAGGAGCAGCCTGGCCGCCGTGAGTGTGTCCGCGGGGGTTTCGGTAGTAAAACACGTGACCGAGCTGACTCTAGATGTTTAATGCACTAATTTGTATTGCTAATTGACAGGGTTTTATTGGTGTCAGACGCTTGCTAAGTCACGTCTTGTACGTGTTCACGGGCTCCGCGCGCCCAGCTAGGCAACTCGTGCTTGGCACAAGGACGCTGCGCCAGCACAATGTACGAGTACTCGTACATCATTTGTAGGTCAATTAAAATGTTAATAAATTACAAAAAACTACGGCTTAAATTAAAAAACTGAATGGGCTCGTCCGGGATTTGAACCCGGGACCTCTCGCACCCTAAGCGAAAATCATACCCCTAGACCAACGAGCCGGTTACGGAGACAGTTAAAACTTTTCTTCACTAATTTCATTACAAATTCATCAGTGGTATGACCACATCACCATACAATATAGGCAAATTAAGTAAACTTAAACTGTACTGACTATTGTGTACTGTATCTACTTAATACTCGGTTATGCTGTGGGAATTTAGTGCACGAACTATTCGAAGCTTCGGAATCGGAATACATGTCCATAATTCCGATTCACACGACCAACACCTATGTACATACAAGTATATGTATGTATTAATAACTATGCCGTTTAGCCGTGGTGAGGCTCTCTAGATATAGAGCTTAGTGATATTACTTAATATTTTTAGGGTTTCGTACCTCAAAAGGAAAAAACGTAACCAGTAGAACTTGTGTAGCCCGTCTATCTGTCTGTCAAACACCTTGTCTATTGTTAATTTACAGATTTACATTTAAGGTCTACACATACCTTTAGTTAGTATCACAGGCTAAACTCACGCGTGTTGGAAGTCGACTGTAGAGACCTGTGATATGCACCGGTGCATAGGATTAGGTACATATTGGCAACAAATAGTGGCCTATTTATCCCTACACTAAGTTTCTTAACAATGTATTATATAAAACATTGGCCAATGAGCAAACATTGATTTTATACTAATTATATACCACGTATGGTACTACGTGGTATTTTTTCTTTGGACCCAATTTTTAAATCGACGCAGAAGAAATCGTGGGTTCTGCTTGAATATAATATACATACCTCGGGTTATGTAGAACTCAATAATCCGATGGGTAGTGTCAATGTTAAGTGAGCGGTCAAGATAAGGCTTTGGGCGTAGTTCAAAGTAGGATGTGTGACCGCTATTTCTACATAGAGCCCTTAAGTGCTTCGGAGGGCGTTGAGGCGTCTGCCTAGGTTATTATCATTAGATAGGCATAACGTTTGACAGTTGGGTTGACCAGTAACCCTTACACATCTGAAATGGACCGGCGTAAATTTCATTCCAAGTTCGTTTCTTCTTAATTACGAGAAGAGATCAGTGTCTTTATGAAAGTCATTAATAACATAATTATGTAAATCCTTTTTAATTATCCTCCCATACATCGGCGTTGTACTCGACAACACCTAGGTACCAATTCCACTGCTGGGCTTGGGTTAAATAACACAGAATTAAAATATAAGCATTGCTTTTTCTTGCTACAATTTGACATTACTCGTCAAGAATCCTATTTTCCCTTGGCTATATAATATTTACTAACAAATAAGATTACACTCTGAAACAATAACAAGGATACAATAACGATATTAAATCTGAATAAGAAGTGATAAACAACAGGTATATTACAATGAAAATGGTTGAACGAGTAACCTTCATTCAGGAAGCGTGTAACCCCATTGTGGGATACGAACCAGTACCCTACCTAATATAAATCAATTTTATTCTCTACGCCACCGGGAGCGCGGTTAATGATGAGAAAGTCCGTGGAAAACATGCGTAAGTTAGATTTATTCATTTTATGACACTAATAAAGATAAATCTTCGTATTTTTTATGTAAAACAGACTAGCTATGCAATGGAAAATGGACTCCTAAAGATCGTGCGTTGTGGCTTGTGTGGAAATATTATTGAATAGTCCGCTTCGATTTCATTACATTATTTTATTTTTTAGAAATTTAACCCAAAATAATGAACTTCCTCTTTGTCAGGTGACGGCAAAAATTATAAATGTTTATGCAGTTTACACAGACGTATTTTCTAGAATGACCTAAACTATGTTTTGGCCTTTATAAAATAAAACTTGAATACATTTGTATTTGAATTATTTAATACATTAATATTTACAAAAACATTTGATGGTGAACAGTATCTACAAGTAGAGTTTTTATAATCAGAATCAACATCCCTTATAAATATAAACTAAAATCGGCATCATCCCAAAATATTCGAGAACAGTATAAAAATATGTTATGAGGTTGAATATTTAAAAAAAGGTATTTTATTTTCGATCACACATGAACACATTTACATCAGAATTAATATTTTTTCAGTTATGACACTTCAACACTGAACATCATGCGTTGAAGGGCTTATCAATATTTTTTGAATTGCAAAAATCCCCGGTTTGAATTAAGATAATAGAGTTTACAACGCTGTACTCGATTTGATTTAAAAATTCAGTGATTTATGAATTCTCTAGTGGCTAGAAAAATATTATTGAACTCAATCTTTCCATAGTATTTTACTATTTCAATAGGGAATATGATTATTTATAAACTGAGCAATAATATTGAAATATTGTGGCGAAGCATTAACTTATTTTAAGTAAAAAAAAAAATTAAATAGTTTTTATATTTTGTAATCGGTGCTACAAAATATTAGGTTGGCCTGGTTGCAAGGTCCGGTATACCATATCTGCCTCAATGTGCTTTGTAAGTAAGGTGTACTCTAACTGACGTCAAAAAGTTTAAAGCGCGTTTTTTAATAAATCGATTTTATTTGCTCATTAGTCAGTTTGGTCACAGCGCTTTGTAACAAAATAAAACTAGGTAGTACTGTACATTATGAACAGCATTGAATATATCGTCAGGTAGTGGATAAAAATTCAGATAGATATTAGATTAATTCATTATAGTAGACTTTTTTTAAATATATTAATAAAAAATTAAAAGAGAAGACGAGCGACCCTAGAACTGGCAGCTTTCTTGCCCAGCGTGTTAGCATAGCTGTACAGCGAGGGAACGCTGCCAGCATTTTTGGTACTGCGCCACAGGGACCTAGTTATATACATTTATTTTAATTTTACTTTTATATATTGAGTTTTATATTATACAATGTAAATATATAGTTTTAAATAATTATAACATTGTAAAATAAAAATGTATATTTATTTTAAAATTCAGATTAAGTATTCCGTTCAAATTATTTGTACAAACATAGAGTACATGCATACCTAAACATAAACAGCTGAACCTGAATCTAGTGATATATTACATTATTACATGACATAAATTTACTTAGTTATTGTTCTAGCACTATTTCGACTGTAGTTAGCCATATTATAAACTGGAAGCTTGTGCTCATAGTCCGGCATGTTTCGATCCTACATGCACGGACCTAAAAAAAAGACGGACGTAATCCCAAGAACAAATTCAGTGAATCACCCATAGTAATACCAACTCTCTATTCGTACAAATACACACACCCACACATTGACACTTAACTGCTTCAATAGCCAATTAAAAATTACGCACACATGGTAAGCGGGCGGCCATTGCTATGCTTCACTCTCGATTAGACGAGGCTACGTCCGTCTTTTTTTCAGGTCCGTGCCTATATGATGTCTGTGAGAGGGCGCAATAGTAGTTGAATGGGTGACCGCTAGTGGCAAACATTTCTTGAGCGTTCCCGTGCTTTGTAGGGCATGTAAAGTCGTCGATAAGTCATGTCGGAAGCCCTCGAGTGGCATGAAAACTTCCGAAATCTGGGCCACTAGCTTCTCCATCAATACGCACTGGAGCAGCTTGCCTATGTGTTGGTAACTGGTGGAGTATGCTCTAGGCCTCCTCAAGAGAAGAGACCTGTGCTCAGTAGTGGACCATTAATGGGTTGAAGCCATTACTTTACATTAACTTCACTTTCTACCGAACGTCAAAATCATAAAACATTGCCATCGCAAGTTATCGCGTACTGTATAATACTATCAGTACTATCACGTACAAATGTAACCTCATAGATTCTAAAATATGAGTTCATTAATATTATCTTCTGTTATTTTATTCTCTGGCTTCATTCCATTTTTAATATATCTGATATAAGTGTAAAATCCGTGAAAAATTTAGATTAAGTCAATTAAAATTCTGTAAAGGAAACTTTTCTGATCATGAGAAATAAAAAAATATTTTACGGAAACTAGAAGGAAGCTTTTAGTAAAATGAACATTTTTCCGTTTTAGCATGTAACAAGGACTTTCACTTGATAATATAGCTCACTATTAAGTGGAGGGATTTTAATGGTCATTGGTTCTTCTCTTCGGCAAGAAAATGTGGTCTAAGATACGCGATCTTGCGGATCTATCTTACCTACTAGAAAATGAATAATAATGGCTAGATAATTTTGTTGGTTAATTATTAACTACGTGTTTATTATTAACTAGCAATCGCCCTCGCTTTGCTTCGGAAAAAATACTGTAGGTACTTAAATCGATTATTTATTGAATATCGGTTACTCATACAGACTTAATTTGCGTTTTTCCACCACATCCAAGGTGAAATTTATAAAATGCTGACATTATACTGGAGAACAAATACGCAAAAAATATGCTCTTGAAAACAAAATAAGAAAATAGATATCCACTCAGTAACAGGGATTTAAATAAATGAAAAAAATAACCTTTAAAGAGATTTTATGGCCTTTATATGCAATATAAGTAAATTTAAGAAATGCATGTACCTATAACTCTTTTTGTATGGAGAAAACGTTTTTAATTATTTAAATATCAGCTGACATTTTTTTATTTTTCCATACAAACAATTTTTAAGGAACCCTTTGGTATGGAACCCTAATAGTTAGCCTGAATTTTAAGTTGAAGACTTATCAATATCCTAGTAAAAGTCTTGTTATAATTCGTTTCGTGGTTACAGAGATTAGCGGAGACAAACAGACAAAAATTTTAAAAACCAATTTTTCGTTGTTAGTTTCGTGCAAGTAACGATTTGCAACTTCATTTATTTAGAAATCATAGAAAGACACGTTGTATAATAGATATAGATATAGATTAAGACTCTTTAGACGTGAAACGTAATACAGATTAGACATAAGTATATTAGAAAGATGGATTTCATTAGTCTTCATTTCTTTATGTCACTTAATACAGTAGCAGAGACACATTCCTTATACATCTCTTAAAATAGGACTACATAGGTAAGGGATTAGGTAATACAATCTACCTTAATAGTAATACGAGTACAGAACACAAATGATTTGTTTAACGTCAATAGTATTACTATAAATTATAACGGATTTGATGTTCCTTATGAAACATAAAAAACGTATTTTTGTGCATAAGTACACACGTAAGAAGTTTATAAGTACCTTATAATAAGTACCTCACACCCACGCCCGCTCTAGCAATCCACAACAACTCCAGCGAATGCTGTGCGCCTAGTAACACGCACCTTCGTCATAACACAGTAAAGGAATCTAACCAGTATTCGCTCTTCATACAAACGGTCGGAACGCGCGTCATACCTACGCACATCGGAATAAGCAAGCGAAAAGGCGGCAACTGCGGCGATTGTCGAACGAGCGGGGTTTGTACCACGGTCGGTACAAATAACAAACTCTTTTAGTTCTTTAGTTTTTAGTTTTAGTTAGTTGAGCTGTGTGGTCGTGTGCGGCGTGAGACTTGTATATTTAAGATGGCAAACAGAAATAGACAATATTGTGCTGTTTTTGGGTGTTTTAATTCGACATTAAGTCACCCAGGGATATCATTTTTTAAGTTACCTGGAGACTCCGAAAGGTAAGACACTATTTTTATATGTAATACCTACCTACAAGTACGTATTGCAATAAGTACCTAAATTGTTTACTTTTCATAAGTCCACCGAGTAAAATACCTAGATTGATAAATTAGGGGCTAAATAAATCAAATGGTTGATTATTATTACTTTTGCTGTATTGGGGCGGCTTAGAATACTAACCCCAATCCCACGCTGGGTGGTTGTCGTAAAAGGCGACTAAATCCGGCCCGCTGGTGGTAGGGCCCCTCGAGGGATTATATTGGTAATATTGATTTAATGACGTGATAAAGAATATAATGATGATTATATTATGAATCTTCTCTGGAAATAATTGTACCTAATATTGTAATTTGTGATAACTGTAATTTAAATATTTGCGTCTAATTTGTCATTAAAACGTTATTGCTACTGTAACTTTGATTTCAATGTTATAAATTAATTTAGCAATACGTATAAAGCTTATAAAATCGGACAGTTGTAGATACCTTTTTTATTTACCTTAACCTACACGAAGAACTTACCCTGCCCTAAGAGTCTGTCTCTAATACAATACAGAAGAACCTTCGCAGTACTAATAAAAACACAACATGGATTTTTATGGAACACTTCCTTTTTATTCACAGCGAATTGCATTTATTAAAATAGAAAATATAACATTTATAAATACAAAACTACAAAGAAACTCAAGTCGTTTGATAAAATTAAAATACTGTCAGCGGACAGCCCTAGCGCGTGGCTACGTTCCGCGCGGCGGTAGGCAAGTTTTTCGAGAATAGGGCCGAGTTACGTTACTGATATCTCCTTATACTGTGGTCATAACGCTTTTTGGCTGTCGCATCGAAAAAAATGTACTCTCCATACGTCCCATAAGTATAATTTCAATAAAGAAAACTAATTAAAAAGTCTCTTTTTGAAGTAAGATATCTTAGAGTACCTAATCATGCCCTTTCGTGTAATGTGAGTAATCGCTTAGGGAGCATTTTGTAAACGAGTGTTGAAATAACTCTTAAATTATTATAATATGACAAAATAACATAATATAGTATTATACCTTTTTAGAGTTCCGTAGCCAAATAGCAAAAAAGGAACCCTTATGGATTCGTCATGTCTGTCAGTCTGTCCATCCATATGTCACAGCCACTTTTTTCCGAAACTATAACAACTATTTGTTGAAACTTGGTAAGTAGATGTATTCTGTGAACCACATTAAGATTTTCACACAAAAATAGAAAAATAAAAAACAATAAATTTTGGGGTTTCCCTATACTTAGAACTGAAAATCATTTTTTTTTTTCATCAAACCCATACGTGTGGGGTATCTATTCATAGGTCTTCAAAAATGATATTGAGGTTTCTAACATCATTTTTTTCTAAACTGAGTAGTTTGCGCGAGAGTCACTTCCAAAGTGGTAAAATGTGTGTCCTCCCCTGTAACTTCTAAAATAAGAGAATGATAAAACTAAAAAAATATATGATGTACATTACCATGCAAACTTCCACCGAAAATTGGTTTGAACGAGATCTAGTAAGTAGTTTTTTTTAATACGTCATAAATCGTAAATGTTACTTGCTGCTACGGAACCCTTCATGGGCGAGTCCGACTCGCACTTGGCCGCTTTTTTTTAGATACATGCAAAATACTTATTGTTTCTGCCAACTGACCGAGATACAGCTTGAAGCTGATTGTAATGTTTAAAATTTAAAGATAAATGTTTTCACAAAAACGAAATGTTTTTTGTCAACATTTCGTTTTGATCGATCTTTACCAACGCATAGGTAAGCCGATAGACTAAACAGTTCATGTGAGCAAAATTTCAATTGTTTTCACGTTTCATCAGTTTTCGCTGCCGCCGCAAAATTGGATATTTCTGGTTTATATTTATCGCAGCGAAATGATTCTGTTTTGGTTTATTTTTTATTTAATGCGAACTCGTAGATTTATTGAAATATTTCTGCAGCATAAATATATTTGGCTAGTTTTATTATAGGCTGTTTTAATAACGATACAGATATAAATTAGGTATATTGTGTCAAACTGGAAAAAAAAACATAACTTTTTACGTCTTTGTGTGATTAAAAGTAAGTAGAAGTGAATAGGAGTATTTTAAGGTTACGTAGCCAAAGGGTACCAACGGGACTCTATTCATAAGACTCTACTATCCGACCGTCTATCTGTCTATCCGTATATCCATTTATCTGTCTGTCCGTCCATGGCAGTCAACCCACGGGTTTGAAGTTTGTCTCTGTTACCGTTTGTTGTTCCTATTACCGACCCACTAAAAATAATTCTAGTTTCTCTCTATCATAATGAAATAAAAATGTCAATGCAAAATAGTTCTTCTCCTATAATTTAAACCGCACGCCAAAGCAACTCAGAGGTTCCGGCTACAAATGGAAATGACCGCCCCTATTTATAGTCGCCTCGTATCGCACCTCAGATCTGCATCTGATTTATCGTCTCGCTCAATTACCAGCTCTATAGATGCGATCTCAGAACACTGGAACATTGGAACTAATTGATTTGCTCGAGGCATTTTGCTCTCGACTGAGCCACTTACCGTCTTATTTTCATTGTAGTGATTAAGCTTGACAAGGTAAATCTTTGTTTTGATAAGGAAATTAACAACTGCTTCTGGTTTCTTCTACTCCAGTAGCTAAAAGGAAAATTTGCCTCCTTAAATATTACTCAGTCCACTCATAGCCAACACCACTAGTACACAAGCACACCTGTGGTATACCAAAGCACCTGGCTAGGTCGTATTGTATAGATCGTAATCGTAGGAGTATAGAGTACTAGACCTGCTCGCTAGCTGAACATTTACATAAGAAAGCTAGTCCATTCCAAATGGGCTTAGCATGAAATTAGGTTCTGTTGAATGTAAAGTATCTCATAAAATTTGATGTCATTAGAATTATGGCACAGATTTTTGTTGAATGCTACAAGTTAATTGAAATACAATAATGAATACGTTATTAAGTTAATACTTTAAAATAACACCTCTGCTGGTACGTGGCGATGCTCAGTAACTTCGTATAGTCTATTCGTTCTTTTGCACGGTACCGTTGGAATGGTTGAGTAATTCGATAGAGAAACGGGGATAAGGAAATTAATTCGTGCAATTGGTGCACACCACACACTTTTTAAATGTTGCTCTAGAAAAACGAGTGAATCTATCAATTGTTCGTTTTTAACTAAAACTGAATCGTAAAGATATAATAATGATGTCGTATCCACTAAAAATTTACTCGTCTGAATTCAATTCTGAACACGGTTTTTATTCTAAATCATGGTGCCTGTGCGCTAAATTTTATAAAAATCTGTTCAGTAGTTTTTTGCGTAAAAGAGTAACAAAGAAACATCCTCTACAAATTTTCACGTTTATAATATTATAAGTAAGATTAGGCTATCCTTGGCGTTATGCTAAAAACCTTAGCATATCGCCGTATCAGAGTTTTTTATGCAACTAGCCGACAACGAGCTAACAATTCGGCTGATAGTAGGTGTCCAGCATCGCCCATGGTCATCAGTAACACCAAAGACATGCATTGCCGGCCACGAAAGAAGCGAGAAAATGAAAGAACTAGCTTCTAAGCCATTTTGTTTGAGTGTTTTGCTGAAGGAGAATTCTATAAGTTTTGTTGCCTGTGGACCAGCTAGTGTAACGAGGTTTGATACCTCGTTCAATATCCCTTGGCTGGCAGATGCATTTTTCTCCTAAATTTTTAAATCTTGACAGTTGGGTTTGTTTACGAAAAATGCATCTGTCAGCTGGGCTTCCAGAGAGGAGCTTGGAAGGATATCGTTATATAATTGTGTTATTTCATCGTTTATTTCTTTTAACGTATTAATATAAATAATACTTATCAATATAATTAACACTGGTGCAGTATTTGTGTTGCTGTTATATGATTATAAATAACCTTTGTTTATTGGGACTATTATTCACTTACAAACCTGCCCAGTCCTGAGAAATATTATATTATACTTGTGGAGGATTTACATCCTCGCACTAGTTTGACCACGGGCAAATCACAAACACGCGTCTTCTATATTCGTAACTCCTTATTTTAAATGACTGTCAATTACAGCTTGGAATTCAGGGCTATATCGATTCCAAAGTAGTAAACCGCAACGGTTGTCATAAAAATTACGCTTTTTCAGATCACGTTCCGCGCATGGTCCCTCGAGCAATGCTGTCTTAATAATTCGCTGAGTGACTCAGGAAAATAAACCAGCCTTGAGGACCTGTCAAATCATTTTTGAGCATTGGGTAGTAAAAAATACCAGTTTAATGTAGAATATTTCCCATCCAGTATGGTGAACTTGCGTTTTGTTTATACAACAACATTTATATTACGGTTTTATAATTCGTTTAAAAGATCCACGAACTCATGCACAAAAATCTGAGGTTGGGCGTTTCATCTCGTTCATTGTTAAGTTAGACATTATTAAGGAATTGTAATTAAATACCCACATTTTGTAAATCTCACCGCTTGTTGCAATAATGTATAGTAAAAAATGTAGGTACTAAATGTTTAGCATAAAATTACAATGTATACTTAATTCAATAGCATTATTGTCGTGAATAGCTCATTAGTGTACTGTGTACTTAAGACAAACCTCATACAGGTTTTATGGGTACTCACTGTAAAAACTGTAATTATTTTTGGTATTAATAAATAAATAAAAAAACTGTTTTTTTCACAATAAATAAATAAATAAATCTCGTACATACATAATAAGAAACCATTCCAAAACTGTGGCATATTCAAAAGATTTAACGTTCGTAAGTCTATTGATTATAATACCTGCATGAAGCTAAATTATTTGAGTTTGTGTTTGAGAAAACTATTCAAAGGCATCAATGATTAGTTACCATCTGATGGTCCATGGTATAACGAAGAAGATATATTATTTATATTTTAGGCGAAAGCGTTTTTTTTAACAGCAACCGTTTCAAGTGATTCACACTGCGTAAATTCTGTTCATTACGAATCGATAAACTAATTTAAAATAATTAGGTCGCTAAGAAAAAGTGAAATTCCTTTTCACTTTTTCTTTAACGATTTGCAAGTACCTATCGGAGCTTTACGTGGCTTGCATTCATAGAGTTAGTAATATTGCTGAATTGATTTCAGATGTATTTATTTGTAAGGCATATGAGTAGATGAATAAAGCTAAGAATGATTTTTTGTATTCGCATTATACACAAAATATTCTTGAAATTCAATCTTCAAAGATAAACATTTGGATTGAAAGAGTTAGAAACTAATAATGCATGGATTGACCTGGCTGACAAGGTAATTGAATTAGGTCTCTTGCTTTTGAAGGTCAAAAGCTTTTTACCACTCAGCTGTGAATGTAAAATGATGGGGTTTTATACCCACCTGGTTATGTCTGATTGCTTCTAACACTCAGTTGTCAAATATTTTCAAGTGGAAAAATATTAATAAGTGGTTAGCTGTTTTTTACTTTTCTTTTTGTTGACATAAAATTATCAAAACGAGAGGAAAATTTTAATACGAGGAGGAAATAAAGTCAATAAGGTCGTTATGATTGCACGAATATTATATTTTGAAGCTATAATTAATATTATACTCTAAAAATATCATCAAAGCAACATAAAAATAGAAACCAGAAAAGTGTGTGTCACACAACGCGCAATGTAAAGTTATGTAGTTGTATGTTCATCGACTTTTAAAGCACACTTAGGCTAACCCACTCTTGATAGTTTTCCTTTTAAATTCGTCATATAATTTAAATCACATATAATTTAGCTGGCAGGAAAAGGGTACTTGAGTCTAATCTTATTATAATACTATTATTTCGTCTGTGGTCTAACAAAAACTGTGCAAATTATTTAAAGCCGAAAATCCATGCGATATTACAGCTTACTAACTAATGGTCTCTGCGCTATGCTACATAATACTATATTACCATGCGATAGGAGGATATAATTAAGTGTACTAATAGTATTAATTATCCAGGCCTCGTTAGCGGGACCTCGTGGCCTCTCGTACCGGTAATTACATTTCCTGCCAGCGCCTAGAACGGCTAGAATCTAGTTGGAATATGTTAAGAGATGCAATTCCGAATTTAAATTTTGTAGCGATGAGCACGTGCGAAAAATAACTTAAAATACATTCCAGGTAAATTACTTCTGCTTAATAAATTGCAAACTCAATACAATAAGAATAATACAGATATAAGTAGAAGTGTAAAATAGATGTTAGAAACGCTGTGTACCTATGCTATATTTAATTTATCAAAGTTTTATGCAGAATAATTAGTTGTATGCATTAGAACACTATCACTGATTAATGTACTTTTTAAATCTACCACCAATTCGGAAAGGTGCTTTATCACGGAGGACAAGAAATGGCTAAAGAAACTCCTCAGCACATGTTATTTATTAAGATATACAGATTACAGAAGTATTGCAGATTATGCGAGACTGGATGCGGTATAGTTATTTCCAAGCGCCTAGCACGTTTTATTTTGATATTAGCAAAATAAATAAAAAATATCTAGAAGGACAACATGAGCGACATCTGTTGGCCAATTAAATAGATTCTGGTGTTGTAAATATGATGAATAGTAAATCTTTGTTTATGTAGGTATTTTATGATAAAATGCTATTGGATCATGCTGTCTAAATGGGCGTGAATAACGGTTAGTCAGTTCCAGTGAACAAAGATTTATAGATGTTGATATCTAGCAAGGAAATACATAAGCCATGCAAAATCCTTACAGAAAGAAAACTATTTCATGAAATCCATTAGTTAACAGATTTTTAAATAAACACGCTACTAAAGTAAGATCCCTAGTGCCTTTTAATACTTTCAGTAAAACGGAACTTAATCAGCTGAGTGCAAAACTGCAGTTGCAGTGGGCCTTTGAAGCGTTAATCTGATAGATTGAATGCGAAAGTATCTTAACGTTATTAATTATGCATCTATTAGATTTATGATTTTATTATAATTTTTAGAATTCTCATATTTATTTATTTATTGTAAACTAGGGCCCTGTGCCCGGATTAGCCTGCGTTTTGCGGGCTAATAAGTAACCTATAATAATCCAGATAATGGTCTACCCGTGTGCTGAATTTCATGAAAATCTGTTCAGTAATTTTTGCGTCAAAGATTAACAAAATATCCTTACAACCAAACTGTTATAATATTAGTAGGATAGGATATTGTCTCTTGTCTTGTTTTGTGAATGTAGTAAAAAAATTAAGGTTAGTTTATTCGAAATAATAATTAATAAAAATAAACGCTTATACACTCATACCCCCGCAGTAGGTTTTTACCTATGTCGCGGGTGGCATGGACGACACATATAACACATCACAATAACACCCATGACCCGAGTACATTTATGTGTCATATAAATATCTGCACCGGCCGGGAATCAAACCCGGGACCCCCTCGCTTCGCAGGCAGGGTCACTACCAACTAGACTACAGAGTCGTCATAGATGTATCAATAAATAAATGTCTCTTTTTCTTTCGAATGGGTAGTACAGTAGCAGAGCTGTTGGCCCGAACAGGCTTTACAGCTAAAGTGTTATATTACAGCTGATTTTAACAACGGTGTCATGTACAGCTTTTTTTTACGAGCGTGCATATTGAATGAGATAATACATAATGATATGAAACACAAATTAAAGGCAATTATGAAACATATTTGTTGATTTTAACGACGCAATTAAAATAATACGGCAACCCATCTGGACATTTTAAATATTTAATTAAAAGTTTATATTGAAATGATGTGTCGTGATAACGAAATGGTTTTTAATTAGTTAAATTATTGTGTTACTTTTAGGTCATTAATATTCTCGTTATTATTATAGTGTTAATATAACTCATTGGGGAGGTAATTGGGGGGTTGTCTTTAGATGTAAAAATATATCTTAGTAGAAAAGTCACTTTTTCAAGTCAAATTTTGACTTTTATGTAACTGATATTGCAGGCCGTCAGTACTCGATTTTGACTAACCCCTAAATCCACACTTTTGCAGCATTTCGAGTACGATCCAAGCCTCTTCGATAACGAAGAGATATTCATGGTATGGCCGTTAATTGACGTATGGCCGTTAGTTGATGCCACTACAAATATTAATGTTGTTGTGAAGTAAACTCAGTAATTTTCACTGAATGGGAATTTTAATCAAGCGTTTGTCATACAGGTAGACGAAGAGAAAACGGTAATTTAATTTTTTTGTCCCCTTAGTTTGTCATCTGATTTATCGTTGAGACTTTCTTTAGAAGACTAGACTTAGATTTTGTGATACAAAAGTCCAATCTTATCTAGATGGCATTTTTGTATTGACAGGTTAACTTGAGACATTACGAAAACACATTCTCAATTCTCCCGCCACATACATTATTTTGAATACGCCATAACTCAAAAAAAAATCTTAATTTTCTTATTCTCGGGATATCACATTCAGAAAAATATCAACGCCCAGCATAGTGTCCGTAGATATTTTCCGTTTCTTAAAACTGTACGAAAAATGTCCGTAGACATTTTCGTATAGTTTTAAGATTAGAAATGTTTCACTTCGACTTGTTGTTGAGCTAAACAACGCGAGAATTGGGCTAAAAAAGTAATTTAAGTTGCATTTGCATACAAATAGCAACATCACAAACAACATACTACAATACTTGCGATTCATTAAATGTTTTGCTTTAACCCTAAACTGTCAGCAGTATACTGACCTCAGCACTGCAAACTATACTGGCGCGTGCAAAGTTGAGAAGTATTTGATCATTAAATGAATTACTCGGTCCCCGCACTCATTATTTCTAAAGTACGGTCCGTTGAAAATGTCATTACTGGTTTTAGGAGGTTTTGAAGTTATATCAGGAAGAGGAAAAAGATATAACACTTATTTTGGAGTGTAAGGGATCACCAGAAAAAGTTCCTATTTTACCCGGTGCACCCTGATCAACAACGAAGGACACAAAAATTTTGTCTCTTTTGCTTTTGCTCCTTTTTATGCAAATATTTGACAAACGAGTATACGAGGTCACCTAGTAGTAAGTATTTGTCAAATGTTAACAAAAACGATTAAACAAAACAAATGCTTCTATAGCAGTGATAGCATATCGTTTAGAACGCTGGTCTCCTGAACCGAGGACCCGAGTGACCCGAGTTCAAATCCTAGCACGAACCTCTAATTTTTAGGGTTTTATAGCCAAATGGCAAAAAATGGAACCCTTATGGATTCGTCGTGTCTGTCTGTCTGTGAAAGAATTTAAACGCCGTCAAGTTATTGTATAATATCGTTTATTTCGAGCTTGCTACAGCAATGTTTGAGCTCGATTGACTAAAATTAAATTCTATTGGTGAAATTGCATTTAGTAGGTGCAAATTGATTTGAACTGAAAGCGCCACTTGAATTGCAAAATAACTAAAACCACCACAATGGAAAACGTTAGGATAATTATTTAAACGCCGTCAAGTTATTGTATAATATCGTTTATTTCGAGCTTGCTACAGCAATGTTTGAGCTCGATTGACTAAAATTAAATTCTATTGGTGAAATTGCATTTAGTAGGTGCAAATTGATTTGAACTGAAAGCGCCACTTGAATTGCAAAATAACTAAAACCACCACAATGGAAAACGTTAGGATAATTATTTTGCTAGCTTTCTGTATTTTCTAAATTTCTATTTTATCTTTTGGAGATTTATGAATATTGGTAGAACTGAAGCATACTTTACTAATATGCTATTTAGTAACATACTATCTGGGAGACCAAGCTCTACTCAGTACGTAGGTAGTGTGCAATAATTGTTTTAGTATCAATTATCAAACCAAATCTATTGCCGTAATTGTTTGTGTTGTAATAAAAAAATAACAGATGTCACCATTTCATTATTTAAAAAATACATGACGCACATTGTTTCTTAAAATTAAACCTGGATAAATACATTTCTTGACTCGCAAAAAAACTTTAGTATTGTTTTCGAGAAACGGATTACATATAAACAAAAATATTATACTGAATTATGAAATAAATACAATACAAATACATAGTTGTTCTGTATTGAGACATAAACATAAAAGCAGCGAAAACAACACGATGAAACCATAAAATTTAATCTAGCGCATGACATTGATTTGTGCTATATTTTTGAACCCACACGTAATATCAGACCTCATATCACACGCGCAGAGGTCAATTTACCTTGCAAATTTTATTTTAGGGTTATATTGACGATCGAAAATAGACTGTAAGACATACGATCAAACCTCTGTTTAGTTTACAGATGGATTTAGCACACATCTACAGTCTACACATAAAGCCAGCATGTGTGCATTGGTCAACCGCGGAATTCGTTGTGGTTTTGTCATATTAGGCTTCAGACAATAGTGCTCGTTTTGGTGAATTTGTGTTGGATAATGTCAAAATATACAACTGAAATGCAAGCAAGGTAAAATTGCTAAATAAGTAACTGGCATAGGATTAAAACTTGTAAAATTTCACACAAAACTAGTAACAAAGCTGTATATTATATCATAATAAGAGACTATATTTTGTTTATTAAAACACAAGTTTTACAAAAATTACGACCCTGTAGCATAGTTGGTAGCGACCCTGCTTGCGAAGCGAGGGGTTCGATTCCCGGGGCAGATATTTATGTGACAGATAAATATTTGTACTCTGGTGTGATTGTGATGTGTTATATGTGTCGTCCATGCCACCCGCGACACAGGTAAATAACCGTGAGTGTGTTAGCGTTTATTTATTTGAAAATATCAATAACTATTTGCTCTTCCTGAGCTGATCTAACTTTTATTTCAAAGAAGAACAAATAAATTAATCATACTCGTTTACGTTTGTTTACGATTCATAATAATGATGCGTTTATTTGATGTGAGTTTCGATGATTTTATAATGAAAATGCAACATAAAACAACAAAAACATTTCATAATCAAACTCATGAATACTAATTGAACTAACAGATAATATTTTACACACGTTAGGAATATGAAATAAGTATAAATATAATATGAAACTCAATCAAGTTGAAGATGTCAGTAATACGTCGAGGACTACAAAAGAAGACATAAAAGCACCGGGCTTCAATTATCTAAGGAAACTAAATTTCACACCACATTCCAAAACTAAGGTCGACCGCAATAAAACGAGTGAAGTGCCCTTACAAGCAAAATGTCAGAAAAATGCGATAGCAGCCTACGTAGGTATCTTTTCGGCAAATATAATTTTATTAGGAATATTTTATGACAAGACGAAATTCATGTGTCTCCTAAAATTTTTACGGCGTTTTCTTGTATCGGACCTGGCCAAGGGAGTATAAACCCTGTCATGCGTGGATGTAGTGCAGAAAACGCGTATAAAGCTCATTTTATTGTTAATGTCTTATTTTCAGATATAGGCGACGCCTTTTTCATCGTTGAGATTTTCCCTTACAATATACAACGGTTGTCAAGTGGAGAAAGATTGGATTCCAATCACAAGAGTAAGTGGGATTGAGTAATTGAATTTCGGTTCTTGTGCTTTATAAGATAGAAAAAGAAGTAGGTATTTATTGCTGTCAACAGAGAACACTGATCGATTTGATCCGTAACGTTTTGATATATCAGACAAAATTAGTGTTGAAAGCAGGGTTACAAAAGCGAAATAAAAAAATAGATAAGTTTTAAAAACATTTCTATTCTTAGAGTGCAATTAAATTTGTATAATATAATGACAAAGTTGTATTCGTGTGTAATTATGATCGCGATTTAGAATATCTGGTGCTAAGAAATTACGAACGAATCAAAGAACATCGAATGCGTAAGAAATCAATGAAACTAATGGTGAAAATTACAAGAAAATGACGACAACTTACGAGCAATATAACAGGCTGTAATTTTCAGTTAACGTGTGGTTTTGGTGAGTCGATGGGTTTTTTATTCATGACCTAGTTTTGTAGACACGAGAAAGAATAATTGGCAAAATTAACAAACAAAAAAATAATACATTTATTGATGAATTGCACAATCTTGAGAATGAACTTTAAACCGTTTTTTTTTATAAAAAAACGTATTTTATTGATTCAATTTAATAGTCATCAATACTCAGAACGATTGAGTCAAAGCTTTAAAAGAGATAACGTTTCTCGATGCAAAACGAAAGGAATTGCTAGTACGAGTAGGTATATTTTTTTGGAACGAAGTGGCAGGAGTGAAATGGAAGTAATCGTATACTGTCTATGGCGGAAATGTGGAATAATGGAAGCCACGAAATGCTTTTTTATAAAAATAAAAAAATAAACTTTTTAACCAATTATTTATTGAGGCTATGGTTAACAGAAATCAAAAAATATTTTTAATTTTTTTTTTGTATAAATAACAAAGAATTTAGTGAATTTGTACTAGGACATTAGGAGTACTAGGACATTATAAAATGACATAATATTCCATCCATCCATCCATCAGCCCTTAGAGGTCCACTGCTGGACATAGGCCTCCCCTAACTTGCGCCACTCTGACCGGTCCTGAGCCTTCTGAATCCAGCGGATGCCCGCTGTCTTCTTCAGGTCGTCAGTCCACCTGGTCGGGGGGCGTCCTATGCTCCTTTTTCCGAGACGTGGGCGCCATTCGAGGACCTTTCTTCCCCAACGGTTATCGGTCCTTCGCACTATGTGGCCAGCCCATTGCCACTTCAGCCGGCTAATTCTTTGAGCTATGTCGGTTACCCTTGTTCGTCTACGGATTTCCTCATTTCTGATGCGATCACGTAGAGAAATACCGAGCATAGCCCTCTCCATAGCTCGCTGCGCAACTCTGAGCTTGTGGATCAGGCCAACAGTAAAGCACCACGTCTCGGATCCGTATGTCATCACTGGCAACACACACTGCTCGAACACCTTCGACTTCAGGCACTGAGGTAGTGTTTTGGACGACAAGATATGACGCAGTTTCCCGAACGCAGCCCATCCGAGTTGGATTCTACGAGTGACTTCTTTCTCGAAGTTGGACTTACCCATCTGGATCACTTGTCCCAGGTAATTGTATTCGTCTACAACTTCAAGAGCAGCGCCGTCAACAACAACCGGTACGGGTGTGACATGGACATTCGACATGATTTTCGTCTTGTCCATGTTCATCTTAAGACCCACCCGTTGTGAGGCGCTGTTCAAGTCCCCGAGCATTGTACCAAGTTCTTCCAGGGAACTCGCCAGGATGACTATATCATCGGCATATCGCAGGTGTGTGATGTATTCGCCATTGATGTTAATGCCACGTCGTTTCCACTCCATCAGCTTGAACACGTCTTCCAACGCAGCGGTGAACAGCTTTGGGGATATGACATCCCCTTGCCTGACACCTCTCTGCAGTTGGATGGGGTTCGTTGCTGTGTCGTGTACTCTGACGGACATGGTGGCAGATGAGTACAAACACTTCAACACCTCGATATACCGGTAGTCGATCCGGCACCGCTGGAGAGAATTTAGTACCGCCCAGGTCTCGATAGAATCGAAGGCTTTCTCATAGTCCACATAGGCAACACACAACGGCAGATTATACTCCTCGGTCTTTTGTATAATCTGCCGCAGTGTGTGTATATGGTCTATGGTGCTGTAGCCTTTTCGGAATCCTGCTTGTTCGGGAGGCTGGAAGTCGTCAAGCCTGCGTGCAATGCGATTTGTGAGTACCCTCGAAAACAGCTTATAAACGTGGCTCAGAAGTGCAATGGGCCTGTAGTTCTTCAAAAGGGCTTTATCGCCCTTCTTGAAGAACAGCGTCACCACACTTCTGCCCCACGCTTCCGGGGTAATTCCAGTGTAAATGACGGAATCGAACAGTTTTTGGAGCGCCACTAGAAGGGGTTTCCCTCCAGCTCTTAGAAGCTCGGTTGTGATTCCGTCATCTCCCGGTGCCTTGTTGTTTTTAAGCTGTTTGAGAGCCTCTCTAATCTCATACAGGCTGACGTCCGGGATATCCTCTGTGTAGTGTCGGGTCAGTTTAGCTCTCTTATCGCTCTCCTCGCTAGGAGGTGGAGCTTGAGAGGAGGCATACAACCGTCCGTAGTATCTCTCAGTCTCTCTCAGAACTTCCGGTTTCGACGAAACCATGGTGCCGGACTCGGTCTTCAACCTCGTAAGCTGACTTTGCCCAATAGACAGATCCCCGGCGAACACTTTGGAGCCCTGGTTTCGCTCAATTGTGTTTTTTACACGATTTGCGTTGTGTTTTCGCAAATCGCGTCGCCTGCACTTGGAGATCTGCTCATTGAGCCGTCGGTATTCCCTCATGGAGGTTGGAGACTGCACACATAGTTCTCGTCGATCCCTCATAAGACCGAGAGTTTGTTCTGAGAGAACCTGAGATCTACCACTAGGGTGGGTCTTGAAGTACTTCGACCCTACCTCGTGGACAGTTGTTACCATCCTGGTGTTAAACTCGTCCACTGACGTGCACGATTCTAGGCACGCAAAACGGTTTTGCAGCTCCAGTTGAAAGTTTTCGGATCCCTGGATTTGGACGGATGTTGGGCGGAGCGTAGACTTCATCAGGCGTGACCGTTCCAGCTTCAGATCGATATTTAATGTGCCTCTCACAAGTCGGTGATCGCTTCCGGTTTTGAACCTGCTGATCACAGAGACATCATTAAATATATGCCGTTTGTCTGCCAGAATGAAGTCTATCTCGCTTTTTGTGGAACCATCAGGGCTTATCCAAGTCCACTTGCGTTGTGGCTTCTTTCTGAAGAAGGAGTTCATCATGAAGAGATCTTCCTTCTCCAAAAAGTTGGCCAGCAAGTGTCCTCGGTGGTTCCGTCGTCCAATTCCGTAGGGACCCACCTTCATCTCGGCGCCGCTTTGCGTGCCCAGCTTCGCGTTGAAGTCCCCCATCACAACACTGAAGTGAGCTTTAGAGGTATGTATGGCTCTACTTATGTCCTCATACATAACCTCAACCTCATCGTCGGGATGTGTCGAAGTCGGCGCATATACCTGTACAACCTTCAACGAATACCGTTTGGATATTCTGAGTGTAAGGTACGCTACCCTGGCCGACACGCTCCCAACTTGCACAATGTTGTTGACAAGGGACTTGTGAACGAGAAACCCGACACCACCTTGGGACAGATGTTCGCCCTCCCGGTGATAGAACAAGTTTCCGGATTTGAGTATTATCGTGTCCTCCCCCTGTCTTCGGACTTCAGATAAACCCACAATACTCCAGTTTAACTTGTCTATCTCTTCTTCCAGCTCTTTTACCTTATCGTCGGTCCTCAGTGTCCTGGTGTTGTATGTTGCCAGGTGCAGAAGTCGTCGTTTGGATTGGTAGCCCGATCTCTGCCGGCGATTCTTAGCACCCCCTGCCCCGCCGTTACCATAGCCGCTACCGTAACTAGGAATAGCGGGGCTGCCGGGGACTGGGGGCCGAGGCTCATTCGTGACTATCATGCGGGGGTTTTAGCCGATAGTCACCACGCTTGGCTAGTGCGTGTTGGTGACCGCAGGTGACCTGACTGGTATTCGTCACACACAGGAAGATGCTGCTGCCCACCTTCCTGGATTTGTCCTATTAGTCGCCTTTTACGACATCCCAGGAAGAACGGGAGTGGTGCTATTCTACAAAGTGAACCCGGACACCACGCGGGGGGATATTATGTTGCCTATATTTGCTACTAGCTGTTTTACCCGCGAATTCGTCCGCGTAGTATTTAACAAAAAAGTTACAAAACTTTTTTTTTATAAAACAAAAGTAGCCTAACTTACTCCTTGTTACATCAGCTGAAAGTCCCGTCAAAATCGGTCCAGCTGACAGACAGATAAAAGTTGTAAAAAATGTTGTTTTGGTATATGTACCGTGTATACATCCAAATGCACTTGGTAAAAAGTAGTTATTTTAATGCTACAAACAGACACTCTAATTTTATTTATTTGTATAGATAAAGTGACAATGTCATAGATTGTGATCTTTTTATTCGAGGCCATGAATTTGAGGCCTTTTAGCCTTACTTTTCTAAGCAATACTTTGTAGCTTATTTTTAAACGGAGAGTTTAAATTCAAATTATATAAATAGTTCATAGTACACTTTTAATTTGAATGTGTATTTACAAAGGTTGTTCATATATGTAGGTACCATGTCATAGTGCCCGTTACTTTATATGTAATTTAAATATGTATAACGAGGAAATTTCGTTCCAATCCAACGTTACATTTAATCGTTACACCTGTTTCACACAAAGCAGGCCAATACCGCCACATAAAGAAAACCTTCCGGTGTTGAAGTCAATTAATTATTATATTAAGTTAAAGGTAAATTAAGGAAATATAATATTTGAAACGAAAAATATATTACCTTTGATGTTTGAAATTCTGTTCGAAATTTATTAACTTTTAAGTTTCATCATTACAACAAACCTTCAAAGTGTCGAATGCTTATTCTCTAAAGAACACCCTTTTCATAATAAAACAAGTTAATCAATCCGGACTTTCATGTTTTCATAATTGGGTAAGTGCTGCAAATTTATGTACATTTTTAAATATCATACAACATTATATAAAATGTTTTAATTATCAGAAGATAAACCACTGGCAGTGTTATGTATAAATCGATAAAATACACCAGTATAAATGTGACAATGTAAAAAACATTATCGTACCTCAAAAATATGCTTGATTAAAAAGAAATATTATTATCTTACTCCAGGCATGAAATTCTTCTTCAGTATAATCGTGATGCCAGCGCGCTTATAAAAGGCCTTTCAGCAGAGTGCTATTCCATCCACGCTGGATGATTGCACTTTAGCAAGGTCCTTCTAAAGAATAAAACACGTACATGATCTGACATTTTTGTTCCTGGGATTTAGCAATGAAATGAATATTTCTCTTTCGTGACAACAAAAAAGTCTTAAATCAAAATCGAAATCTATACATGACTGAAAACTAACGATTGACGACTTACCTAGTCGCGTCACTAACGTCACGTTAAACTATTATCTAAGTTTAAAGGGATGTTTGGGGATTGAGCAAAGTACGAATATGTGCAAAATCCTATAACAGAACTCTGTCACGCAATTAAGACGTAAATAGATTAAAATGGCTTTCAAAATGTTACATTATACAAAGGCTAAATACTTTGTTCGTTTGATAGAACAGTTTTGTGGTATCTTGTACATAGATGGAATTTAGCTACTGCTATTAAATTCCGATGTTAATTTGCTGTAGTAACGCGCAGAGATCTAGTTTATATCTCTCCGTTATCTTAATCTGTGTGTCTGTTATTATTATTCGCTATGACAATTGAGATTAGCCGTATTTGGTGCGGCTCACAATTACTGAACTCAATCTCATACCAGCATATTAGGGTGTCGTAAGAGGCGACAGTAGCTGGCCCGCTTGGTAAGGCTTTATAGTCGAGCTACTGAACCATCTGACTAACCCGTTTCCCACAGAGCTCGAATCTTTTTAAATGATGTTTTATTATCAGTCAAATAAGAAAGTACCGTTCTGGCAGGCATCTCGCGGTTGCTTCATCATCCCTTAATTTTTTGAAAATGCAAAAAAATATTATTTTTTAACCTTCTCCTACAAGGCTACAATTTTAATAGGTTGTAATTTAGAGATGCTTAAGTGTAAAACAAAATTGCCAACCCATTTTGAGGGTTGCAAATATGTGCCAGAACAAAGCAAAGTTGTCTTCGGGAGAGCAATTCGTATCTTTCTATGTATAATTTTAGGCTCTAGTCTGATTTGATATCATTTTTCTTTTTTTCTAAAAATGGTATAAGCATATTTGTTTCTAGAGAAGAAATAAAGCCGTCAACTATATTAATAAACTTGAATATTGCGTAAAAATATATAATTACGTATTATGGCAATGTTATAAAATTAAGTGTTACAATACAATCGTACGAACAAAATTAAAGTTTGAAGAAGTTACCACATGTTTTTCTCCTGAGCAGTTAAGTATTCTAAATCCAAGTGACACTTTTTGAACAGCTGGTTTGTTTGTAAACGAGTTAGTGTTCTGAACAGTAGGCTAAGTTGGAAAGTGTCTGCGGTCAAACCACGTTGGAATCTAAGAAGATTCCAACTTGCTACTTCCCCTGTTTCTAGAATCTTATTACTTGAACGTCGTGGTCCCACTTTAAAGTTCCAGGCTGATAAATTTACTTTAAAAACTGCTGTCTTGCTATTTGCATTGATACAGTTGGCACTACGTCCTTTCGGTAAAATTTCTGTAGATTTTTCAGTCAAGCGACTACGGATTAATTATTGGCATTTAATTAAATGCCATTTTTACGTATTTTATATTACATTACGTATAACAACCTATAATCTTACTAGTAATAATCTTAATACTTAGAATAGCTTTTGAGTTATGAACTTTAAAAAAATAGTACGTACCAAGTAATATACTCCAAACGGCATCACCACCACTGCTACCAGCAAATCAGCTACTGCTAAACTCACTATAAAGTAGTTTGTCACTGTTTGTAGTGTCCTTTCTCTAACAACACTCATTATCACTAACACGTTGCCAAATAATGTGAAAAATGGAAATATTAACAACAATAACGCCCACAAGTTATATTCCAGTATTGGATCTGATCGAGTGAAACATGAAATATTAAAGGTTCCGTTAAAGGTACAATTTGTGTAGACATCGTTAAGAATGTCTAAAGTATCATTATGACCACTAAACACATCATGACTAGCGTTTCCATAGAAGTAATCACTGAAATCTTCAACCAGCATCATGATTTCACTTTCTTTGGTATCATTTCTTACATTTTTGTAAATTCCTTTTGTTTCCTTTGTGTTTAGATCGTCTCCTTTATTATCAGGAGGTCTTTTTGAGGGATATAAATGTATTGAACTATACGTAGTGTTATGGTTATATGGTACTTTGATTATGTTATCCATTCTTCTATCTAAATTATTTGGGAATATTCGTTTCATTTGATGAATTCTTCGGTATGAACTGATTACTTCGAAATCTTCTTAATTCGTCGTGCTTCTTAATAAGCTTCATTACTCTTATATCCATGTTACCTGGAACAAAACATTTTTACATTAATTATATGCCTTGAAAGTGTATTTATTATCTTTAGATACCCATATCTTGGAAGATTCAAGTTATCGACCTAAAATTCAGAATTTAAATCTTTAGGAACTTAATTTCATGTTCATTAACCCGAAAAAAAGTCAAACGGGATCTATTAAGTAAATGTCGATTCATCAATCACCACAAAACAAGCTGAAAAAAGGTTTTTACATTTTATGACAGACATCTATTGAAGAATCCCTTTTTTGATTTCACAGGTCAATTTAAATTGATTGATAGCCAAACTCTTCTTCCTTCTACAGAGCTAAGATAAGCAATAAATTGATGATTATTGACCATCATTACTGACAAACTTTTGATTAGAAATTTTATGGAGAACTAGTTTTTGAACAAAATGTTGCTATATTGCTATTGACGAGAGAAATCTATATAGTTAATAAAATTTAATAGTTGGAAATTTTTTGCGAAAAAGTTCAAAATCAATTAATAATGAAATTATTAATTATCTACTTCAAAAACTTTACTTTTATTGTTCAATAATAAATTACCAACAAAGTTAAATTTAAAACTGCACTAATTTTTTATAGTTTTTAGGAAAACCTAACAGATTTTACTAAGTTGGGAAAATTTCAGTTCTAATTATTACGAATGCATAAGTTTTAAAATTTATAACCTTTTCTTTTGAAGTCGATCAATGAATGAATCAATAAATAAATTCATTTTTTAAAACTCATTTTCTGTAAAGGTTTACAAAATTTAAACCTAAAAATGTTTTGAGTGAAACGAAGATAGATACGAAATTAAAGAGTTTTTTAACTTCAGAATTTTAATATCAAACGAATCTGAAATGGGTTGAGCTCTAAAATGTATGAATACGATCCATCTCTCAATCCATCGAGAGCAGAAACACATGATAAAACACCCGAACAATTTTTCATTTTGTTGGCAGAGTGCCTCGTCTAAATCATGTTCCAGTGGCAGATACTAAATGTTCAAAGCAAGGATTCACTCACTCGCTCACCATTTCAACACACAAAGTTGTTCTGGTGGTTTTTAAATGGTTTCAATAATAAGTTCCAAATTATTTTCAATCACAGAAAACAATTCTTTCGAAGCTAAATAAGATATTAATATCGATTTCAATTAAGTTTTTTCACTGAAAGGCTGATCGATAACAGCACACACATTTAATTATATTTCGGAAACATATCAAAAGGGATTTCACGGTTGGTAGGTGGCAAGGATTATCATAACGGTTAACAAATTTGGCTCCATTGCTTTAGAATCTATTTTGGAACTGTAGTAAGCAACCCTAAGCAGCCTAAAAAAACGCAATGCATAGGGCAACACAGCGCGCCCGGCAACGTGGCCCGCGCCTCCCGCGCTCCCCGTGCCGCCCGCGCCGTTAACTGTTTTTTCTGGAAGCCCAGTCCGTTTCCGGCTCGCGCCCGCGCATAACTATGTTCGCTTTAGCTTCCTACGGCGCTAGCTTATTATTAACACAACTTGTACCAAAGTGTGTAAAATATACGTGTTTTGTGAACATACGTTGTTATTTGTGAAGAGGCCTTGTTCCTGCACAATTCTTGCCGCCAAAACCTTCTCACAAACTGGCAGCCCAACTGTACGGCACGAATACCTACAATATGCCGCGTGCACGTAAAAGCAGATCCATGGACTCCGAAGAAGCCGATGCCGGTCCTGCGGGGACTGTAGGATTTACGACTGACAACGTGGCCACTATGATGGCCGCTTTGCAGCGTTCGCAGACCGAAGCTTTCGAAAAACTTCTGGATAGAGTCATGCAGCAGCCAGCAGCCCCCGCGTCGCATCAACCCGGCAACTTCGCGCACTGCAGCGCACGCTTCAGCGGAGACGAGACCGAGTCCATTGAAGCTTTTATAGACTCGATAGAAAGTTACAAGGAATGTGCGGATGTCTCTGATGCAAACGCCATACGAGGTCTATCCATGGTTCTTACGCACTCTGCCACAGTATGGTGGCAGAGTGTCAAACATGAAGTGGCCTCGTGGGAAGAAGCACTCTCCTACTTGCGCAGTGCCTACGGTGAACAACGACCGCCATACAAAATTTATACTGAGGCCTTTAATCACCCTCAAGGCGACGAAAACACAGATTTATTCATCGCTGGTCTACGAGCACTACTAAATAAACTCCCTCGCGGTGACTTGAGCGAAAAAGTCCAATTAGATATGGCTTATGGACTTTTAAATAGACGTATACGCAAGAGAATAAGACGGGAAGAATTTAAATCATTCAAAGAATTGCTTTGTCTCTCCCGTACAATCGAAGTATCGTTAAATGAAGATCGTGGTAATAATAATTCCCGCGGCCTTCAGTCATCGACGAAAAACGGGACTGTACCTACAAGTAAGCCCGCGCCAGTGGCCGTGACTTCGCCCTCCGTCGTCGCAGCTCCGCCATGTGAGATACCTACCTCGCGTCGAGTTGTGACGCGTCGATCTACGATCGCCGACCCCAGTGCCAGCACACAACCTGAACGAAAACGTTGCATATATTGCAAACAATACGGTCATCTGAAGGAAGACTGTCGTAAACTTACGTTGCGTCAAAATGCAATTATTAACAGTGATAATGAAACGCGTCTTTCTTGTTACGGGTGCGGCACAAAAGGCGTAATTCGCGCTAATTGTCACAAATGCAAATCGAAACCAGCCGAATCTGTTTGTGAGTGCAATATTTCCGGTTCTGATCAAAGTGATAATAATAACAATGATTCGTATTTCGCGTGTGATGTGTTCGTAAATAGTAATGACATTAATTCATGTGTTAGTACTAACTTTAATAATAAACCGTGTCAAAGTTTACTAAATACTTCGCTAGTGGGTAAGTTATATAACAAATCGAAGTCGTCGATGGATCGCGGCGCGGAGATCGATAAAAATTGTTGTGGTCATAAAATTTTGCCGCCATATTCAGATACCGACTGCGACGACGATTTGTCAAAGATTAAACAATCCTGTAAGTCATCTTTTGTGCCTAATCCTGAGTTGCCTCACAGAGGTAAGTTGTATTGTAATAATTTTAAAAGATGTATTCGTTCAAAAAAACTGTCACAGAGTAGTGTTGTTACACAGAATACTGATGATTCACAGGATATTATTATTGCTCAAAATTGTTTTAATGAAGACAACACATTTAGTAAAATTGACGATCTCTCAAACACATGTAACAATGATAATAATGTTGTTGAATTACAAAATGTAACCATGACTGAGCTTTCTTCCGCGTCTTCGACTAGTGACCACAGCAGTGGCCGTCCTATTCTTCGTATTGAGATATATGGGCTTCGTGGCACCGGTTTAGTTGACACAGCTGCTAAACGCAGCATCGCAGGGTCTAGTTTGTATGCATTGCTCCAAAAACAAAATCATCCGTTTCGTACTAGCCGTCTTAGTGTTAAATTAGCAGATGGGTTTGTTCGTGATTTGGATGTCAAGCTCATGGACTTAGACGTCAAGCTGGAAGGGTCAGTTATACCCACAACATTCATAGTCTTACCTCATGCTAAGCATAATGATACGTTACTAGGTATAGATTTTCTGCGTAAGGCAGGTATCATACTTGACTTGCCTGGTCATTCATGGTTTACGGCTGATCATCCTCAGATCGTTCGACCCCTCCTGTGCGAATCGTCTCGAACATACGTTGGCTGCGCTGCTGCTGAAGTGCTGCGGTCCGACGAGGGAATCATGCTGTCTCCATCGGAGAAGACCAACCTTGCAGAGCTTCTTCAAGAATATGAAGACATCTTCGAAGAAGGGGGAGGGCCTACACCGTTCGCGGAGCACCGCATAGATACAGGTGACCATCCTCCTATTTCCGTACCACCATACAGACTCACCCCAGCTAAGAAGGCCGTGATGGAGGCCCAGCTGAATAAAATGCATCAGGAGGGTATTATCGAAGAGTGTGAGTCTGCATTGGCCGCACCTGCTCTGCTCGTACCTAAGAAGGACGGGTCATTTCGATTTTGCGTAGATTATCGCAAACTTAATTCAATCACCAAAAGTGATGCCTACCCGTTACCTGTCATCGACGACCTGCTACAGTATACTGGCAAGAGTTGCTTTATGAGCACCATTGATCTTCGCTCTGGTTACTGGCAGGTAGCTGTTCAACAGGAGGACCAAGACAAGACCGCATTTGTGTCTCCGTTTGGCGTTCATCGATTCAAACGGATGCCGTTTGGCCTTCGCAATGCACCGGCCACCACGTTGTTGGGCTATATTGATGATTTAATTGTATTGTCGAATACCTTCGAGCAGCACTTGACGGATCTACGCGCCGTCTTCGATCGCCTGCGTACCTTCTGTCTCCGGGCCAACCGAACTAAATGTGTCTTTGCTCGAGATACTGTCAAGTATCTTGGACACATCATCACGCCGCAAGGGGTGTCCCCAGATCCGGATAAGGTTGTCGCCATTGCCGATATGGATGAGCCGAGCTCGCTTAAGCACCTGAAGACATTTCTCCAAACCTGTTCCTGGTTTAGGAAGTTTATTCCTAACTTCTCTAAGGTTGCTCAGCCGCTTACGCTCCTCACGAAGAAAGATCAGACCTGGAAATGGGGAAATGACCAGATTAATGCCTTCAATCAATTAAAACAATTACTTACCTCTGCACCGATACTCACCCAACCGGATTATAACCATCCTTTCATTCTCAGGACCGATGCCAGCAGTTACGCCGTCGGGGCGGTTCTACTCCAGGGGGAGTCGCCTCGCGACGAGAAACCGATCGAGTATGCCAGCCGCCTATTGACTTCGGCAGAACGGAACTACTCGACGACGGAGAGAGAGGCCCTAGCCGTCGTCTGGGCTGTCGAGAAGTTCCGAGGCTACATCGACGGTCACAAGGTACACGTTGCTAGCGACCATCAACCCTTGAAGTGGCTGCTCACCCTGAAGTCACCAACTGGACGATTAGTTCGTTGGGCTATGAAACTGCAAGCTTTTGACCTGAAGGTGGATTATACTCCCGGGAAGGCAAACGTCATCGCGGATACGTTGAGTCGCCCGCCGTGCAGTAGCGAAGTCCGAGATACCTGTGGAGTTTGCTCGGTTATTGTTGAAACGCCTAGCTGGGATGCAACCACTATGCGACAAGACCAACTCGCCGATCCTGAAGTTGCCAAAATAATAAAGGACCTCGAAGGAAAAGAAGAGGTGACAACTAAAAGATGGACGGAAAGAGGCTATTACTTAAGTAAAGGTATACTTTACCGCTACTCTGATGCAGAGTTAGAAGAACCGCAGCTCGTCCTTCCGGAAAACCTGCGAAAGAAGGTGATGGGTGAGTTTCACGATGCGGCCACCTCAGGACACGGAGGAGTAGAGCGAACGCTCCATCGCATCTCGCGAAGGTTTTATTTCCCTGGAATGCGACGTTATGTAGAAGAATACCTTAAAACGTGCGTTGAGTGTCAGAAATACAAGCCATCCAATCAGAAGCCTGCGGGCCTGATCCAGACACCTGTCCCGGCACAGCGCTTCGAAGTCTTAGCTGTAGACCTCTTTGGTCCCTTACCTAAAGGACCCAATGGTGAGAGGTGGATCCTTATCGTAGAAGATACAGCCAGTAAATGGATTGAGATCTTCGCGCTGGTAGAAGCAACGGCGGAAGCTTGCGCCAAGGTGCTGATTGGAGAAGTGTTCCTGCGATATGGTGTACCACGGCGTCTGGTTTCTGATAATGGGGTTCAGTTCGTAGCGGATGTGATGCAGCATGCCATGTTTGTACTAGGTGTCAAACAGAATTTGATACCTCTGTACCACCCTGAAGCCAATCCTGTGGAGCGTAAAAATAGAGATTTGAAGACCCAGCTCGCTATTTTGGTTGAAAAAGAACACCGACAATGGCCAGAAGTTATTCCTTTTATACGCTTTGCAATGAATTCTTCGCTGACCAGAAGCACAGGTCAATCACCTGCTTACTTGACTTTCGCTCGTGAGCTTCGTGCCCCGCTTGATGCGCAGGCAGACCTACGCGCTGTCGTTGAAGCTGAGAATTACGTACCGCAAGTTACACCGTACCTTCTCAAGCTAGCAAACACTCTTAACACAGCAAAAGAGACCATTGAGCGACAGCAGGATGTCCAGAAGGTTGCGAAGGACAAAGGAAGAAAGGACGGGTACGAATTTGTACCTGGTGATCTTGTCCTCTTGCGTAGCCACATACTGAGTAACACTGAAAAGGGGGTTAGTTCAAAATTGGCCCCAAGGAGAGATGGCCCATATAGAATTTTCAAGAAGGTGAGCCCTACTACCTACCTGCTATCTCATTGCACTATGCCAACAGAAGTGTTAGGTAAGTACCACACGACGGATTTGCGTAGATATCATGCACGTGAGGGTGATCAGTCGAGCCATGAACCTGTCAATCCAGTACGTAAACGTGGACGTCCCCGTAAATGTATAAACTAGTTCATGCGCTATTTTATTTTTATTTTTATTGAGTTTTTGGTCTAAGACCGCTTTCAGTTCCGTTACATTTGTTTCATAAGTTTTTAGTATATTTCTTCAATCATCTGAAGTTTTACAAAATCAGTCAAGGTTATTTTTTGATTTATTGTGTAATGTGTATACTATAGATTTGTTCAAGATATCGACAATAATAGGCTGTATGACTGTCATTGACAATTTGTTTAGTTTTAGCATAATATTTTTAATTTTGTTTTGTCACATACATGTTGTTATGTATCTTCTATATGATTTATTCGTAATATGTATGTTATGTATTGTTATTACGTGTTCAGTTGTTGCTTCGTGCATTGCATTTGGTTCCTTGATTTTCGTTTATTTGACCATCCGTGAGGTCACAATATCTGGTCAAAAGGGGGAGTAATGTAGTAAGCAACCCTAAGCAGCCTAAAAAAACGCAATGCATAGGGCAACACAGCGCGCCCGGCAACGTGGCCCGCGCCTCCCGCGCTCCCCGTGCCGCCCGCGCCGTTAACTGTTTTTTCTGGAAGCCCAGTCCGTTTCCGGCTCGCGCCCGCGCATAACTATGTTCGCTTTAGCTTCCTACGGCGCTAGCTTATTATTAACACAACTTGTACCAAAGTGTGTAAAATATACGTGTTTTGTGAACATACGTTGTTATTTGTGAAGAGGCCTTGTTCCTGCACAATTCTTGCCGCCAAAACCTTCTCACAGAACTAAAATTATATTACTAAATTGCTATCCTCTTTGTTTTACAATGCATTTGCTGTATTCCTCCCGAAAAAGCCTGCTCTTAATGACATTTTAACTAGGGTCATCAAAATATCGTTACGTCCACGATACGAATGCTTTAGGTACCCTTACCTGCTCGTTTGGGAAATTATTCATTATGTATATTTATTACATTAGGAAAGTCAATAAAAGTAACATAAATACATTAAACAACTTAAGTAATAGTTTAAAACTAAATACACAGTTTTACAGTGTCAGTAGAGTTAAAGGAGATAAACAAAAAAAATGTGTCGGTGCTGTAAACTGTGTGTAGGTCATGCTTATCAAAAATGCATTGAAATTAGAACTTTGAGCCACTCGGTAAGCTAGGCTAAGGCCAAACGAGCGTATTTTTTGAGCTGTGAGTCCCTTAAAATGAGTCGGTTTCATGATAAACGTAAAACAACCAACTAAAAGTGAACATATTTGTGTCGCCGTGTGGTACAAACAGGACTTAAGTATGAAACCGATAGCATCACACTCATTTTTCACGACTGACGGCTCAATAATTCTTGACAAAAAATAACCGACTTCAAAATTAGGGTTAACTCAAAAACTACTCGTCAGATCTCGCTCAAATTTATATGGGATCACATGACAAGCACCAGCTTTTGAATGAAAAAATAATCATTAAAACCGGTTCACCCAGTCGAAATGTTCTGAGGTAACAAACATTAAAAAAATACAGTCGAATTAAATACGTCCTCCTTTTTTGAAGTCGGTTAAAAAAATACGCTCGTTTGGCCTCATCCATAAAACCGTTAAAAATACGTTCACTTTACCGTGTATTCTAGAAAGAGAGTGATAGAAATCGTCAAACTTAATGAATACTACTCCGCTCAACATTATTGTTACAACCTGTAAGTGGAAATATTTATTTTAATTTAAATCATATGATGTTCAGTGGAGGGGCGTTCATTTTTAAATTAGACTATCTCTGATTAGTTAGGAATATATTATAAAACTAGCTGTCCTGGCGAACTTCGTATCGCCTAACAAACTATTTTTTTTTTCTAAAATAAAAGTAGCCTAAGTTACTCCTAGTTACATCAGCTATCTGCCAGTGGAATTCCCGTCAAAATCGGTCAAGCCATTTCAGAGATTAGCCGGAACAAACAGACAGACAGACAGATAGACAGACAAAAAATGTAAAACATGTTGTTTTGGTATATGTACCGTGTATACATCCAAATGCACTTAGTAAAAAGCGGTTATTTTAATATTACTCCGTATAGTAATATAAAATAAATATAAATAATTTTAATAATACTCCAATTTTATTTATTTGTATTTGTATAGATATCTTGGTATTTTGCATGAATATCTCAGAAGTGGGAACAGGCGCAAAATTGTGTTTTCCGTTGCTCAGCACGGTGCACCATGAAAACATGTAGACTGACGTATACTCTAGATGTTACTATGCTTGGTGGACTTTTAAAGCTAAAATCTTAATGCAGATTTAGCTGTTGTCTTCGCAAGTACGCAACAAATCGGTCTTAACACAGACTTTTAAAATAGAAGGAAAAGCGAAAAAAAAATATATTTCAATAAAATATATTATTTGTAGTTATCAGCTCTAAAATTCAGAAATTATATTTTCCTTTACTTCCTGTATCGTTAAATAAAAACAAAAACAGTGCGAATACAGTGCCATTTTTTTGTTATTCGATCAAACGACAGGAAATATAAAACCTTTTCTAGCAGTGATAAAATAAAATATATATTGTAATAAAAACCAGGAAAACAATTAATTCCCTCGCTCCAAAAAAGTGTTGAATCGCAAAAATGTTAAATGTGCTAGTAAGCCGGGGTAATAT
This sequence comes from Thymelicus acteon, assembly GCA_951805285.1. NCBI lineage: Eukaryota > Metazoa > Arthropoda > Insecta > Lepidoptera > Hesperiidae > Thymelicus > Thymelicus acteon. The sequence goes on from OX638228.1 coordinate 11,579,542, forward strand.
TGGCCTTCAATGCAACATTGGCTTGCGATAGCTATTTGGACATTTAGTTTCTGGACGTTATACTTAGCCTAAAAAAATTTTAAGCGTTTCTAAACAAATTGGCTATCTCATCTATACTAATAGTATAAAGAGGAAAGACTTCTATTTTTGTACGTTTGTAACGAATATTATACATATACCAAATAAAAACTATTGGACCGTTTTGAAAATTTTTTTCACCAACACAAACACAAATTATCCCTAAGTAATATAGGCTATACTTAATTTTGATTAATAATATTTTTTACTTTTCACAAGTAAAAGTTTTTGATTCCCAGCGAAGTGGGTTGGGTCAGTTAGTTTCATTTAAGTTACATGTGTCAAATATATTTTTAACCGACTTCAAAAAAAGGAGGAGGTTCTCGATTCGACTATATTTTTTTATGTTTGTTACCTCAGAACTTTCGACTGGGTGAACCGATTTTAATGATTATTTTTTAATCGAAAGCTGGTGCTCGTCATGTGGTCCCACTTAAATTTTATTGAGATGTGACAGATACTGATAGTTTTTGAGTAATTTTGAAGTCGGTTATTTTTGTCCGTAAAATTTAGATTATTATATTAGCTTTTACCCGCGACTTCATCCGTGAGAATTTAGAATTGGATCCTGTGATTGGATCCAAATCCTACTATTCATCTAATCCGATCAGCCGTTTTTGTGTGATTGCGTGACAGACATCCGAACATCTAAACTTTCAAATTTATAATTTTAGTAGGATGGGATTATGTAATTCAAAGGTTAGTTCTTTGATGTTGTTTTTGGTAAATTTAGATAATAACAGTGCTCACTCGAATACATTCTGGTAATAAGTAGGTACAGTCACGAGCAATAATATATATACATTGTCACATTTTCTAAAATATCTAAACATGTACCAGTCCAGAAAGAAGTGAACGACAATTCGTTCTAAATTAAGTAACCATTAAACGACGTCAAAATAAGGTATATACGTTTGTTCCACAATAATATAATCGAAACAAAATCATAAATAAATTCACACTTCGAATATCATTTTTAACAGCTATCCGTGACAATTTCTAAATTAAGTATACAAATTATAAATGTACACATGTAATAGACATTGTCATGGCTACATTAAAATGCTATTGGAAGTGTATACTTACTTTTGCCGTTTTTGTAACTTCCTTTCAAACCTAACCTTCCAAACTAGGCACTAAGTCATTATGAATTCATTAGGATAAGTTAAAAAATAAGGTTAATATTTGAAACAAAGAGGGTAGGTAGACATCAGCGAGCGGCAACACGCAGCGTAACGGCTCGCTCGTCCACATTTTTTTCCGTACACCGTCCTAAAACTAATCGTGCTGTTAGATTCTACGAAAATATTGCAGTAGGGATAAGCGCGAATTATGCTTGGTTTTTTTCAAATCAAATCAAATCAATTCAAAATCTTTTATTCAAATAGATACCACTGATACACGTATGCACGTCATTTTTTTAATCTACCATTTTTTGTTGAGAACATGTTGAGAATTAAGCAATGTCTGGCTGGCAACGAATAAAAAGCAATGTATTCATTATTTGAAATGTAAGAATAACAGAGTAGTGAACAAATAGAGATATATTTAGTAATAAAAGATCATTGAAATAAATAAATAAAAACTTAATATTTTTGCTATTGTCAAGGCAGCTAGATAAATATTATGTTTTATTTAGTTTTATCTAGTTTTATTCGGTCGCCCTGTAAAATGAACAACAATATTGCGCCGTATCGTATTTCTACATATGAAAAACACAAAATCATTGTTCTTAAAGAACAGGGGCTTTCGGTTACAGACATTGCTTATGAATTGGGAATTACAGTAATAAGTGATTTAAAATTAATATTAACAGATATTTGAAAGAATAACGTTTGGTTTAAAATTATAATAAATAATACATGTTTTAATTTAATTATTTTATTACAATAAGTATTAATTTTTTGAAGGTATTATGAGTAATAAGCTTCAAAAATTATTATAACATTGGGAAACGAATTACAAGGAACTGATTATATAAGCTCTTGTTTTATTGCAGTAGTCAACCAAAGGCTGAGATGATGTTGATAAAATTATTTCGGTGTTTAAAATAAAAATATTTTAATAATAATTATTGATTCAATATAATTATTGAATCACAACAGCTTGTTAGGGTATTATTTGCAAAATAAGTAGGTATCTTCAAAAATTAAATTGCCTATGACTGTATTCGTCATTTCATGATCACTGAATTCGACTAAAATAACGAGTAAAGTTACAAAAACGGCAAAAGTAAGTATACACTTCTAATATCATTTTAATGTAGCCATGACAATGTCTATTACATGTGTATATTTATAATTTGTATACTTAATTTAGAAATTGTCACGGATATTTAAAAATGATATTCGAAGTGTGAATTTATTTATGATTTTGTTTCGATTATATTAATGTGGAACAAACGTATATACCTTATTTTGACGTCGTTTAATGGTTACTTAATTTAGAACGAATTGTCGTTCACTTCTTTCTGGACTGGTACATGTTTAGATATTTTAGAAAATGTGACAATGTATATATATTATTGCTCGTGACTGTACGAGGTAAGTAAATAATTATTATCGGCATTTCATAAAAATATTTCGGATACTTAGTGTTGAGATTGGAAAATACTGCTTTTGCTTGCACGTGACATTATTGGTCGTCTGTGAAAAATCTGTTTAATTTCCGGCAGAAAAATTTTATTCGCTCATAATGTTTACACATTAAAATCACATTATTGCAGGTTATAATAAAATTATTCGACGGATATCATCTAACAGAAGATTTGGTCAAATCTAAAATGTATAACGACTTTGAAATATTCCATTAAATAGAAACTTATTTTTTTGCCGTGATAAAATCGTAAGAATTCCTAATCTCAAGAAGAAATATACATCCAAATTTAAATTTATTTTTGTACTGAAACCGTCATGCTGTGACTCTGATGTTATTAATAAGGTTTAAAATAGTTTTCCAGCCAGTCTGAAAATATAATTTGTTTTTATCAAGACAAAAAGAAATAAAAGCGTTAATTATTTTAAAAATATTTGGTGTACTTAAAATCCATTTTTATCATCTATGAACAAAGCATTCATTGGCAGTCAGTCGCCTTGACAGTATGTACTAATCCATCAACTAGACAGCCCATCAGATGGTTTTATGATGATGTGGACTTATTAAACATTAGTATCGAGTTTCTGTTCTTCAGATGACCTCAGGGCGAATTCCCAATAAGATTAATCGTTTTTTTTCGAAATAACTTAAAACGATTCTTTCCTAATTTCCAGTATTATATAAATTATTATGACTAGAGACCGGATGCATTTGCATATCTGCATATTTAAGCCATTCTTAGCGGTAATTGCATATTTTACTTAAGATCTAGTTATAATGCATATTATCGTGTCAAATTGATAGTTTTAGAACTTTTGCCAGAAACTATAAGTACTAATACAGCACCAAAGTTCAAATTCTGCCCAGTCACCTCAGTGGATGTGGAGCGACCACGTAGAAATATTTTTTTAATGATCGAAGACACAATCTCACTACTGAACATTTGGAACAGGACGTTTGCGTTTATAAAAATATTAAAAAACCGGGCAAGTGCGTGTCTGGTCACGCGCAATGTAGGGTTCCGAAGTAGTTTTCTTTGTTTGGGTTCCTAAAAATTATCATTTAATTTTGCATATTTTACATATTTTCGTGCATATTTCAAGCATTTTTCATGCATATTTGCATACATATAACAAGCTTTTTATGTTGCATATAATCCGGTCTCTAATTATGACCATACTGACACATTCATGAGTCGTAAAAGCAAATCAAATATACATACGTCTTAACAATACCGAAGACACGTTCACAAATCGTAAAAGCAAGTCAAATATACGTCTTAAAAATAAAAGCGTATTAAAATACGAATCCGTAATAATTAACTATCACTTCATATTTGACGATTTGTCTCAAACATGTGATTAACTATTCGTCTTTAATGAATCGTTATTTATGCCACAGAATACGTAATTGTGCTGTATCGACAATGACGGATATGTGGGATCGACTGAAAGATCGTCCTGGTTTTCGATTAGAAAATCGTTACCGATAAACACCAATCGTTTTTTTTTTTATAAGTTAATGCTTGACTACAATCCCACCTGATGGTAAGTGGCGATGTAGTCATGGGTGGTAAAACGCATTAACTTAGTAAAGCCTATTCACTCTTGCCTTGAAGATATTATAACTTACATTATAATCGAGCGGAAACACCGACGCGGACAATTTCATTGTTCTGTTACTTGTGCACAATTATGTATCATCAAAGGCATTACAAAGACCCTGCTTCTTAATTTAGGATGAGTTTATTAATTATGGCTTTATCCTAACAAATATGTAATAATTTGGATCCAATTCCAAAAGAAGGTAAAAGTTATAAAAACATCTATTTATAAAACGCAAATTCTAGCAAGTTTGTTTTAATTTGCGATTTCAAGAAGAAAAACTTAATTTTAAAATTGCAATTGCTATTTCAGAAATTATTTTTCATAAAATTTATTGCGAAGTTATTCAGCATAAAGCTATTAGCATTATTTTACCCTTCATCAATGACCGATTACGGCGCAGGTCTCATTGGAATTATTTATTCGTTCAAATATTTTCACAAAAAGCTTTTGTTATTGTTTTTCTAGTAATAAAATTATACCTATAGGTTAACTATAACTTTAGAAGTTTACTGTTCCCATTGATGTTTTAACTTGAAGTATAAATGTGTTTCAATCAAACCAAAATTATTTATTAATTTGTATCAGTGATGTCAATTTTTTAATCTATCACCATTTCGGAAAGGCGCTTTGTCATGGAGAAGAAATGGCAAAAGAAAGATATGTAGATATACATTGCAGTTTGCCGTATGTCATTACTTCGCAAAATTCGATCCTTGTTAGCGACACTATCGATACAGGGTGTTTTTTTTTTCGATTTTTTTTCAAAATTTCAAAACCCATTGGTTCAATTCCTGGCCAGGGTTATTAATTTTTCAAAAATCTGAGGATGCAGTTTTAGTTTTAATCAAAATTGTCCCCGAGACTCCTTTGACCACTTTTCGCTATTCCACATACCCACTTGTTTTAAATTTGGCCATCCACGCACAGTTGAAAAATTCACCCTGTATAATTATTTTGTTATGAGATTAAATCATAATCTGTAAATAAATGACTTTGAAACCCTTCCTTAAACTAATACCGGTACTGTTTTAGCCACATTAGGGCACTACAGTACCCAGAACCGAAAATGCTTACTAATATTCAAGAAAGCCTTTGGTATCCCAAAAGTTGTTTCGTCTCCCTAACATACTTTTGTAATCTTCATGAATTATTAATTAATGTCTGGAACCACAATTCCCTTTAGAGCCGCTGAAGTTTAATCGATTGCTCTGTAATTTATGAGATCCTCTCTTATGAGACGAAAATAATGTAAGTCTTAAAATTATATAAGTCCCCACAAATCTTCAAGGAAAGTTATTATATTAATTAGTGTGAGAGAAGTTTTTATATTTTCTTAAGTCAAATTGATCGTAATCATCCACTCGTGTTTGGACCGTAGATCTTATTTCTTATTAGCTTTGAACGATATCGAAAATAAGACTGTAATAGAGAAGTTATTACACATTTATTAAACAATAATAAAATCTAAACAGTAACAAAATCTGTCAAATCAAGAAATGTAATAAAATCAGATTATAGAATAAAAATAAATTAAAAAGTCAATTATATCGGATAAGTTTGATAGGACTGCAATATCGAGTTGATTCGTTGAACTGACCGTGACGTTCTTCTCTCGCAGTAAGTATATAATTGATTTTAGACGGAATCACGTTTCAGATGTCACTTCGTGTGAAAGTCAGTATTATCGGTAAGTAGATGTTGCGAAATATCAGTCTTGTCGACATATATTTGACTTCAGGTGTACGTGGTTACGTACTTCATACACTAGTTTTTTGGCTTCAACCCATTAACGGCCCACTACTGAGCACGGGTCTCTCCTCGTGAGGAGGCCTAGAGCATACTCCACCACGCTGCTCCAGTGCGGATTGGTGGAGGGGTTAGTGGCCAATCCAATTGTCGGAAGTTTTCATGCCGCCCGAAGGCCTCCGACATTGCTTAACGACTGTTATCTTACGATAACAACCGGGACCGACGGCTTTACGTGCCCTCCGAAGCACGGAAGCGCTCAAGAAATTTTGGCCACTAGCGGTCACCCATCCAAGTAGTAAAAGTTGAGCTTTACTGGATGACATCCGTTTTAAACTGGTACAGTTATTATCGGGTCGCAGGTTACTAGTATTGTAACTTTTTACTCGTATTCAATATCTGACACGCGATGATCGCTTAAAACATTTGAATTTTCGTTAAAGTTCCAAAATGATTATTGTCAATTTTCACCTTGGAATTTTTTGCCTTGAGATAAAAGTAACATGTTAAAACTAAATAAAAGAGTTCCGAGACTGTATTATATTTTATCGCTGTATATTAAAATAATGCTTCAAAGAAAAATCGACCATACACAACTGACATAAAGAAGAGTTTTGGAGGAACCATATTTCTTAGGAATAATACAATTCGTAAAAAGTTACGGTGTAAATCTCGCAAGAACTGGCGTTTATTTATCAACTTCAGTACCTGTTAGGTCCAAAAAGCAAAGCTCATGTAGCTTTAAAAGTGGCAAATATTAGAACATTAAGTTCCACATTGTATTTTTGGTATTATAATATATTTTTGAATGTAAACTAGGTACAACTCGCTCCAGGAAACATCAAACAACAAAACCACCCAAAAGACAAAACAACATTATTATTCAGTAAACGTTAATTAATAAGTCAGTAAAGATAAAAACTTTGAAATATTAAGCTATTGCTTACAACAATGTGTACCTATTTTGTGTGCACAGCTCCCACGATCATGAATTATTTCTTACGTTTCGGTCAGAAGATTTTGGATACAGTGAATTTACTTATTCAAAACGTGTTGGCTCAAACAAGTCAAGTAATCGAGTATTTAATAAGCATTTAAAGTTGATTTTGATTTTGAGCAACAAAACTAAATATTGTTGTATTATTGCTGCTCTGACAGCTTGTATAGGTACTTCAAACTGCAATAAAAGTAACAAACTTATTAGTCATAGTATTATTTATACTAATTAAGTTGTTTAAATGAATTTTACCTCCAACGATCCGAATTAGAGCAACGTGTTAGAGTATGCTCTGGGCCTCCTCAAAAGGAGAGACCAGTGATCTGTAGTAGTCTATTAATGGGTTAAAGCCAAAGGCATCACTGATGCGTTGCTAAAAAAGTAACAAGAGAATCACATTATTTTTGGCTTTCCAACACTGCGTCCTAGACACGTAATACTCGTATATCTCTACAACGCTAAAATTTACTGACTGACAGAAAACACATAGCCTAAACCAGTGGACCTAAAATCATACAAATATGTGCAGAGGTTCCTTAGCATGAGGGAGCATAAAAAAAGGATTTTTGAAAATTAAATCATTTTCAGAATAATAAAATGGGAGATAAATGATAATATTTCCGCGGAGGAAGTCACGCACATCACATAGTAACACATAAATCTCCATAATCCTCCCAAGAAATAAACAATTAAAACAATTTACGTTATCGAATGATTATATAAACACTAAGTACCTAAGCTTCAGAAATCACTCGTCTCTATTGCTCATATCCGGCGCGTTGGAGCTTGACAGCCGCTAACACGCTCGATCCATCACGAGTATATTATGCTTAGCGTACGCCTGTGTTACCTACATTACCCATAGCACTGAATAAAAACTATATTAAGTAATATATTAAACTAAAATGCACCACAATTCTACAGTAGAACGATTACATACTACGCAATACGCATTCGCTTTTAGGTTTTCAATTATACTGTATTTTTGCTTGTATTATCAGGATTTACACAGTATCAAATTTATTGCATATTAGCATGTTAAACTTTTCTAATAAAAGCATCGTTGTGAATTAAGTAGACAATCACTTCGTAATTCTTTACTTAATAACCGATTCGTTATTATTTTCAGACTTGAAAGACTAGGTGCGTATAAAAGAAATGATTCTATATCGACCCTGAGCATTGAACAAATTATCTTAGAAATGTCGCAATTATTGCTATCTTACAAACTGTGTGTAATAATTAGTGATCGTGGAATTATCGACGATATGTAGCACTTTGCCCAAGAAACTTTAGTACTTATTTTTAGTCGTTCACTTACAACTGACACATGGCCTTAGGCTATGATAGTTCTATTTGTTCGTACAATATGGACACATAATAAAATATTATAGAAGAAAGGGAAAATAAGTTACTGATAAATACGTAATTATTGCAGTATGAACACCATGGACAGGCTGGTAATATCTCTTTGATACGTACTGGTAAAGTTAACGTGTAGCTATTTTTACAACAAGACTCAACTAACGGTATTTTATCTTATCTATCTTTCACGCCAAAACTAACTAACGTATTTATTTTCATGAACTGTATCACTAAGGTAGCCCATGATTTGAAATACGATATAGGGTACTTATCATGCCGAAAAATGCAGGTAAAGTCACGGGTTGAGAGCTAGTATCCAATAGTTAGGTTAAAGCTACTTGCAACTTGTCCTAAATAAAAGAATGTGAAAACAATCCTGCGAGTGTAACGCGACACTGATTAACTATCTTTGGAGTGCTTCTTCTGGCTTAAGTTTCTACGTAAAGTGGACACGGAAGGAAATATATGGAGAAGCTTGTCAACAGTAGGTTTACTGGTTGTCCTGCCGTAAATTTTGTAGATGTTAAGATTTGAATATTTTTGAATTTAGGTATACTTCTTGGAACGTTGGGAAAAAATATGAGAGTAAAATAAAAATAAAAAACTAAGAATTGCATTTCACGATCATTTCAAATAGCAATAAGTATAGATTTAAATGGTGTTGTGCGCTTAACCCTTAAGGACGCTTTCACCAAGTTTCAGCTGCACAAGAAAAAAGCTTTTTGGCAGAAAAAGTTAATCAGTGTCACGATACACTTGCAGCAAAAACTGTTGCCTGTTCGCAAAGTTTTGGTTTTGTTTTCGATGGAAGGAAGTAAATGGAATAAAATTCAGTTAAACTTAAATTTTTTAAGTCGGACACGGATTTTAAGGGAATGAAATTTCCAACGGTAAATACAATTATATATCCAGGAAAATTGTCGAACAATTGTATGGACTTAAACTTTTTGAGTGTTTCTTTTTCTTAAAATGTGTTTAGTTTTATCTGCTACATAACACCTCAAGTCCTTCCTTTATATAGGTACTAGCTGACCGGGCATACGTTGTTCTGCCAAAAAAAATTTAGGGATAGGGGGATGAAAAATAGATGTTGTCCGATTCTCAACCCTAGCCGATATGCACGCAAAGATTCACGAAAATCGGTCCAGCCGTTTCGGAGAAGTTCAACTTCGAACACCGTGACACAAGAATTTTATATATAAGATATAGGTACACCTACGTCACAATAATATCTTGCATCTGACCAACTTTTATACCTCGATAGAATCTTGAGCTAAAGAGGTAGAAAAAATGTTTAAGCTTAAAATTTTATTCGAAAAGTATTCCTATTGCAACTGTTTTCTGCTCCGTCATCAGCGCTAACTTCAAGAAAGCGAGAAGAAACTTTTTTGCACTGTTCCAATTCTCGAAAATAAAAGAAAAATTCACAAAACGTTTTAAACTTTGAGAAATTCGGTGCGAGGAAGATTCATTTGTCACTTAGCGTGCAGATGACATTTTGTTTAAAGTTAGAACTAACTTTGAGAAAAGTTGAAACTAATATATTTGTTAGTTTATTAAAAACGCATTTAACTTTGTTTTGATTATGATATGTTTATTTTGACATAATAAAATGTTACTTGAAAAGTTATATTTTGAAGTGTTTTTTAAAAAACAACTTAATATTCTAATACATGAACGTTTTTGTCCGTCAGAAGTCAATTTAATTTAACATTATATTGCAGCTGGTCTCTTTTATTCCTTAAAACAAAAAAAGCTTAAGCAACAGTTAATTATTCCATTCATAAATTCGCACCTAACACACTTATTTAAGAATATGGTAAGTCAGATAGCTAACACATACATGAAGGTTTTCTAGCAAAACAAGTCTTTAATTTTTGAATATGCTCGTAACTCCAAAATCCGTGATACATACATAGATTACATTTCAACTTCCCACAATCGAAGCTTCGCTTTTAAATTACTAGATCATTTGCCGCCTTTTAAACCTTTTAAACCCCAAGAATAGTTTACATGGATGATATTTCTTTAGTCTTTGTATTATCGACATTTGATGTAGGCTGATAATTCAAGCCATTTACATAATTATGTTACTATTTATTGTGAATGACATAGTTTAATTTTCAAATCATTTGTATTCAACGCAGGCATGTCATTGCGTTACCTAATTGTTAAACAATGACAGTAATTACATTGCTTAACTAATTCACTAGTTGTGTGGCGACATGTGCTACATCACACATATATTCAGCTTTTCTCCTACAGTAGGGACATTAACGTCAATTTAGAAATGCTCGTATCAGCATTTATTAGCATTAGTATTCTGTAGCAAAGTTTAGCTTTAGATTTAGCAATATTTTGCATTAGCAGTTTCATCATTAGCTCATAACTGTTCGAATATCCTCGTATACTTATTTTAAGTTAAATGTATATGCACTTGTTATGGCCTGATTCTAAAACAATATACCTACATACTACGTTGGCTAAGTGCCAATTGGCAGATTTCAAACACCTTTGAGAAAACTTGGATTTCCTTGAATAAAATAGCTTGTCTTTGTAAATAAGAAATATGTATTCCATATAAGATAATTATATATTAGTATTTGAGTTCAAACAAAGTTTTTCTACTCGTATTGATCCACAAACAGCCAACGTACTTCTATCAAAAATACCTTTGCAATGGTCTCAATGTTACGAAGAGCAATGTTACTTCAGAGATTTAAAATGTTTTTAAATCTCTGTGTTACTTAAGTTTAGCTTGAGTTTAGAATGCCAAGAGATCACACCATTTGATACAAAAAAAAATAAACCGATGTAATAAATTTTACGAAAATTACTCAAACCTCAACGCACGTAACATTTAGCTTGTAATTTTTATCGCTGCATTTGTCTCAACCTCTTTATTCATCTCCTAATTGCACATCATCTGTTTTACGTTTTGCGTAATATTTTATACTCCAGTACAATGGTAGGCCTTAGGCAGAGAAATTAAAAGTGTTGCTTTTGTTAAACATTGTCACGGACTCGTGACAAATGATGTTGTACCATCTCCAGATAATGATGCTTCATTTTTTCATCGTAGGGTTTTTTACCCATAAAAATAACAGTATTAATTTTGAGTTCAGGCATGTAAATCAATGGCACAATTTCTCAATGTTGAAGTCCTTATACAAAATATAACCTATCCGCCACGATGGTATAGATCTGATTAACTATGTTCACTCCATTTAAGAGAACTCGCAAGTATGAAAGTTTCCTCGCTATCTATTTCTACACTTCAATGTAAGGAGTATTCAGAAATCGAAGCTTGGACATTATTTGACTATAATATGATACTTAGTATGAAATTGAAATGGCTTGGTTATTTTTCAGCCTTCGTACAAACAAACACGTTCATAAATGATTTTAAACTTACTTCGCGGACACTTTAAATTCAACAAACATTTTAAATGCAACGGGTACTCACATTACATAACATACGGGGACATAAGATAATCTGAATTTTACCAAGAAAAAAATAACCGACTTCAAAATAACTTAAAAACTACTCGTCAGATCCAGTTCAAATTTAAGTGAAACTATATGACAAGCACCAGCTTTCGATTAAAAAAGAATCATCAAAATCGGTAAATCCAGTCGAAAGTTCTGAGGTAACAAACATAAAAAATTACAGTCGAATTAAGAACCTCCTCCTTTTTTGAAGTCGGTTAAAAATAAGGTTTGTACAGTCAAGCCGCTGGCTCTTCATAAGACTGATAGCTTTTTAACTTAAATAACGGTAAGCAGCTTGCTTACAAGCCTTGTGAAGTCTTGTCAAACTATTGTACAATCAGCAAAATGATAAGTTATACAAGGCTTTCAAAGACGAAACGTATAATTAAGTAAATAAATAAACGTAATATTTCAGAATGATTGTTTTATTATCAGTGTAAAATGCTATTAATATAAATATGAGGTATGATTTAACATTGATAATAACACAAACGTTTTTTTATAATAACGCAATTTTACGGGGCAATTTTTCAAGCTCTTCGTACCTCTTTTGCTGACATGACATAATTTCGGTGGGATTATTTTGTTAAGTTACTTGTTTATAAATATTCGGGTGATAGGTATGAGATATCGCATGGTCCCTTTTTCAAACATAATTTGGTACTTAAATAATTAATAACGAGATACTTTCAATATAATACATTGTGGGTGGACAGGATCAAGTTGACGGAGAAAATAATTTCTTTATTAAATTTGTATCGATATTGGAATTTCATATCATGTGAAAATATTAGTCCGACTCATACTCACTCTTCCTTGAGATTATATTTAGGGAAACATATATTTTTTGTTATCTGACATTTAAGATCATAATCATAATAATTAATTAATCAAATTTGCACACCGTGTGCAGTTTGATCCAACTTGAAAGATAGGATAGCTTACAACTCCCTTATGGCACATGGAAGGTTTTAATAAAAAAAAAAACTTTTGACAGAACGAAGTCTGTCTGGGCAGTTAATTTAATTATATAATTAATCATCAGGGATTTTCTACATAATACATAATTTCTCATTCGTGTATAACCATGCCGACCGAAAAGAAGACAATTATGGGTGATGGGTAAAATCAGACATAAAGGGTCCCCGAAAAAACATATTTTTTTACACGCTTTTTATTAGCTTCACCTGTATGTATGTTTATTTGTTTGTTTGTAACTTGTAACCGACTCCTTTGGACTTGATTTTGACCCACTTCAAACTGTCAGATTTCTTTCAAACTTCGTAGACTTATCGAAGACCGATGACAATCCAATATTTAAAGAAAAAAAGAAAGAAAAAAAACCTAATGACACGCTCTTTCAAACTTCGTAGACTTATCGAGGACCGATGACAGTTCAATATTTAAAGAAAAAAAGAAAGGAAATAAAGGAAGTAGAAAAAACTAAATTTAATTAATAAATCAAACTAAGAAATGAAAAATAAATAATAATTAAAAAAAACACACTTTTATAGAAAATCCAACAAAAAATTAGAAAATTTTGAATTAAGAATCGTGAATTTACAGCGTGGGGTGCTTTTTAAGATATTATTACTTAATCGAACCCGAGTTCTTTGCAGGGTGCTGCGGTAGATAGACGTTACCAACAGGACTACAAGGTTTACAATGACTGAAGTATCATTTTTTGGACACCAACTGTAATTTCAACCAGGATTCTTCCAAAACGGTATATAGTGGCTATATCAATAATATCTGGAACTGACCGCCAAACGACTCGTTGTGTTCCGACTGGGGGCTTGAGAGCCAGTTCTTTTTTTCTTTTTCTTCTCCCTTTCTTAGCCGGCAACGCATCAGTAATGCTTTTGGTGTTGCTGATGTCCATGGACAACGATAGCCAATTACCTAGTAATTACTGGTCACCAAATGAATTATTATTGACTATCTTTTGCTCGCGGTTTCACTTGTATCTTGCTCTCTTTAGAGCCAGTGACAATGTGTAGGATTGGAAGGAAAAAAATAGTCTGTATCCCAAATAATCATCACTTTGGGTCAATGTTAGCTGTGAATAAACTCAATTTCACATTTATAATTTTCTGTTAGAATAAACAATATAAAATACAAAATTAGTTAAACAATTTATTAGGTAATTTACTCAACTTAATAAAATGTTAAGAGCTAAACTGTTATTACCGTCGTATTTTAACGAAATTCGTTTAAGTTATTTGATTCATGTTTTTGATTTATTCATTGGTCAATCAAGTTTTTGAAGTGTTTCTCATGTAGATTATTTATTCATGTTAGACTAGTTCCATAGTTTAGTATTTTATTTTATATTTTGTTTATTTTTTTTTCAGTTTAGATCACAGATCTATCTATCTAGCCTTTAAAAGTCCACTACTTGACATAGGCCTCCCCTAATTGGCGACACTCCGACCGGTCCGGGCGCTCTGAATCCAACGGCTTCCCGCTATCTTCTTTAGGTCGGCAGTCCACCTGATCGGGAGGTGACCTATGCTACTTTTATCGAGACGTGGTTGCCATTCGAAAACTTTGCGATCCCATCGGTTCTCTGTTCTTCGAACGATGTGGCCTGAACATTGCCACTTCAGCCGGCTAATTCTGCGAGCTATGTCGGTGACTTTCGTTCGCCTACGCGCAACGAATATCTATTTACTCTCAGTTCGGTGTCTATGAATAACCCATCTGTAATGTCCACACCTACAATAAGACAGGGAATCCTAAAAATAAAATAAACAATAATAACTTAAGGATAAGTAAGATTAATGTAGATCCTACTACAGTATAATGTTATACGTGATTTGAATTCTTTAAAAACCTTTGTACCTGCCTTTATTTTCGTTTAAGATATACAAGACACGTGACACCCCTGACCCAAACCCAGTAGATATTTGGTGAGTAAACAGCGCCTGTCCTATTTCACGACAATGTATTAACTGCGTCTTCGCACTTTGGATCGTGGCTTTGGATCGTTCGTTTATTCAAAGCGATAGTAGATGGAACTGAACGCAGATTCACTGAATATTTACCTAAACAGTTTCATGGTGATTAAACTACGAGTATTACGTTATTTGATAAATTTAATCTAGTACCAAAATCGGGGCGACTGTGGTCTGATTCTTTGATATTCGGAACGATCCTACTAATATTAAAAATGTGAAAGTATGTGAGGACGTTTATTACTCTTCCACGTAAAATCTACTGAACAGATTTTCATGAAATTTAGCGCACGGGTAGACCATAAGCTGGAATAAGACATAGGATCTTCTATAAATAAAAATTGGTGTGCCCTTGGATGCCCTCTATCAGTATCAAGTCCAATTTAAACAACGTTAAATTATAAGAAAAATTATTTAATACTAGCTGTTGCCCGCGGCTTCGCCCGCGGTAGAGATCAATTTTTACAAATACCGCGGGAACCCCGAACTTTTCTGGAATAAAAAGCAGGCTATGTTATAATCCAAGATTTAGGCTATCTTCATTCGCAATTTCAGCCAAATCGCTTAAGTAGTCTTCGCGTGAACATACAAACGTAGCGTAACATACAAACTTACATTCAAATTTATAATATTAGTATGATATGATTTTATTATGTAATATTTTAATCGGCTATTGACTGTATTATACGGAACAATCCATCATACTTCACGTCTGCACATAATGATCTAGTTAATTCTCTCATTTCCTTAAAAAACTCAAGAGTAGCAAGCAACGCCTTGTCACGTAATGTCACGTTTGAACACAACGCACAGCTCACGTGTCATCTGTCGTGGAACTCATTAATTACGTGCTTATTACTTGACGGTCTATTCACTCATTCCCTTTATAAGGTTTGTAGATTTCGAGTGTATATAATAGGCCAAGGGATATAAAGTGGAAGACGTGAGGTGTAAATAATTTTGCTGGAATGACTGTAATAATGATAATTATGATTAACTTAACCTTTGACGTTTTTGGTAATACCGTAATTTCGTAATATTAACTTAAAACTTCAACGTGTAGAATGGTTTCGCCTGTTATTAAACGAAGAACACATGTTAACTTGACAACAAAAATTGACAATTTATTCAGTAGCAATATTTTTCTTCTGTAATAAATTGAAGTAAAGAAAATGTCGCTAACATTACATCACTAGAAATATGGGACAACATTAAATTGACTTTTTGTAATGTGTCAATTTTCATTAGTTACTTCCTTTGCCGCTTGTTGCCATTTAAACGTAAAGCTGAAAACAAACTGTCGGACGCGGCTTACGGACGCGGCTGAAGGATGTGACGTAATAGGTATCTAGATAATGAATATACACAGAGCTGTGCAAACTATCGGAGGTAAGTCGCGGACGTGACCTTGAGGCACCTTGAGGCGTACGGACGTCCAAGAGCTATCTGGCGCGCTGGATGTTTTTGTCATGTGCACATTATCAGTCGCGGCTGTCACCCGCGTCCGATCGGACGCGGCTTATAGTATGCAGCTTAATGCTTTTCTTTTCCAACGTGTGAAAAAACAGAAAAGGCTCTGTTTTACTAGTGAGCAATAACATTGAAGTTTGTCTTCGGTAGTTCTTCGCAAAAAATGAAAACAGTTCTATTTCTACCAAAGTAAGCATTCTTTCAACTGAAATTAAAAAACCGGGCAAGCTCGTGTCAGGCCACGGGCAATGTACGGTTACGTATTTGTTAGTTTATCGACTATTACTCATTAACTACTTAAACTAACATAGCCGTGATAGTTTTACTTGTAAATTCATCATATAAACTATTTTTGTGAATTTTTCACTAGTCCAGCTACAATCATTTAGCTGACAGGGGGTGACACTTGACTCTAACCAAAATTGGCCTTTTAAAGCCAAATATTTCCTAAAGGGGCCCCTGAATTGAAAAATGGACTCTACAGACTGATACTATTTTTAAAAGACCTTGTAAAAGATACCCCTCTACTATGGGTACCCTACGCAATGAAAAAAAAATTAATCTTCACGTACACACACATACGCATACGCATGTATGTACCTGTAGTGGAGGTACCGTTTAAAAAATATATTTTTTAATATTTTGTTCTATGATTTTGGAGTTTTAATAAATAACTATCTATGCCAAATAACAGCTTTCTAGCACTAAGGGTTTCGACACAAACAGACGGACAGACATGACGAAAGTATAACGGGTTGTGTTTTTTAAAAAAACTCTAAAAATAGCTGAATATATGCACTCGAGTGCAAGGAGTTTCTTGTATGAATTTGTTACAATCAAAGAAAACTATTAATATTACAAGCAAAAAATTAATCAAAGTCTGAAAATGAATCTTCACCTAAACAACCCACTCGTAACTAGAAAGCATAAATAAATAACTTCCAACCCTTTGAATGCGTTGTGGGAGTCATTAGCTCCATGTTAATAAAGAAACGTCGATAAAAACTCCACAGCCAATAAAATTTGAGCAATATTTATTTGCGTATTCCTGTTTACGTATGTTTCCAATCACAGCTGCAGCGTGCAGATGAAAATTATAAATTCAATTTATGTTTCAGTTAATGTAATTTATGAAATCGGGAACACATTTATAGTCCATTTTAAATTTTCCAGTATTTTTAATTATGCTACTTCGTTATTAATTTATCTTATAATTATAATTCTCTTTCTTTTTATTCCCAGTGCTGCTCAAATTCATGCTCACAATATTGCTATGCATTATGCTTATAAGTACATAACAATAACTTTAACCAATAATAAAACCCTCTTCATAACAGAGAAGCCTGGAGAACGGATGGGTGGAGGAGGGAGTGGCCAATTGTCTTCTAACTAACGATTAAAATCGGGACCCATGGCTTATCGTACCCTTCAAAGCATTGGGTCGCTTAGGAAATTTTACCACTAGGTCATCCATCCAACCAATTCGACCGTGCCAGATTTTGATTAACTCCGTTGATCACTCCATGATAGTTATGATCAACACAATGATCCGTAACCAAATAAACCGTAAACCAATTTATAGATACAATTAAGATATCGTTAGATTTGTCTTAATAACCCAAGTGTTCTTAGTTAAGTGATGTTAAAAAAACAAATATGGTAGCAGTGAGGTGCCATTGTTTGAACTATCAAAAAATAAAAATAAATGGAATAATGCAATATGGGTATCAAATTAAAGAGCTCACCATAAGGATTTCAAAAAAGTATATCATGATTTGATTGATAGATTGATTTTCCCCTAATATACGTACAGGTTTATCTTATCTTACCACGGGAGCACCCAAACCATGTAATCACAAACATGTTGTGTAATAAAGATTTTTTTTGATGATAGCTTTTTGATAGCAGGCGGTTTTTTTTTTAATTTTTAATTTATGCTAGTTTAAATTATTAAAGTAATTATTTATTACTAGCGCACTGTCCGCGGCTTTGCCTCGTTTTCAGAGTTAAAATACCCTTTATTTCAGAACATTATTTGCCTGTGTGATACATTGCATGAAATTCCGTTCAGTAGATTTTGCTTGAAAGAGCAAAATTCTCACCAACTTTCACATCTATCTATACTATAATTATGTATTTTATATGAAATACAAAAAATATTTGTACGAATGTTCTATATAGACTCTGAAACCAACCAACCGATGTCCCTCAAATTGGTTTCATTTGAAAGGCAATAATATGAAGATGGTTTAAGACCACTAAGACAATGCATCAGGCAGATTTTCGACTGTCGACTTTTCCCATATTTTTTTTTAGCTTAGTAACACACGCTGGGTAACCATTACTTTATTATATTAGTAGGTTTAGTAGGATCAAATTGTCAAAAAATATAACTGTCTTATTAACAAAAAAGATTTGTTTAGCCTCTAAATTATTCAATCCGTTAGCTATGGCACCTGTTTACACAAATCATTGCTGAGCCGATTTCAGCAAGAATCCGTCAGGAGAGTAAAATATATATCACATAGATTTTCACCTGAAATATCGCCTAAAATAATTCCATCTTACGTTTTGTCTGATTCTAATAGTTATTTTCAATGCGTTAATAATTTTCCTTTTGAGCTTTAAATATTTAACAAAGGCCTTTGTTAAATAAATGTTTACCTTAAAATATTAAATGAAAATGTTTGAAAATAAGTCGTTTTTTATATAGATTATACATACAATAGATATATAATTACACTTCAACATTTTAAAGTAAAGCTAAAAACATTATAGGTATTACAATTATAATAATAATACTACTACCCTATATTTTATAGTATGACAGGATAGTTGGAATGACGATTATAATTATGCCATTTAATTTCCATTAATGTCTTTATGTACAAAGAAATTCCTCAAAGGTGAGAACGAGTATATTACTTCTGAATTACTTTTAGGAACAAACTCTTGTTGTTAATAAAAAGCTTTGCTTTTCTTGAAGTTAACTTCTCCTGAGTTTAATTCTAGAATTCTTAATAATCCAAGAATTTACTAACCAAAGAATCCTTTATTTGTTCTGCTGTTAATTCTGTATGAAAACAAAGTACTTACTGGAATTCAATAATTTTATTACAAAGATACTCGAGCTACGAATTTGAAACAATTTTAGTGATTTAAGATTTGATTTACCTATTCAAAATGCTAATTCTACTGCCTATATAATTAGGGTTAAATGGCAATAAAATAATCAAACGTCGAGGTACTTTCTGGACTGAAATGAGATGTTCTTGTATTTTCTGAAAAATAAATTTATTCTAGAATTTAAAAAGGTACGTAAAAATCATTTAATTTCATTTGCTTACAATAGTATTATTTATAAAGTTTTTGGTATGGATACAGATATTCATACATTTTCATAATTTAAACTAAGAATTTTTGATTTATAAAAAAGTTCTGACATTAATAGTCCGGTCAATTTAGACATTCGAAGGTGCCTAAATTCCCAACAAGCTGAACATCAGTAAGATTGTTCAAAACATAATTATAATTAAAATTTTTAAGTTCCCCATCATTCCCGTGTACGGAAAAAAAAATTAAAGATCAAAGGTGATAAAAATGAGTTTTTCGTGATTTTCAGCAAAACGGTAAGTTTTATCATAAAATACCCCAGTTAAAAATTGTAGATCATAAAATTATCTATAAAAATGTATCAATATTTTTTTTCCTACGAGCCACCGTTTCTGAGATATAACGATTCAAAAACGCGCTAAGTACACTACCATGAGGTAGCAGGGTAAACGTGTGCATATTATAGCGATAAAAACTTACAACTTTTTGAATCGCTATATCTCAGAAACCGTGGCTCGTAGGAAAAAAATTATTGAACATTTTTATAGATAATTTTATGATCTATAATTTTTGTCTGTGGTACTTTATGATAAAACTTACAGTTTTGCTGAAAATCGCGAAAAACTCATTTTTTTGACCTTTGACCTTGAATATTTTTTTTCCGTTTAATTTAATTAATTCGTTTAATTTAATTTTTCCATTTAATTTAATCTAATAAATAATTTATATAATAATATAATTTTTCAAAATTGGTGACAGAACCGACTTAGTCGACCCCGACCCCACGTGGTACTAGTCTGTCCTACCCTTAGAGTGAATGTAAACCCCAGAGGCGCGGAGGGAGAGCAGCCCCCGCCCGCTGTAACAAACTGCAGGCACCATGTGAGCCGAAGCGGCTGAGGCTGGTCGCCGCAGGCGACCAAAAAGCCGAAGCTGCGTAGAATTTAAAGTTTAAAGATTTCTGATAAATCACCTGCTTGAGCCGGGAATCGAGCCTGTAAAATGTGAAAATACCCTGTATTTTATGATACCAATCGAAATAGTCATTGATAAGGATCAATTTATTTGAGTATCTGAAATTAAAGGAAGACCAAGAAAAATATGAATTAGTTGAAAATTTATATAGATTACCACCCTGTAATTAAATTAATGATAGCCTTGAACATATTTTTTTAGGCAACCCAATCGCGATAATTTTCTTTACATAATGATATTTGATAAAAAAAAAATATATCCGGTAAGCAGATGGGTGCAGAAACATCTCTAATACGGATCTTAGATTATAAGCATTACGTTGCTTTTGTTTGAGAAGGGTTTCTCATTTTTTCTACTATTTTTAAGCAGTAAACTTTTCTTTTCTTCCATTCCCAAGTTCATTTCCCGGCACTTGCTTTCGAGTACTCGCACTTGTCGTTACGTGACTAGCTTTTCTGCTTTAAGTTCCTAAAGAGCTTTCCAAAGTTTTTTACGAAGGTTCCGTTAGTAATACTAACTCATGCTCCCTTTATAGCAGATTCATTTAACTTACTTCATAGGTACAATAAAAGTAGTTTACTACCTGGCTGGTTTTCTTTTATATCAAGGTTATGAAAACTGTAAAGTTTATTATTTATTATTTATTAGTATTTATTAGTATTTTGATATATTTCTCAGTTGGACATGTTTGCAGAAAAAGTCCTTAAACATAGCAAAAAAAAAAATCAAGTACGATCGCTAGTCCAATTTCTTGTGTTATAAAGCACTGAAAAAAATAATAACTACACAAAAATAATGACTAATAATAAGATAAATTAACGTTAACGTTATAATAAGCGAAATAACTTTTTGACATTGCATAAATATCAGAAACTCAATGAGTCGCATAAGAAACAAGTATTACAACTAAGCAAATCAAGTCATAAATAGCCAAGCTCAGCAATAATGACAGCAAACTTTGCTCTCAAGACATAAACAACCAACGTCAGAAAGTGTAACTTCGTTGCGACTAAAGACAGAATAATGGCGGAACTACATCACAGTGCTGCAGTGGCTAGCGTGCTACTATCACTGAAGTACTAGTAAGTTTGAGTTTACCCAGTAACTTGTTTACTGCACTCAGCTGACAAGAACTCATTATAATCAGACGTCGGCAACATTGACTCTCTTGATTAACTTACATTGATTGATTTCCTTCCTTCTGAGTTATTCCCGGAGCGCTATGACATGGGGTTCATCAAAAGAGGTGTAAAAATAGTTCTCCTGCAGGGCCGGCGATGCACTGGCGATTCCTCTGGTATTGCTCATGTCCATAGGCAACGGTGACCACTTACCATCAAGTGGCCCGTCTGCTTTTTCGTCAGCCCCTCAGGCTATAAAAAAAATTTACTTCAACTACTGAGCATGAGTCTCTTGAGGAGTCCTAGAGCATACTCCACCACGCTGCTCCAGTGCGGATTCGTGAAGAGATTAGTCGCCACAAAAGTATCGGGAGCTTTCATGCCGCCCGAGGACTGTGGAAGGAATGTGGGACATTGCTTAACGACGGTCTCGTTTTTAAGTAAGCATTATTAATATAACTAGCTTACAACCGAGCTGGCGATCTAACTGACTGCAGTGGCAACCGTCACCAGAAGCAACCAGCAACACCAAAGGCATCGCCGATGCGTTGTCAATCGAAAAAAGAAGAAAGAGAGAAAAGTTTTTTATTTATTTATAACAATGTCGTTACTAATTATTGACATCCAGAAGCGCACTATTCTCCTCATAATTGAGTAGCTTAGAGAGTATTACTTCTTACGTGAAGAAATTGTCAAAGTTAAAAGAAGAACTCCAGAAAATCACTAACATTTTAATAAAGTTTTCACGCCAATTGCCAATAACTTATAACTTTTATGAACGAGTCTTAAATCATTTCCCTTGAAAGTTAGAACATTGAGAGGACACTGAAAATAAATTAGCGCGGGCTTTTAATAAATGCGAACAAACGCTTTCTCAGACTTACAGTTCATTGCTCTTTTTATGCCAGGGCTGCCACAATAGTTAATTAACATCAATTTTCACCTTTATTATTTACAGTGATCGGCTTGAGAACTACAATTGTTTAGGATGTAAAGGCTTCTGTAGTAGAGGGAAATTATTTTCTTTGTTGAACAAATAAAGTTCTGGTTCTTTCTAAGCTGGCGCATATACTTGTACAGAGGTGAAAATAAATTTCAATCCTTTTGTCGTAAACATCCCTCCGGCATGGACGACGTGGTTTGCCTCGTCATTCGTTATGCGTACCACGAAGAACTGGAATAGCTTGCCTGATTCTGCTTCTCACCCGCTGCACTAAGTTAATGCACTCAACATCTTATCTGCATCTATAATTACCATCAGATGGGACTGTGGTCAAACATACATAGGTTTAAGTCAAGCTAAAAGTAAGAAAAAAATATTATATTAGTAGATTTTTTTTTGATAATGTGCTTATATTTTACAGGTCTACAAAAGTTATTTTAGATGATTTAACAAGAAATAAGATTGAGTCAGTTAGCATTATAAAATCCACATACCTACTATGTACCTGGTCTGTTTTAAAATTATGAGTTAGTAATTGACTTCAATCCCACTTGATGATAATTGGCAACGTAAACCTTGATGATTATGAAACTAATGTTCTCGCTGTTATAATTTTATTTCCCACTTACATTTACTTACTGTACCCTTACCGACCTTACCGTACTGGTATGACGTAGTCCATTGACAAACTTGATAAGTAAATCTTCGAAAAGGACATTGCGTAAAGTTAGTTCACTGAATTAGTTAGTTCACTGAGCCATTGAATCAATTACGTTTAAAGTTGCAAATTGAAAGACCACAAATTACAGAAAGCGTATAATAATTGGTGGCTAATATTTGAAAATTATGTATGACTTTTCTGGCGTTTCCCTAAACAAATACTTTGCACATTGCATTTCGAACAGAACAATGTTGAATATTAGTTTTCAAATAACTAAAAAGATATAAAAATATTATTTATAACAAAAAGAGTTAATTAGCGATATCTGTAGGTGAAGTTGAAACAACTTAAGTATATATTTTTTGTCTACATAACGCTTCCCGCCCACGTCCGATAATCGGTGACTGCTTTTTTGTAGGAGAAAAATAGAACGTACTGATAGCAATAGTCGGTCAAAAAGTCGGTCAGAAATAATATGGAAGAAAAAATCGGCCCGATTATCGGTCCTACAAAAAGACTGACGTGGGCGGGAAGCGTAAAGTGAATTGAATAGTAAATAAAGAAATGATTATATTTCGGCTGAACTTTTAGATCAATCGAAAAACTTTAAACGATTTGGAATTATGTAATGTGAAAATTAAATTAACTACGCATTTCCATTATGTCAATTCAATAAACGTTCAGAAATTAAAACCATTGCAATAGGATTCCGTATGTCACGGGTGGTATAAACAAACACAAATAAAACATCACAAGCACGCAGGATCCCATAAACAAAGATCTGTGAAATAAATTACTCCGGTCGAATATCAAACCCGAGACTCCTAACTCGAAAGGACATAGATACAACTGAGTCTAGAAAATCAAAATAATATATTTATACAGGGTTACCAAAACTTTGAAACTTCAATTTATCTCTGCAAGACCTAGAAAAAACTTATATATTTCAACCCTATTTGTTATTTAGGCCCTCGCACGTCTCAGCATCGATATATAATTTGGGTAGTCTCGTGGGTATTAAACTTAGCAGACCCTCGAATGTTTACTTGTCTGTTAGGACCGTCCGTATGACTTTGATTGTTTGTAATCAAACTTACGAACCATACCTTTAGATAATGAATTTACACATTCATAACTTTGAATTCTTATAGTCATTAAAATGATTATAACTTGACTGTGAAAAGTTTTATGTAATGTTTCAGTCGCAATGTGAGTTACTCAGCAATAAATGTGAGTCTCTCGCTTCGATTTCGGTCGTCAAAGCGTCGGTGACTAAGGTGTTACTGATTACCTTGAGCAAAAATGACTCAACATCATCAAGGTTTTTTATGCAGATAATTTTTGGATGATGCGTTGTCGACCAAGAAAGAAAATGGAAGAAAGAAAGATGGCTCGCCTTCTTGTTTCTCGATTAATTACAAAAAAAAAAATGAACACCATTATAGAACTGTAGCTTTGTTTCCAAATATTTGATGCTGGTCTAAAAGAAAGTTGGTACTTTCCCTTAAGAATAAAACTTGGATAATAACTTGCCACCTCTACCCAAACCAGATGTTATTTCCGTCGCCCGTTCTTCAAAAGTATGCTTCACAGGCATTGAAGATTGGTAAAACTCTAATATAGAAGAATTACTTACACGTTCCATTTTTCATTCCACTTTTAGCGAGAACTACCCGTATAATCAGAAACTAGGAAAATTGAGCAGCAAATACTTAAATAAACGAAAGTCCAATTAGAAATCACATTCATCTTATTTTCGTCCCTTGACAGATAAAAGACATTACTAATTGTGTTTTACGTAGCTACAGGATGAGCCTGTTTTTCTGGATGCTAGATCGTCACTATAGATTTACTATTATAGTAATTACTAGATTTAACTCTATGTTTTTTACAGAAAGACGCTTCAATTTCATTTTAGTTACATACATCTGTAAAATGCAACATCAGATTATTGAAAATAATGAAACCTATGTCATCTGATTTGAGCTATACCGGTTGCATTATTTATTTCTAATATGAATACCTATAGGTAACATTGCTAATATATTAAAACTTCCCTTTATTATGTTTCATGATGAACGAAATTAATCCGGCAAGGGACTTATTACAAAAAATAGTGATTATAAGGTTGAAGTTACTTCGTATAAACCAACTCTATTAATAAATAGACTAAAATGCCATCGAACAGAACCTACCATAAGTTTGAACCATATCACCTCGAGAGTACAAACATTGTACTAGACGAGTATGTTTGACCTCATTCAGAAAATCGTTCAAAGCCTAAGAAAATCTGTAACAGACAGACACTTTTCTTATACGAAATAAAACATAATCAAGTTATCAAACATTTAATATTGCCAATGAAAATCGCCTTTTACGAAGTACTTAGGCTGTGCGACGCCGAAAATTAATTAAATTTTAGTAATAAGGTCAATTACCTATTAACAGAAGATGATGAAACATTGTGTGTAATGTGGAGTTATTATTACAATATTGCTCCTTAATAGCCCAATAGATCTTCCAAGATGAAATTAAGACATCCATGAACATGGCCGTGAAGATTGTACGATCCATATAGTTTCCTTTCATTCACGTTTTATTAAAAGATTAAAGGACATTTTCAGAATCAAATATTTCTAGCAAACCCCTCATCAAGCTGTAGATATTTCCTTCTTGCGTGTTATTCTTATTTTAAATGTTTAAGGTACTTGTTTTGGATAATTTAAACTTAGACGTTGGAAAGTTCAGTTTAAGCGTGACATATACATTTATGTACAAGAACATGATAACATATACTATGAATACAAGGCCGAAAGTTATCTATTGAGAATGCGCTGGAGGTGTCATAGATCTGAACAACTTATATTATGATATTAAGTAACGTTCACGCTTTCCCGCAATAGAGTTACTTTCGTTAACGTTTACAATTATGATACCATAAAAAGCCAGACCTAGACTAAATGTAAACATTTATTACATATTGTTATTTGCTTGATTTAGGTGAATTTCAACATGACCTTTGGATCAGATTCAAAAATAGTCATGTCGAAGGGACTGGAAGAATCAACTTCGGTTAAACTGGATTATTTTGAGGTGTAAAAAGGTTTCATAAATTTAAAAGCTTCAAGCTTGTGGTGTAATTTGCTGAACGCAGTAATAGAATCCGGCACTCTGGCACCGAGTTTAATTCCGTAAATACTAATTACAAACCTCAAAAGAGAATAGATTACAAAGAAAGTAATTCTATACGTTTATTTTGAACACAGGTATAATCAATATGATGAAGTCTCCCTGTTTTCAAGTTCATAATTTCATTTTCTCACATCTCATCTCACCTCAAGCCAACACTATCCTTAGCAGTACGGCTCGCACATATAAAGAAATCACAAATCTCACAATAATAATGATAAGTCTTTATTTACAGTTAGGTATATACCCAAATGCATGTATACCCATATATGTTACATTACAGAATAACATTGAAATTTAAAAAGGCAATTTTAAATGAAAAGTTAAATTGTTAGTATTTTTCATACGATTCCAACCAAGTCCTTTTACGAAATCAAAATTTGGTTATAGAATATTTATTCTCAAAGAACAATTCACTGTATGAGAATATACATTAAAATTACGTTCACTAAATTTGTGAGCTTATAGATTAAAGTTTTTAAATTAAAACAGTTTCACAACTATCAACTACAGCTACACTAAATCAAAGTAATGCAACTAGAGTGTAGATGCAAAAAGCTCGCGAGTAAGTTTAATTTATTTATGGATCCCAAAACCAACGGCAAACAAAATAAATATTTCAAAATGTCAGGTGGGTGATAAATACCTAGCAATCGTTCCAGCATGTGTCGCGGTCACGAAAAATTACCCTCACTTCCCAATTGCGAATATTTCCAGGGAAATACGATTCCGCTGAGAATGCAGGTGTATATAGGAATGCTGATATATGGGAAATTTTACGCAGGTATGGAATGGGTTGAGGTAAGGACACGCCTGCCAACCTTTATTTTATTACTAATCAGCGACACCTAGCGATTGGTTACCGACACCTGAGTTATTTTTGTGGGTATACCCCTGTTATACTTATTTGTATAAGTATAACAAATTTCTATACTTACTACTATTGAATTACAATAGTCAATAACAATAAATTATTACATACGTGCGCCCCGCGTAAGTAAATATAATATAATAATTGATAAATGAAACTAATATTATAAACAGTGATTATAATTTATTTTACGATGTGGTGTTATTGTATTGTAAATACATACATTCATTAAATGGCATGTAAACAACAAAGTCAACAAATCACATCATGACAATAAAACAGAGCAGAAATTTGTAACATCAACACCTAAATATTGTTGACAAAACACGTAATTCTGTAGGACGATTATGATAACGAAAAAGTGTCATTTACACCACTAATTTTTTTAAGAATCCTTAAGTAAGAAGATAAAAATAACAAATGAATGGTCGGTAAAAACAAGTCTTTAGTTACAGCCGTAATTTGACCTGATAAAATTTCGACTTCTACCACGTCAGCGACATTCTCGCAGCTTTCTTATCACAACACAACTAAAGTTAGTATAAATGCAATCAACAATCTTACCACCACATTTGCCTACGTAACTATTACATCAGACTTTAGAAATACTCTATCTATCCCTTTTAATGCAAAGCATTCAATCTCGCCGAGAGTAATATCACTGAGGGCTATGCGCTGACAGCATTATCTATGGCCGGTTCCGTCTAGCCAGTAGATAACGATTCCTTGAATATATAAAACTTCAACGGAATAAATCTGTCTAATCCCACTTTTCACGTGAAATCTTTCAACTGGTGAAGGTTTTTAAATATGTACTTATAAGGAAATTTCTTCTCAGTTTTAGTTTGGGCCTTTGTAAGTTAATCTAGGGCAAAATTATTATCTGAGAGTTCTGTAAAGGAATTTCTGTAAAGGAACTTGCTTCCAGTTGTCTTTCGATTCAATAAGAAGAGATTTTGAGCCAGTGACGCATTCAAATATTATAAGTGTGGCTATTTAATTATTGAAAGTCAAAGAATGACTTTGATTTTATATTTAACTGACTGTAAATAGGTCTTGTAGTGTTTCGTGGGTTTACCGACATACATAGTCTGGTTTGAGTCGTTTCACAGATTGGCCTATGTTCGTTTACGCTGATTTTACACTTAGCCTCTTTTTCCTTTTTTCTTTAATGCTTATAACATTATTCGGTAATTATAATTATCTATAATTATCAAAATGTTAAAATTTGCATGCTAGCTAGATGTGCGAATAAATTATATTAACTACACATACCACCACTGTACCACCACAATTATAATTATGAATTATGATTATCTCAATTTGATCCATCAGTTTAATAAATACAAAATACAATACAATAAAGGAATTCCTTATATCATCAAATATGCCTTTGTGCTATGTAGAGGTCGCATTACTGGATGACCGAGCATTACTCGGTATTTCAGTGTTGCTTAACAACGCCATCTACTGAAGTAGCTCTGTGTCGTTAAAGCGGTTAGTTGATCCTAATAATAATAGTATTATTACTCGCCAATAGATGTCAAGAAGAGTCAATGATATGGTAGATGTTTTTCATTGCGTGAAAACATGGATAAAACGACATTTTCTAAAAATGAATCCTAGCTAGATCGATTTATCGCCCCCGAAATCTCCTGCATACTAAATTTCCTGAAAATCGTTGGCGCCGTTACCGAGACTCAGAAAATATATACAAGAATTGCTCGTTTAAAGGTATTAGATATGCCACCCTTTTGTGAGGGTCACTTGGTCACAAAGAGTGCTACTTTACCCTTCTTATATTATGGAAGACGAATCAAGCAAGAAGAATAAAAATAGGGATGGAAAAAAATTTAAATGACGTATTACGTACTAGTGGATACGCGGTGTGTTCCACTACGCTAAAAACAGATCAGTGTTTTTGTGTTGACGTTGACGTTGATGTGCCATCTTTACATATTACCTAATGCATTGTTAAGTGGTCTCAAACCACCTTCGGATTGTTGCCTTTCAAATAAAACCATTTTGAGGCATATCGTTTGGATGGTTTCAGAGTCTATAAACATCCGCACAAAAATTTTGTGTTTATATACAATATAAATATAATTTAAGTTTTTACTATGTATTTTCAATTTGGGAAAATGTTATAAAAATGTTGACCATAATTATCTACTATATAATTGCAAAGTATAAAAATATAACTTAGAATTTTCCCTGCTTTTGAGCTAATGAGGACTTGTTAGCTGACACACGGGCAGCGTATTAAGCTTGCAAAATTTCACGTAATTTACTTCACATTTTAGAGTGAAACTAACGTGACCGACATACTCGATCCTCTAACATATTTTCCTAAGGAAAAAATAATTTGATACTAGTTCGTCATATATGAACTAGTATCACAGGCTGATCTTAACTTAATTTCAAGAATAAAGTTAGAAATTATTGCTATAATGCGATTCTAATAGGAATGCAAGAAATAAAACGAAGTCACTACTCAGTTTCAGTAGACTATTCAGAATTCATTGAGGTAATAGCTATTATGTTGATCAATTGACTTCCATTAGAATAGAGGTTGTTTAAAGTATCAGATGAGGAATACCTAGAGATAACTTAAAATATGCAAACGAAATGTATAAAGAAATATTGACGTACGAGAGGTAAAGAATTTTCTAAAATTCAGGATAGGTTTTGTTCGACTGTACAATATATTATTCCGGAAACGTTTGGATCAGATCATTTCCGATAAACTTCCGACGCCCCCATAATCCTTCCAAAGACAAACCCTATCTTACTCACGGTCCATCGGTGCCAGGCTATAGGTGTAAGAAACTCGTATATGCGTACGCAAGGAAAATTTTCTCAAAAGTATGCACAAAATTTTTGCGAATATTTTCTTATTTTTCGTTGAAAATACGTTGAGCCCTGAATGAATCCTTTTTGTCGTAGACTTATAATATGCCCAGTACTACTTATAATTAGTATTAGCAATGGTAGGACTATTGTGTATTTTGAGCAGTGTTTTGTACTTAATTAAATACGTGCTTAAATATAACACTTCCGGTTCCTGAAGATTTTTGGCCATATTTTTCTGTCTGTATTAGGCTTTGGAGAAAAGATTTTGTTTACGCGCTGTCCTACGTGGGCGAATCAACTCGAACGCGAAGCGACGCGGTGCGAAGCGAAAATAACAAACAGTCGAGATGTACTGAAGTGTCCTACGTGACTAAAAGCCCGTAGAGGGCGTTGCGGTGCGGCGCGGTTTGAAGCGAACGCGATCAGTTGGTTTGATATTTTCGCGCGAACTTCAGCGGCGCGGCGTATGTCGGTGGCGGTGAAGTGACAATTCGCGTGCACGTAGGACAGAGGCGCCGCTTCGCTCCGCGTCGCACTGACTTCGCATCGGATCGCTTCGCGATCGCGTTCGCGTTGAATCACCCACGTAGGACACGGTGTTAGCGATGCAAGTTTCATTCGAAGTTTTTTTTTGTCAAACTAAAACAATTTCTCAAAAATGGAGTACAAGCCAGCTGCATAAGCAAATTTTTTAAATCTTCATGAATCAAGATTTTCGTCACTTTTTGATGAATTTCGAAGTTAGTTAGAAGTCACAAAGCCCGGTTATATTCAGTGATAATAACTACGCAGTCAGATAGTAGGCATAAAATTATTCATGAAGTCTCCACAATTTGCTTTTCTATGAATTTCACTTTCTCTCAAATGAATTCTTCCCACGATCCCCTCAATTTGCTGAATATTTTGCATCTTCAGATAATTATTATGACAGAATTCCTTTTTTCAAATTCTCGCCAATCGCTACAGCGAGGTCATATTGAATTGGGTCTAGATTATTGAAGAATCTTAAAATATGTGTGTGTTCAAATTAATACTATTTTATCAAAACGCTAAAGTATGCTATTACTTAAATGTAAGAATTTCAGTGTTTTAAGTAAATTTCGTTTTTAAAGTGAAACTTTTATTCTATCTCTCCAAAATTTTTCGTCTATCTATCGCATGTCGCATTACAGCCGGCCCTGGAGTAAGAATAGTAATGGAGATTCAATGATTTAAATAAATATTTCTCTTAATTTTTAATATGCGTCTATCATCCAAATTCTAAATGATTGTTTTAATTATATGTATTCCGTACTCTAATACGCAAATTGAAATTAAATTTTATAATTGAATATTTTGTCTACTATTGATTTCCCTTTATCATTCCCATTTTTCAATAATTATGTTAAGATTAAAAACGCCATTTTAATAACCTAAATCTAATTTTCTAAAAGGACAATGCCCATTTTACTATGGGGTTTGGGCCCACCCAAAAAGTTGTTATGTCCCAATGATTTTTATTTTATTTTGTAGCTTAATAATTATCTTTTTAAAATATCCAAACCATTTCCATTTATTCACCCAGGTTTAAAAGAAATCCTATTTTTTGTGTCCCTAAATTGAGCATATGCCTAAATGTGGTTTAAATTAATCTGTATTAGAGTAGTGGTTGGAGAGAGAATTGATTTTTATTATTTGTTCGAAATATTGTGTGTACTCGAATAATCTGTTACCTGGCAACATTGAAGCTCTGTTTGGTTCTGAGGTTTCATAGGCGGATATTTTAGATTCAGTAAAATAATTTTTTATTAAATGTTTCAATGCTAGGGTGAAGTAAACGCTGATATATAAATAAATAAATGTATAAAAATACAACTTTTTTTATTCAATAAATATAGTTGTGACACGATGCCATAAGGTGGGCCCGTCCATGGGCAATATCCTTTTTTATTTAAATGTTTACAAACCGGAAAAAAGTTTCACTTGCATCGTGGTTTCATAAAACTACACTTTCTCTTTTAAAATCTAATAAAGATGTGGGCATACTTCTTTCAGTTGCTTTTGCCACTATTAAATGACAATAATTATGGTGGTATTTGCTTAAATACACCAATATAAAAGGGTTTAATCCTCCTGGTGAAAAATTGAAATTGGCGAAGACTGTAGTGCATGTATGCTTGCTTTAAATATACTGGTTTTCATCAGTTTTTTTCAATGAGCTGACGATCCACCTGATGGAAAGTGGCTACCGTGGCCCAAGGACATCAAGGCTCTATCAGTACCAAAGGCATCACTGATGCGTTGCCCAAGTAAGAAGAGAGAGAAAGAAAATGTTGGCTGGTTTGCTAGTAATTAAGGTAACCCAAATGCCAGCGGAACCCGTGAAACTAATTTTGTTCTTAACTTTATGGCCTTACTTTGTACGACAAATTGGAAAGTTCTGTAACTTCAGAACGTATTACGGTTCATAAGAGCAACTGCTTGGGGCTAGTTTTAAAGTTGTGTTGGGTAACAGTAGATTATTGTTTTTAGACTTTGGTGACAGTATATCCATCATCCAAATAGTAATAAAAATGTTAGTAAACTTAAGAATTATTTTCCCAAAGTGAAGCAACAACGAGTTGCTAGGTAGTTTTAAATAAATGTTGTGAATTAAAATTAGAGTTACAAAATACTTTGCAATCAAAATAAATATTCTTTTAAAGTCGAACGTGCTCTTTAAGAGTTGTGAGAAAATGTGCCAAGTCTATATACAATAATAAAATATCTTCTGATATTTGATGGACTAAAATTGTATGTATGCTCTTTCATTTTGAAAACATCTGCAGTCTTCTATGATCACCGGTTAAAAATATTTTTCGCACAGTAAAATCTTGTTCAGGGATTTAATTTTAGATTTATAGATTTATTTTAGTTAGGGTTCTTCTTAACATTTAAATTAACTTAACCTTTATAAAGATTACGCAGTGATAGCCTAGAGGTTAGAACGATGGTCTCCCGAACACAGGGGCCCGAGTTCAAATCCTTAATAATTATCAAATATTATGTGCGTATTACAACTTAATTATCACTTACCTCGGTGAAGGAAAACATCGTGAGGAAACCTGCTCACTGGAGAGTTCTCTATAAAGTTCTCAAAGGTATGTGAAGTCTACCAATCCGCACTTGGCCAGCGTGGTAGACTATGGCCTATACACATTGTGAGAGGAGACCCCGAACCCGGTATGGGACAGTTATGGGTTGCATTTGGATGTATTTAATTGGCCAGCAAAGCGAGGGTACCCGGGTTCGATCCCCGGCCGGGGCAGATATTTATGTGACAGATAAATACTTGTGCTCGGGTCGTGGGTGTTATTGTGATGTGTTATATGTGTCGTCCATGCCACCTGCGTCACAGGTAAAAACCTACTGCGGGAGTATGAGTGTAAAAGCTTTTATTTATTTAAAAAATAGCATAACAGATATTCAAACAGAGCTTTTAGGAAGTTCAAGCGAGATAGGTGTGCCGAGAATTGGTCAGCATACAAAATTGCTCGGAATAGGTGCAATAAAATGGTGAGAGCTGCCAAACGTTCCTATATCCTTAATAATATCTCTAATTCATCTTCAGCCGACATATGGAAGTTTCTTCATTCTCTTGGCATTGGGAAGATCCCTAACCAAGTAAAGAAATCTGCTTTCTCACCAGATGATTTCAATTCCCACTTCACCTCTGTTCCAATTATGGATGCTTCTGTTAAATCTGCTACCATTTCTGAAATTAATTCCATGGCTTTACCCTCTGCAGATATCTTTTCTTTTTCTCCTGTTTCTTTGGAAGAGATCCGCAAAATTATTTCCTCTATTAAGTCGGGTGCGGTAGGGTACGATGGTATAAACAGAGCAATGATTATGCCTGTACTCAAGTTCCTTCTTCCTGTTATTACGCATATAATCAACTACTCTTTAACATCAGGTGTTTTTCCAACATTCTGGCTAAAAGCTTTGGTTATACCTATTCCAAAAACAGCTAACCCCTGTGGATTGAAAGAGTACAGGCCTATTTCGCTCCTCCCGTTTATGTCTAAACTCTTAGAGGCTGTTGTGCACAAACAGCTCTCCTCGTTCGTTCATAAATATAACCTGCTTTGCGCACATCAGTCTGGTTTTAGACCTGGTCACAGCACCACAACGGCCCTCCTCAAAGTCACCGAAGATATTCGCGAGGGCATGGAGAACAAAATGGTCACCATTCTTGTACTAGTAGATTTCTCCAACGCTTTTAACATGGTCGATCATGATATTCTCCTTGCTCTCTTGGCGAGATTGCGGTTCTCTTCCTTAGCCCTGGATTGGTTTTCTTCCTATCTCTGCGGACGCCAGCAGGCCGTCAAGGTGGATGGCACTCAGTCTAGCTGGTGTGACCTTACCTCTGGCGTGCCTCAGGGTGGTATTTTATCTCCTCTACTGTTTTCCATTTTTATTAACTCCCTTACACCTCTTCTTGGCTGCTCTTACCATTTATATGCGGATGACTTACAGATTTACACCCAGGCTGAAATCGCTGATATAAATGGTGCCGTCAGCAGAGTTAACGAAGATCTACTCAATGTCAGCATCTGGTCGAGTAAGTTTGGTATTAAAATCAATCCTAGCAAGTGCCAAGCTATTTTGATAGGTAGTCCTCGCCAGATAGTCAAAGTCGACATGGAGTCGGTTGATCTCGTCAAATTTGAAGGCTGCACTATTTCTTACCAGGATAGCGTTAAAGACCTCGGTATCTCCATTGATAAAACCCTTAGCTGGAATAAGCAGGTAAGTGAAGTCAGTCGCTCGGTAACCGCCTCGTTAAGTTCTCTCAACCGGCTTAGAAACTTTCTTCCGATCGAAACTAAGGCTAAGTTAGTTCAAGCACTTATTTTCCCTATCTTAGATTATGGTGATGTGTGCTCCCTGGACTTGAGTGAGTCTCAACTGGACAAACTGGAGCGTCTCCTCAATAATGCCGTTCGCTTTATATTTTGTTTACGTAAGTATGACCATGTTTCTTCCTATCTTTCCAAGCTTAACTGGTTCCGCATCCGTGAGCGACGGCACGTCAGGTTACTTTGTTTACTTTCTTCTATTTTATTTGATCCCCATTCTCCAGTATATTTAAAATCTAAATTCCAATTTCTTTGTTCTACCCATGATCGGCAGCTTCGCTCGACCGAATCCTATCATCTCTCTATCCCACTGCACCGATCTGGTTTTATCTCTAATTCTTTCACTGTCCAAGCGGCCCGTCTTTGGAACGCGCTTGCAGACAGGATCAGAAGACCCGCTGGTAAACTTACTTTTAAAAAGGCCCTCAGGTCTCATCTACAGGCTTAATTGTCATCAACGTAACCAAGGATATGATCTCAGACGTTATGTTATATGTATGTATATGTAGGTTTATATAAACTTATGTATTTATAGCTATTTATGTATTTATTTATATATGTAATTTGTGTATTTTTGTGTAGGTATTAATATGTATGTATATGTGTAACAATGTAAATATCTTCCCAAACCGCCTTTCGTGCATTTCTACTTTGGCCAATGGTTAGCTGGTAGAGAATGCTTTCAGCATTAAGCTCGCCATTTGTACCGTGATATTTTATTGTGGTCAATAAAGGTTAAATAAATAAATAAATAAATAAATAAAACAATTGAAAAAAAAACGTAATGAGGTCAACATTCTTGTATATATATACCAACAATACTAAATCTAAAAAAATCGACCAATACCATTTGAAAAGGTTTACCTAATTAAGTTATTAATGGCAACCTTTTTGTGATGTAGATTAGATTAGATAATGTGCTACCAATATTTCGCTTTTTCCTTAGTTTCATAGTACATAATCCCTTTCTTGTTTTTTTAGATATCGGTTGTGGCTCCATAAAAGCTTCTCGAACAATTTATTTACTAAACTCTTAACAGAGCTCACAGACTTAGTTTTATCTCTTATATCGAGGACCAGATCCACTTCCCGGTCTAAAAAATATCTTGAAAGACCTTAAACCTTGAAATACGAGTATAATTTATATATATAGTATATCCTGAAAGACCTTAAACTATGGAGTATATTTTACTGATACAATTACTTATTACACTACTACAAATTTACTGATAGAAACCTCTTTCAGTAAATTTGTAGTTCACTTCAGCCAAGTGTAGGTTAATTATTTGAGAACATTCGGGAGATGTTTTAAGTAAAATATCTGGATGACCAAACTTTGCTTAGTTTTTTTTGGTAAATCGTGTTTTTTGGAAATGATATTGGCTCAGTGTTGCTTAACAATGCCATTTACTGAAGTAACTTTAGTTACAATGCCATCTACTGAAGTAGCTTTAGTTAACAACGCCATCTACTGAAGTAGCTTCAGTTAACAACGCCATCTACTGAAGTAGCTTTATTAACAACGCCATCTACTGAAGTAGCTTCAGTTAACAACGCCATCTACTGAAGTAGCTTTATTAACAACGCCATCTACTGAAGTAGCTTCAGTTAACAACGCCATCTACTGAAGTAGCTTTATTGTTGCTGTGTCGTCAAAGCAGTTAGTTTACTCGCCAATAGATGTCAGGAAGAGTTATTCTAATGATATTGTAGCAGTTTTTCATTGCCTGAAAACACGAATAAAACGACATTTTCTAAAAATGAATTCTAGCTAGATCTATTTATCGCCCCCGAAACCCCCTGCATACTAAATTTCATGAAAATTTTTGGCGCCGTTTCTGAGTGTCAGATTATATATTCATATATAAATATTTAAAGCATATTGAAGCATGTGACAATTATTTAAAAACACACACAACTTTTATTAGAAGTGCGTGCAAGATTCGAATTTCCTCGGTAAAATCAGATGCAATTGGTAGATTACATGCTTGCTGGTTTACAGCCATGTTTGTTTTAAAATGTAAGATTCATAAACAAATGCGCGGTCTTCATTTTCAAGTAACAATTTATAATGGTTTTCCGTACTGGCACCAACCCAAGTGTAAAAGTTTAGCTAAGTTAAATTAAAAAATTAAATTTAAAAGTTGGCAGCATCACACGTTCCCGTCGGCGTTTTAAAATCAGATTAATTTAAATCGTAAATGTCATTTTTTGCGCGAATATTCGTTAGGTTGGTTTGGTTAGTAGATAAAATGATAGTTTTTGTTGTACAATAGAACCCTTTTATCTTTTGAAGAACGTCCACAGGAGACTCTCAGGAAAAACATTGTACTGAACATACTTTTAAATTCTGTATGGAATACATACGTTTCTTTAGCTGTTAGTTCTTTATTCAATTTTGATATAGGGGACCAATATTTAAGAAAATATTTCAAATCAAAAATAATTTTCTAAATCGCTTGATTAATGACTGAATTCTGAGGTAACAAACACTATAAGATTGTTTCTTGTTATAAATCGGTAAATAAAACGTTTTTGTAGTTCATTGGCCGTTTAATTAAATTTACTTTTTATGTGGGAATACATCTATATCTATACTCTATACAAATAAATAAAATTGAAGTGTCTGTTTGTAATATTAAAATAACCGCTTTTTACTAAGTGCATTTGGATTTATACACGGTACATATACCAAAACAACATTTTATACAATTTTTGTCTGTCTGTCTGTCTGTCTATCTGTTTGTTCCGGCTAATCTCTGAAATGACTGGACCGATTTTGACGAGACTCTCACTGGCAGGTAGCTGATGTAACAAGGAGTAACTTAGGCTACTTTTATTTCAGAAAACAAATAGTTTGTTAGGCGATACGAAGTTCGCCGGGTCAGCTAATAGTCAATAAACGTACACAATATGGTAAGTGGTAAGTGGTTCCATCGCTCATTGACATCAGAAAATTACCAATACATCACACAAGCGTTGCCGACCAAGAATGAAAATTAGGTTTATTTGCTGATAAAAAGTCTTATTATTATATACGTTTATTATGTACTTAGGTTTTTTGAAATTTTTAAATTACGGCAGAAATGGAAAGTTTTTTGTGTGTTATGCTTTTAAATTCACGTTCAATTCGTCGGGCCGTATTATCTACCATATTGGCGTAAGCATAAAACTTGGGCTGCCATAAGTTCGCCAAATTCTCTTAGCTTGCATTTTACGTAAGTTAACCTCCTATCTCTCCATATTTTGGAAACCTAATAAATTTTGTTCTGTAATAATCTGGAACCTACTACTTGCGTTAGGGTGAGCAATACTCACTAGAAAGAAATTCCTTCTTCCCTGATGTGGCTTTACGATTATTATCACCTTGTTAAAAGCATTATTATTGTCGAAGTGTATTAATGAAATAAAAAAAATTAGGGTTATCTTCTCGTTGTATAATATTCATGATCGGTCATATTTGAATAAATTTTTAGCAAAAGACCTCCAATGGTTGGGCACATGAACAAATTACCGAGACTGCATTTTTCAGTAGGCGAAGCTAATTCAGTATTTCAACGACGCTTATTAATAATTACAAAAGTATTTGGGTATAGTAGCTAGGTATTTTAATACCAATATTTCAAGTTGAAAGTTAGGAAATTGCTGATGTTCTTATATAATAAACATTAGGTGTTTCTGGTGTAAATCGTTGCTGAGATGATTTCTCGAGGGATTCTCTTGGGTATCCGAAGTATCATAACTTACACTTAGCCTAGAAGTTCCTCTGAATCACCGCATTTCGGCCGTACCTGGAATGGAAAAGTACACGCTATAATGATTGTAACATTATCTTTATAGTTTTATTAATACTAGAGACCCGCTCGTCAAAGGATTAATTTACATTGACATTAGTGTGTGTGTATATTATCCGTCTGTATGTCAAAGGCATGATAGTGTGTGTTATGTGTATTTATAATATTTTTTTCTGTTACTAAGACATATTATAAAAATGTAAGCTTTATGGACACCTTCGCAATGTAAACTTAAATTGTGCCAAATTTCATAGTCTTCAGTTTGCGCAATTGTCGTAAAAAATGTACCCCACATTTTTGGTTCACGTATTGTCACATATTGACAGTAGTAACAAGGATGTCATAATACTTTGTGTTAAGTGAAGGTAACCAATCCGAATTAAATCTAAACCAAGTCGAAGAAGATATTTTCAGTCTATAAATAACGTTTCGTAGCTTTATTGTTTAAATTCTCCTCTAGGACGACACGCGTTGTGATTCCACCTCAACGCATAATTCGAATACCTACATGCAAAATTAGGGATTTGCATTATGGACATGTTCTTTTAAAAAAACAAACCCCTTATAGGATCACTCCTAAGCATTTTTAGGGTTCTGTAGGTAGTCAAAACGGAATCGTCCGCACAGAGTACTTTGTTATATACAGAAATAGAGATCAAACTTCGCGCCTAAAAAGAGAAATGAGCATCAGTGGCGCCTCTTATAGTGTCTTGAGGAACTAATATGATAGCCAAGTATTGCCAGGTATCATATAATTACGGTAGTACCGTACATCCAGTTTTACGACCTGGCAACACTAACCAACAGACAATATAGTCTATACCAACATTGCTAGTTTATTTTAAGGTATTTTGAAGGAGATAACTTTGGAAATAAAAAATTGAATCATTTTAGAATTTATTTAAGTTTTCTTTTACAGCATTTATGACAACAATTTCAACGCATCGCCTAACCTTAGACATTGTAAAATCAAGATGCACAAGGAGAAATAGTCTTGTCTCAAACCCACGCACAACACTATACACAGTATACACTAAAACTCGGATTTTTGTGTAATATTAACCGGAGGAACTATTACAACTCGACTCGACGGAAATTAAACACAAAACACTTAAAAATCAATATTTTTAAGCAAAAATCAGTACAAACATAACCAATGCAAGCGCAAGATGACAAGTGTGCCATCCAAAGACAAAATTAAAACAACTACAACAAGCGTTTTTCTTGTCTACGGTCATTGCATTATTTTATTTATCAACAATTCTAATTATATTTATCTATCATATTACATAAAATGGCGTCAACTGTTGAAAGGTTAATTTATTTTTCAGCACTTCAGATTCAATAAAATATTAAAGAAATTATTTAAAAACAATATTGATATTAAGCTAAAAATAAATCTTATCTGTGTTGTGTCTATCTCTCAAGAATGAAAAAATTAGGTGTAAGTGCTGCTCTCTGTATTTGCCTTAAATAACTACTGTTATAATGCTACTAAATTGAAAAAGCCTCATGCAATGGTTTATTGTATGTAATGAATTCATATGCGTTTTATTTAGTATCATTATATCTGTCATCTTTCCCTATTCATTGTACTAAGTTTGAGGACCCTGATCGTCCGTCCTCAGAAACATAACGAAAATATAACGATATAACGAAAATAGAAAATATAACGAGAGTACTTTGTAGTGGAAGGTGCGCAAGATAAGTTGCGCACGAAAATAACGCATAACGTAACGTAACGGAGAGAGTATTTGATTTTACTTCTCATAAGTTTTCATACCCCGGGCTTATATATGAAAATCGATTCTTAAGGAGTAAATTACAAAGTTTATCTATCTATCAAATAGCCTTTTATAGGCCACTGCTGGACATAGGCTTCCCCTAATTGGCGCCACTTCGACCAGTCTTTGGCTCTCTGAATCCAGTAGCTTCCCGCCGTCTTCTTTAGGTCGTCACCACCTAGACAGAGGACGACCTGTGCTTTTACCGAGACGTGACAGCCATTTAAGAATTAAAAAATTTTACTACTATTAAAATTAAAAAGTTTGAAAAAATGTATATTGTGTAAAAGTGCAATTTGATATTACGTAGATAGGAACGTTTTCTTAACCCCATTACGCCACTCAACCTTCAGTAAAATCCTT
Source organism: Thymelicus acteon (assembly GCA_951805285.1). Taxonomy (NCBI): domain Eukaryota; kingdom Metazoa; phylum Arthropoda; class Insecta; order Lepidoptera; family Hesperiidae; genus Thymelicus; species Thymelicus acteon. The sequence goes on from OX638228.1 coordinate 11,620,619, forward strand.
AACGCTTACGCCATATAACGGCTTAGATTAACGAGGTAATCTTGGACATTATGGCGTCTATATCACAGGGTAAGTAAAACTCACAGCTATTTCATTGGTATTAGATTGTAATGTCTTGACGAAACCAATAACGACCATAGGCTTTTATTTCTTTAATGGTCCTAAATCTACATTATCATTTTTTAGATCTCATCCCTAAGGATTATGTAGCTCTAAACTAAAGCTACAATATATTTACTCAGTGTGGACTACGAGACCTCACAACTTTGCGAACGTAAGATATCAAATTTTATAATGCGTTATTTTATTTGTGTTGTGGTATTTAAGTGTTCGTATTGTAAGGGACTGTGTATATATAACCAAGCAAATATATACGTGTATAATGCGTAGCAGGGTTCGTTATAGCGTTAGGCAAGAAAGCAGAAGAAAGTCAGATAGCACTAGAAACACATTTAATGCACTAACACAATGTAAAATGGCGATACACAGTATGAGAGTAACACTAAACAACGAATAGCACAGTTAACACAAGAAGTAATAGGTACAACTTAGAAAGAAGGAGTAGAAAGATAGAATAGAAAGCGACAGTGAAAGTTTTATGCACTAAGAATGGTCTAGACACAAAGCGGAAATACTTAGGCACTATTTCGTAAACTACGCGTAAGCAGTGGTTAAGGAGCGTCAAGCTACGGGCGACACACGTTTCGCGGGCAACGATCGAAGGCTGACTGACTAGTACTGTGCGCTAGCGGCGGTGGCGACCGGCCGGGCGAGTACCGTTATCTCGGAGCGTGTTTCCACGATCCGAGCCGGTAAGTGGCGGCCGCGCCGGAATGGATAATAATAGTGTAATTATGATATTTAAATAAATGATGTGTGTATATATATATTAATGTTATGTTATTATGTATGTATGTATATTATGTATATGTTATTATGTCTGTGTATGTATGTATTTATGTCTTTTTGTAAATGAAATAAATATAAAATAGATAAATATTTTTGATTGTATATAAAATAAATAATATTAGGAATAAGACCACCACAGTGTGTTACTAACATTATTCTTAAGTTAATATAGTTACTAAGTAATATATGGATGAATCTATCTGAATTAAATTATTATTATACACAACAGCCGTATTGGGGCGGATTAGAATACTGAGCCCAATTCCATGCCGGCATACTAGAGTGTCGAAAGAGGCGACCGAAGCCGGTCCGCTTGGTGGTAAGGCTTTTACAAAAGGATTTTGTATTAATAAAGAGTGCCATTTTTAGACTTTCATAATAATATCATTATTATTAAGTCATTAATATTATTACTAGTATTATTTATTATCTATCCTTGAAAGATGACGATGAGACCTCTTCTTGAAATATCGTCCAGCCATTTAATTTTAATAATAATATTAAGTTTATCCGTTCACCCTAGAAAGACGTGGAAACATTTCCATCGAATGCAAAGTATGGTAATGGTGTTTGTGGAACATGATTTTGCGGTGTGTTGCAGTGACGAAAATAAGCCTTGATTGTTGTCATCGCTATGTGACGTCATCATAGACGCGTTAACGACCAAGAATAATGATAGACTGTTATATTCGAGTACCATTGAGTCGTTACTGCGATCTATTTAGTTTGTCAAATAAATAAAATACAGTCATGTTAAATAATAAACTCCTTCTAATCTTGAGCTAATAACATAAAATTTTCATGTTTTTAACTCCAAAAATGACGAAGTTGCCTACTAAGTTCCATCCCCTAAATTAACCCTTTAAGGGATGATTTTGCGAAAAAAATTGTCAAAGTTAACTTTTGTTTAATACTATAAACTTACATAAAAAATTTCATATTTATAACTCTAAAACTGACGAAGTTGGTTTGTATGTAAGTGACTTCCAACCCCTATTTTACCCCTTAGGGGATGAATTTCCAAAAATACGTTCTTATTGACGTCTCCTTAGCAGTAACTATCTCCCTGCCAAATTTCATCTTAATCGGTTCGGTAGTTTCTGAGATTTTTTTGTTTTATCAGCGGTGTGTCGCTTTTCAATTTTATTTAAATAGATAAAGAGTGTTTATTAAAATTTGACTTGTATTTGTACACTTTTATGCGACGCACTATAGAAAGGTAACGTAAGCAATATAATTATTTAGCTAAATAGAGGACTTATTTGAATATTCTGTCACCCATTGCCTCTTCGATACAGCCTACATACACTTTTATGTCGATCCCTTGCTATTAACGGAGGGCCTTTTACGCGACCCGGCGGTATGGACCACTTTGTAACCCTTATTCTAGGTATAAATAGACGGGTATAAAATATCCCGTGGCGGCACTAACTTGAGCTTTTAAAAGTGTGTGATTTTAATGTTCTAACGTTTAGTACTCGAGTATATTATTATGAAAAATACTTTAGTGTTTAAATTTGCGAACGAAAATTCCTAGTATTATATTGTATGTTATAAGAAGAGAAGTTTACGAAGGTTAGTGTTATTGAAGCCTTCTACGCTCCTTATCGTTTTATTGTGTACAACCGCTATTTTTACTCCTTAGGGGATGAATTTATAAAAATCCGATAGCCTATGTTACTCGGGAATAATTTAGCATTCTAATGGTGAAAGAATTTTTAAAAACGGTTCAGTAGTTTTTGAGTTTATTAATTACAAACATACAAACATACAAAGCTTTCCTCTTTAAAATATTACTACAGAAAACATACACTGTTAATTTTCGTAAGGTATATCTTTTAATCATATGAAGTTACACCTACATTACTTTGCTAGATAGAGATCATCTACTTTGAAACTGAATGTGGGGCGTGTTATAATTTATTTGTATTTTGTAGTAAAAAACCAAATATCAGCCTTTTGCACAGATATTCAAAAGAAAGTCTTCTGCCACCGCAGACGTAAAGATCTATATATTCTTCTTCTTAAAAACTATAGTATTATTATTGAATAACAAGCAGACTCAACAACTGTGTGGTTCAGAATCTAATATGTATTGGTTCACAACCTAATATGTAATCTGTGGTTAACGGTATTTGTTCACAACCTAATATTAAGTTAGAACTACATTTACTTAAGATCTGATGTGTTACTGTTTGTTAACCTAAATAAATGAAAAAATGGGTACTTTGAAGGTTATTGAAACGTTATACTGTAGCAAGACAAAGTTGATAGCCTAATTAGGTAGGGGAAGTACTGGCATGTCGCCAACTAATATGTCGTGTAAGGTAAAACTTTGCCGTGAAGTTTAATATTACTTGAGCATAGCATGGTCAGCTCCTAAAAGCTATTTCTAACATCGGTTGAGAAATTATGAACCTGGTTATAATCTATTTTTTACAAAAATATCTTGGTGTTTCCTAGTTGATGGATTTTCTTATCTAAATAAAACTTTTCATTTCGTAGTTATAATAATTCACAAAACATCGATTTTTGATGTATTACCTTACTAAAGAATACCCGGCGTGGATGAAAATTCAAAAATCTAAAATGTACCTAATGCATTGTTTTAGTGGTCTCTTGCATTTTTTCACTTTTCCAAATCTAACCGTTTCGCCGGCATGGGGGGACACTTGACTCTAACCAAAATTAGCACTTTAAAGCCAAATATTTCGCAAACGGAGCCCTAATTCTAAAAATGACTTTAGAAGCCCCATAATATTTTTAAAAAACCTTTTCAACGATACCCCACACTATAGGGTACGCGACGAATAAAAAATTCATCCTCACGTTACCTGTAGGGGAGGTAACTTGAAAAAAAATGTTTTTCAAAATTTTATTCTACAATTGTGGAGTTTTAATAAATATGTATATCCCTGCCAAATTACAGCTTTCTAGCACTATAGGTTTCGGCACTTTGGACAGACGGATGGACGGAAGGACGGATGGACAGAAGGACGGGCAGACGGACAGACGGATAGACGGACAGATGGACGGACGGACATAACGAAACTATAAGGGTTCTGATTTTTCTTCGGAACCCTAAAAAGGAAATAATTTAATTATGGGGCAACAAAGCTTCGTACTCGGGTATTTAAGTGTCTTCATTTGGCGAGATTATAATTTTTTTCTGACTTCAAAGCGCTTTAAATGCTCAGAGACGTAATCATAATTAACGTCATCTCTGTGGTCAAATATCGCCCTTATCAACATCAAGTTGGTGTGTTTTTCGAGCTAAAATCCGTTTTTTCTGACTTTTGATTAAATTTTTTGACACTAAACTTTTGATCAAGTGCAAGGACAAGTATTTGTGCTGATCTACCTTTGCATATCGACGAGGTTGAAAGCAGAGAGCCTGATTATTATTGACAATTCGACACTGCAATCTTAGAAAGTGAAAACACCGATGAGTGGCCAAATATATAATAGTTAAAAAAAAACTAAAAACACGCTTTTATACAAAATCCAACTAAAAAATAGAAAGTAAATTTGAATTAAGAATCGTGAATTAAAAGCGTGGGGTGCATGGTGTCAATGAGTAGAAAAGACAATATCTTAAAAAGCACCCCAAAAAAGAAGGAAGTTTGAAAGAAATCTGACCGTTTGAAGTGGGTCAAAATCAAGTCCAAAGGAGTCGGTTACGAATTACAACTTACAAACAAATAAACAAACATACAAGTGAAGCTAATATAAAGCGTGTAAAAAGAGAGGAAAGGAAAAATTGGTAATCAAGCCCTCAGTCACACGCGAATATAACACGAGTCGTTTGACACTTAGCAAGGCTGTTAGCTTTCACGGAAAGAGTAAGTAGGTACTACTAATAAAATGCTAATATTAAATCCTATCTTAATATTCATGATATCTTTACAATACCATATTAATATCCTTTCATCACAATAACATCATTAGTTTGGTATGTTAGATCGTCTGTTTTCATATGTTAACATTAACATGTGTTCAGTTTACTGAGTACGTCGTTAAACAAAGCAATAATAAGCAGAATTAGTACAGTATTTAATAACTATATACACCTTGAATAATTATTATCTTGTAACGTTCTTGAGAATATGGCTAGACTGTCATAACTGTGATACCAGTGGCATAGGCAATATGGACTGCATTTGCTTATTGTTTCACATTGATATTGTAAACGAAAAACGATTGATTTATCAGAACACAGAGATATGACTCGTTTGTTATTCACATAAGGGATTTTACTAGAATTCTAGATACGACCAGACCGAGGACAGAAATTCAAACTTATCTGTATATATGTATATACTTCACCTCGCTGGGAATCGCAGCCAGGACCTTTGGCGCGGCGATCCGGCATGGTATTGGGCCACACGTTGTCAATTTTAAAATATATTTAAATAAGAAATATATTCTTTTACATATTCGTATATCAAGAATAGATACATCTATATCTAGCTTGAATCATGCTAGAACCCAACATAGAAATTGAAAATAATACAGTTTATAATATTCTATATTTTTTCTCAATATAAAAATACTTTCCATGTGTCCGTTGAAGTAGAGAACCTTCCATCTAGACCAAGACTCCGTCACTCTTATATTTTGGTCCGACACACGACTTTGATGAATAATTCACTAATACGAATTACTAGTGAGACTATAGTAAAATTTGACTGCTCCTACATTTGTAATTTCTAACAGGGATTTTTATATATTTTATAGGAAACAACTTTCCGATTTTAGATGTATATTTCAAACTCTGTTCTATTAACTTCTTTTTTACATACATTCATCAGATTACATAATTAAATTATTATACAACATTAGACAATCTTAAGCCCCACCGTTCAAAATTCCACTCAAGCTCGAAGTTTGTCTAACTTTGTAATTTATGTACCTAGTCTGTTTTGAATTGCAATTTTGTTGGAGTTTATGACAAAACGCATTTCGTAAATACTGAATTTAAATTTGGTAGGTAGCTATAGACAGATCCATAATATTTTTGAAAGACCTTTTTTTGGGTACCCCATAGTATGTAGTATACGAGAAAACAAAATCATCCCCACTTTACCTGTAGGGGAGGTACCCTGAAAAGGTTTTTTAACCGACTGCCAGGAAGGGTTACGTTTTTCGTGCGTGTCTTGTATGTAGTATGTATGTGTTTAATATTCTTTATTAGGTACAGTCGGCCTCAGAAGTAGCTTAACATTTTAGTACGTTGTCACATTACATTTCTTGAATTTGTCATAAATGTTATTAGGAAGCCGTCGTAACAGTTACTATTACAAAGTACTATAATGTTAAGCTACTTCTGAGGCCGACTGTACCTCATATCTTCCAAACCGCTGAGCGGAATTATATAATTAAGATATCGAGATTCGTCTTGATAACCCAAAAGTGAAAAAAGATCCATCAATGGATCTTTATAATTGATTTTAGTGGACATCGCCTAAAAGCCTTGGTAGCCAGCCAGGCAAGCTTCACGGAAAGACAATAATAATAGTAATAATTTGAATCACTAATTGCTATTATCAAACTAACAACATATCCGATGCCTATAGTTCCATACAAAGAGGGAGGGAGAGTGCGACAATCAGAAGACACTTTTTAACGACTTCAAAAAAGGAGGAGGTTTTCAATTCGACTGTCTTTTTATGTGTTACCTCATAACTTTTTACTGGATGGACTGATTTTGATGATCCTTTTTATATTCGAAAGCTATTGCTTGTCTTACAGTCCCATTTAAATTTGGGCGATCTGACGAGTAGTTTTTGAGTTAACCCTAATTTTGAAGTCGGTTACTTTTTTAAAAGAATTATAATAGTAAGCTAAATTACGGGCTAGTTACTCCTAGTCGCGGCACGTAGCCAGAACCCAGATTTACTTCTTCCCTTCAGCTTCTTTAGCGAAGCGTTCTTAAAGACACTCATCCGAATGGCCTATGGCCTATGGCCTACTATATGGCCTAATAGTGCCAACAAAATTTGTTTTACAAAAAAAAAACTAAACAGAATGCTTCCTATATTGCAAAGACATATTATTATCCCTACGTTACTTTTTCTATTTATGTTTAATATAATCGTGTTTTTCTGCTTGGCCTAATGGTTAGCTGGTAGAGAATTAAGCATTTAGCTCGCGATTTGTTCTTCAATATTTTATATTGTGGTCAATAAAGTGTACATAAATAAATAAATAAATATGGTTATCGATTATAACACAAAAACTCTCTTGTTATCAGATCCTTCATGAATTGTATATACACGCTCTGTTACTTTTATGTAATAATATAATCTAGCTAAGTCCAATAATCCCTCTCCCAGAGCGCGGCGATAATTGCTCAATGGGCAGTAAGGCCGCGACGCTCCCTATAATACAGCTGTAAGAAAATTTGATATGGGAACATAATTATCTGAACGCGCTGACTTATTATATTAAGGAAAACCCAGCTTATGGCTTCAGTTGATGCTTATTGATGTGTACAGTGTAGGTACATAAATAAAATATGTTGTCTATACTCTATACTAATATATAAAGAGGAAAGATTTGATTTTTTGTTTGCATTGAATAGGCTCCGAAACTACTGAACCGATTTCAAACATTCTTTCACTGTTGGGAAGCTATACTATCCCCGAGTAACATAGGCTATATTATATTTTCAAAAAAATTAGGGATCCTTAATAAAACTCCAATAAGTTGTAAAAAAAATAATAAAACCGAAGCAAAGCGAGGGCGGTTACTCGTACATAAATAAAATCTATGAATTTAATAATATTATGATAATTATAGTGTGGTGTTGCTGCAGTCTACGGGCGACAATAGGTATTTACCACCAAGTATATAGTCAGCTCGTTTACTGGCTATTTCCATAAAAATACATGATTGTATAGAGTCAAACTCTCACCAACCCAGACAAGTGATATTATTAGGGTGATATTCTGGATAGTATAGCTATGTAGATAATATATTATTATGATTTTCCGCCTCAAAGTCTCAATTATAGTAACCACTTATAGTAAGTACTTAGTATAAAATCTTCGCCAACCGGTACATTTAAAACAAAAATCGGGATTAATGTTATATTTTTGGGCCCAAGGCTCAATTTATAGACGATCTCCGACCTTCTTTAGGAGATCGCATTATTGAAGCAGAAATGTCCACTGTAAATAATAATTTATCAAAATACTACAATGCGCTAAAATTACCCAAAATTTACGCAATTATCTAAGTAGTCCCGTCCCACCCTCCATTACCCGCAGAGTAATCGAGTACACATTGATTGAATCCAAAACTACTTCAACACGCTTATACGAAGAGATAAATCCAAGAACCCATCAGATACTGATTCATATTTAGCTCTATTTACCATTCCATAGAGCCGAAAGTAGACTGGCTACACTAAATTGGAAGAAAAGTCACTTTTGCTATGGAATTATTGCTGCTGGAAACGATTTAAATGAAGATGTATAATATATGGGAATATGTATTTGTTTAGATAAGAACCAAGTCAAATATTTTATATCACTAGTGTCATCAGTCATGTTTAGTTTTTATATATTTTTAAAAGATGGCACTACTAAATTCATAGCTGAAACACGCTGTTGAGGTTTCTTGGCAGAAATATAAGGGTCTGCTAGAAATATGTTTTGTAGCCTTCACTTTGATATATTGTTCTCGCTCTGTTTTCAATAAAATCAGTGAACCTCCTATTCAGTTGTTTTTTCTCAAGATTTCTGTTGTGGAGTTTTTGGGCCCGTCTGAACATTGGTCCTTATCGAGTCGGATGCCGACTGCGACTTCAAGGCTGATATAGATCAGAGGGTTTCTGTGTTGTCAACACAACGGCAACTCGTCGTTGATGGTGCATGTGGACGCATCTGGGAGCAGGAGAAAAAGCATTTCTTCGCTCACGGCAGAAGGGTGAATTTGGTGTGGCCAATTCACAGTAAAGCAGCGGTTACCACAGGCTACCAAGGAACAAAGGCACACAGTGGAGCACTGGAGCTATCACAGAGGGCAGCACACGGCGCATAACTTGGAAATTTAAAGTGACAGTGAGTGAAGCTAGAACTGTAAGTACTAAAGTGTCATACTGGACTTAGTTGATTTACTTGAATATTTGGACTTGTAGAATTTTCAAAAAAGTAAATTTGGACTTAGAATAATTTCTCTAAAAGTGAACCAACGGGGAACCTATGTCCGATTTCTTATAATCTTGTTTTGTTTCCAAACACTTAGAATAATTTTGTGAATTTTAACTTAGAAAATTTTGTCATCTTTTCAACTTAGAATTTTTTTGTAAATTCTTCATAGAAATTTGAAACATGGAATCTTATACTAGATTGCAAGAAGATATTTACAATAAAATTCAAAGGTCGAGAGCAAATTATAAGAAAACGCCTAAAGATCGTCTCTCAGAATGTTATGTGGAGACGCGTTTAGAAAACTTAGAAAGACTTTGGAAAAGATTTAACGAAACTGATTCTGAAATTTTAAGTACAATTAAGCCAGTAGATATCGAAAAGTCTTTGTATGTTAATCTATATGAACGCACTGAAGAGGAATATATTGATTATAAAAGTGAACTAAAATCTAAACTGTCATGTTTGGTAATTTCCAGTAAGGATGGTAAGGAATCGCCAAAGCAAGTAAGTAATAATAGCGCGTTGAAATTACCCAAAATTTCTTTACCTACTTTCAATGGAGATTATTCAGCATGGGTTACTTTTCGTGATTTGTTTTTATCTTTAGTACATAATAATAAATCTATTGATGATGTACAAAAGTTGCACTATTTAAAAACGCAACTAACTGGTGAAGCCGAGCAACTTTTAAGACACATTCCTGTAACTTCTAATAACTACGAAATTTGTTGGGCTCAATTAGAAAGTAGATACAACAATAAACGATATCTCGCAAATTGTATCTTACAGAAATTAACAACTGTAAAAAATCTAGTTGTAGAGTCAGCGGGTGGCATTAAAGATTTGCTTGATACCATGACTGAATGTTTAACAGGCTTAGAGAATTTGGGAGTTAATGTTACAACTTGGGATGTTATTGTGATTTATCTTATGAGTCTAAAACTAGATCCTGAATCCAGAAAGCTTTGGGAGGCAAAGATAAGCGAAACATTTAATGAGTTGCCTACCCTGGCTTGTTTTAAGGAATTCCTTCAGAACAGATTCAGGTCATTAGAATTTTTGGACAACAAAGTTGCTAGGCCAACCACATCGCGAAACGTTAAATCTCTTCATGTTACCGTTCCTATATGTGCTCACTGTAATGAAGATCACAAAACTGCTAACTGTAAAAAGTTTGCCAAGTTAGATGTAAATGCGCGTCGTGATTTTGTTCAAACCAAGGGCTTATGTTTTAATTGCCTTGGAATTAAGCACTCTGCGTATTCGTGCCGTCAGCCTACTCGTTGTAAGATTTGCAAAAAAAGGCATCATTCTATGTTACATCCTAAAAGCGTATCACAGCAGACTGACAGCGTTGAGACAGGGGAGGTTACGTCGCACAAGGATGTTGTATCAAAGAGCGAGTCAATAGTTAATTGTTTCTCGAAATTGCCCAGCCAAGTATTATTGGCCACAGCCTTAGTAAAGGTTGAGTCGAGAACAGGTGTGCTCATGACACTTAGATCTTTACTAGACCAAGGGTCTCAGGCTTCCTTTATAACGGAAGCCGCGGTTCAATTACTCGGATTGAAAAAGTTCACGAGTAAAGGGATAATAGCGGGGTTAGGAAGTGATCAGACTGGTTCACTGGAGTTTAAGTCTGTAGTTTATTTTAAAATTCAGTCACTTCGTAATCCGCATTTTATTGTTGATGTTAAGGCTTACGTCCTTAATGAAATCACTGCCTTTCTACCTGAAAGAAAGGTAGTAGTTCAACCTATATTAGAGTTGACCGAATCAGACTTAGCAGATCCCAATTTTAATATACCCAATAAGATTGATATTTTATTAGGTGCAGATATTTATTGCCACATTTTGGAAGAAGGCATTATCAAAGGTTCACCTGGCTGTCCAATAGCACAGAAAACCAAGCTAGGTTGGATCTTATCTGGGCAAATATATGCAAACTGTGAGGAAGGGAGTCAGTCTAAGTTCGTGAGTATGCACACACACTATGATGTAAATGAGTTGTTGCGTCGGTTTTGGGAATTGGAGTCAGAGAGCTCTAAAAAGCACTTTACGCCTGATGAGTCCCGATGCGAGGAGATATTTTCCCGCACGACGAAACGAAATGCTTCAGGTAGGTATATCGTAAAATTACCTTTTCGTGACGAAGATCCCGCTTGTAAATATGGCAACTCTAGGGATATTGCTGCAAAGCGATTTTACTCACTGGAACGCAAATTATTAAAAAATCCCAAACTTAAATTAGATTACAGCAAGGTGATACAAGAATACTTAGATCTTGGTCATATGGAGCCAGTTCCGAAAGAAGAACGTCATAAGCAGGATGCAGTATACCTTCCACACCATGCTGTTGTCAAAGAAGACAGAACAACAACCAAGGTACGTGTTGTCTTTGACGCCTCGTGTCCTGGTACTAATGGAGTCTCTTTGAACAATGACTTGATGGTGGGACCGACTCTCCAATCGGATTTAAGAACAATAATTTTAAGATGGCGTCTTCATCCCATATGCCTCATTGCGGACATTGTTAAGATGTACCGACAAGTTGAAGTTTATAAATCAGATTCAGATTTCCAGCGTATTGTTTGGCGTAATCCTGACGAACCAAATTTTGAGTTACAGGATTACAGGTTGTTGACGGTAACATTTGGCACTTCATCAGCACCTTATCTTGCTGTGCGTGCCCTGCAACAAGTCGCACGTGACGATGGTATAAATTACCCGGTGGCATCTGAAAGAGTTTTACAAGACTTTTATATGGATGATCTGATGACAGGGTGCAACAGTATTGAAGAAGGAAAGGCTATATTTACGGAAATGAATGAATTATTGGAAGGAGGGGGATTTCAGTTACAGAAATGGAGCAGCAATTGTGAAGAATTGTTAGAATAAATTAAGATAGGAAAGACAAAGGATGAAGGAACAGGGAAAATAGAAATGAAAACAGACACAGTTGTAAAGATCTTAGGACTTACCTGGAATCGCCAATCCGACGCCTTTGAATACTCCGTTCACTTACCGCCGCTAGATTATCCTGTAACTAAAAGGAAGGTCATATCAGACATAGCAAAATTGTTCGATCCTCTTGGCTGGATCGCTCCGACGATTATTATCGCGAAAATATTCATCCAGAAATTGTGGCTATCTGGTATTGATTGGGACGATGAACTTCCACCACAATTAATGGAGGAATGGGTCGCATATCGGGCCGATTTGGTTTTACTTACCGGAGTCCAAATTCCTAGATGGGTTAATACGAGCAAAGACGTCACACTTGTGGAGTTGCATGGTTTTTGCGATGCATCCAATGATGCATACGCCGCAGTGGTGTACCTACGGGTGATAGACTACACAGGAACGATTAGTGTCAGTCTTATTACGTCAAAGACAAAGGTATCGCCCATCAAACAGGTATCGATTCCGAGGCTGGAACTGTGTGGTGCTGTGTTGCTGGCAAAGATATTGCAGGAAATATCTTATACCTTGAATATTTCTAAGTCTGGTATTCACGCTTGGACAGACTCATCTGTAGTGCTCGCGTGGCTTAGTAGTCATCCAAGCCGATGGAAGACATTTGTCTCTAATAGGGTGTCTGAAATATTAACTGTTCTGGATAGTGATCAGTGGTATCACGTCCAATCAAAGGACAACCCTGCAGATTGCGCTTCGCGAGGAGTAAGACCCTCGCAATATCCAAGCAACGAATTGTGGCTGAAAGGACCGGGCTGGTTGATGAATGAGAAAATAAACTATGGCAATAGGGATAGGAAAACAGAAATAAATTTAGAAGAAAAAGCGAAGAAGGTATGCTGTATGACCATTAATGAAGAATTTGATTTGTGGGATAGATATTCTTCACTAACGAAGTTAGTTAGAATAGTAGCATTATGTAGGAGAATTCTATGCTTAAGAAGTGCTAATAAAGTTAATTTTGACAAGTGGATATCATTCAAAGAAATGATGGAAGCTTTAAATGTTTGTATTAAACAATGTCAAGCACATAATTTTAAAGAAGAAATGGATAATATAGCTAAGACAGGAAGTGTAAATAAAAAGAATAAACTCACCTCATTAAGTCCATTCATTGATGGTGCAGGTATCATGCGTGTTGGTGGTCGTCTGCAGCTATCTCAAGTTAGTGAAGACAAGAAGCACCCTATTTTGTTACCTCATAGGTCTTCACTCACCCAACTATTGGTAAGAGAAGCTCACGAGAGGACATTGCATGGAGGTCCTCAACTGATGGTGAATTATTTGCGTACAAGGTACTGGATTGTGGATGTGAAGTCGTTGGTGAAATTGCATGTACGCAAATGTGTCACTTGCATACGTCACGCTGCTCGCACTACCCAACAACTTATGGGCCAACTTCCAGCGGCAAGAGTAACTGCTTGTCGACCTTTTTTGCGAACCGGAGTTGACTACGCTGGCCCAATTAGTATCCGGACGTCGAAAGGAAGAGGACATCACTCTCATAAGGGTTATATATGTCTCTTCGTCTGTATGGTTACACGAGCTGTTCATTTGGAGGCAGTGACTGATTTGACAGCTCAAGGTTTCATTGCAGCGTTTAAACGCTTTGTAGCCAGACGAGGACATTGTGCCGAACTATGGAGCGACAATGGTACTAATTTTGTTGGTGCCGCCAGAGAGCTCAAGTCTTTGTTCGATGCTGAAAGGTTGGGCATAATGCCAGAGATTACTGAAACGCTCGCCGTATCTGGAACTAGCTGGAACTTTATACCACCTCGTTCGCCAAACTTTGGAGGACTGTGGGAGGCTGGAATAAAGTCCACGAAACATCATCTCAGAAGGGTAGTTGGCGACACCACATTGACTTTTGAGGAAATCACCACTGTATTAGCTCAAGTTGAGGCTTGCCTCAACTCAAGACCCATTTCGCAGCTTTCTGATAATCCCGACGATCCGTCACCCTTGACTCCTGGGCATTTTTTGGTAGGAGAGCCACTTGTTCTTGTACCTGATGCTAATTACGAACAATCCAACATCAGTAGTCTTCGTAGGTGGCAACTCACTCAAAAAATGGTTCAACATTTTTGGCGACGGTGGTCTGCAGAATATCTTACACATTTTTTGCAAAGACACAAATGGGCTCATAAACAACCTGAACCAAAAATAGGCGATGTAGTATTAGTCAAGGAGGATGATTTGCCTCCAGCCAGGTGGTTATTTGGTGTGATAGTTGATAAACATCCAGGTGTGGACAAAATCACGCGCGTAGTTAGTCTACGTTGCAAGGGTCATATTGTTAAGAGACCGACATCAAAATTATGTGTCCTTCCTGTTGTCGACTAAGTAAGTTTTATGTTTAAGATTTGTTTTATTTATGTTATTTTATTAGCAGAAAGCATTGGTTGTTTATAATTTTTTATTTGTTATTTCTTGTATACTTTCACAGTGCAGTGCACTATGATAGTGCCAGTTTATTGATTAAGTTGTTTTTCTCACTGTACTGTGTTATGTTAAGAAACTTTAATAGCTCATGGTGGGCGGATATGGACATTCTGTCCATGGTGGGCGGAATGTTTAGATAAGAACCAAGTCAAATATTTTATATCACTAGTGTCATCAGTCATGTTTAGTTTTTATATATTTTTAAAAGATGGCACTACTAAATTCATAGCTGAAACACGCTGTTGAGGTTTCTTGGCAGAAATATAAGGGTCTGCTAGAAATATGTTTTGTAGCCTTCACTTTGATATATTGTTCTCGCTCTGTTTTCAATAAAATCAGTGAACCTCCTATTCAGTTGTTTTTTCTCAAGATTTCTGTTGTGGAGTTTTTGGGCCCGTCTGAACAGTATTTATATATAAACATATTTTAGATATTGTTACGTCCTACTAGTGGGTGGGTTCGTAAAGGAAACCACTGATGTTGCCGAAGGGTACTTTATTTCACTCACAAGGTGGTACAATACTACTACACACTAACACTAACAACCGCGTAAGAGTCACTCACTCGTTCACGAACGCGCAACACCCTCTTACTATCGCCCTGATCACGTATTGACCCGTCTGGAGTCCCAAACCTGACTCCCTTATCGCTCGTATCGCTGTTATCGCTTCGATCGTTCCGAACTGGTATCCCGAACTGGAATCCCCCACGACGTCCAATTCGCGTCCTTTTATAGGTGGCCGAACTTAACTCGCGGGCCTTCGAGAAGGTTCCGCGCTAATCCAGATAATTAAACAAAACACAGTCATAAAAGTTAGCATCAAGGTCAAGACACAAAGGAACGAAGGTCATTCGCCCGGAACACAATAGTGCAATAAAACGATTAAAGACGTCTTCGACAATTTAGGGTTCCATTTTTCCGTACGGGGTTCCGTGGTTCGTAACAATATTAACTTGTGTAACAAAACAATCGCCATAAATCATTTCATTATTAAATGGTTAAAATAAAACGGTTCATCTTTCAGTAATCGACAAACCATGTTGATTCACCACTTTACACTATTTGATAATGTTATGTTATCCTATTGCAAGCAATGAACTAATTAATATACTGTATATGTATGTGTATATTCATTCACTGATTGTAGGCTTTTACCGTAAAAATCGTAACACAAAAATTGCTAATGTAATATAATGCGAATCAACTTTAAAAGACAAACATTGCGTTCAAAAATTCGGTTGAAAACGACCAGATTTACCGGTTTATCTCTGCATTACGGTATTATAATTTTTTTCACACTATAAGGAGACTGGATGAGAATAATAAAATGGTTGCGAATGACTGGCAAAATCTTGTTTACAATACATATTATTAGTTAAGTCATAATATATGTAATATAATAAAAATTAAATAATAACTTAAATCGTTCACTCACGACAAGATTATTAAGTCATTAAAAACAAAATTTATAGACTATAATATAAATGACTACTATAACCTATTCGCGACCCTGCATTTCGCAAGCTCTGGGAACTAGGCTAAATTGTCATAGAAACATCTAAACAAGACACTTCCACGCAGTGTATATCTGTGTACAATAAAGTGTCGGCGCGCTGCTTAGGAAATGTGGCTCGTCGTCGCATTAGTGCGGGTTCAATGCTCAATGCTGCAGAGTGGGTTGTGTTTTATGTACAGGATCGAAGGCGAAGGGTTGCCAGGCTTCATAATAAGCTGTTAAGGCGCGGTATGACTACGATTTAAAAACGTTGATTTCACTCACACAACCGCATATCTGCGCTAATCTAATGTTACATTTACGTGACGCTGAATAGGGTTCAAAATTGCAGAGCATATTTTTGCTAACAATGTAACACCAAAGAAACCCAGTTTTGTGAATATTGAGATCACACCGCGCCTTAAGGAGTACCGTACAATATTGTGAGAAGAATAATTCTGCACAGGCAAAGTGAACGATTTATTAAATATATTTTATTCGAGAGCATGTATGCGTACTTTTGTGTTGGTCATCGGTTTTCGGGAATTCTACTTTCTAATAAAGCAAGCTCCTTTTAACTAAACTCAAGGGACCAAGCATTTTTTATCGTTTTAGAGAGTTATCGTTATATGGAGTGAAGAAAAAAACAACCAAATTCACAATAACTTTTAATATATCTGATAAAATACATATGTATGTAATTTATTCTTAATTCATAAGTATATTGTCCGTTAACTTTGTAAAATAATAAAGAATAATATTATAAAGAGTTTACACTATTATTTGTATTTTATTTATTAAAAAATTCTTATATTGATAAAAATCATAATGCATTAATCAGAAAAAGCAGTAGAATAACCACCACAATTTGAATCAAAATAATTTTTCCTTTAGTCAGCTATAATAAAATTCTTCATTAAAACCAGCAAACAAGGCTATAAAAGAAAACAAATACTATATGTTGCAATTTTATTATAAATCTAAGGTTACATATTGCAAAGGTATTCCTGTCACAGTCCACTAGTAAGATATGCGATCCCAGATAGCGCTAGGATCTCGGCACATTCTCTTTGCGATGCACTCAATATTTTACTCCGATACCGAGCAAGCAAGGTTCCACATCGTTGAATATCAAATATCTCGTGTGTCGATTGTGTACGAGTATGTGCATTTATATTTTCTGCGGTTCAAGCAGGTTGCATCGGAGTATAGGATAACTCAGGTTATCGGAAGATCTATGTTTTCCGTTACGATATGATACTTCGTCTACTATCTTAACAAGGAGAATTGTAATTGCATTACCCTATTTTGTTATATTACCATTGTTTACCGTTGGCAAATTCAATTACAAGCTGAAGTACCTAATTCTGATAGGCACTTTAATTATTCAACTCTTGGTTGATGATGATTATTAATTGCGTGTGCTTTTGTATTGTGTCTTTTTATACCAATTACTCAAATATAATTGATACACAGAGAATTGATTTAGTTTGGTCATTAACGCCAACTTTTAATCTTGTTACAATATCTCCATCATGTCGTCAACCGATGGTACAATTAGCCAAATCATGAAGCTTTAGTATTTCATCATATTCCGCCTATGCCGTGTATATAATGTGTTCTTCTACCAGTAACAATTTTGATCAAATTTAGAATCTTAGAAATTTAGAAAAAAGAAATGAAATCTGTATCGACATATTCCCCTCCGGACTGCGAGCCCCGTGGTAACCGACGAATGTGGCGATACAAGTCAGCAGATTGGGATGAGATGCGACACTTCTTCGCGTCTTATCCTTGGCGGCAGCTTTGCTTCTCTTCTGACGATCCGTCGAGCTGCGCGGATGCTATAACCGATGTGGTACGTCAAGCGATGGAGTATTTCATCCCTTTTTCTGATGTACCCATCGGTGGCAAAGCTCGCCCATGGTTTACCGCTGAATGTGAGCAAGCTGAGCAACACAAACATTCAGCGTACTTAGCCTGGGTGGATGCTCGAAGCCGCAAAGCTCCGGACGTCAGCGCTAAGAAGAAAGCTTTTAATCAAGCCGCCAAGTCATACAAAAAGGCATTACAGAAGGCAAATTCCGTCCGCATTACTAACATCGGCGAAAAACTCTGTACCCAACCGTCCGGTAGTAGAGTTTTTTGGTCTCTCGCCAAAGCGGTCGAGAATAATTTCTGTCGGCCTACGCTGCCTCCGCTGCTAAAACCGGATGGTTCCCTGGCTCATACGGCTAAGGAGAAAGCGAACTTATTCGCATTTCTTTTTGCTGAGAATTCGCGTCTGGATGTCAGCAATAACGTACCACCTCAGTTGACTCATTGCGGTATCTCTATGCCAGAGATCCGTATTACAAACAAAGAAGTCCTTAAAACCTTGCGGTGTCTGGACGTGAATAAAGCCAGCGGACCGGATGGTATTCCAGCGATAGTGATCAAGAAATGTGCACCCGAGTTGTCTCCTGTATTGACACGTCTGTTCCGCCTCTCAATTGAGACTGGATCAGTGCCTAAATCCTGGAAGCTTGCCAACGTGCAGCCCGTGCCCAAGAAAGGTAGCCGTGCTGACCCCGCCAACTATCGGCCTATCTCAATTACCTCCATAATCTGCAAGATTATGGAACGTATATTGAATAGGCGCCTCATGGCATACCTTGAACAGAATGATCTCCTTAGCGATCGGCAGTACGGGTTCCGCCGAAACCGATCAACAGGAGATCTTCTAGCGTATGCCACACATATATGGGGCGAGGCCCTCGAGAAAAATGGGGAGGCACTTGCTGTCTCCCTTGACGTCTCGAAGGCCTTTGATAAGGTCTGGCACGCTAGCCTTCTAAGCAAGCTTCCAACTTACGGCATATCCCCTGGCCTTATTGACTGGGTAAAAGACTTCCTGAGCGACCGGTCTTTCCGCGTTGTAGTCGATGGCTGTTCATCGGAGACGATGACTACAAATGCTGGAGTTCCTCAGGGGTCCGTTCTCTCCGCCACTCTATTTCTGCTACATATAAATGATCTGCTTATGCCCGGTATCTATGGGTACGCAGACGATAGCACAGTGGTAGAGAGATACGTACCAAGTTCCAGGGCCAGTCGGGACGAAATTCAGTCTGAAAGAGAGGCCATGGTGGCTCGTGTGAATCTCACACTTCGGGCTGTGTCCGAATGGGGCGAAGCCAATCTTGTGAGATTCAACGCCACTAAAACGCAGACGTGTCTATTTACCGCCAAGAAGAGCCCGTTCACCTTGGCTCCTACTTTTCGGGATGTGTCCTTGGATTATACCGACTGCCTTCAGTTATTAGGAGTAGAGATATCCTCGAAACTCAACTTTGGGCGGTTCATCGAGACCAAGGCTAAGGCTGCTGCAAGGAAACTTGGTGTCCTTGCAAAGGTACAACGGTACTTCACACCTAGGCAACTCTTAACCTTGTACAAAGCTCAGGTTCGGCCGTGTGTGGAGTACTGTTCGCACATTTGGGCAGGCGCAGCCAAATGTCACCTTTCTGCTTTGGACTCGATGGAGAGACGTGCGAAGAGGCTCATTGGTGACCCAGTTTTGGTTGAGACCAATCTTCAAAGCCTCGAGCACAGGCGCAGAGTAGCCAGTCTCTCGGTTTTCTACAGGGCACATTTCGGAGAGTGTGCGCAGGAATTGTTTGAGATAATTCCCCCATCTCCGTTTCTCCATCGAACGACACGACGCACGGCGGGTATCCATCCCTTTGTCGTGAACATCCCGCCGGTACGAACGACGCGGTTTGCCTCGTCATTCGTTATACGCACCGCGAAGGACTGGAATAACTTGCCTGCGTCGGCGTTCCCGCCAATCTATGACGTGGATGTCTTCAAGAAAAGATTGAATAGGCTTTTACTAAGTTAATGTGCTCACCATCTTGGACCACATCTCCACTTACCATCAGGTGGGATTGTGGTCAAGCATTAACTTATTAGTGTAAAAAAAAAAAAAAAAAAAAAAGATCACTGAGATAATTCCCGCTTAAATAAATATTTAACGTGGAACTCTACTTACAAAAGAGTAGGTTCAAGCTAAAATGCATATAGCTCATATAGCTATATATTATACGCAAAATATTATATTATTCAAAAGACAAAGTACCTACTCTCAGTATTACAAAGAAGTACGTATCTATTTCTTACAATATCTTTCTCCTATCTTTCATAAAATCATAATACAATATTCTATACGAGAATTCAGTGTTCAGTCACGTCCCAAATACGTTTAGCATACTCCTTTAGGAATAGCTAACGACAACAACCTCAGGGTATTAAACATAAACATAAGCATATAATTCTTGACTTGTTACCTGAACCCGTTGCCCAAAATGTCTCAGGTAAAACGAATTATAGGGCAAGAAAGACATTAAAAATGAACATGGCTGTCCGTGCCAGACAGAAATCACAACGTGTCTCTCTAGAGCGTTACAATTTTAGGCTTTAGCAGTCCCGAAGGTATCATATTTTATGTCGCTGACTTTTTTGGTTGGCTTATTTGAAAAAAACCTTTTTATGACATTAGAATATAGAAAGATAGGAAAGAAGTGATATCTATCTACTGGCTACTTAACCGATTCATTATAATAATATAGGGCGTTCATATAATTAACTAGTCATGCAAGATTTGGGTGAAAACAGTTTGGCTTTAGGTGTTGTTATTCAGTTATTCGAATATAAAGCACATGGTTATATTTAGAATACGTATAAGGGCACATGAAGTCCACAACAGTAAATAATTATTTGGACACTCTATAACTTGTTACTGCTACTAATTAGTAAAGAACCCAAAATTTTAAAATTAAGTGACCCGGATGATAGAACACCATTGTAGTCCATAGGGTTAAAATTTGCTCGTAGACAGTGATTAAATAATAATCTTATTCTGTATACTTTTCTTACAAACAGCGTACGAAAAATGATTCTTTAAGTGTGCGAGAGAAAAGGTATATTACAACTCGTCCGTATTTCTATGGTGTTCTCTGTCTACGGTTTTTCCTGTTCGTATTCCATGGAGTCTCTCAAGTGAGCCTTGAATCTCCAACAAGACATCAGGGACTCATTCAGTGTACTATTATGTCGTTATAAACTGGGAAGATGTTTTGTTTCACTTTACGGAGGTAAACCCTTTTCATTCATATACAAACTTATACAATCATATAAATATGGTGTACAATGACTACTGAAAATCTCACACATTAAATACGATGTTTTGAGTTTGAGTGAGACCCTATTACTGATTAGATTTTAGCCCTTACAAATTCTATAGTTTAATGAAGTTATAATTCTTATGGGGCGTTTGGAAAAAAATATGAGAGTAAAATGTTTACGATGCGACAGCCAAAAATCGACATGATAAAGGTGCGTGATACTAGGCGCACAGCATTTGCTGAAGTTGTTTAGAATTGCTAGTGCGGGTTGTGGGTGCCAGCGAGAGTTACTTATAAGTAAGAGGTAAGTTTAACTTCTTACGTGCATACATAAGTACACACACAGGTTTTTTTTAATTTCACATATATTTACCGACATGTAGGTCCATGAACATGTAATGGTAAAACACAAAATGAAAATCCTAACAGAAAGAAACTTATTCTTCTAATTTTCTAATACTCAGCGTTTATATTTCAATAAATATTATTTTGCTTTAATTCACAACATTTTGCGGAAGACACAAAATTTAAATAAAAAAATGTTTCATTAGTCGGTCGTGAACACGAAGGTATTTCTAGTGAATACCTCTCGAGCTAAAATTTTAACACGTAATTTAAAAGGGCTACTGTACTTTCACGTTGTAAAGTCTTTTGCAGAATTTTTAGTAAGCTCCGTTTGATGCAAATACGCGTGCCATTCAGCAGAATGCCAAATAGGAGAGGGATGCTTAGAATATCTGTATCTGTTAGTACATCTAAAAAAACAGTTTTTATATAAAAATATTAAGTACGAGTAACCGCCCTAGCTTTGCTTCGGTTTTCTTACTTTTTTTTATACATTGGGTTACATTATTGAAGTTTTATTAAGGATCCCTAATTTTTTTGAAAATATAATCTAGCCTATGTTACTCGGGGATAGTGTAGCTTCCCAATAGTGAAAGAATTTTTGAAATCGGTTCAGTAGTTTCGAAGCCTATTCAATGCAAACAAAAAATCAAATCTTTCCTCTTTATATATTAGTATAGATTTATTTTTTTAAAGTCTGTGTAAATTTGTCGTTGACGTCATATTTTACACTTTCACTAGCAATCTCAACAACAAAATACTATAGGCTTAACTGTTTAACGTTTTATTTACTTTCAAAATGCACATTTTATACAATGAATATTCGTAATACAATTTATGTTCAGTATTCGCGTTTGTTCAGGCATTCCAAGGGTGATTACCGCGTGAATCTACAACTATCATAAAGTGATTTTCCAAGCCAAGGTATCTCGAAACACAGGTTATTCAGTAACAGCGAACACAAGCTAAAGGCCTTTAGCTGGGAAGTTGCCAATTTAATTCTACTTTGAACTGAAATATATCGTTAATATCTAACATAATATCAAATTAATAACAGCTGTTTGGCGGGTTGACTGACGTTTTCCAGCACCAGTTACTATTATTATTATGATTTAATAGTATGGTTGTATTTGTGTGTGTGTAGCGAAGGGATTGAACTAAGGGATTATTTAGATCGAATTAGATGTCAAACGTTAAACTCCAGCCGAAAATAAACCCGAAACTCTCTGCTAGTCAAAAGGTAATGCCACCCCGACGGTTTAAATTTAACCACTTATCATGTGGTATAATTTTAATTTTACTTTATTTTATTAACCTGTTAACCGGGGAGTTCCCTTTTTAATTACGTACTTTGTAACGGGCGCGAGCTCTTTCACTAGGACGTGTCAATACGTTCATATTATTTTTTTATTTCTTATTTATGTTTAAAATAAATGAAAAGACTATGAAATATATATGTTTTCTTTACAAACTAATAGAAAACAATAGGTACTAACAAAAATATGGAAATATCGAATTAAGAAATTACTATACGTTCCACCACGTACCACGTTTCGAGGACGTATTCATACGTCCTAACCGTACACGCTATTGTTTACGTTTGACGTATTTATACGTCCCGCTCGGTTAACAGGTTAAGAGTGATGTAGATTATTTAAGCCGAACAACACTAGAACAGCCGCCACGCCGCGCCGTCCCCTTTGTCCCCTTTGCAAGTTTGATCATCTCTTTTTTTTTATTTATACATAATATCTATACGTGAAACTTTTTGAATTTTATTGATTTATTGAATAAAAAATAAACGATTTACCTAAAACCGCCGTTGGGTCATTTTTAGGGTTCCGAAGTAAAATCGGAACCCTTATAGTTTCGTCAAGTTCGTCCGTCCTTCGGTCTGTCCGTGTGTCCCTTAGTGCTACAAAGCTATAATTTGGCATGGATTTACATATTATTTATTAAAACTCCAGAGTCTTAGAGTATAAAATATTGAAAAACTTTTTTTCATGGTACCTTCCCAAAAAATAACGTGAGGGCGTCGCAGCCGGTCGGCTGATAGAGGATTACCTACAGTATTGCCAAACCCCGGTATTGAATCGTTCATCCATATATCAGCTCTTGGAGATTCACTGCTGGACATAGGCCTCCCCTAACTTGCGCAAATAACTTGCGCCATTCTGACCGTTCTTGAGCCTTCTGAATCCAGCTGATGCCCACTGTCTTCTTCAGTCGTCAGTCCACCTGGTGGGGGGGCGTCCTATACTCCGTTTTTCGAGACGTGGTGGGCGCTGTTCGAGGACCTTTTTTTTATGGAAATAGCCGGCAAACGAGCTGACGATCCACCTGATAGTAAGTGGCTATCGTCGCCCATGGACATCAGCAACACCAAAGGCATCACCGATGCGTTGCCGGCCAAAAAAAGAGAGAAGAAAAAGAAAGAAAGAACTGGCTCTCAAGCCCCCAGCCGGAACACGACGAGTCGTTTGGCGGCTGACTCATGCTCAAGGGTGGTAGCTATCCAGGCGAACCACATGGAGAAATAATAATAGTAATAATAATGGTATTAATTAATAATTAAAATCAATATTACTAATATAATCCCTCGAGGGGTCCTACCACCAGCGGGCCGGATTTAGTCGCCTTTTACGACACCCATCCGGCGTGGGATTGGGGTTAGTATTCTAAGCCGCCCCAATACGGCTGAAATTTCTTCAAATATTAATAAATTGTTTATATAATTTTACACTTTAGTATGGTTAAAATGACTATGTAAGTTGTGATGATTTTTTTGATGAAACCAAAAATGTCTGGCTATTAATTCATAAATTTTTATGTTTTTGTTTCGTAAGGTATAAGAATTTGATTTAAATGAATAAATGAACAATAGAAGTAAATAACAAATAGTTTTAATAATGGTTTTCATGCCTTAAACTAAGGAATGTTGCAATAAATATAACGGGACACGAATTTGCCACTGCGGCGGTTTGAGAGCGGTAGTAGTCTACGGCGCTTCTACGAGTAGTGTTAACTACTTTTGACAACAAACGTGAAAGTAAAGCGATTCTCTAAAGCCTCAAGGGTTCAACAAAGTCTTTGTAGAAACGGATAGAGGGAAATAAACGAAATGGAAAACCCCATAATAAAAGTTTTCCATTTGTGCAGTCGAAACTCAACAGGCATTACTAGCATAGTAAACCTTTTCTTGTAAAGGTTTATTTAAAACTTTTTTATGAACGTATTTAACAGTTTTATTAATTATTGTTAAATAAGTGGTACAAAAGGCGGACTTAACGCTAAACAGCATTCTCTACCAGTCAACCTTAGGAATGTGCAGATTCTTCTTTTACCTTATTAATATTTGTAAGACCAAGCTACCAACAAGTTCTACTATTTAATTAGGAGAACAGACTCCCCATTGTGTGATTCATGCAATTGTTGAAGGTGACATTCATATTATTATACTAGCTGACTCGGCGAACTTCGTATCGCCTAACAAAATTTGTTTTCTAAAATAAAAGTAGCCTAAGTTACTCCTTGTTACATCAGCTATCTGCCAGTGAAAGTCCCGTCAAAATCGGTCCAGCCATTTCAGAAATTAGCCGGAACAAACAGACAGACAGACAAAAATTGTAAAAAAATGTTGTTTTGGTATATGTACCGTGTATACCTACATCCAAATGCACTTAGTTAAAAGCGGTTATTTTAATATTACAAACAGACATTCCTTTTTTATTTATTTGTATAGATTGATGGAATGTGTTCGGAACAGCAGCCCCAGGAAGCACTTGAACATGAACTGAGATTTTTGTAAATTGATCTGTAATTTTGTAAGGTGATATCACCAGGGTTACATAATCGTTATTACGATAAAGCCCTTTTAAGAAAAAAAAAGCTTTGATCAGTATGAGCATACAGTGATAATTATCTACTGAAATACACTTATATATTCTGCTTTTGCATTCGAAATTCTTGTATTCGCAATTGACTAGATATGTATTTGATATCATAGGTACAATATTTATCTTACAGATACCGCTCATTCTAACATGATTATAGTTAAAGTTCAAACGATTTATAGTTATATAATAATTTGTGTTTCAGGATTTTTTAATAACTTGTTTTTAAGGTTGGAACCAGAGAATGAACTTCGTTTAGATTTCCACTTTTACTTTTTAAGCTCTAGAACAGCATAAAAGCGTCAAACTACGGTCACAAAAATATTTGCATTTCGGTAAAAATTAAACTGTCGTGTATATTTATTATCTAAGTGCCATCATTTCAAACCGTCGATTTTTAAACCCGCCTTAGTGTAGAAAATAAAATATAGCAAATGTGTCTATGTACGTTAGGTAACTTTTGATAGAATCGGATAATTCTCCGTCTTTTGATAATGAATACCTATTTAAATTTTTCTTCAAATTTGTGTTCTATACTAAATTGATAGTCTACGGCGTAATAAATTAAGTTGTAAGAGCTTAATTTGACTGAATTTAATTTTAACATTTTCGTCTTTTAAGTACCTAACTCAGAACATTAATTAGTTGGTGATAAAGCTGTGTTCAAAGGGCTTATAAGAACTTTAATTAAAATACTAGTTGTTGTAGAAATAATCCGAACCAAAAAGGATTAAGAAATCTATAAAAGAACGACTGATAAAAACGCTTGTAAAGAGTATCTCAATGTAATAAATTAAAATCCAGGTATAATGAACGTACCTAATACAAATATTTATTTTTGTAGTCTCAGCGGAAACAATCAAGATAATTTTGAGTAGGTATAACCATTATCATTTTAATTAATTCAATTAAAATATCGAAACTAATTTATATGAAACTTCTGGCTTTGCCTATGATAGATTAGAACTATTACCTAACAAAGTTTGGAGCGTAAACTATGATTGATTTAACCTCTGTCATGAAGTTCCTTTAAAGTCTAGATATTATGGTAGTAAATTCCGTGTAACTTATTTTTTATGTTGATCATAAAACCAATGAGATATACCAAAGGTAGAAAATGTGATCATCAGAGATGATGATATGAAAAAAAATCATTTTCAATTTGGATATATCCAGAAGACTACGATGATATCGTAATTACCCCGTATAACCCGTGTCATAGCTAACAAATAAGAAGTCATGTCATATTATTCGTATTATCAATGTGAAGTAGATGGCGTGTATCTTGTATGTTTTGTATGTATTGTATGTATGTGTGTAATATTCTTTATTACCTCATATCTTTCAAACCGCTGAACGGATCTACATAATTAAGATAATATCGTTAGATTCGTCTTGATAACGCAAGTGTTCTTAGATAAGTGAAATTAAAAAAAAACAAATATGGTGTCTGTGAGATGCCATTGTTTGAAGTACCTATCAAAAAATAAAAATTAATCGATGTATAATTGAAGAGACCACAAGGATTTCAAAAAAGTATATCATGATAGCTTTTTGATAGCAGGCGGGTTTTATTTAATTTTTAAATTTATACTATGTAGTAATGGTATTACTAATTTAAAAAATTAAATCTTCAGTGATTTTGTGATAGAGATTTCTAATAATTTAAAATGGTAAGGGTATTAAAGATAATAAGGGTTGCAGTATTATCTTGAATAAATTAAATATTTATGCCTGGCATTTCAAACTGCAGGCAGTCATATTATAGTATCCATTCAAATAGCCATGAACCCGCTATAACCTCGAGTATGACCCAAATGGCCTTTGATAGTCGATTTTCATAAAAATTTTCAATATCCGCTTATGTCGCATTTTCTTTCTATTTCTCATCATTTTAACGAAAACGATCAAACGAAATGTTGAAGCTGTATCACAATAATAATGTATGCAAATAATATTTTTTATACCATTATTTCTACTTTTCCACGTAATAAAAAGATGGGGCTGCCTGTTATTTAAAATTTTGTTAAATACTAGTAGTCCTAAACCTTTCGTCTATCCCATCTTTCAAGTTGGATCAAACTGCACACGGTGTGCAAATTTGATTAAAATCGGTTAAGTAGTTTAGGAGTCCATCGCGGACAAACGACGTGACACGTAATTTATATATTATTAAGATATAAATTCTTTGACACTTTAAAGTAGTATTTTCCTAGTTTTCTTCGTTTTGTGCATGTTACATCACGCTACTAAGTAAGTAATTGTTGTTTTGTATCCCAGGAGATAAATCTGTGCACGGACAGAAGTTAAAGTGAAGTTCCTGTTATGGAGCTACGTACTTAACATTGATTTTGACTTAAGTAAAATATCGTTCTTATTTATTGGAATATTGAGCTGAAAAGAATAAAAGCGATGTAGGTAAATTAATTCGCGTAGTATAATTTTGAAACTAGTACAGACTTCATCACTTAACGATGAAAAATACATTGTAAGTTAAAGTGTAATATGTCTTATATTGTAAGCTTAAAAAGAGCAGTTATAATATATCAATATCAACGCCCAGTCAAAGCCCTTTGAGCTGAAAAGTTAAAAGAAATTTTGCATAATTATAAATTTTCTTTGTAATGAAGGCAAAGTTTAAATGCTGTATGTTTTGAAATTTCCATAATAACGATGGCTAATCTTGATTCTCTAAAGAGGTTAGGTTTACTTTAAATAAGACTTCAACGTTATCTGCATACATTACACAGGTTAACAGCATTCTTGGTTCATGAGATATTTTGACTGAATATAGGTGTTTTGGGGCGCTGATTTCATATATGAAGTCGGTTTTTTCGTATCACGTCTAAATTTTGATTTATGAACGAAAGGTGATTTTTAAGAAAAATGGGATATAATATGAGGTATCTATTAGTACACCTTGTTACATAGTCTTTTTTTTATGGAAATAGCCGGCAAACGTGCTGACTATCCACCTGATGGTAAGTGGCTATCGTCGCCCATGGACATCAGCAACACCAAAGGCATCACTGATGCGTTGCCGGCCAAGAAAGAGAGAAGAAAAAGAAAGAACTGGCTCTCAAGCCCCCAGCCGGAACACGAAGAGTTGTTTGACGGCTAACTCATGCTCGAGGGTGGTAGCTATCCAGGCGAACTCCATGGAGAAATAATAATAGTAATAATGGTATTAATTAAGAATTAAAATTCTTCTATTTCTTACACACCAATTCAGTTTATAGTTTAGGCAAGATATGGGTGAAATTTGTCTCAATAAACTTACAACCACTCCTTTAAGTTACTTAAACCCACTTGACTCATAGAATTAGAAGGTAAATTAATGGTCCCACCCAACGAACTGTAAATAATTATAATATCCTCCTGATACATAGGTATAAATAGGTGTACGTAGTACCTATATGTATAAGTTACATAAATACAAACATTATAAAATTGCATTGTCAAAAAATCTATACATCTATACAAATAAATAAAACTGGAGTGTCTGTTTGTAATATTAAAATAACCGCTATTTACTAAGTGCATTTGGATTATACAAGGTACATATACCAAAACAACATTTTTTTTTTTAATTTTTGTCTGTCTGTCTGTTTGTTCCAGCTAATCTCTGGAATGGCAGGACCGATTTTGACGGAACTGTCAAGGGCAGATAGCTGATGTAACAAGGAGTAACTTAGGCTACTTTTATTTTAGAAAAAAAAGTTTGTTAGGCGATACGAAGTTCGCCGGGTCAGCTAGAATAAAATAATATCGGCTTTGTTCATACTACATAAAGGTACTACTAATATTATAAAGGGTTAAAATAATAGCTAAATTATTCCTCATGAAAAGATGGATCTTCGAAGGATAACAAACAGTACCTAACAATATTCCCGTGTGAGTTTAAAAATAATATTTCCGTGGATGAAGTCTGGACTTTTTCGAATTCGACAATTTGAGAATTGGACTTTTGCGAATTGGACGTTTTGCGAATTGGACATTACGCGAATTGGACGTTTCGCGAATTGGACATTACGTGAACCTTTTGCACGCGCTTGACATTTTGCACCTAAACCCTAGTAACGAAAGCAGTTGAGGCATATTTCTATGAAATTGTACTACACGCTGTCTCATTGGCCAACAACTACACGACAATAATGTTATCATCGACAGCAAAGCTCACACTGGTGTCATGACGACAGTTATTATTATATATGTGTTTGTATACATACGAAAGCTTCCATATACGTGTAGGTATATGCAATACGTACATGATAAATAAGATATCGTTATCGTGTCGTTCAATGAAAAAGCGGCCATTGGATAAATTTAAATCATACAAAAATCGTTCTCCAATTTCTGAGTTGTTTAAATATCTAAAATATTGAACCTTTTAAGCATATAAATCAACGCCACGTTTTCAAGAAAGGACTCTTCAGACACTTGTATAGTCATTTGACTTGCTAAATTGTCCCAAAGAGATTTTATTCTGACACAATGTAAAATAGAAAGACGTGACGAAGTACTCTGGGAGGGTATAAAATATTTTATGTTAATTACTTAGTATGAGAGTGTAACAAGTATACTCTATATTTTTAACACGATTTTATTTTATTATTGAATCCATCCATGATATATTTAGACAATATATCCTATCCTACTAATATTATAAAAATGAAAGTTCGTGAGGTATGTTTGTCTTTCACGCGAAATCAAAGTATGAAATTCATGAAAATTAAGAAAATGAATGAATGCAATATTTCATGAAAGGCACACAGGTATATCATAACCTGGAATAGGTCATAGAGTTGTAACGAGGTATGATAATATCTCGTTCAATATTCCTTGGTTCTTAGATGCATTTTTCTTCTAAATTTTTAAATCTTGACAGTTGGGTTTTTTTTTATAAAAAATGCATCTGTCACCTGGGTTCCCATGGAGAATGGGATTATAAATGTTATTTTATTTTGTTGAATACTTTTATCAATTTTATTAACAGTGCCTATTTAATTTATTTTGATACTGTACTTAAAGGTTTTTTTAAGTAATTTAATATTTCAAAGAATAATTGAAGAGTTGTGCCTTAACTTGATTTACCTACCCCGCCCTGAGAACCTTAATTATAATTGTGGAGGATCTACACCCTCGCAGAGTACTTATTATACCAAAAAATGCAGTCAAAGCTGCAGGTTAAGCGCTAGTTACTAATATGGCAGAAGTGCAATTTGAAGGGCTATAAAAGGAAAAGTGTCGTCATTTCATGATACATTATACAGCGACACGCCGACCTGAATCAAGATATTGAAATTTTCGTTCATTCCCACTAGTTCTACTGCTTAGTTCTATCGTAGTACTAGTGGGAATTTTTTTTCCCACTAGTTCTACCGTAGAACTAGTGGGAACAAAAACCGTATCTATATTTTGTTCCCACTAGTTCTACGATAGAACTAACCAGTAGAACTAGTGGGAATGAACCTGTATATCTACCGCTTTGTTCCCACTAATTGTACTTGTTATTCCGATTGTCGGACGAGTGGGATTTTTTTTTCTCATTAGTTCTACTGTCAAAAGAATTATATTTTTTGAAATAAATCCACTCAAAAGGCTGGTGCGAATGGATCATCAGCTAATTCTAATATAATTCTTGACAAAAAAATGGTTGTCTGTAAAGTCAGTTTACGGACGGTAGTTTAACGTGACAACATCATGACAAAGCTCCGCTCCGCTCCGCCCCGCCCCACTCCGCTCCGCCCAGCTCCGCTCCGCCCCGCCCCGCCCCGCCCCGTTCCGCTCCACTCAACTACGATCGCCTACGGCTCGCCTACGGCATCGGCTACGATACGCCGATCGTAGCCGATCGTGCCTCTCTATCTGGATCATGGAACTAATGAGAAAAAAAAATCCCACTCGTCCGACGATCGGAATAACAATTACAATTAGTGGGAACAAAGCGGTAGATATACAGGTTCATTCCCACTAGTTCTACTGGTTAGTTCTATCGTAGAACTAGATAATTCCCACTAGTTCTACTGGTTAGTTCTATCGTAGAACTAGTGGGAACAAAATGTAGATACGGTTTTTGTTCCCACTAGTTCTACGGTAGAACTAGTGGGAAAAAAAATTCCCACTAGTTCTACGATAGAACTAAGCAGTAGAACTAGTGGGAATGAACGGAAATTTTCTACGCTAGCTACAATCACAGTAAGCATTTTTTGCATAATTTTAATTAATTACCGTCCAAAGTTAGTGTCACTAAGGATTTTTTATTGGAAATTGGACTTACTGTGTTTTTTACAATATTTAAAGGTTCCCGACAAGCTATCTTAACGGCTCTCTCATCTGGCATAGCTTGTGGCGCTGATTCTGAATCAATAATTAACTAATTTTTGATAAATTCATTACTGTAAAGGTGACTGATGTCTACCTAGTTGATATTAATATTCACGCTACACGATGAGAGAAAAGCACCAACTATTAATTTGTGTTCATACCTAAACCTAAAAAGGTTATTGGATAAATACGAGTACACACACATAGAAAATCCAAACATAAACCAGCCAATAGAAAGAAGGCTATAAAATAGTTTTCAAGGTGTGTATGATTGAATTGAAACTGCTATTATAAGTACTAATATGTCTTCTGTGTTGAAATACTATTAGGGACTTTGGGAGGTAAGAAAGAATGTAAAGATAGAAGTATACGGGAGTACTTCCTCAACTTGAATACAGACATCAGGCAAATTATTTGACACGAGTAACCGCCCTCGCTTTGCTTCGGTTTTCTTATTGTTTTACACCTTGGGTTACATTATTGGAGTTTTATTAAGGATCCCTAATTTTTTTGAAAATATAATATAGCCTATGTTACTCGGGAATAGTGTAGCTTCCCCACAGTGAAAGAATTTTTGAAATCGGTTCAGTAGTTTCGGAGCCTATTCAATGCAAACAAAAAATCAAATCTTTCCTCTTTATATATTAGTATAGATTAATACAAGAAAAATATACTAAGTAACCATTTTTACTTACGTTCACAATATTTTCCTTATTTTTCTGCATGTACATATGAACAAAGTAATGAAGAAAGCTACATAAATATTTAATGGTTACGGGGACTAAATATCTATCTACATATTTGCTGGTGGTAGGGCAGCTCGAGGTATTATATTGGTAATATTGATTTTAATTGTTAATTAATAGGATTATTAATATTATTATTTCTTCATGGGGTTCGCCTGGATAACTACCACCCTTGAGCATGAATCAGCCGAAAAACGACTTGTCGTGTTCCGGCTGGGGAGTTGAGAGCCAGTTCTTTCCTTCTTTTTCTTCTCTCTTTCTTGACCGGCAAGTCCGGCAACGCAGAAGTGATGTCTTTGGTGTTGCTGATGTCCATGGGCGACGATAGCCACTTAACATCAGGTGGATCGTCAGCTCGTTTGCCGGCATTTTCAATAAAAAAAATCTACAGCTACACAAATTAAGTTTGACTTTCTGAAAATAAAGATTATCTTCAAGCAATATATTTAACTACGCTATCACGTACGTTTGCTATGATTAATTGTTTAATACGGTCCAAAACTTTCAGTGAGTCAACAAGAAGTTTATTCATCCCTAAATCTATTACATTACATGAATGACCAGCATTTGTAGAACCCTTGTTCGCTTCATGGTAATAAGCAACACAGGTCATAATTACTAGAATGCCTGAAAGTTTATGTCCATGGGTTAATGATCCCTTTCATGCTAAAATTGTAGGTCAAAATATTTTGAGCTTAGTGTATGAAAGGAATGTTGATTGATAAAACGGTTGGAGTTTAGTTTATCGTGTCTCATTAAACTAGTAAAGGGTAAACTAAAAGGTAGTAAACTAGTAGTATCACTTCAACATATACTTATGTATGATGTAATATCGATAATTATTGAAGTTATACTTCTTTAAGCCTGTTATGATAAAACGATGAGAGTGAAATTTTAAGATTTTTAACACAAAAGTAACAGTATGAAGTTGCCCGCAAAAAGCTACCAAAAAAATAGAAATAGAACCTCTACTAGTCATGTATTATTTATTGATATAAATTAAAATATCATTATTTAATATAATTAATACTAAATATTTATGAATTATTATTATTAATGTTAAATATTTATTTAATGATGCCAAAGAAGTATAACTTCTCACGCGAAGTACACGTTTATGTTTTTTTTTTCAAACTCAAAGATGCTTTATTGTGGAAAATAGGTACATAATTATGGTTGATACAAATACAATGTAGGTCTCTATGTCCTACCTGAGACAGGTATAGGTACAATATAAAATAAATATCCTAACATTTTTTTAATTCAAAGCATTTTCTTAAGTCAATTATAACTCGTCATTCTAATTCTAATACAAATTAAATTTAAATCCATAACTATAACTACCACAACGATTTATAATAACTCGGTTTATATCGCAGTAAATTTACAATTTATTTAGTACTGAGATTGAAACTGTAGGGAGCCAAATACGTGTATTGTACTAATATTATAAATGTGAAATTTTGTGACAATTATGTATATTTGTTACTCTTTCACGCAAATACTTTTGAATTGAACTGATATTTTCATGAATTTTTTAGCACAAATCTAGAATATGATTTAAAATAATGGTATGCAGTTGCAGTGCCGTAGAGCTCAATATCAAGCTTGAAATGACGCGGACCCTGGCCTCTTTTTAGCTGGCAACGCATCGGTGCTATTGATGATACTAATGGAAGCCATACACGATGAAATTCACTTGTTAAGTTTGCAGTTAGACTTGCAACTGCAAATTTGACTTAACGCGGCATCCAGTGTGTATGAGATAGCTATACCGTGGCCATGTACGATCAAGTTTACTGGATGCCGCGTCAAGTCCGCTGCAAACTTGACAAGTATACTTGATCGTGTATGGCCTCCATAAAGTAAGACGGTAACCATACACCATCAGATCAAACTCATGAGTCAAATATTTAAGTATTAAAAAGCTAATCCTATTTATAATTTCCTCAATTCACTGATTTTATAAAAGAGAAAGTTGCAACCATTAATCAAGTTAAGAATGTATTGTTTTATTATCCATTAATTATCTTCATAATCAATAATAAAACCAAACTGTTTAATTAAAGTTCATTCCATTAATAATTATAAGCGTTTCCCTGCAGCCATCGTAATTTTGTGATAGTTATTTCAACATGAAGCGGTCGTAATGCGGCATCTGTTAATTGTAATTGATCAGCCAAAGTGAAAAGCTCTTGTTAATGATAACATTAAAATTCATTAGAAACTTATAAAATTAATAATTATATTTTGTATAAATTATTATTATTCATCAGTTTTAAAATTGTTATAAATATTTTAACGCTTTGACTTATAACCCTGCTCACAGTAGGTAAAAATCAGCTGAAGCGATGGCTACCAGTTCATGTTACAATTCTTGAAAGTCACTACTTTGACGCTAGAAGACTACTAAGACGCTAGCTTTTACACTAGAAGTTTATATTTTGTATATTCGATTGATTATAAAAAATTAGGTAAAAAGAAACATAAATGTGAAAGAATCATTGAAATATCTTTAGAAATACAAAAGTTATGTGGCTTTGAATTTGCGCTGTTCAAGAATCATTAGACGTTACAACTATGATTCTTTTTAGTTTGAACCTAATTAATTTCGGCTTTATGGGTGTCCGTAGTAATAAAATCTCCTTAATACTTCCGTATGAGAAAGGCTAAGCTACATGTATTGGAAGCTATCTTTAGATAACGCAAGTCTATTATAAGATTTCCGGCAATAAAAGCTTCCAAAGCTGTTGTTTTTCACAAATTTCTTCATTAGCACTAGAGCAATTTGATAGACGCTACAATCTTCGACTACAAAAAGATCAGCTGATTTGAATTCATTTGAATCTAGTTGCTTTAAATTCAGTGGCTCATTTTATGACAAGAATTTAACAACTAACACCTAACTTCAGTGTCTACATATAATAAATATCACATCAACGCTTGACCGGATCGAATTCGAAACTCCGTACTCTGTTTTCAGTAAACAAGGCTACCAATTAAATGGATTACTGGATTATATCGGTGTTTAGATACCCGGTAGGAGCAAATAGAAAACTCAACGATTTGTGCCTTAAAAGGCGAATTTTATTTCGCCGTTGGAAAACGTCAGGAGTAAAACTGCAGGTACTTTCTCTCTAATTGAAATTCAAAAACATTTATTACTGCAGGTGCTTAATCAATATATTTATGAACGTGATTATGTTGTCATAATTGTGGAGCATGGCAGTGGCCGTACCAAGGCAAGTCAGATAAAAAAACAGATACAATTTGCTCCAACCGATTCGTCGTATTTTATATTTCTGAAAAGTTTTAAAACCTAGATGATGCTTAAGAGTTTCGTAAGATGTAAATAGTAGACTTATAAAACAAAGTAAGTTTCATATAAGAAGTAATTGAAAGTTAAAATACTCATAACATAGTTTGGTCTTTCCCAAGAACTATTTCATGAGAAAACTTATATATCTACTACATGCAATTTAGGAGAAACTCCTTCACGTTATTTAAACCTAAGAAAAGAAACGTTAACAAAAATGTAATGCACTAGTGGTATTTGTCAGAAAACATAATTAACAATAATTTTATAAAAATAAATGTAGGCATATCAAAGGGAAGCTAGAAATTCTGGTGAGATCTGGAGATTTTGCGGGTTTCGGATTAACGTTTTTATAATAAAGTGCTAAAGTTGATTCTCGATGTGCCTGCTGCAATGTATAATTCTCATAAGAATGAGGAAATATCGCTCTTAAAGAGAATATATATATTCTGATATGAAGTAATATAAATCACTCTTTAATATAAAAGACACAACCAATATCGTTCATATTCAATTTATCTGATGATATGATATGATAATATATGTAAATAATTAATGAAGTATACACGGAAGAAGAAATAGGAAAAATGCATGAAATATTACCTGAAAACTGAAGAAATATATCTGAATTACCCATAGGTTTTCTCTCATTTTTCTCTCGTGTGAGAAGTCTTCATCGTAAATACCATTAACATAATCACATGTCATTAATAAGACCGGAGCAAATATGCAAATGTACACAAATTAATATTAATACAATGTAATTAGGGTGCTCGTTGAATATTCCGTGTGGCGTTCCTCTAGGGTGACTTAAATATTGTTGATAGAACAATCACTTTTAAATAGTGTTGTACTGATTTTTATAGCGGTGAGTTTAAAATAAAAATAAAAAAACGTTAAATGAGTGATTACTTTGTACAAGTAGATTACTACTTTAATGGCTGGCCCAGTAGAGGGTGTTCTACAATATATTTAAAAATGTACTACAAAAACATCAGTCATTCAATCTGTCTGAATGCAACAATCTGTAAAAGTGCTGCAAGGACTAAAGTAAATTAAAGTAATTACGAAAGTAAATTATAATAATTAACTACAGTAATTTTAGGGCCTAGAGAAAACACAACTTTTTGACCTGATATACAAAAGGAGGCATTCGTCAAAACTATTAAATCACCATTTCATGTACGCCCTTTACAACATCCCATGTGGATTTAGTTTCTCCTAAAACATCACACACCGTTTTTGCTCGAATGATCACAAAAAGGCTTACTGTGAGAGAATTTAACGAAAACACTAAATGATCTTTTATGCTTGAAAACAAAGGAATAACGCTCTATGTAGATAAATGTTTTAATATTAATCGTATTTGGTTGTCACGCACTGTAGCATTTATAACAGTTAATTCTTTCTTTAATTAAATGTATTACAAAAGCGAAATTCGCGTTGCAGCTTTTAAAACGCCCACGACGCGTTGTGGCACAGAAAGATCACCAAAGCTTAGTAGAACCTTTCTTCTATAATGATGCGCGAAACGATCTCAACATGTACTAGACTAACAACCGAAACGCTATGCGATATAAAAAGGCACATGTAAAACGAGACAATATTTTTTTACACGACCAACATTGTTTTATTTCTATAAAAAAGAATGTTTGTTTGGGCCTTTAAAAGCAATTAAAAATAAAAAAAAAAACAATTTACAGAATACAAATAATATCTGCGACAATACCGTTTAATTTATTCAGTCCGGGCGGTCCCAATGTAAGTGATTTGTCAGTAAGCGTTTCAAGGTCTAACAATATGGATTCTAAATCACTACACGTCAATATTCTTTATAGAAAAAAGTATTTTCTCATACTGAATCATACAGGAACTTGTAGAATAATTACTTGTGAGAAATCACTTGTCTTGTTCACTAACCAAACAAATCTCAGATGTCTAATCGATTACATTCACTATCAACATTCATAAAACGTTAATATGATTTTGGCAGCACTTGGCAGAATAAATAATTGTCGTCAAAATCCATTAACTATCCTAGTTACTTATATTGGATCTTACTTTACATGATAGATGATAGTTTTTATATTAGTTGGATCTTATTTTAGTCGTCCAATACCTATAAAATAAAAAAATAATAATAAATTTTATCCCCGCACTGTGCTATTCCCTGTCCATGTCGTCGGCAAGGCTTCGTGGATTTAATGGTCACCAAAGTGAATGATCGACTATGGCAAACGATGGCCACTCACCATCTGGTGGCTTGCTTAGGTATTTGGATTAAAACGTGTTCATACTACCCATTTACATTTGCAAAACTAGATGAATGGCCATGCAAAAAGTGGTTATTAAAACCGCTTGAGTGTCAATCGTGTTAAAATGTTCATATCTACAAAGAAGCTTGGGTAAATGGCAATCTATTCATCAGCACTAATTAAGGTGAGTTCACATAGATGACCTACTTTCGTCGGCTACCTTCGTAAGTCAACATTACGGTTGCCTTTTCATCTCCGCCCAAAGATACAGGAGTACGTCGTTAAATCTCCGCTCACATTGTCGCGCTCATAAGAAAAACCCTGGAACTTAAATACGTTTTCATTTTCAGAAAAAAAGAGTAAAATTTTGATGTGGACCTATTAATAACTTTGACTTTAATATAAGAGTACACATGATACATAAGGTAGCATTTGAAGTGGCCAAAAAAATAATATAAATATATTTATATCTGAAGATATTATTAAAGTCATATTTAACAAAATTCAGAAAATTAAGAAACCTTTGTGTCTCCAATCAGCTGTAAGCAGACTATAGAATAAACAAAGTAACGAAGTGTATGAACAATATCAGAACTATTTAAGTACAAGGCCTACAATAGTAAAATATAAACTTTTCTTGTTAGACAAAACCTCGTTTCACACTATATTACTTTGTTTACCGTCTGTATCTCAAGCTTTCTTCATTATCTCGTTTTCCTCTGCTGACTACGTCAGAACTAAAATAAAACAAAAAACATTTGCAAACTGTCTAAGTGTCTAACGATTGTTATTTAACTTTAAATCGCTTTCAAAATTCGTGTATTTATTTTATAAAGCCCTTAATGCTCAACGGATTGTGTCTATAGTAAGTTATCGACCAATTTAAGTATCTCCTGGAAAAGTTTGTATTTGGATGTGGGACCGCAAGTGTCACAATAATTATGTTGAGGGCTTCCTTACTAATTTAAATCAGTTTTTTTTAGGTTTTATCATTATTTACTGCTTTTGGGGGTCCTTTAACACTTACAAAATATTATTAATAGTCCAATCCCTACAATAGGACTTCATGGTACGGAATAATATAAAAATAAAATTTTCAAATCATGACGATAAAATTTTAAGATCCTCAACACTTTTTCCCGAATTTTCCTTGCCGATGTAGCATTTGAGACAATGATAGAAATATTCCAGATAATAAAGTTTCAAAACCAATTTGCTCTGAATCGATAATTGATGATACAAAAGCTTCAGTTGCTCGTGTATGTAAATTGCACGATAAGCTTGATGAATGAGGTATTGATGGGGTTACGGTAAAAATATGTGAATTGCAAAAATGATTCAATCCATTGCATTTTATACTTCTCTGATAAAGGTTAATAATTAACAGCGAAGTATTGACAACAACTTGTATGATGAACGGTTTAAAAGCTACAATGTTGGTAATATCGATGACAATAAAATACTTCGAAGCCAACATAAACTCGGGTCAAATGGCGAATGCGAGGCCTATTATCTATGTATATTTTAAACAAAGTTGAATATTTGAAAGATAAAAGATAATTTATAAGCAGCTCAAGTAGTAGTCACATCTTTGCATATTTATAAGAACATTTTCTTCAAATAAAGGTACGACTGAATATTTTAATAACATGTTGCTCAGAAGTAAACTTATTGTTATAATTTAATTCTAGTTTCTGGTGGTTAGTTTAATGAGCTAAAGCTATTTAAATTATAACAAACTAAGAGACCAGTAGTAGGCATAGTTATGAATAAAAACCTATGAAATATGCTTATTATCGCTACTTTATGGGTTATAGTTACTATGTGGAACTAGTCTATTAAATCCCGATCGCAGTGCTCGAAGTATAAACAAATGTAAATTTCATTGTGACTTTCGAAGTATATTGCAATGTGATTAAATTTGTAATCAGTGTATTTTACATAATAAAATCTTTGGGGAATGTCATTCACAGTTTGCGGTACCCCTCGAGGGTGTTCCATTCTCCACATGTAATGATGAATAAATTAACTTAGCCTAAATAATCGTAATCCCTCTAATCTTCTTTAATTATTGTCTTCACATCATCACCCAACTCGTTAATTGAATTGCGAGTTTCTACCCGAATGTCATTTAACGACACTCCAACCATTTTGAATATCCCAAGTTTCAACATTACTCCGTTCATAATTGTAAACATTCTCTAAGTTCTTCTAACGAAAGTTATTTCTGGGCTGAGATATTTTATCCGATAAAATTACCACTTCCTCACCAAGCCTCGGGAATTTTGGTGGGAAAGCGGTATCCTTCACTTGTTTACTAATCAATGCTCAATTAGAGAATGCTAACTTTCCAGCTTTATTAATATTCACACTGAAAGGAAACTTTGTTTTGCAATGTTAACGGTGGCTTTAATATTTTAACAGCTGTTTTAAATATTTATCGCCGGCAATGTCGGTACACATTCACCTTCTTAGGGTTCCGTAGCCGAATGGCAAAAAACGGAACCCTTATAGATTCGTCATGTCTGTCTGTCTGTCTGTCTGTCTGTCTGTCTGTCTGTCTGTCTGTCTGTCTGTCTGTCTGTCCGTCCGTCTGTATGTCACAGCCACTTTTTTCCGAAACTATAAGAGCTATACTGTTGAAACTTGGTGAGTAGATGTATTCTGTGAACCGCATTAAGATTTTCACACAAAAATAGAAAAAAAAAACACTAAATTTTGGGGGTTCCCCATACTTAGAACTGAAACTCAAAAATGTTTTTTTCATCAAACTCATACGTGTGGGGTATCTATGGATAGGTCTTCAAAAATGATATTGAGGTTTTTAATATCATTTTTTTCTAAACTGAATAGTTTGCGCGGGAGACACTTCCAAAGTGGTAAAATGTGTGTCCCCCCCCTGTAACTTCTAAAATAAGAGAATGATAAAACAAAAAAAATATATCAAATCAAATCAAATCAAATGTTTTTATTCAAAATTGGTTTGGTTTACAAACACTTTTTGAAAGTCATGCAAGTTATGCCAATGCTTCAGGCAAGGCCCTACTGTGAGAGGGCCCGGGAGAAGAAGCAGCAAGAAACTCCCGGGTTTGTTTTTTTCCTGCTCACAGTTACAGATAGCACTTATCATCTACTACAATCTATATTCATAAAACTCATGTCCAAGCAGTCTTGTCTTTAAAATAATCATCTAATTTGTAATATCCTTTCGTCATAAGAATGCTTTTAATATGAGTTTTAAATTTAAGGTAAGGCATTTCTGTAAATTTCGATGGAATTTTATTATAAATCTTTACACATGTACCCATGAACGAGCCACCAGTTTTACAGAGTCTAAAATTTGGTACAATCAGTTTAGCCTTATTTCTCGTATTAATATTGTGGATGTCACTCTTCTTAAGAAAACTATCGTAATATTTCTTAACATACAAAATATTATCCAATATATATTGTGACACCACAGTTAAAATATTAATTTCCTTAAAGAGATCCTTAAGCGAGTCCCTAGGCCTGAGGTTGTAAATGGCACGGACTGCTCTTTTCTGTAAAATAAATATAGACTCAATATCTGCAGCTGAGCCCCACAACAACAGACCATAAGACATGACACTATGAAAGTAGCTAAAATAAACTAACCGTGCTGTTTCTACGTCAGTTAAGAGCCTTACTTTCTTAACCGCGTAAGCAGCTGAACTCAGCCTCCCAGACAAGGCTTCAATATGAGGACTCCATTGTAGCCGTGAATCTATAGTAATGCCAAGGAATTTCGTTGAATTTACAAGGTCAAGTACTTCCTTATTTATAACTATTTGAGTTGGTACCTGTTTTACATTTGGTAAAGTGAATTTCATACATTTCGTTTTACTAGCATTTAACATAAGGTTGTTACATGTAAACCATTGCAACACTTGGGAAACAGTATTATTTACATCGTCAAAACATGTTTTTCTCCTATCAACTTTAAAAAGTAATGAGGTGTCATCTGCAAATAATACAGTTTCACACAAGTCCTTTGTGAAATAAGGA
This sequence comes from Thymelicus acteon, assembly GCA_951805285.1. NCBI lineage: Eukaryota > Metazoa > Arthropoda > Insecta > Lepidoptera > Hesperiidae > Thymelicus > Thymelicus acteon. Next base: position 11,662,674 of record OX638228.1, read on the forward strand.
AGATCATTGATATATATTAAAAATAACAGTGGTCCTAATATTGATCCTTGGGGCACTCCCATAGTAATGTGTGCTCCTGGGGACTCCTTGCCATTAATAACTACTTTTTGAATACGGTCGGATAGGTACGATTTTATAAGGCCAACTGATTGTGTTGAGACACCATAATGCCTAAGTTTATTTATCAGTATATTGTGATCAACGCAATCGAACGCCTTTGAGAGATCACAAAATATACCAATGGCATCCTGCTTACACTCCCAAGCATCAAAAATTTGCTTAAGGAGTGCTATACCTGCATCAGTGGTATTTTTACCTCTCGAAAAACCGAACTGATTAACATGAAACAAATTGTTTAAGTAGAAATGAGACAGCAGCTGGTTATAAATAACTTTTTCAAAGATTTTACTAAGAACTGGTAACATTGAGATGGGTCTGAAATTAGTGGGGTCGCTTTTATCTCCAGATTTAAATAAAGGGATTAATTTACCATGTTTCATTAGATTGGGGAAGCTACCATCGTCAATACATTTATTGAAAATGTGACTTAGATGTGGCGCTATGGAATTAATTATTGGTTTTATTATCCTAGTAGAAAGACCCCAGAGATCACCTGATTTCTTGATCTTTATAGACTTAAAAGTCTTTATAATTGTATCAGAATTAATGTATTTGAAGCTAAATGAAGTCAGGCATTTTTCAACACATGATTCCATTAAAGTCATAGCAAGCTGAGGGCTCGCGTTTAAGTTTTTTGTTATTTCATGTGGTATTTTCGAGAAGAAATCCTCAAATGCGCAAGCTCAAATGCGCATATGATGTACATTACCATGAAAACTTCCAACGAAAATTGGTTTGAATGATATTTAGTAAGTAGTTTTTTTTAATACGTCATAAATCGTAAACCGCAAAAAACATTGATCAAAGTTGCAACGAACTACAAGAACTTTTATATTATGTTACTTGCTGCTACGGAACCCTTCATGAGCGAGTCCGACTCGCACTTGGCCGCTTTTTTTAATTACACCGTATCAGTGGAAGTTGCGAAATATTATTAAATGGAATATTTAATATCGAATGAACCCAATTAGAATTTATGTATTAGTTCATTGAGTTATAAAGAAGGTATTGTATGTCTTAAAACCGACTGGTGTAGTTTTTAATGCAAATAGCTGACCAACAAACTGACGAAGCGCTTGAGTGATATAGCTACAGCCCATGTATGTACATCATCTCAGATGCCAACAAACTAATCTGAATACGTATTATTATCGTCAATACAATAATATATTTTGTTATACAAGTTATGAACAATTTTATTAGGACAGTCTTTTCTTCACGTGAAATCAATTGGAAAATTAAATCGGTTAAGTACCTACCTATTTATATCTAATATTTCAAGAAGTTAGTGCAATGAAACTTCTTATATAGTATTCAATAATAAGGCAATACAAGCAAATGCAAGATTGTTCAAGAATTTTAGCTCCAAATTAGTCAACAAGAGAACTGTCAGCTGTGAATAGATTATGCAGACTTGAAGAGCGAAGCGACACAAAACGACAGCTCAGGATTTTCGGAACAAAAGGCTTGACGCAAAAGACGTGCTGGGTGTCGAAATATGATACGAGTCTTAGAAACAATACATTTGCTTTTGTTTTTTTTAGTTTAGTGTAATTTATAACAAAAATATTTTTCAGCCATAATAGTGACTGCCATTTTATTATTGGACCGAAGCTCCTTATCGCGCGTTGCGAAAGGAGGCTAGGCGGAAAATTTGGTAACGACACTTTTTGCCGGTAACGACACTTTTTGCCGTCGTAGTTTTTTTTACATAGAAAGCAAGCCAGAGTACTAGGATAGCAAAAACATGCAAGTGAGTCGAAATTTAATACCTTAGATTTGTTTTGGCACACTTGCTGCATGTTTTTGCTATCCTAGTACTGACTGCAAGGAACTTCGTTCCATCCGGGTGTCCCTTGACACCTCTCAAGTTTTTTTTAATACTATAACACAATCAAAACACTTTTCAATGCCATTATTCATTGTCATTCAAAGTTTTTGAAGTTTAGTAATCGGTAAATCTTTTATTGGTTTTCAAAACATCAGAAATATAAATCGAGGAAAAATATTAAGTTCCATGAATTTCTATCATTTTAATACTTTGTTTGCTTAAGAGTTTCACTTAAGTATGATTTTTATTTTAAATTTGATCAATAGAAGTTTAATGAATTTCACCCATCTTTCATAACTTATCTCATGCACTTAGCCAGTAAAATATATTATGTCGCTGTCATTAACTTTGAGCACAATATTATAGCTGCTTTGGGTTTGATTTGAACATTTAAAGCTGAGCCGAAGTTTACTCACTTTATCTGAATCACGAACATAAAGTCACAACACATCCTGCATAAGTAAGATAATAATGCTGACCCGCGCCCGAACTGTAACCTCAGAGATTTGCATATTATTACTCCATCCATGTGGAATGACATTGGCAAAATTTATACGGATGGCTTCTCAATCCCTTTGTTTATATTAAAATAGCTGAAACAAATTTGACAGAGTAAACCATGAATAAACGCAAAGAGACGGTTAATTACGTCAGATAATCATTATGCCTCTGCATCATAATAATGTATGACTGGGTGTTTCGAAAAGGAAAAATATTTTTATTTTTAAATATAAAGGTGTATATTTAAATTAAAAGACTAGATCAGTTGGAGCTGGCAACACTATCTCGTCTGACAGAGATGTCTCTTTGATAACCCATATATGCAAGAAAATAAAATACTTGTGTCTCAAATAAGTACAGTAAAAACCTCCATAAGTCGAACCTCGATAACTGGAACACCTCCAAATTCTCATGCAATCAATCTCAAATGCTGTAGTTTTCGATTTTACAACATAATTATGCAACTTGAACACTTCAAACTAATTATTACACTCTAGTCTATATAGCTCTAAAAAAAATAAGTTTTCAACTTTAAGAGGAGTCAAAAACTCAACAACATTTTTTGGCATCTCCCTTCAAGGTCTACTTACAGAAGTTCCACGGTATATGTATAGAACCCAGCAAGCTGGAAAGTGTTGAGGAAAGCCCCAACCAAGGACGTAGTAGGTAAGAAGTTCACTAAAGTAACTAAGAACTTAAAAAATCGGAATTAACGAAAATCACAAACATGGGAAGTTTCCTTTTTTAGTATGATATAAAATTAGATGTAAATAATATCCCAAAATCGTTCACAAGCTTTAGAACTTAGTTAAGTAAACTGAAATTAATGAGATAACTATACGTTCCAATTGGAAATAATTTCCAAACTAGTTCCAATCCTAATATTTGCAATGTTCCATTTGGATCAGGTTTAATTAACTCGCATGTGCAAATATCCATGTAATATAACCACGTTATTTTAAATTTAAGAGGAATAATAAAAACCTCTATACCAATTTATGTTATTACGCACGTAATTATGACAATAGAGATTAAGTTTCATTGAAATTTAAATTAGTTGAACTATGTACATAATATCGACTACACGATTATTGAGTTGATTAACTATTAATCACCATTAAGCGACATGAATAGATAACAGCGTGTTAACTTATTATAATAGTTATTGATACTCATTATCATAACAAAGACACATCTAAGTAAATCAGTTTGGTAAATTTTGTCAAATAAAAAATTTATTAATAAACTACCAACCTGCATAAAAATACAATTAATTTAAAATCAAATAAAGCACCCAAACAGGCTCAGAAATTTCATTACGAGAAAACGGCATCTAAAGATATTGAAATAAATTTTACTGAAGCAATAACCGACTTAAAAGAAACAGTCTTCGAAAAATACGATTATTAGGGATAACTTAAAAACTAGTCGTCAGATCTCGCTCGGGACTACATGACAAGCACCAGCTTTCGAATATAAAAAGAATCATCAAAATCGGAATACCCGTTAAAAATTATAGGTAACAAACATATAAAAACTATTAAGTGAATTGAGAACCTTCCTCCCTTTTTGAAGTCGGTTAATAAGACAAAACATTCACTGCAAGCTACGTATTGATGGCAGTTCTCCTAAACACACTCCTAAACACACACAAACACGAAAACATAGTCAAAGACATCCATGCCCCGAACTTAATACGTTTTTCTCCGTCAAATAGTTGAAGATATCACACGAATAATAATAAATTATTGTTATTTATTTCAACAGCTGTCCATAATAATATAACAAGCTGTTTGCTATTAATACACTAATGTGTACGAATTTCATTCAGCTTACGTTGACTTTACAAAATCGAATCCATAAAAGTATAAGTTTTGGCGACAGTTATGAATATTAGGTTATTACTTGGACAACTAGCTCACGAGGGCCTGACATTAATTTGTAAGGCGTATCGTTACAAGTCCGATACAAGTTGCAGAAGCCTGAAGTTTTCATTATTGCTGCAACAAAGCGTTGTAACCCAAGTAGCAGGTTGTTTCTGTTCCTGACTTGCTGGCAGTGAGCCAGATATTGTCTGTAACACGTGTAAATAGAGTTAGTTCTGGATACCATGTATTTGTTGAAATACTTGTTGATGCGATGGGTAATAGATCATTCATCCAGTACTTTTTAGGTAGATTCAATTTGACGCACGTTATAAATGCACGAATTTCACAGTCAAGCGGATTGTTGAATGTTCTATTATTTATTTAAACATACCTATAAAAGTAATAAACTGCTTTCTGTATTCTTTTTCTATTGATATAGTCAAAAAAAATTGAGGTTAATTGTGTCTTTTTTTTTGGTTAATTTTCTTTTGTTATTCTGTCAGTGTGTTTATCAATGACTTTCATCGTGAAATAGAAATAATAAATGTACGACTACATAATCCGTCGGAAAAAGGCGGCATTAAATAATTATTTCGGAATTGTATTCTCAGCAAAATTTTATAAAAAATATATTTCTGTAAGTCTAAGGAGACTAAGGCATTCCTACATAATCTGAGCTTACTCTGCATCTGGGACTAGTCTTGGAAAATCCTCAATTTAAAAATTATTTCAGGAGATTATCCGTAATAAACCAACTAGTTAGTTTTAGGTTAGTTTAAAATTTTTAAGCTTTTATTTTATTTCCGTATTTTTACAAATGTTTACGTTAAAAGGTCTAAAATACATTTTGAATTGTGTTTGTTTCTGATCTTGTGTTATTGATTCTGAAACTTTATAAAACGACTCATTGATTTGTTTTAGAGATTGAAACCTTATAAATGACCTATTGTGTATCAGTGATAACATGGCGATCTATATAAATAATTTATTTTAATCAAGAATCAATTTGCATTTTAAAAACAATTAATTAACCACCACCACCACTTGGTTAAGTATTCAACCCTCTAGGTCTCCTCAAAATAGGAGAGCCGTGCCCAGGACTGGGCCAAAAATGGATTGAAGCCAACCTTAATCGAAACCTATGTTTACTACATTTGTTTGCCTATTCAGTATTGTTTACTATTAGCTTAGCTTGATTTTGAGCTCCCAAATACTTAACAATTTACTACTTACTTAAAAATATATTTCATCATTTAAAAAGACTTATATGATACTTAATTGGTTATGTACCTTCCGAATACTGAAAAGAGTTACCCACAAACATTCACAACCAATTACCCGATGACCTTAAAACTACCTGATACCTGCATGCAAGAAACACGTAAAGTATCAGATATCAATCTCGTTAAACAATGGGTTGGTTCCTTAACAGCCCAGCTTAGAATTTGCATACTGCTATCTACTATACAGAACTTGATATATGGAGCTCCATTGTCCATAAGGTTAATGGAGGCCATACACGATCAAGTGTACTTGATCAAGTCTGCAGTTTGACTTGTCAAATTTGCAGTTTGACTTGACGCGCCATTCAGTGTGCATGAGATAGATATATGGCCAGATAACTATATCGTGGCCATACACGATCAAGTACTTGATTAAGCGTCAAGCGGACTTGACGCGGCATCCAGTATACTTGTGCATGGCCTCCATAAGGTAATTTGAGAAACATATGCTCAATAACGGAATAAATGAATTCGTTTTGGAACAGTAGTTAAAACGACGTATCTTAAAAGGGCAGACTAAAGTCGTCCTTTATTCAATTTCATGTTGGTAAGATACTACAAAAATAATAATATAAGTCTCACTAGTCCCACGGGACAAGTGAGACTCAGATGTGCTGAACAGTGCCAGTTGTCCCGGAACAACTCAACGGGACTAGTGGGATAGACTCTTCAATTGCGTGACATTCTCAACAAATTGTAATAGGTTGATGAGCTGAAGATCAAATACATTGTCATGCTTCTTTATGGCTACATTTAGCAGTAAATGGATGGAAACTAAAAGAGAGTTAATAAGAGTGAACAGAGCATTGTGTATACTAGAATTTCTCTACGAGTAATGAAGTATGTTATCATTACTTCCAAAATTTTAAAGGCTTAAAAGATGATTTTGAAAACACAGAAACTCTGTCAGTTAAAAGTCCGACTAAAAGAACCTGTTCTACAAATTCATCCAAGGAAAAGATCATGAAATGAAAAAGATTAATTTCCTCAAAAGGTGAATTTCTGCAATCTAATAAAACGATTTTATTGTCATGGCAACAAATATCTTTTACTACCCATCAAGAACTGTATGGGTTACCTCTTACGCGATTGGATTAGTTAGAAATCTCTAAAAGTATTGAGCGCTACCGTGCAAATTTAAGTAACGTATTTAAATATAAAATATATTCTTATTTTTTTATTAACAATATTTGTCTTGACAATATTTATATTGAGTTCTGGTTGCTAATACTTGGGAAGGCACTTGTGAATGTTTGTACAATTTCTATCTATATTTAAGGTGTGCACATTCCGTTGGCCATCCTTGAAATAAATAAAAATGTTGTCATTAATTGAAATACAGATTATTGCATAAAAATCTAAATTATTTCTGTACTTACTTAAATATATTACATAATACTTTTATCATTATTTTGCATTACTCTTAACATTTACAGCATCAATGCAAATTGAGTTTTACTGAACAATCTGGTGCATTCATCATCATCATCATCAATCATTGTCATTAGCAGCCCCATAGCAGACAGTTGCGTTTCAGCGATGCGCTTCATTAATCATTAAAGCAGCGATTTGGTGCACAAAGTGACTTTAAGTTCCAACGCAAAGAGTATACTTGGAAAATAAAGTCTTACAGTTTTCATCTCTTCATGAAATGCAAACAGTGTATTTTGTTTTCTATATATTCGTGTCAATGACAATTAAGCGGATGGAGTATGAAATTCGGTACAGTTTACATGGACAAGGACAGAAAGCTAATATTTGCTGCATTAGAAACTTTAAATTAAAAGAATATACATTTCACACGCTGCCATGCATATAACACACACACGCTTAATAAACACACACACCCACACACCCACCAACCCACACACACACACACACGAGTAATGGTTCGTGTAGTTTATAGCAATCTAGTTTAGTTATTTAAAGTAGTAGTTAAATGAAGTTTTAATTATTTTTTCAGATATTTTATTAGTGAGTGGGATATATTGTTATGTTATGTGTATTAATTTTATTACCCTCAATCTTCCAAACTGCACAATTTGAGGGTCGCTCTAAAATCCAGTGACCGTGGTTTTTCCGCGACCATTATGCTGAGCCTGAATCCTTTTCACCTATTATTTATCTAACATCTAAGTGTTGTATTGTTTTTGGTTCTAATTCATTGCTGTAGCTGGTTTAGGTAAAATAAACGTTTCTTTTTCTTTCATGTATTGTTGTGTGTGTCTTGTGTTGTGTTGATTCTTTCTAGTATACTCACAAATGTCATGTGTCACAATGTGTTTTAACTTTGACATTTCGAATTTTACAGTTGCTATTAAGCGTAAAAATCAAGAAAAACCAAAGAAGTATGACGAGAAATAATATTTAACTGTGATCAAGATTTATAAAATAACTATTTGTGTACGAGATATTTTTAACAACGTTCATTAATTTTGCTTTATTCGTAAGATTTTAACCTGCTTGTTGGAATAAATTAAATTTCCAAATTCAAACTTACCTATCAAATAATTTATGTCTAAACCACTGTGCCTTTAAAAACCTTTAAATTGTTCAGCCTGACCAAACCACAGCGCTCCGGAAGCAAGATAATATAATACTCCCCGTCCGGTATGCCTAAAATCTTCTAATATCACAAAACTAACGGTAAATCTGCCAGGAATATGCCCGACCTTCATATTTTAAGATAACGCTCGGCTGCCACTTATTTTAATATTTTTATCCTCACTTAAGCGCACCATTTTTATCTTTTATAACGGAAGATTTCTTCGGGATGCTGCTCGCGTTTGCGCGAATACTTCGGGTTAAGGTTGGCGCACACTGATGGGATCAAGTTAGTTTTAAGTATCAGTTTAGTTTTAAATACATATAAGGCGTGGACATCACATGCAATTATTCTTGAGACAGACTGAAACAACTTGTTTCTCAGCGTAGTTTAGTATTAGTATGTGTTTGTGAGAAGTTACTCGTAAATTAAGGACAATTAAAAAAAATTCAAAAATGTGTATGTGGCATTGTTAGCAACAGATATATAAAGCTAAATAGAATATTATTAAAAGTATTAATTTATAACTAGGGGGCTATTATACAAATTAAATCCTTTTTAAAATAGACGACAAAAAAGTTATTTTTTCTTTTTTAATAATATTTGCATGTTAAAATTCTAAAAGCGTTGTCATAAAATATTACCGTAATAAAATACAATCGGTTGGTTTTCGAAGCAAATCACAAAACACAAAATTGTGGTAGATAAACTGTATTAAATAACTTTACATTATTGTCAACTTCAATTTCAAAATATCGGAACGGAGTAAGAAAGTAGAACTTGATTTTCAAGTTTTATTGGCAACGGCGAAGAACAAGTAATTTCAGTGGAATACTTTCTTCAAAAACTGGCTTTGTTCGGGGTAGTGTGTAAGCAACCTAACTTATAAGTGGTATAAAATAAAGTCACAAGTTATAATATCAGTCTGTTTCTGCCGTTATATTTTAAACTTTATTTAACACTTGATGCAGTTCTTAGTATAAGTATATTTAAGAGTTTTCTCCGATAAGTAGGTTGGCATATTTTTAAACAAACTGCAATGCTTTATGGCAATTCATGGAAAGTGCATGTGGTGTTACAGATGTCTATAGGCAACGATGCTTACTTCAGGTGGCTTGAAACCTTGAAAGCTATGAAAATAAATGTGAAAAAAATAGATGTGAAAGTTTGTTTGTTTACAAGAGTAACAAACAACCATACATCCTCACCATATTTTGAATTTTGTAATCTTTCACGCAAAAACTACTGTACAGATTTTCATGAAATTTAGCACACTAGTAGACCATGACCTAGAATAAGACATAGGGTACTTATAATCCAATCTGATAGGCTGCTAGTTGACAAAAATACATTGCTAGAAACAAATTGTTCCAAATATGGCGAAAATTTTCAGTCGCTGTATAATACTCTGCAATGATGATAATTCTTACAAAAAAACCGACTTCAAAATAAAATGGGAACATCATCAACGTAGTCGAAGCCAATTAAATACGCATTATTAGAGATAAGTCAAAAACTACCCGTCAGATCTCGCTCTTTAAATTGGATCATATGACAAGCACCAGCTTTTGAATATAAAAGGAATCATCAAACTCGTTACATCTAGTAAAATGTTTTGAAGTTGTTATGATATACACATAAAAAATACAGTTGGATTGAGAACCTCCTCCTTATTTAAAGTCGGTTAAAATACCTTTTCAAATATACCTTATATGAAATAAATACTAACACTTAGGTAAACTTTAGCAATCGCGAAAAATCAGATATAAAATTTGTGTCAGGCAGTAAGATGACAAGGAATAACTTGTTATTAAAGATCCTTAATATTCAAATTCTCATTAAACACTTTGCGTAAATGGCTCATCAGAATTATAAGTTCAAAACACCCTTTTTCGAAGTTAAATACTTAAACTCTTCTTAAAATTATTTTTGTTATCATAACATTTATAGATATTCATGTGAAAATGTATTATTGATATGCATAGGACTTTCGAGACAATACGAAGTAAAAAAAGTTTTATGTGAAAGAAAAGCATGAAAAGAAGGAGGACTTTATTTTTTTACTACTTATTTTTTGACGATTTAATAAATAGTGCTATTGATGACCATTTACGTTAAGATGGCCCTCTTTGTAAGCTTTCCGCATAAAAAAATCTTAAAATAAAATTATGAAATCAATAAAATACACATAAAATAAAACCACAAAACAAAACAAAACAAAATGGAATGAAATAAAAAAAAATACAATTTTACATTAAAAATTAGACATTAATAAGAGTAAACAATACTTTAGCCTAATTTCCATGGTACCGGTGCGGTAGTGCCACTAAAAATTCCATTCAAAGCAGAAGACTGATTTTTTAGACACCACGGGCACTATTAAAGCTGCAAACATACTATAGGCCGCGTCCGATGGGACGCGGCTGACAGCCGCGACTGATAATGTGCACATGACAAAAACATCCAGCGCGCCAGATAGCTCTTGGACGTCCGAACGCCTCAAGGTCACGTCCGCGACTTACCTCCGATAGTTTGCACAGCTCAGTGTATATTCATTATCTGGATACCTATTACGTCACATCCTTCAGCCGCGTCCGTAAGCCGCGTCCGACAGTTTGTTTTCAGCTTAAAGCTTACGTCACTAGATTGGAATAACACCAATCCATATTGAAGTAGCGGTGTTCAGAACGCTCTATGCCTCCTAATTAGATGAGGCCTGAACCATAAGCCTACTAATTACGCTTTGAAGACATAAACTCGTACAATAACATGTACTCTTCTTTCGTGTTTTATGTAAGTAAACAAAATATTCTGATCGTTTTCTTAAAGGGTAAGGCCTTCTGTCCGCGTCCGCACGTCAAACGCATGCTGTCGTCAATTTCCGCTTGTTTGTATCTTGCGTAGTAAAAGTATGAAATCTGTCCATGGAGCGGAATAATAACGTTCCGCTAAGATGTAGATAATAGACGTTTTTAAAGTCAAACAAAATTTAAACTTTTAAGAAACAAATTTATATACCTACCTACACTGGCGGCATTACCGTTATATAAATTTAAGACTGAATTCAAAGACAATTAAGATTATTAAAACTACATTATTATTATAATGACAAAACCATAGTATAGACACAACCATAAGTGCTGTTTTGTAAAAAATCTCCTTGGGAGTTTCTTACTGCATCTTCTTACCTCTCACTACTTCTACGGCTACTCACAAATAAGCCTACATAAATTGAAACGGACGACGGTTCATTACGAAAATAATCTGTACTTAGGTAGGTACATACATATGTGTATCACCTACTAATTCAGTCAAGGATTCAAAGTATTTCCATTATAGTAAAATGCAGAGACGTTGCACGAACTCAAATATTATTCCAGTTTACACCCTCCGTACTCAAGTTTATCCAGTGCTAGTAGTAGTAGTTAAACACATTTCATTGTAACGTTTATATGCTTCTTAATCCCTAGCAATAAAACAAGGAATCGGCTTCTACGAGCAGTAAAGCTTAATTAATACGTATTAAGGAATTGTTTGACAAACGAAGTAAACGCCGATACTAAAAGAGGAATAACTGTAAATATTTTTGTTTGCTGTTTGTGTCATATTTAGTATAAATAAAAAAAATATCAAAACCCGACTGTAAGAAAATCATGATATATTATTTTGAAATCCCTATGATGAACTCTTTAAGTTTACTCCAAACAATGGCATCTCAAAACCACCATATTTGTTTTATATTTCACTTATCTAAGAACACTTGGGCTATCAAGACGCATCTAACGATATCTTAATTAGTAAATTGTTCCAGCGGTTTAGAAGATATGAGGTAATAAAGAATATTACGCGCTTTATTTTTATTACGTTTTTCAAGCGTAAACTAATTCTACATTTTGTAAAAATAGATTTGATACTGTTAGCGAACATTAATAATAATGTGTTTTAACATCATATTTTAAAAAGGAAAGGGTTCTTTTAGACAAATCTTTTTTACGTCAAAGTTATATGATAATCTTTAAATTATTTTCGTTTTGCTTTCTTTTCTATTTTTAAATTACAGATTACGATAAAAAGACCTTTTAAGATTGTTTACCAAATTAGACGCGTCTAAAAATAGTCACGTTTAACATTCCCGATAGCAGTAGGATTACATAAATTCATCAATAATATTCCTGAAAGAAACGACAAACGATAGTTCAGGTACTTCAAGTAATACGTGGATAATTTTTACATAAATTTCTATTTATTAAAAAACTAAACTATATTATAATATTGTTTAATAATTAACTTATTTCGTTAGGTGAAATATAATTTTGCAAAAAATAATTTATTTTAAAAGATGTAGTCGCTAGACTTTGTCTAAAGTATGATGTTTTTTTTTTGGCGAACTTTTATCCGATTTAATTAAAAATGCTTGTGTCTTAAATTGGCAGTTAGAAAACACGTCTGTCACTAAAAAAGAATTGTGACGTAACTTAGAACAATTCGTACGAAATTTATCGTCGTATTTCGAACACCGTGACAGGGCCGCGCGGCCATCGACATATCCACGTTGGATCCAATATCCGTTCTTTCGGACAATGTGGATTAATATATCGAACATTTTCAGATTTCTTTTAATATTAAATGCACCTTTTGTTTATCCTACTAATTTTATAAATGTGAAAGTTTGTAGATATGGACGTTTGTTTTTGGATGCAAAAAATACTGAATCATGATCTTTTGCACACAGGTAGACCATGATATCTATGTATCTATACATCTATACAAATAAATAAAATTGGAGTGTCCGTTTGTAATATTAAAATAACCGCTTTTTACTAAGTGCATTTGGATGTATACACGATACATGTACCAAAACAACAATTTTTACAATTTTCGTCTGTCTGTCTGTCTGTCTGTTTGTCTGTGTTTGTGCCGGCTAATCTCTAAAATGCCTGGACCGATTTTGACGGGACTTTCACTAGCAGATAGCTGATGTAACAAGGAGTAACTTAGGCTACTTTTATTTTAGAAAAAATAGTTTGTTAGGCGATACGAAGTTCGCCGGGTCACCTAGTAACACGTAAGGCACATTACTCCGGAAAACGCAGGCAAAGCCAAGGGCAAAAAACTAGTGTTCAATAATAGTATTATTTTAATAGGGTTAGTACTGGGTTGATGCTGGATATAATAATAATAATAACGTTTTACACTCATAGCCCCACGCTAGGATTCCGTGTGTCGTGGGTGCCATGGACAACACACAATACAAGGACATTCACACACAGACCGAGAACAGAAATTCAAACTCATTTTTCAAATTTCCGCCTCGCTGGGAATCGAACCCAGGACCCTTGGTGCGGCGATCCGGCATGGTAACCACTACGCGACACGGGTCGTCAATGGATTATACATGATTCTCAAGCGGTCCCTAGACAATCATGCAGAATTATAAGAAACACAAAATTATATCCTTATTATATTTCTTATTTAATTCTAGCCTGTTCTTTGTTATTACTTGTATAAATTTTATTACAGAAATATTTAATGCGAAGACGCGGAATATAAAATTTTATTGCCAGCGTTAAATGATAATTAATTAATTAAGGCACCTTATCTGTAATTTTACTTCGCATAAGAAGTAACTGTATGATAGAATTCTGGCCATTTAGACTCAGAGAGAGACTTTTAGATGTAGTTCTTACTCATGGATCGGACTAAATTTAATTTAAACATAGATATTTGTTTAATTTAAAAGCTGCCAAAGATTTAAGTGGCTTTATATAATCATGACGAAGTATTTTCCCTTTAACAACTCTCTGGTCTATATACTCTATGGTCTCTGTACTACTCTGAGTACAGAGAATGAAGGTATCCCTTAGTAAAGGGAGTAAGGGAACAAGCACGGTAGTCACATCCCAAGCAACGAATTATCTGCTCTCGTTTCGAGAAATTGTGAGCCTCACGTTCTAAATAACAACTACAATAGTAAAAATGAATTCTTTCACATGGTTAAGTATTGAGGCCGGATCTTATTTTGAAGTTATTACAAATTGGGATACGTGTTGGGCTCCGTTGGGACGGCACAAGGATTTCTATTTTTGCTTCTAAGTTGCCGTGACAAAATTGCGGTAAATGCCAAATCCATGTGAGCGTAGTCAAGAGCAGTCGATTACTTTGATATTAAATTATAATGACAATATTCACAATAAGACACACAATAATATAATTTGCAATAATGTAACTTGTAGACACGGACCTGAAAAAAAGACGGACGTAACCTCGTCTAATAGAGTGAAGCATAGCAATGGCCGCCCGCTTACCATGTGTGCGTAATTTTTGATCCGCGATTGAAGCAGTGAAGTGTCAATGTGTGGGTGTGTGTACTTGTACGAATAGAGAGTTGGTATTACTATAGGTGCTTCACTGAATTTGTTGTTGGGATTACGTCCGTCTTTTTTTTAGGTCCGTGCTCGTAGATAACAAATGATTTTATTTTATTACCACCATTTTAAACAACGTCAATACATTACAGGGAACAGCCTAGCAACTCTGTTACTGACATTATTCTGAAGTTGTGAAAACAATTCACCATAAAGTAGCGCTTCAGCGTCTCGACGGAACTAATTAAGATGAATAAGGGCCAAAACACACTGTGTGGATGAATGTTTTGTGTGGACACGAAGTAAATAAACGACCGCAACGGAAGGATTCACTGTATTGCGCGCGCCGTGGACAAACAATGAGATGTTACGAACAGCCAAGACTCGAGTGAAAATATTTATATGGTACAATAATATCTTCTTTTAATAAGAATTGAAACCAATCGCAGTACTATCCTCTATGTATTACTTATGTTTCCTTCTAATTAGGTTGCCTGGAAGAAATCGCTACGAAGCGATAAGGCCGCCTGTTGTTTTGTACTTATTAATTATTCTGGTCTCCTTGTATGATTGTTTATTCTGTGGTGTGCAAACAATGAAGAGTTATCTATCTATCTATCTATCTACTACCGCGCTAAGTGTTTCATTATTGAAAATTATTTTTAATGTCTTAAGTGTATACTTATTTCTGCCAAATCTATCTTCTTACTGAAACAATTTAAGCATGTTTCGATTGGAATTTTGAAAAAGTTAACATATTGTTTCGCAGCATTCTACTTGGCTGGTAACGTGTCTTTTCACTGGGCAACTCACCTTACTTTAGGTAGGTACTGTTCCATGGGCGTTGGTGACCATATTGACTATTTATCATGTTACTTGTATCCTAGTTTCCAGAGTAATTATAATATGTTTTTATAACTATTATTACTCGAAAAAGTATACAAACAATGTAGTAATAAAGATTTCCCTTTTGCTTGGCTCTATTATTTGTTTCTAGTGCCTTTGTAATCTGAGTTGTTATTTTATTCAAAAAAATAATCTTCTTAACTTCTATAACTAAAAACTTGTTATTGTAACTAAAATAAGTTCTCAGAACATAATTGAATGTTTTCTGCTAACAGAATAACTTTAAAAACATATAATTATGGAATGAATTTGAAAATAAAAGTTCAACGATAATTAAAATCCGAATAAACTATAATAGTATAATTACATTATTATTTCAACTAGAGACCTGGTCTTCGGTCAAATTTTGACCGTAAGGGCTTGTTTCACAATCTTCAAGTAGAGTCCTGAATAAGCTATTCGCCGGTTAAAGTGACGTTAAAGTGTCATTTTACATACACGAAATGTCAACTTAACCAACGAATAGCTTACTTCGAACTTACTTGAAGATTGTGAAACAAGCCCTAAGTGTCACAGGGTTACTTCCTAATAAGAACTTACACACACTTCGTTACACAGATAGACACTTCAATTTTAATAAATGTATGTATAGATTTACAGATATGGACAGGTTTTTGGGAATGGCTTAATACTTACGTCGATATTTCCATCCAGTTATAAAGTAAGTATACGTAATCATCTTACTAAGTAAATGTTCCAAAGAAATTATCCTAACAATAAGACAATCCACCCGTCTGATTCAAGCCGTAGTATTAAGGCGAAGAGCTCTTTAAGAACGTTTTGTTAACAATAGAGCCGTGCCGGAACGAACTGTGCATTTAGCGAACACTGAGAACTCTTCGATAAATGGATTTAATTAATTCCTCTTAACGTAAAAATGCATTTACATTATATAGCGTAATGATACTGATTTCAAAGTCACGCTTGGTTACCAAAGTAAAAAAATATTTGTCTTTTGTTATGTTATAGACATGTAAGTAAAGAAAATATATTTCATACATTAAAAAAAAAATAATAACGCTTCACACTCATAGCCCCACACTAGGATTCCCTGTGTCGTGGGTGCCATGGACAACACACTAGACAAGGACATTCACACCCAGACCGAGAACAGAAATTCAAACTCATCATTCAAATTTCCGCCTCGCTGGGAATCGAACCCAGAACCCTCGGTGCGGCGATCCGGCATGGTAACCACTGCGCCACACGGGTCGTCAAATTACACACACATTATACTTAACACATCACACACATTACACACATTACACACACATTATACTTATCACATTATACTTAATTTGCTACGGAACTCTAAAGATGCTTCTCAGTAGCAATATGAGATGGTGAATAAATTGCAAATTGTAAAAGAGAAGTTAGTACTTTTACTAAAATACTTTCAAGTTATGATGAGCATACATTATGCATATATTATGTACTAATTTCATATGCCATGGATACAGGGTTGTCAAAAAGTGTTTCTATTATCTGACTCAACGCCACTTGATATTTCTAGGTACTTTAGCCAAAAAGGAAATGGGAGATTATAAAAAAAAATTGATGGGTATCTATTTAACTGAACACTTATGTTATTTGATTTCTTAATTTTGGTATTCGAAATCATTTATTTTTATATTGTTTTTCTGGTTTGAAATACCCTCCTAAATGAGTTCATAGAGAGAATTAATTTGATAAAATATTGAAAAATTTACTACTGACAACAAAAAAAAATATTCTAGCTCAACAATCTTAAAAAATATTTTTGGTTGTAATATAATAATATACTAATCCCAATGAAAATACTTTGCCCTACTATTATAGTTTAAGTTTTTGTAAAATTCGCATGTTATAACACATTTCCATGTATCTTTCTACTCTATCGGAAATGAACTAGAATTGATTTTGGCAAGCTAAAAACTAGCCTTAAAGTATCATCATTTAAACAGGATTCACGACGAATTTCAGCCCCTTTCCATTCCTTCCCACCAAAAACAACATTTAAATTCACCCGCCAACATTCCTGTGGCTACAATGTGTGCGTCTACAATGACAGCGAGTGATCTAAAACTCGCCGCCCGCGCCGTTTTGTATAGATTTTTTAAGTATGAACAATATAATTTTCTCTGTAGTGCCAGCCCTATGAAGTGCGCGCCTGCTCAACAGTGCGATGCATTGAGCGGAAGATCAAAGCGGCACACCTGCCGCCACGACTGTACTTCAGCTGCGTCGTTGTTTTACTGTATCGGTATTGTCTTTAAATAAACTGTAAACTGTGTTTAATAATTATAATTATACTTCGATGTTGCATCCTCAAGATTTAAATAACCATGTAGTTGTCCTTCGAGACACTGCATCGTCACACATTTGGAGTATATGAAAATAAAACAATAATAAGAGTCAATTATTTAGTCTGTGTTGTTGCCATCACATCACTATTGTATATACCCAGCCCTAAAACGTCATTCGTTTTTCGTGTGCTGCATCGTCGTTAGTGTCATTACTTATAAATAATTTAAATAATATTATAATAACATTAAAAACTCGTGCTTTGGATTATTTTGGCTCATATCTAATAGGCGGAAAACATGAGAAAAGAATAAGTGAAACTGAACCAGAAATAAATGAAGATATGCAATCTTCGCAATGGAATTCAAGTTTGGTTGTCTATTAACTGACAAATTATTGTACGTTTTGATTACTTGAAATGTTAGTAATTCAATAAATCTTGGTATCCTAAAATGTTAAATCTGATTCCAAACACGGAATCTTTTATTATTTCATATTATTTGATACAAAAGAAAAAATTTTTTCCTGAGTGATGACTGATGACACGTGATGTCATGTCATTCGAAAAGTACTTACTATTATTTTGTCCACCAACCTTGTCGTAGTAGCCTGTAACCTGTTGACTTGCCAGTTCAGTTACCTTGTTTCATAAAGTGGTAATACGCGATATTATCCAGGAACAAAAATATCTTACTTTCTTAATGTGGTGTCACGAGATGGCATCCTGAAAGTAAATCACATACTTAACAGGCCTTGCACTATACTATCCAGAAACAAGAATATCTTACTTTCTTAATGTGGTGTCACGAGATGGCACCCGAAAGTAAACCACAGATAGGCTTACCAGGCCTTGCGTTATATTATCCAGAAACATAAATAATACATATGTTACTTTCTTAATGTGGTGACACGAGATGTCATCCGAAAGTAAATCACATAAGTACCTAGTTTTGCAGCATCGTATTTCCATTCGGAAACAGCGATATGTCCTGCGGGAAAGGCGGCTATTATAATATATTTAAGGCAGATGAACCAGTACTCCTCAAAATACCAGAGAAAATCCTAGCTATGCCAGGGGAAGCTAAGAAACTGGAACAATAACCACGGAGCAGAATTAGAGAAGCTGATTAAATCTCTGAACATTGGGAAAAATCCTCCAGGGTTGGCTAAATAAGGAAGATAAAAAGTAAAATGTACTAAAAATATAGAGATAAATGACTAGTCAGATAGACTAAACAACAACAATATCAGAAATATATCTAAAAGCCATAGGAGTAAAATTTTGCTACTACGACGGACAGCCAATTGCTGTACCGAGGAGGAACACCAGGGGGGACAATTCGTTGTAACTGACATCATGCTGATGTCTTACCGCCATCTATGCAACTTGAGGGCGCTGATGGCGCATCGAAATTTATTTACAAAAATCATGTAATAAGTAGAGCACTCTTTACCCCTTATATTAATGTATTCCTTGAGGAATAACTACACGACGCAGCTGCGGGCTCAAGCGCCGCCGCTGCCTGCCGCGACCCCTCGTGACCGCCAAGCAGAACAGAGACGCAGTTGGAGGTACCAAATTCCAGCCGTACACAATTTCATTGTAATAATTGGTGAGCAAACCCACTGAACTATCCTATTTATGAGGATAACAGATCCTCTTAAGTCATTTTTCTTACTCGAACAATGGAAACAATAAACCCACCATGTTCAAATCGGAAACAAATAATTTCAATAACATTACATTGACATTATTTTTTGTATTTGAGTGTTTTGTCATACCTGTTCATTTATTTCTCTGATACTCTTAGCATCCAAGAGCTCAGTGCCTCTCTTTAGATTCATTTTGTATCTAAACCGAATAATAGTGTGCATAGTTACCCATACACCGTCGCCAGATGGCTGATATAAATGCGAACATTTAAAGAAGCCTTTCTTAATACTTACTCACAGATCACCAAGAAATCCCAACCTCAGCTCTACTCCATATTATGTTTTTACAAACATTTAAAAAACATAATTGTCATAATTTAAGTAATAACTGTATGTACTACAGTATTAGTATACCTTGACAATATATTTTTTGTATTGGGGATAATTATGTTATGACATACTAGCGCCTTGGCCGCGAGTTTGCCCGTGTTTGTCGGGACAATAAGTGGACATATCTGGCCCAGATCATGGTCTGGCTATGTGCTAGGTTTCATGAAAATCCCTTTAGAAGTTTTAGCGTGAAAGAGTAATAAACATCCATACAGACTTTCACGTTTGTAGTATTAGTGGGGTGCAATAATACAAAATGTATATTTAGTAAAACTAAGATTTATTAAAATCCAGCCTAATGCGAGTCGGACTCGCGCGCCGAGGGCTATGTACAAATGTATAATAATAATAATAACGATACTTTATTTCAGACTGATCCTGATGATTATAGAACCGAACATTACTGGTGTATTCTGAACTGAGTAACAAACATAACGTTGCAGTTGAAAAGCTGTCGCCTTCACATGTTACTGTGTTCGATTTACGCATTTTCTCCGTTACTTATGCTATAAAATAGTCTTGCTTTGCTTCTACCAAATTTCATGGTTTGAGATCAACGGGAAGAACACTACAGGTTTTGCTTCCCTTGCAAGTACCATAATTAAAAAGAAAAAAATTATGTATATCGCATTAACGCCGCGCTGTAGTTTTTTGGTTGCGCTGACGTAGAATAGGAGCTTGATTTTGAAGGGATTGCAGACCTCAGTATTTTATATTAATTATATTTATATAATGGACATTAATTACATTGGATATCGATAATAATTATTATATTAATTTTATCCACTCGTCCCTGGGAAAAACGGCATTGATAGACAGACAGACAAGCAGGTTCCGTTTTTTTTCCTATTGAGGAACGGAACTCTAAAAAATCTATAAAAATCCGAAAATTTTAAGGGAAATTTTAGGTTCACTTGTCTACTGCTGCATGCCCCGTTCTTGCTAAGGATTGTTAATACACCAAACAGAACGCGAGACATACTCGTATATATGTCTTTAGCCTTATCAAGATGAAGTATGGTAGTCAGATACTTTTTGATTTGAACAGATGGTATAATATACTGACTTCCCCCTTACCTTACTCCCCCTAAGTCTGTATGCTATGCCACCACTGCCATCTCAGAAATATATTGAATGGTATCAGATTTCCTCATCTCAATAAAATTATTAGACTATTACTAGACCAGATTGGTTAGTGAGATGTCGATTTATTTGCATCGCATCGTTTTTTTTTCTAATTCCTCTAAATAGAAAATGTAACAGAACTTAGCGTCTGCAGTTTTATCCGACAAACCTTCTCAAGGGATACCCCAAATGATAAACCAATAGGTGTATTCCATATCAAAATCCTCAATTTCTTATCAAAAATACCCTTAGCCAGTATAACGTAATATACTTATTAAAAGATTTGGTTTAAATTCTGTTTGTCATTAAAAGACATCCAGAACTGCACTGTTTCATATTACATATTATATGCTTTTATGCAAGGCAATTCAAATTCATTATTTGCGTAAATAAAGATACCTACAACAGTTGATCAATATAAACATAAAATCGTCTTATTTTACCTTGTCAGTTTGGATTATTTTCTTATTCTTAAACGATATGTTACAGAAAGTAATAAGCTACTTTACAAATTCCAACCAGTCAGCCCTATATCTGTTGTTAATAAGACATTGGTAACGATAATTTTATTATTGTATTACAAGTTTTTTCAAACTTGTCTTTAAGATTAAAACAAGGTTAACCAAATATCTTTTAACCCAAATCTTACTTTATCCTATTTGGCTCAACGTTATTCTAATGAGAATTTATCAATGAAATTCAAAAAGTTTTAACTTTCATCGCGTTGTCTACCGGGCAACGTGTGCAAACACTATTTGTTATTAATTGGTTATCTCACTCCAATAAAAAATTGTAAAATTTTTAAAATTCAGTAGCAAGTAGACTATTTCTAGTTGTTCGACAAAGACTATCCTCATAGATAGAAAAGACAGCTCGGTTCCGAAATTCTGTCGAAACAGGCAAAAATTTATGTACTTTCTGCTAAAAAGCCTTTCCACAATACTTCGCAGAGCACAAGCCGAATAGATTCGATGGAACCAATGGATCAGACAAATATTGCGCGATAGCGGCGTGAACGTGATCGTACTCACGGCACACAGTACCTGCCACGCTCCTATATCTGCAGCAAGCTGGATTGGACTTCTGAAATGCCACTCGTTGGACAAGAAAGTCCTCGTATCCTCGCCGAAAAATCCTATAACCAACCTATTGTCAATATCGGGGAGTATAAATCCTTTTGCTGAAATTGTGTTTGGTATTAAGTAATAGTATGTACCTAATGCCTAATTTTTTGGACGAAAGATGTTATTTAACACTTGATAAAAATTTCACTTTATTTGTGCGGTTTTATACACTACATTCTGCAACATCCTCTAAACATCTACATGGTTATTTAAATCTTGAGGATGCAACATCGAAGTATAATTTAAAGGTTGAAAGAACTTACCTGTAAGTGAATTTCAACCGGGATTATACGAGATGTTGCATCCGAAGAGATTTAAACTCCCGCCCACCCGGTGGTACACGTGCTAGCGCTCAAAAGCACTACAGCTTGCCACCCCATGTATGGTTGCAGAATGACCAACTAGGACGAAACTCTAAACTGAATGACGTTTTAGGGCTGGGTATATACAATAGTGATGTGATGGCAACAACACAGACTAAATAATTGACTCTTATTATTGTTTTATTTTCATATACTCCAAATGTGTGACGATGCAGTGTCTCGAAGGACAACTACATGGTTATTTAAATCTCTTCGGATGCAACATCTCGTATAATCCCGGTTGAAATTCACTTACAGGTAAGTTCTTTCAACCTTTAAATTATAATTAATATTTATCGTAACACACTCATCCCACACAAGGATTCCCGTGTCGTGGGTGCCATGGACAACACACAATGATAAGAACATACACCCGAGAACAGAAATTCAAACTTATCATTCACTTTTCCGCCTCGCTGGGAATTGAACCCAGGACCCTTGGCTTGGCGGTCCGGCATGGTGACCATTACGCCAAGTGGGTCGTCAAATAGTACCTGAAGGTAAGTGGTGATGCAGTCCAAGATGGAGATCGAACTAATTTTTATCAAGTTACTAGTCGGCAATGCCGATCAATCTTATTTTGGTCAAATATTGATGAAAATAAAAGGAAACGATTGCTTCTTGATAAACCTGAAAGTTTGACGTTTCTTCATCATAATCGAATTTAGCTTGATCCAATAAAATATAAGTACAAACTTGTTAATTATTATTGCTACATACAAAAAACATTTATTTTCTTTATATCGGATTAATTCAAATAAAATCTAGTTATGCTAATTGTATGATTTTGGTTTTTTTTTCGTTTCCTTTATTTTTAGTAGTGAACATAAATGAAGAATATTCGACGTTTCTTGCCGACTAGTCGCCGATTAGTCGCCGACTAGAAAACATGCTGAATAGTCGATATTCCCAACTAGTCGGTGTATAGTCACCCCATGTCTACCTATTATGTAAATATCCATCCAGCCTTTATGAATACAAGAATACCTATGCTCAAGAGGAGAGTAATGCTATTATCTTCTAAATTACAAAAATAGATCCGTTCCATAGAGTTTATTAAAATAAAACCGTTTTTAAAATTCCATCGCTTTCGTTTCTTCATATCTAATGCATACAAAAGCAACAGTTCTATTGGAATACATAATATTTACATTGCATATAAAATTGTATCCATGCTAAATTCAGGACGTAAAGTTTAAACACTAAAATTTTACCAAAAAATTTTTGTATTTTTCTTTTATGCTATACCTACTTAGCATGTACTATTTTATAACATGAATAGGTGAAGCTGATACAATAATCTTTAGTCTGTTTCAGAATTTAGCTATTGCTACTGTGCATATTAAGAAGATGTAAATACATATATATACCTACAATGAACACTGAATGTGATGCCCAGTTTCAAAAATTTACAGTAAAGAACCACAGAGAGAGATGTACCACATAATAATAAATGAATAAAAGAAATACATTTCATCAAAGTCGCTTTTTATAAATACATCTTAAAAGTCTAACGCGCTGTACTACGTGAGCGATTTACATCGATCTATCTATCTAATCTACGTACGTAACGCAGGACACTTCAATACATTTCGCCGATTTCGATTAATACTTTCCTTATCATTGTTAGAGGGAACACTATAATTATTATATGATAGTAAGGGCTTGTTTCACAATCTTCAAGTAAGTCCAAAGTAAGCTATTCGTTGGTTAAGTTGACATTTCGTGTATGTAAAATGACACTTTAACGTCACTTTAACCGGCGAATAGCTTATTCAGGACTCTACTTGAAGATGGTGAAACAAGCCCTAAGTGTTCTTTGTCACACAACTGCTGTACATTAGCTCAATACTTAACATACATATATATAATAAATACCTTAAAATTATAATCCAGTTTATATTATAAATTATTAATATTATTATACGAGCTACCTAATTAACTTTCGTTATAAGAATATTTTTGGCATGATAATGCAACCCAAATACCAAAATATAACCCTGGCTTGTAACGGAACATAAATTCTATATGAGATTCGCTCTTATACTTATAGGGAATCGACCGTAAAACATATTTTAGTAAGAATATAAAAGTTTTTGGCGTTACCAATCACTGAGAGGTTGGGCGGTAAACCACAAAAAATATTAAAGAAAATATCTTACAGCTTGATTAGAAAGTCGTATAAAACCCGTAAGTAGATTGGTGTTCTCTACATTCGGCGAGAAAACGGGGCCTTTATAGCTATATCGCTATATCGCTCGTATCTATAACTTTTCTGTTTGTTATGTGTTCGATTTAATCGAAATCCATTAGATGGAAAAGTTAAAGTTTTCGTAACCGAGAAATATCACCGGTAATTATTTATAGTAAAAAAACTGTTTATTGCTTCTGCAAGAATTTTATTTTATAAAACAAGATATTATTTACATTTATGCGCATATTTAATCTGAATTCACCTAACGTCAAACACATATGTATAATTAAATAATTATGAAATATGTTTTATGGAAACCAACGTTTTATGGATTTCATATAAAAAGGGATCGACAGATCTAAATATATAATGAAAGGAGCGTGTTTACGACTCACTAAGCGAATGAGAAACAGTTTTTATAAGTTTAGTTTTAAATAAATAAAACTACAGTAAACTTACGGTATACTTTTAAGAACATAAATCTATACTTAGGGTCATCCAGCCTTCTGAACTCAATCATATTATTAAGATTTATTCATAGGTATAATAACTACCTCCGTATTCACATACCTACTATATAAATATATAGGTTTTATATTCATTATACTTTAAGGATGTTTAAGTAACTCATTCATACTATCTGTATGTAAGTAGGTATATTAAGCATAATTATCGTAAGTAAGTATCTACCAGTATTTGCTAAAATGTTTTCTATCTCGATTCGAACTCAAAACAACATTCTACACTTACATTGTAACATCAGAATAATATTTTTGTTTTGAACAAGAGACATTTTCAATCTGTTCTGAATTGATTGAAAACCGTAAAGAGATTTGATTATATGACTAAAATTTTGTGTTAATAATTGTAAGAAAAATATTTTTCTAGATTCGTACAGTCAGGAATAAATTACAGCTATAAATTATAAGGTATGCTGACAAGTTTAATTTAATTCATCTGTGGCAGATTGAGAGCCAGTTCTTTCTTTTTCTCTTAACCGACAAGGCATTGATGATACTATTGCCGTATTCGTTGTTGCTGATATCAGATGATAGTCTGTTTAGGTTATTTAAATAAAAAATTAACGAATGAATATCGATGTATGTATGTATGAATAACTGTAGACAGCGTAAACAAAGTCTTATATTAAACAAAATACTTTTAATGCAATGTGGCTTCAACCCATTAATGGCCCACTACTGGGCACGGGTCTCTCCTCTTGAGGAGGCCTAGAGCATATTCCACCACGCTGCTCCAGTGCGGATTGGTGGTGGGGTTAGTGGCCAACCCGAGTGTCGGAAGTTTTCAAACCGCCCGAGGGCCTCCGACACGGCTTAATGACTGTTATCTAATGATAATAACCGGGACCGACGGCTTTACGTGCCCTCCGAAGCACGGAAACGCTCAAGAAATTTTTGCCATTAGCCGTCACCCGTCCAATTACCGACCGCGCCCGCTGTTGCTTTAACTTTGTTGATCACATAGGATCGACGCAAGCCGCCGGGCTATGAGCGCTTCATGCAATGTAAGGAATTTAAAAAAAAATAGAGGATTAATTAAGTATTGTTACGCATATTGATGTGAAGTACCTACGTCTATTATTAAATGTAAAACATAACTATTTTGTCCTCAAATAGTAAGTCATTTCGCAAGATCTAAATTGTCCACAATACCTGCAAACAACCAACGGGAACAAATTCTAAGTTTCATCGTTACGAGTTCAATCCCTTTTTGAGGCCGAAACTTTAGCAACAAACTCATAAGCAAGTTTCTGCCCTTTTTGACCTTAGACAACGATCGATTAGACAATCTCTTAACTGGGGTGCCCATTTAACTAGTCTGGGAAATTTGCAGCCTTAAATATATTTTATTTTCAGTGTATTCATGTACATAACAAAGAAAAATTAGAAATAGATCATAATTAATAGAAAATATATCCCAAACATTTTAAAATCTGGCACTAAAAATGTTTTGATAATTACAACTTGCGCAGAATTTAAAGATTAAAACATCAACAGCTCGGTAAAATTAAAACATTAAACACAATTTGGGTTGTTGCTTTCAAAATAGGTATCTAACTAAGCTTAAGTATTAATTTTTACCAAAAAACTTGAGATATCTACTAAGTCCCATCCACCTCTGGACATTTCAGAGATTAAAGGCAAGTCAAGAAAGAAGATAGGGAACTGCTTAATACTAGTTCTACGACATTTCAAATTGAAACACATTTCACAGTTTCAGAGAATCGCAGTTAGGCAAGTGAATCTAATATATAAAATTCTCGTGTCACGGTGTTAGAAGTTGAACTCCTCCGAAACGGCTCGACCGATTTTCGTCAATCTTTGCGTGCATATCGGCTAGGGTGGAGAATCATACAACATCTATTTTTCATCCCCCTAAATGTTAAGGGTGGTCCACCCCTAAATTTTTGGCAGAACAACGTTTGCCGAGTCAGCTAGTTAGATATAGATTTTTACATGTTGTCAACATGTGTGGCGTAATTTTCATCAAATTGGACCGCCGCGCCGTTTGAAGGGTAAATTCCCAGCGAGACAGAAATAAAGATTACTTTGAATTTCTGTTCTCGGCCGAGTGTCAGGTGTGCTTGTCTTTTTTATCGTAGTGTGTTGTCCATGGTACCCTCGATACAGAAAATTCTAGTGCGGCTATAAGTGTGTAACGTTGCGTATACATTGCGTATTTTTATTATTTACTAGTGATAAAATACTAGATGATACAGGGCCCAACCTTCAACGGATACGAACGTACCACCGCCCAATATTCAGCTCGAATGCTACTCGAGCAAGGGAGAGTGACTTGTAACGAGGGAGCAATGACACTACAAACTCATTAAGCAAACGTAATTATTTTTACATTATTAATCATTAATCAATGCATTTTATTGTCTTTCCAATATCTTTTTAATGAAATGGCGAAAGAAACTCTTCAGCACATCTATTAAAATAAAACTTATATTTATTACAAAAAAATATCCCTAACCTTAGCACAACTGGCGAAATTGAGACACGCATGAAATTTTTATATTTTTAGAATACTACAGCGTATAAATTGCATTGTTTTTTGTTCGTACCGTTTCACTATTTGAATTAATAGAAAAAGTTTTTTATTTATAGGAACGTGACAGTCAGTTGATAAAAAAACTTTTCACAGCTAACAAAAACAGGTGTACATAACAGTTATTTTAGTACTACCACAACAATTTTCATTCATAACACCTATTGTAACCAATAGGGTATCTTTTCAATTTTTATTCATCTTTATTCCAGTTTCATTAATTCATTCCAGGTTTCCGATTCGGTTACTATTTGTCCTTAATCGAAGACTATATTCTGAGAAGTTGGTTATTTTTTGGTAAATTTCGGTTCTGTGAGCCAGCAGATGAACAAATAAATCATTAGGTGGTAAGTGGCCACTCACTCACTGCAACTGAAATAACATACGCTTACAAGCGCATGCTACCTGGGGGCACAGGTTTTGTGTACCTATCGTGGGATTCGTGGGTAGCATTGAAAACACAAATGGGTGAATATCAGAAACGTGCATTTTTTTCAATTTTTGGTGGTGATATTTTTTCTTCAGTTTTCGTGAAAAATGAGAACCAGGTATAAGAAAAGAAAGTGTAACAATTAGAATAGGTATAAGAAAAGAAAGTGTAACAATTAGACTTTCTTTTCTTATACCAGGTTCTCACTTTTCACGAAAACTGAAGAAAAAATATCACCACCAAAAATTGAAAAAAATGCACGCTTCTGATATTCACCCAAATAAGATATCTCTAAAGCTGGCGGCTATCTTGTAAGAATACGGCGACACAGACTGACTTGTAGCGTGCGTTTATAGTGTATCATTCGAGATCTTGGCTCAAGCGTGCTCCATTTTTACTCGAAATGGCAGAATTGCTCTCGCGATGACGCACTGACTTTTAATGTAACACTCAAAGAGAATTCGCGAAAAATCCGACAGTCGAGTGGAGCACGCGGGCTTGCTGCGAAATGATACATTACACGTCAGTCTTTGTTTTGAGTTACAAAAACTATACGTTACACCAAACGGTTACAAGTCAGTACAGCTTTACACTAACGAGTCACTATACAACCAAAGAACAAAAGTTTATCTGTCACATAGATTGCTGCCCCGGCAGGAAAACATATTTATGACGCAGAAAGGTGTATTCTATGGTATTGGTTATTCAATAATAATCCTTTAACTTTGCACCATGATATATTTCCAGTTCTCCTAAAGTTCACATCAATATTCCAAAGTACTTCAACATTACGTGATCAATAATCATCTATTCTCCCTTATTGACAATTCCTTCATCTAATTATGTTATGATATTATCTGTATCGGACAAGCGATGTAGAACAAAGATGTCCGTCCCTGGACCTTCACTGGAGATTCGTGGCCTCACCGACAAGCACATACTTCGCTCTCTTTCTTTCTTTCTTCTCTCTACTTTCTTAGTCGATGTCCTTCGTAATGCTTATTTTTAACCGACTTCAAAAAAAGGAGGAGGTTCTCAATTCGACTGTTTTTTTTTTATTATGTTTGTTACCTCAGAACTTTGGACTGGGCGAACCAATTTTGATGATTGTTTTTTTAATCGAAAGCTGGTGGCTGTCATGTGGTCCCACATAAATTTTATTGAGATTTGACAATGGCATCCATGAGAAAACCACATAAGTCGTAAATTTGTGTTAAGATGTGTGCGACAAATTGACTAATAACTCAATATCACGCCAACCGAATTCGATGATTCTTTTTTTAATCGAAAGCAGGTGTTTGTCATGTGGTCCCACATAAATTTGAACGAGATCTGAAAAGTAGTTTTTGAGACTTTGAAGTCGGTTATTTTTTGATAGTAAAATTTATCTTAGGCGACAGTTACCACTAAACATGAGATGGCTCGCCTGTCAGCTGTTTCCATACAAAGAGAACACTTATACCGTGAGAAAAACTAACTTATATCACCAATACCAAAAAGTTAAGTTGTTAGTTTCAGTACTACGACTAATGATTCGAATACAACGAATTCTGTAACGTTTCATGTTACCCTAAGCCCTCAGATCAGAATGAACATAAAACGAGTAGGTAATATGTCCTTGGGTCAAAACTTGGTGTACAGTCTTAAGACGCACTATATTTTTACTCACTATGTATTGGTATCATACTTACATTTAATACCATGCGCCTTAGGTATTAAATCATATATATTTCATGATTAATTTCTTAATGACGGTCGTAGCTAACCAGGCAAGTAATGAATCTTAGGTTTACCCCAAAGGACATAGGTACCTTAGCAAAAGTAAGACTTAGCAGCAGGAAATTGTTAAAACAATCTTTATTATTCGTATTGCGAGATTCCCAAAGGGTTCTTACTTGGTAACTAGTTATCAGGTTATCACATCATAGTAGACTAAGCTATCGAAGACACGAATGATTTCAAAACGGGAATTGGCACCATATGGCATGTATCAGGCATGTATAAAACATTATAATTATGCATATGTACCACATTTCAGTATTTAATTGTGTGACCGAAGATTTATAAGAAAAAGGATATGACCTAATTTCATCCTTGTTCATCAAAGTGTACCACTAACGGATGTAATTGGCTTCAAGGATGGATGGAGCTTTTAACATCCCAAAATATTGTAAACCTACTATAGAATAAAATTATTTACAACATTAAAAGTTAGCATCCTCATTTAGCAAGCAATCAAACTAATTCGCTAGGCGTAAGAACTTTAATTGAAGTTGCCGAGGTGAAAACCACGTGGGAATGAGTTAATTTATTGAAAGCATTAATTACATGTAAATCAGTTGCTTTGCGAGGGTTTACTTTGAGTAATCGTTTAATATAATATGATGTGGAGAGCTTACTGGCTTTGTAGTGAGTGAATATGTTAAAGCCTAGTGATGTGAACGACAATTTTGAGCGGCAGGGGTTTTGAACGCTTCCGTGTCTCGGAGTAAACATTGTGCAGTCGGAGCGGTAGCTATGATTCGATGTTGATTGTTAAATCGTATGAATGGTCTTTGAAAACAGTTTCAGAGCTTAGTTTTTCTTTTCTAGTACAACGTAGAGATTTACAGCCACGATCTAGAGACCTTTAGGCGGAAAAGAATTTAAAGTGAATTGCATTTCAGGGAGTGAGGGAGGGAATGATTTGTATTTTGACGATGTAGCATAATAATTAAGTTGAATAAAATTGTCATGATTGCCATTTAAGGGTAAAAAGTACACTTAGACTGCCTGACTAGTAAATATTTATTATGGAATTATAGTTTTGCTTAGCTTCCCTTAGAGGCGCTGCTCAGACCTTTACGTAAAATTATACTGAACACTATATTATAGTCTGCATTCATAGTGGTGAGCGTGGTTATGTAATAATTAATAATAATAATAATAACGCCACACACTCATAGCCCCACACTAGGATTGCCTGTGTCGTGGGTGTCACGGATAACACACAGAGACAAGAACACAGACACAAATTTCCGCATCACTGGAAATCGAACCCAGGACCGTTGGCACGGTGATCTGGCATGATGAATGTTGCGCCACACGATTCTTCAGGTATTTTTTCGATTTTATATTTTTAAATGTCTTTTAGGAAAAAAGATTAGCTAATAATTATTACATTTTAGTATAATACGTGTATTTTTAAGTTAACTCATCGTGGACTGAACACATTTTTAGTATAATACGGGTACTCACGATATATATTTTAGAGGCATCTAAAATATATATCGTGAGTACCCGTATTATACTAAAAATGTGTTCAGTCCACGATGAGTTAACTTAAAAATCATGTAATAATGATTAGTTATTCGCTCCTAGGTATAAAAGTAATGTAAGTAATATTGTAGTCTCTTAATTAAAGTTATTCGAGTGCCTAATTGTAATGAAAATGTAAATAAACTCTAAATTCGTTTTCTATTTGTTAAAACAAATTATCGAAAGAAAACAAAATAATACAGTTGCGAGCAGTAACCGTAGGTATATCTTTTTCCAATACTCTCGGTACAATTACAAACAGTTATCCGATTTTAATCAACAAAGTTGGTCCGGCCCTCAGGAGGGTAACTTACTTGTTTATTATTCCTTAGGCTAAATCTGTACGATTGTTATAGAAACTATTAGCCTATGTTATGTTATGTAGGGACTATTAATATGTCTCTTAGGGACTGCTAAATACATATAAAGTTGTTTCAATACATATTTTTATTTCTATCGTATGTTATACCTAGAGGTACGTAGAAGTATTATTATTTTAAAATATTTCTTTCAAATCTTGTAAACACTATTAAATTAATTATTACAAATGAATAATTAAATTTATACTTAAAACGGATCTTTTTAATCACAGAACTTTAAAAAACCGTTATGGACAGTAGCCGCGCGAGTTGACTGCAGAGCTTAGGAATGCGGCCAGTGTTGTGACCTAATTGGTAATTAATTAGTGATATGTCGAATGTCGATGAATTGGAATTAGAAATGTAACATAAATTAATCATAAATGTGAATGTTTGTTACCATGTACGTATCCTCGTAACTCGTAAACCAATTTTGATAAAAAATAAAATCTGACTAAAATGAGTTGAACTGATTGATCTGATGTTTGGTAGGTAGGTAAATTAAATTCTGAAACAACACATAGGTACGGGCAAAGCTAGTATTGATTAAAACATATGTTTTTAAGCTATAAAGCTTAAAAACACACTAAACATAACTTAATCGATATCAACGAATGCGCGAGATAATTATTAAAAACAACACTACTTTGACACTAGTGATAGTACACTCCGGGCATTCGAGGCAAAACGTAGCGGGTGGCGGGGCTACGCTCTCCTCTCACCTCAGACACCGACTGCATTCAACTCCCGCGCCTATAACTGTACAGGGATTTAGGTAAATGATAAAATGGTGAAAATACGAAATCTAGAAGTGCTTCAAAACAAGTTATAAACTGCGTCACAACAAACGCCAGGCCTGAAGGCCAAAATAACATAAAATATATCTACCTCTGCTTCTTAGAAATAATGGATAGAAAACATTATTCTGAGAGAGGAAGTACCGTTACATTATTTTTTCTGCGTAAGGTACAAGCAAAAGATTCCAGTAGGAACAATGATATTTAAAAAATATTCCTCTTTTTTACATTATAATATCACTGAGTAGGAACGTAACTATGCACTTAAATTTTACTTTGATGTAAGTAGCGGTTTGGAAGTTTTGCAATACTCGCCTACTCGTATTGTAGGTACCTATCCCAACCTTTCTTAATTAATTAATTCTTAGCTTCTCCTCAATCATGAGACCCTTAAAGGTGTTCTTTTACATTCGTACTGTATTAAAACCCCAATTCATGTTAATAGAAAACCTGCCACCTTTGTGCTGGAGCCCCAGCTAGCCAAGTGGATCCGTTCAATCGAATTCAACGGCGAGCTATTCGTCTTGTCGACGATCCCATGCTTACAGACGGACTAGAATCACTTGAGTTGAGGAGAGATGTAGGCTCTCTCTGCGTATTCCACCGTGTGTATAATGAGGAATTGGCTTAATACCTGCAGTTGGTTTTCGACACCGCACATCACGGGGTTCCAGGTTCCACCAACATCACCTGGATACCTGGCATTCGTCCACAGTTCGGTTCTCACGTAATTTTCTACCTCGTACGTGTAAACTGTGGAATATACTTCCTGCATCGGTGTTCCCCCTAAGCTATGACATGGGGTCCTTCAAGAAGCGGGTCTATCGTCATTTTCTTGGCCGGCAACGCGTTGGTGACGCCCCCAGTGTTGCTAATGTCTATGGGCGGCGGTGATCACTTACCATCAGGTGACCCGTCTGCTCGTTTGCCTGCTAAAAGCATAAAAAAAAACCTGCTATCTATCTTCCTTTCAAATGTTTCATAGGAGAATTTGTACAAATCTTTTTATCTGTACTGTAATGTACAGAACTTTCATCACGGCACGAAACGTACGATTGACTGCTGGAAATAAATACTTCAGTTTTTAGGGTTCCGAAGGAAAATCGGAACCCTTATAGTTTCGTTATGTCCATCCGTCCGTCTGTCCGTCTGTACATCTGTCCGTATGTCCGTCCATCCGGCTGTCCAAAGCAAAACGCCGAGACCCTTAATGCTATAAGGCATTTAGCATGGATATACATATTTATGAAAACTCCAGAATCGTGGAATAAAATATTGAAAAACATTTTTTTCAGGGTACCTCCCCCTACAGGTAACATGATGATGACTTTTTTATTCGTCGCGTACCCTATAGTGTCGGGTATCGTTGAAAAGTTCTTCCAAAAATATTATGGGTCTTTTAAAACCATTTTTAGAATTAGGAGTCCGCTTGCCAAATATTTGGCTTTAAAGTGCTAATTTTGTTTAGAGTCAAGTGTCCCAGCTGCTGGTTAAACGGTTGGAGTTGAACACGTAGAAAAATGCCAAAAATAGGTTATAAGATGATGAATTTACAAGGAAAACTATCACGGCTATGTTAGCATAGGTAGTTAATGAGTAATAGTCGATAAAGTACTACTTCGGAACCCTACATTGCGCGTGGCCTGACACGCACTTGCCCGGTTTATTTATAACAAATAGATATTTGCTAAAACTTTCAAATTCAGGAAGCAATATGAAATTTCCGACAATATCCTTCGCACAATGTGGGATTTGTGTGTATCGAGGTACGCTCGCAAATAGGACCACAAATATGAAGACGAACTTATCTCGTTTTTCTTTGTTGGATATTCCTGTACAAGAAATGTTTTATATTTGTTTTCACATCCTAGCACCTATTGTATGTGTAATATGTACATTATATTAGAGAAAGTAAATCTTCCCGTTTCGTTTTTACCTGCAAAAAATTACAGACCCGATATCTCTATTGGATGTAAAAAATAGTCGTCCCCAATCACGAATATCTGCAACTCCAAAGTCATCACCGACCATTTTTCACATGACATTTGTGTGTGACATGAAGCCAGGGGTCTCTCCTCATAACTGAGGAGGCCTAGTAGAACATGCTCCGGTGCATAGGGGTTAATGGCCATCCCAAGTGGTAAAAGGATAATTTTACCAGCTCGTCAACATTGCAACCTATGTAGTCAACTTGACGTGTCAGAAGTAAGAAGAAAATTTATATTTATACTAGTTGTTACCCTCTGCTATGCAGGCACGGCAAAGGAAAACGAACTACTCGTATAAATGACATAGCCTACATGACGTCTTTTCGTGAGAATGGTATAGGTTCCCGCTGTCAAAAGTAGTTACTATAAGGCTATTCTGTTTTGTAACTGGACAGCTGAATCCGCGATGAGTGTCAAACTTCAAACGACTAAAGAAAGGATTTTAACACTCATCCACTGTCGAGTTACAAAACAAAATAGCCTTGCTGGTCTCCAACTACCTCCATACAAAAAATGACGTTAATCCGTCGCTCTGTTTTGACGTGAAAGAATGACAAACAAACACACATTCACGAATTTATAATGACAGTATATATGATTGGGTTTAAACGTAACTACTTATACGATACCTGCCTATAGTTTGCGAGATTCCTACGCTTCCGTATTGGTCGGCAAAATATATTACTTGTGATGCCTTCGATATTCCAAAGGAAGGAAAGCCCTTCAGAACATATCACACAAAATATTCTTCATACAAGCAAAAAAATCTTTTTCTCTATTACAAACTACGTGGGACGGTAGACGGTGAGATCAGTTAATTATGCTTTATTGCTACGTTACGAAGACGCTGTAATATAGATAAGTCAGTCAGTGATGTTATGTATTTTTGTT
Source organism: Thymelicus acteon (assembly GCA_951805285.1). NCBI lineage: Eukaryota > Metazoa > Arthropoda > Insecta > Lepidoptera > Hesperiidae > Thymelicus > Thymelicus acteon. The sequence goes on from OX638228.1 coordinate 11,698,061, forward strand.
TTTAACCGACTTCAAAAAAAGGAGGAGGTTCTCAATTCGACTGTATTTTTTTTATGTTTGTTTCCTCAGAACTTTGGACTGGGCGAACCGATTTTGATCGAAAGCTGGTGGCTGTCATGTGGTCCCACATAAATTTTATTGAGATCTGACAATGGCATGAGAAAACCACAGAAGTCGTAAATTTGTGTTAAGATGTGCGCGACAAATTGACGAATAACTCAATATTGCGCCAACCGATTTCGATGATTCTTTTTTTAATCGAAAGCAGGTTCTTGTCATGTGGTCCCACATAAATTTGAACGAGATCTGAAAAGTAGTTGTTGAGACTTTGAAGTCGGTTATTTTTTGTTAGTAAAATTTAGATTATCTTGATTTCAGTAGGATACATCAAAGGGATAGTTCATTAATTGTTGAAAATATTCTACAATAGTAAATGTCCCCGCTGGATGCTACTAATTTGTGTATTTCAATTCAATCAAAGCCTCCAGAGCCTTTGTAAGATAAAGTTTGCCCGATTCACAAAACCAACTGTAGTGTTTAGAGGGTCAATAATACACACATTTTACTCTGTAATGGGTGAGGTAGGTATACGCAAGGCTGACGTCTGCACACGGCACCTAGCACGCAGCATCGCTGCCGACTGACTGGCAGTCACTCAGTGACTGACAGCTGTGCTTATACACTACATCCCTTCTTTATTTTATAATAAATAATAATTGATTACAACTGTTCGTTAGCAAATAATATATTGCAACATTGACATAGATCTGACAATAATAAATTATTCAATATCCAACTTTTATTTTCTTTGTGTTATTTATTATCATTATTGTTGTACAACATGTATTTCCCATTTCTGTACATCGTTTTCACCATCAGAAACTCACACCACTATGTGAGTGCAGGGTTAAAGTTTGGTGTCAATCTGTTAGCCTCAGTTACTTATTATTCATCGATATATTTTTCTGTAGCTAATTTAGAATCTTGTAGCTCCCTTAGTACTGTCCTCATAATATGGTTTCCCTCTTTTCTTTAATTGAATTATAGACCTGTCAATTTCTGTCTCTCACATTACTGTCATTGTTAGAGTGAAAGGTATTTTACTGGAAGTGATTGGAAGCTTCATAAAAAAAAATTGATGTTATTCTCGCATTTCACTAAATACAACTCTGTAGATCATAATTATATTTTTAACAAATGTCAAATGTAGCATTGAAAGTAGATTAACCCAAGCCATTTACCACAGTCGTCTACTTCAATTATCAAAAGTAACAACATAACTTCTGAAAAATCTTGAGTAAGTCCCTCTATTGCCAAGGCTCACGCAGCCGATATGCATATATTATCCATTTAGTGTCATATGTGTGCATCATATGTGTGCAATATGCATCACCCATACACACCCCAAACTTCACTTCTTCAACTTCATAACTTTCTTTCTCGAGATGGAGACTGATCTCGTATTGTTCAGTATCATGATTTATCATGATTACCTATTTATAGGTACTCGACTGGTACATGACTTACAGGTATTTCCCTAACGCTATCTTGTTTTCTTCAAGACTAAGTGAGAACAAAACTCTTAAATTATTTATAGAATTAACTTTTGCTATTTTGACCTATCGTGATATTACTTTCCAATTTTTTCTTGAGGGTACTTCATTTATATTGAGGGTAGGTCACAAAACTTGAAGGTAATTTGAAATTTTCAAACGTTAATCTTAAGAATTTTGAGTCATTCAACTAGACATAATTCATGATGTCAATATAATATCTAAAGTTCATAGAACTCGCTCAGCGCATTATAAGAACTCAACTTTAAACAATTTTTCTATGTGACATTGTTATTTCCATCTCGTGTCACTAAGAAATAAAAACTATTTGCCAGCCATTCATTTAATGCCAAGCTATTTAATTCTACCACCAGCATTTACACTGTGAAAGTCACAGACAATTTTTGAGGGTACTTCATTTCATGGTAAGATAAGGGGTAAATCTTGAGAATTTGAGTCAATGAACAAGACTTAATTCATGATATCAGTATGATTGTCTACAGTTCAAACAACTCACTCCACGCATTATAAGGGTCAACTTTAAACAATTTTCCTATGTGACATTATTATTTTCATTTATTGTCAGTAAGGAATTCAAACCATTGGCAACCCATTCATTTAATGCTAAACTATTTTGCTCTACCAGTATTTACACTGTTAAAAGTCACAAGGGTATTTAGAATAGTACCAGTAGAATCTCTAATAATCTTAAAAATAGTTGCTTGTGAAACTACGATCACAGCTGACCAATTTATTGTCTCTTTAATTATCATGTGAACTTGAGTATTCTCTTCATTATCTTAACTCTTGATTCACTATCAGTTTAGTCAGTTAAGTTATGATTCTCTGGGAATTGGCGTTTGCTTCCCAGGGGAGTTTCAGTCGTTGACAAGCACTCTGTGTGAGGATGCTTTGTGAGATGGTGGTCCTGCGTGCACGGTTACACCCACTTACACATATGTAAATTCGGCTTAGTAATGTGGCCACTCCAGCTTCTAGATGGAGATCTAGTGCTTTCAGCTTCCACAACATCAACGTCACTTTAAACTTGATAGATCTGTAATACAGAAATATAAGACCGATGACGAGCCTCGGACTGTACTGCTTTAGAGATAAATCTCTAAAGTTGCTACTTAGCACTGTCATTCAACTAGAAATAAGTTTTTTTTTCTTGGCTAAGTCATAATTAAATCGAACCACTTTGTTAACGCATATTCAATAATTACAGTATGAACCTTGCCCTTGATAGGTATTGTTTTTGTATAATGTCGTGAAAAGTATGGAAACTGATAAAATAACCTTTTGGTCATTAGACATCACTTGATGACGCTAGTTAACTATTTATGTCAATTTTACATGAAAAGAGCGCAGAGAAACACCTAAGGTGTTGTCATTTTGCAGATGGTTCAAGTTGGATGAATATTAGTAGTATGTTGTATCTACGTAAAATCGTTGATTACAACGTCGTGTTTTATTGGACTACCTCAATATACTGAAATTTTGTTTCTCAGTGTCTCATTGTCTCTTTACTATGGAGACAAAATCATAACCTTGACATATAATATTTACCTTTATTCTTCGACAGCTCAAAAAGATTAATATTTACATTGCAAGTAAAGATATTAGATGGAAATACTACGATCTTCTGAGTCTGTAATTGCTCGTTGCCACATGGATGAATCTTTATTTTTTCAATAATAATAATATATCCAATAAATTATTGTGGACTATATTATATAAGAATTGCAAAAATTTAATATAATTATCATAAAAGCCGAGTCCGTTACCATGGACTCATAACTGCTGTCGTTTGTCATATTTTGTCATAATCTGCTCACATATGTGATATGTTCACATATTACATATTATACTCGTCTGTAACGAATTATTATAAAATAATGAATCGTCAAAGACGGAACTATGTCATTGTACATTTCATACATGGTCAGATTCAAAATTACTTCAAAAGAAGTTATGGAATGTTAACACATGAATGGAATAAAATATACCATACCAATAATCACTGTCTTACTTTTATTCCTTACATAATACTTGAATTCTGATGCCACATCATCTCTTTAATTGGTATTTGTAATTCATATTGATTGAGGTAACTTTCTGAAAACCTGCAATTTGTTATTTCATCCCACGATTTCATATCAGTGAAATGGGACCGATTATGATGGGAATCATCTCCATCAGGCATCTCGAATGAGTGTCTTATGAATCATATCCAACAGACATCTTTGGCTTTCGATGACATTCATAACGACATATCCATAAAATATTAATTTGTAAATATTTGCAGCCACTGTGTATGCATGGCTTTTTACAAATGTAACTTTATTACAAGTGTAACATGATTGCGTAGCCTTAAACATTGATTTATAATATTTGCGGGCACCTTGTATGCATGGATTTTTACTAATGTAACAGTAACATGACTGCGTAGCCTTAAAACATTGATTTATAATATTTGCAGGCACCGTGTATGCATGGCTTTTTACTAATGTAACAGTAACATGACTGCGTAGTCTTAAAACATTGATTTATAATATTTGCAGGCACCGTGTATGCATGGCTTTTTACTAATGTAACAGTAACATGACTGCGTAGCCTTAAAACATTGATTTATAATATTTGCAGGCACCGTGTATGCATGGCTTTTTACTAATGTAACAGTAACATGACTGCGTAGTCTTAAAACATTGATTTATAATATTTGCAGGCACCGTGTATGCATGGCTTTTTACTAATGTAACAGTAACATGACTGCGTAGCCTTAAAACATTGATTTATAATATTTGCGGGCACCGTGTATGCATGGCTTTTTACTAATGTAACAGTAACATGACTGCGTAGCTTTAAAACATTGATTTATAATTGACAGTATATATTACGGTATATTATATACCACTTGTATACAGAATACATTACAGTTTAATGTATAATACTCAATCACCTCGAATGACTTGCCATAGCAGTAATTCAATACATCGATTAGTTTGGCTTCTTCCTCAGAATTCCAAGTCAAGTACCTACTCCATACCTTAATTTATTTTATGATAATTATGGTAAATACCCAATAAATTGAAAACTTTTTTTTTCCATTTTTTAGCTATAAAAGCGTTACAATATCTCTGACATTTTAGACTGAACTTTAGTATTCCACATACTCATCCATCCTTAAATTTTAATATACCTTTTAGGAAATACTCATTATATTGAATAACTTCCGCAAACACTATATTTTAATGTCTTATAATTTGGCTGAACATAAAAATGTTCCACGTCACTTTACCCAGAACTTTGATTTTTCTTCTCGAAACAGCCATCCTTGAGCCATTACGAAAATTTTTGAATGAAACAGTGAAATCGGTTAAGCTATCAAGAAATACTAAAGTTCATTTTTATTTATACAAACAAGAAGATAAGTATATTACAATAATAAAGTGCTTCTTTCGAGCATTTTTTTTGTACACAAGGTATAGCATTCTCCTTACGAGTCTTGTTTAAATTTGCGTGCCCCTTTCAGGCCTTTTTGTACTCAAGGTACATTAACAAGTTCCTTACGAGTCTTGTTTAAATTTGCGTGCCCCTTACAGACCTTTTTGTACTCAAGGTACATTAAAAAGCTCCTTACGAGTCTTGTTTAAATTTGCGTGCCCCTTGCAGGCCTTATTGTACTCAAGGTACATTAACAAGCTCCTTACGAGTCTTGTTTCAATTTGCGTGCCTCTTGTAGGCCTTTTTGTACTCAAGGTACATTTACAAGCTCCTTACGAGTCTTGTTTCAAATTGCGTGCCCCTTGCAGGCCTTTTTGTACTCAAAGTACATTAACAAGCTCCTTACGAGTCTTGTTTCAATTTGCGTGCCCCTTGCAGGCCTTTTTGTACTCAATGTACAGTAATAAGCTCCTTACGAGTCTTGTTTCAATTTGCGTGCCCAATCCGGACTTAATACTTGTAACGGGACAAGTGGGATAGACCCGTACAACCTGCGTGAACCTTGACGTAGCTACAATTATCAATAATTATATTTAATTTAATATTGGCTTTAGCGATAAAAATATTAACATATATAATGCTTCAATATTGCTACGTAATACGGATTTTAAGGTATAATAAACTTTTTACATATTACGTGCATATGCATAACACATTGTTTGTAGCTACTTTACAGGTTCTTTCTTAATATGGTTGTATAGGCAATGATCTTTAAGTGAACTGTATTGGCGTGACCACGGAACACAGACACAAGGGCGTGACCATAATAATAATATTGAACTGCTAATTAATTAGCAAAATTACGTCTAAAACTTGTTTAGATAATCATAATCTTTTGAATTCATGGTAGAACGGTATTTGAATTGTGAAAACATTAACCACAGCATTATATTAATAAGTGGGGTAGATTCTCAATCGTTTCTTTCCAAGTTATTGTAAGGGTAACGTCGAGTTTCACGTTTTTATTAAATACCCACCAAATACAAACAAAACTTAGGATATTGTTATTGTGATGCGGTAGCTTTATTTGAAATAAGGAACGAAATAAATTACTCTTTCACATACTACAATTTCCTACAGCAATATCATAGGAAATTTATCGTCTATTTGAAATAGTTACTTGAGGCATGGCCCTTTGTGAACAAAATGATTTGCATGGCCTTCGAAGTATTTAATTAGTTTTGATGCTTAGACAACCATTTTCTGTACAAATATGGCAGTGGTACTTTAAGTTGCCGAGTTATCAAAACGTCAACACTTAAATAATTGTTACTTTAGTGCACGCAATTAGGTATACCCACATATAAATTATGTGGTTGTAATGTAATAATACACTTTACTTACTTAAATGCGAATATAACAGAACATATTCGTTACGAATTTGCCTGTCCGAACGAATGCAAGGGTGGCATTACTCCTTCTTTTTCTTCCAACATTTTTTGGTAATTCCTTATTATTTTTACCGTCGTCGCCACTTGTAGTGTTTAGAGGGTCAATAATACACACATTTTACTCTGTAATGGGTGAGGTAGGTATACGCAAGGCTGACGTCTGCACACGGCACCTAGCACGCAGCATCGCTGCCGACTGACTGGCAGTCACTCAGTGACTGACAGCTGTGCTTATACACTACACCAACAAACAATCTTACCTCAATATACTCCCCATTCTATACACAATTTGAAACGTAACCGAATCCAATTGGATCTGTGAGTGAATCTTATTGAAGTTTACCGATTAATATAACCAAACTCGCCGCATTTAATATTAAATTGGTCAAGTTTGAATGGAACTTTATTTATGTTAGAGTTTTACATTACAAAAGTGTGTAGAAATTTTTCCCGTAAATTTTGAAATTTTATCATCACATAGAAACTTTCTCAACGTCGCACATACGGGTATTTGAACCTAAAAGCTGGCCACGAGTCATTTTCGTGTAATCATTGATATGAAAAAAATGGTCGCCTAAGCAGCTAACGATATCGGGCAGCAGGTAGCCTTTTTAACGTGAAATATCTTTAGAATTCTATATATTACATCGGTATTTTTAGATGGGTATTTGACATAGGTATACATAAGTAACATAGATTTGATGCACCAGTGTAGTCTGAATCAAAAAACTGAGTTTAGAACTGAGTTTGTAAACGAAATGAGTTTCGCTTTTAGCAACTTTTAGGTACTGAACTTCGCCAATAAACAAGTCTATTTATCTAGTTTATCTAGTTAACTTATACCATTCAGTAACTGAACACAGCCGAAACCAATTAACGCTTCTATCCTTTACTTACCAGAACAATAGGTCTTCAGCTACCGACGTATTTTCATACGTAACAACAAAATACGCAACATTTCAAATCAAACTTCATCTATTACGAAAACCTTTCATCGAATAATCCTTTCTGCCTCATGTTTGTAAACATACTAGTAAACTGCCGTTACTTAGCTTTGGGAAATATTACAAAAAGTAACTGCAGCGTAACAAATCGCTCGTAAGTTTTTTTACTACGTAACTAACCGTCAAATGAGCTGACAATCTACCTGAAGTTAAGGTAAGTGAGTATCGTCAACCATGGATATCTGCAAACAAAAAGCATGACTGATGTGTTGTCGGTCAAGAAAGAGGTAAGAAAAAGAAAAAATCTGGCTCCCAAATCACCAGCCGAATCATGAGCCGATCATGATCATGATTTTGGCGGCTGACTCAAGCAAGAATGTGGAAACTAGCCAGGCAGGCTTCACTAAGATAATTGGGGAGACCGAGGCGAGTTGAAACAAAGTCACCGATTGTCTTCAAATCGACTTTGTATGGGTAAAAAGCAAATAGTGGCGGGTTTTGTCCTGACCATTTATTAGGCAAGTAAACAAGGTTTCACTTAGTGTAATACACTTTACATACCATCACTTATTTAAAAAATTATGGGTCACAATGGGTAAAAACTGTTTCAACTCTCCTCGGTCTCCCTTACCTTATAACAGTAATTATACTAATTGTTTTAATTATTAATTCTTCTTCGGTTTCTGTCACCTTTTACAATAACCTAATAGGTATTCTGGCATAGGATTGAGGTCAGTATTTGAAACCAGCACAATACGGTTAAAACGTTAATACAATATTTCGAAAACATTGAATCTCTTCAACTTTTCATCCTTACTTAAACCAATGACACATAAAGAACCATAGACCTACTAAAAATTTGGACACCTTTATTGACACCAAGTGGTGCCGACGCGTTTTAATCGGCTGCTAGCGGGCGAGTCAAGTGGATGTCATTTTTGAGAAATCTTTTAAAAAAAATATTTAGTGCAGAATTTGTGATGCCGCCATCTATAACCGAACTTGACAGAACAAAGCGCTGTCACCAAGCTGTCAGAGAGTATAAAAAATGTGACACAAATTTTGTTCGGAACAGCCAGTCTATATATTTAAATCTATGTAAAGAACAGACAAAACTGCAAAATAAAACAGTGAAAAAGACACAACATGTCAAAAACAGGCGAAACAGACAATAGGTACCTACCCCGTAAGCCGCTCGCCCGATGTAATTAGATCGAACAATTCCCATTCAATCTGAAAAGTTCAGGAAAGGCTTACTGTGTGTCGATATAAATGTTGTACTTCGCTAGTGATTTTTTTCAACGGGCAACACTGGCTCCAAACTTGATAGAGGTTTTGTGTAACAAAATTTACCAAAAAAACAACTTTAACGAAATAAGCTTTTGATAAGAAGTAAAATTATCGCTAAACATAATTAAAATAGTCTGTTGAATGTCAAATTAAAAGGAAACCATAAACATAATTCTATTAAGATTACATTGTATAAATGCTATAGATTAAATAAGAATCACGGTCTAACTAATAACGGTATTATTAACGGTAATGATATTTATGTTTGAGAAGTACCCTCAGTACCTCACAGACTCCATCATCCGTTCTGAATTCTGATATGGAACCAAGTCACCCAAATGTATTTATGAATATGAGTCTTTCTTCGAGTTTCTACGAAGATTTTTTGGCATAAATATTTAGAACATTTTAACATAGTAAAATTAATAAAATATAAAATATTTTAAATCCTTAACAAATATTTATTTAATTGGTTTATAATTTAACAAGATTCTTTAACTTATTCATGTGTAACCCTTGAAGCATCTACATTTTTTTGAGAATCAATAATATTAGCCTTCATCATGAACTAATTTGTAAGTAAAATAGTAGGACATATGTTTACACTATCCGACCCAACTTATGGGATCATGGACAAAATGTTATGAAACCACCATGAGACGCAACGTCCATTCAGTATAGCGTGGAAGGCAAAATAATAATTGCGATATAGAAAATTTTTCCCGAGGTTGTAAAGAAAATTTTATCCAACAAATTTTCCCTTATGTCGTAAATAACTAGTTCGAGTGACGCTAGCGAAGCGAAGCAAAAAATGTATAGCAAATTTTCTTCGTAGCCGAGATAATCGATCTCGTTCTAAACCTGTCGTTTCTTTTATAAGGTGAATTTCAATAAGCTTGCTTTTCTAAAACACGAAAGTTGCACTTCCCTTATTATTATTAAGTATGCGCATCTAACTATGAGAATCGTAACTAAATCCTGGGTGATTGGAATGTTAGTCTATCGAATAGAACCTCTAATATTCAAAGTTTGCGTATTTGTATTTTATTCGTTCGTTCTAAATAAAAGCATAATGTTTCTGTTTTTTCGTACGACAAAAGGAAATAACAGAAGCCTTATAGGATTACTTTTTTGATGTGATAACGTCTATTAAAACGATGAACGCCGGGCGCACGCACGAAAAAATGTAGCGTTTCGCGAGCGAGAGAGCGGCGAAAGTGAGAGAGAGGCATGATCGGCTACGATCGGCGTATCGGCCGATGCGGTAGGCGATCGTAGTTGAGTGGAGCAGAGCGGGGCGGGGCGGAGTGGAGCGGGGTGGGGCGGGGCGGAGCGGAACGGGGCAGGACGGAGCGGAGCGGAGCGGAGCTTTGTCATGACGTTGTCACGTTAAACTACCGTCCGTACACCGACTGTACAGACAACCATTTTGTCCATCCTCTGTCCATCAAACTACGTTTTCTTATAGACTCGTGGAGGTATGATAATTAATATAGGACAAGACAAGTGAAAGGAATAATATGAAAACTGTAAATTTGATGTTACATCACAAAAAATGAGTTTGTACGGAACCCACGATGCGCGAGTCCGACTAGCATTTAGCCGGCTTTTTATTTGAAAAAAACAAAATTTTATACCTTCTCCTGCACCTTTAAAGAAATATCGCTCATCCTTTCTCTCATTAACTCTTTTCAACCGTCAGTACTATATATTTCGGAATTATAGTAATGACAAATCTTTCTATATGAAAGTAAAACATTATTCCTTAATCAAATTTAATTAATAATAAATTAATGAGTATGAATAGGATTTACCGGTTTGAATAACGTTCTAATACCATGATCCCTAATGTAATTCCAACCCTTTTAAATACTTACTAACTGGATTAAGTATGACAATTAATCGTGTTAAAATTCTCTTAAAACAACAATATCTCAAAATATCTTAAAAAATCTTAAATGACCAATTCGACATACCTACTTCCTATAGTATAAAACACAAAAAAATGTTTGGAGCAATATCCATTATAGACTTTGAAACCATCCAACCAATGTGCCCCAAACCGGTTTCATTTCAAAGGCAATTGCGAAGATAGTTTTTAGACTCCTAAAACAACGCATTAGGCACATTCGACTATTCGATTAGCCTATTTTCGACTTTTCCCGTACAAAAAAATTCCCGAAACTATGTACCTATTTCTTCTTTTAGGGTTGTACCACACACCGGGTATCTGTTAGTTACTTATATGTCGAATCTACTTCACCAACCTACACCAGTGGCGTAGCGTGGGTTCCCCGCCCCCATATTATTTAAAAAAAAAATTTGACGTGATAACGTCTATTAAAACGATGAACGCCGGGCGCACGCACGAAAAAATGTAGCGTTCCGCGAGCGAGAGAGCGGCAAAAGCGAGAGAGAGGCACGATCGGCTACGATCGGTGTATCGTAGCCGATGCCGTAGGCGAGCCGTAGGCGAGCCGTAGGCGATCGTAGTTGAGCGGAGCGGGGCGGGTCGGAGCGGAGCGGGGCGGGGCGGAGTGGAGCGGAGCGGGGCGGAGCGGATCGGAGCTTTGTCATGACGTTTTCACGTTAAACTACCGTCCGTATACCGACTTTACAGACAACCATTTTTTATTAATTAAATATTCACTTTTCTTGTTTTTTTTTTCATAGCACAATTTACATTAAAATTTAAATAAAAATTATTTTTTTATTTAAAAATCGAGTGGCTTACTGCCCCCTCTTCATGTGCCGCCCGGGGCCATGGCCCCCCCAGCCCCCCCTCATACTACGCTACTGACCTACACCACAATATAGGAATCTAAATTAATAATAATCTAAAATAATAATCTAGATTCCTATACTTATTGTGCCTACACTTAAACATCGTGGTGCAAACTACCGTCGTGATGCAGTTACACTGTAGACAACGCAAAACCGTGTTTTACTCTGTTAATAAACAATAACAGCAAACATTTTACACCCTTTTAGCACTACATTGCAACGACAGGAAAATTTATTTCGAAACGGATTCACAATTTCACATTGAAACCCTGGAGACAACTGGATTTATAATAAAGACTGCAAACACAATGAGTTCCACCGGATTGTGCTTTCACGAGTAAATATTTGAACACGTGAGATGTCATGTTTTATTTAGAGAAACTTTCATCTCGTTGTTTTGTTTTTAACTCAGCAGTACAGAACATTTTGTGGCACCTGGTAAATTGTTTTCTTTAAGCTACGAGTATACTCGTAGAAATACAAGTCGGCGTAGGCTGAAAAACTTTGTTCTAACTTTTTGTATTAAAAATACTGTCGGTTGTGACAATAATGCTGAGTGTAGCTGTAGATGTAACTAGAATCAAAAAATGTAACTTTTTAAGATCTGCTAGATGTAAATTTCCAGTCTGAACAAGGGGTGTTGTGGGGTATAACTCACTAAACATCAGCGACGTCCCGCTGACCTGAATCACTATTGAAGTTTTTTACACACCTCAGCTACGTTTAAGTATTATTAGTAACCTTGCGAAATAGTTTACAAGTTGATTGTTTCATTTTTGACTGTAAAGTACCTATATTACTTTATTAAAATTGCGTAGATATTATGGAACGTATTGAATTTTTAAGAATGGATAGGTTGAGATCCTCTTCTAACAATAAGTGAAGGTTTGTTAGCATTTACTTTTTTGATTTGTATCTAATTTGAATCGACAGATGTTATGTTCGGTTTGCACGTATTAAGCAGTTAAGTAGTTAACTAAATTTTAAGTAAATCAATAACCGGTAAACGGACAATTTTGTAGTTAAAATTGAGTACGCAAGTAAACAAGTAATTTAGAAATTTTTCTATTTTCTGTTAAGTAGGTGGGCGGGTCTTATCACAACACGTTTGGACAGGCACTTTTTAGTTAGAACTTAGTAAAATGCTTAAGAAATTAAGTAGGTTGTGTAGAATTGTATGAACTAAAGAGCTTTATTAAAGTATTGCGTTTACAATATATTGGCGCACTTAAAATTATTCACTTAAAATTTAGTTATCTACTTAACTACTTAATACGTCTAAACCGGACTTTAGGGATTAATTATTCATTTGAAGTACTAGCAAAGCCTATATTTAGTGTTCGTAGCCTGTTTGTGTCGAACTGATCGACCGAGTTAGCAAATACGGGCTTCGTCTGTAGCCGGATGAGACCGCTAGCAGCTAAATTTAGCTTAAGAAATTTCTTAACCGCTTCCGCACCTTAAGGGGCTTTAATCGGTTGGTTCCGGTTGTTATGCACTGGAGAATTTCACAGGTTTCAGCGACTTTCAGTCTTGCTTAAGGATGCTTTCGACATAATTATGTTTATATTGTTAGTTACTAGCCCTTTAACCAATCCACTCTGGAGTAGCGCGACTGAGTAAGCACTGGGCCTACTCAATTACCAAGAGATAACCTGAAATAGGTTGAATCCAGCCATTTAGTTATTATTATATAATCAGCTATCTGCTAGTAAAAGTCCCGTCAAAATCGGTCCAGTCATTTCAGAGATTAGCCGGAACAAACAGACCTGTCTGTCTGTGTTTGTCAGACAGACAAAAATTGTGAAGAATGTTGTTTTGGTATATGTAGGATGGACTGGACCAAATATCATATCACTTCATAGTAACTAGCTCGCGAATATTTGTCGAATGAATGATGAGTGAACATAATATGCGACTAAAAATAAAACCCATTATTTATAAAGGCCAACTCTAGATTTCATGTTCACAACATTTTGTTGGATTATAATGTAATAAGGTGGCTATGTTATTCAAATTCATGTGGTGTGACTGGCAATACAAAGAAATAATTCGAGTAACTCAACGTAGTTACTTTGAAAAAAAAATTAAATAATATTTTCAGTTATGTGCTATTTTAGTTTTAACAATATAAAAAAGTTGTTTTATTATGGACTAAATACATATTTTTACTGCCTATCTTATACCAAACCATCATTTATTTGTACCTACCCAACTTTTCTTGTTCGAAATGCATTTCAGATTCGCCAAATAGCGAATAGTCAAAGAGAATCACAGCTAGCTTGTTTCGGAAAATGTATCTAGTTTTTGACGTAGCGTCAATTTCAACAAGGTTAGAAAGGGAACCAATCAACCCCATTTCAGATTTTTACAATTCCTTTTCAAGAATGAAAAAGATGAAAGCATGCGCGTACCTACCCATAAAATAATTATAATTTAACTTCAGTCTCATTTTAATCGTTTGGGTATTTTGTTATTAAGTATTTAAAATTCGATCATTGATTTTACTTTTAAAGTTTCGAAACCAGATGACACATTGTTATTTACATTTATCCTAATTAATCTGATATAATATTCGTATATACTACAGTATTATTAAAGTGAAACATTCTATCGCCCCAAAATTTTTCGTCCATCTATCGCATGTCGCATTACAGCCGGCCCTGAAGTAAAAATAATAATGGAGATTCAATGATTTAAATAAATATATTAGTTTTTAATATGCGTCTATCATCTAAATGATTGTATTAATTATGTATTCCGTACTCTAATACGCAAATTGAAATTAAATTTTATAATTGAATATTTTGTCTACTATTGATTTCCCATTAACATTCCCATTCTTCCCATTCTTAAAATTTTTAGTCAATGCCTACAAACCGAAAAAAGTTTCACTTGCATCGTGGTTTCATAAAACCACACAATAATTATTTACTTACACCAAATGGTGTAAGTACAAGTACTGTGACAAGTCGCTTCTACATTCGATACAACAGGCTTTTATATGTAAAACACATAATTTTATTGATGTAATAATTACTGAAATAGTAACTACATAAAGGGCTCAAAACCCGGCGGCTTGTGTCAACACTAAGTGATGGAAAAATAATAAATAAAAGCCCTTAACGCTTAAATATATAATATCTAATATATCCGAAAATGGATAAAGTTATAATTTACGAGCGGTAATTTTTTTGACACCGCACGTGATTATTAAATCACAAATTGCTAAACTTACCGCCTTGCTCGCTGTGGTAAACGTTTAACGAGGCTCAAAGTTTTGATGTACACCTCTTCTGTATAATTCACTTTTTATGTCTTACTTTAGTGCCTAACAACTTTTTTAATAAAAAATATCTCTCAAAGGAAATGGTTTTTTATTAACCGAGTTCAAAAAGAGATATTATCAATTCGACATGTTTGTATGTTATATAATTAGAATTACAAAATATTCACGTAGTTATAATAATCCTCAGGTTAACTGTAGAGGAGGGGCCCAGAAAAAAATATTATTCAATATTTTATTCTAAGATTTCTGAGTTTTAATAAGTATGTATATCAGTTAAGTAGATAAGTAAATTTTAACTAAATTGTAAGTGAATAATTTTTAGTGTCCGTATACACGTAATAATTTAGTAAAGCTCTTTAGTTCATACCATTCTACTTAACTACTTAAGCATTTTACTTAATTACTTAAGCATTTTACTAAATTTTAACTAAATTTTAAGTTAAAAGTGCCTGTCCAAACGTGTTAAGTGATAAGCCCCGCCCACCTACTTAACAGAAAATAGAAAAATTTCTAAATTATTTATATACTTGATTACTTAACTACTAAATTACTAAACTACTAAATTGTCCGTTTACACGTATTAATTTACTTAAAATTTAGTTAAAATTTAGTTAACTACTTAACTACTTAATACGTGTAAACCGAACATAAAGGTCTCGGTGCTTTGCTTCGGATAGACGAATAGACGGACGAACGGACGGACATAGCGAAACTATAAGGGTTCCGATTTTACTACGGAACCCTAATTATGGTAACCAACTCTCGGTAGATGTAGTCCCGACTGATTCATTTAGAAAAAAGTTACAAATCGTGTAGGTACCATACCATTGTGTCGTCCAATGAAGAAGTCCATTCTCGTCCTTAAGTGTCTTACACCTAGCGCCATCTTTTGTCGAATTTTTAAACATAACTAGTTGTAAACATTTATGACTCTGGACATTGCTCTGGCTTTTCATTCAAAGTATATGGCTCTGGATGGTATAAAAAGCTCCCAGAACCAAAATTTGGTTGTCAAAACTTGGAACAAAAGGTAGTATTTTAAACTCCACTAAACTGTGAAAACACTGCATCTACTACCCAAAAATTCTTATGAAAGAAATAAAATGATATAACTAAAGTAAAATAAGTCAAAGACTTTTTTGAAACACTTAATAGCCCTTGATGTGGTGACGTGAGTCTAGCGGTTTGTGTCTACCCTAAGTGATCAACTAAGAGAAACAACCAATGAACGTGGTCAGTTGTTGAATGGGTGACCGCTAGTGACAAAAAATCTCTTGAGTGCTTACGTGCTTCTGAGGAAAAATAATGTCATCGGTCCCAGTTGTTATCATAAGGCGGTTGTAAAGCTTTTGGTAAAAGACGGGCACGAAACGATTGGAAGAAGTTAGACGATTGTCAATGTAACTATTTCACTTGATCGAACATGGTGTTTTTCAAGTTTCAATGGTAAGGAAAACTTTTTTGTCTTATACTGTTTCTCATAGTCCCTAGTGCCTACGAAGGTCCGTTACAGCCCATCCTGAAAAATAATTGTAAATGCGAAATGAGGTTGTTGTCATAATATACTAATCTATGGTTGTTGTATGTTCCAATATACCAACTTCCAATTGTTTGAATTAAATTTTCTGCTTCTTCCGCTATCCACGCTGGCAATGCGTCCGATTCAGGCTTCCTGCTGTGAGAAAAGAACAGACAATGGGACACTAATGGATGGGAGCAAACCCCGCCCACTTTTCTTCAATATTTCCACTGAAGTGAGAATTCTTTTAGTTGTAGGCAGTATTTTCTTAATACAATCCTGTTTTTTAAAAAAAAATTAATTTTGCATTACCAAGTTTGTTTGTGGAGAAAAAGAAATTTAAAAACAATACAATTATGAAAAGATTCATCACAAGATTACAAAATTCTTTTTATCCCAATTTTACCCTCTTAGAAGTCAGTTCATGTTATATTCATTATGTATTGTTTTATATTAAAATAACTTCTATAAAACTTAACCGTGGAATGTTTCAACGTTTTTTTGTTGGAGTTCTTCAATGTGTTCGTTCAGTATCGGAGATGTTATTGGTGTCACTCATGTCCCTGAACACAGTTACCAATTGCCATTAGGCTTCGTTACGAGTAGGTGGTAGAATCTCTATAGGTACAGAGCGCCCGGGGTGGTATTACTTCCATAAGTATTGCTGCTAGGTAACAATGGTCTAATCTATACATCTATACATACAAATGAATAAAATTGGAGTGTCTGTTTGTATTATTAAAATACCCGCTTTTTACTAAGTGCATTTGGATGTATACACGGTACATATACCAAAGCAACATTTTTTACAATTTTTGTCTGTCTGTCTGTTTGTTCCGTTTAATCTCTGAAATGGCTGGACTGATTTTGACGGGACTTTCACTGGCAGATGGCTGATGTAACAAGGAGTAACTTAGGCTACTTTTATTTTAGAAAAAAAATGTTAGGCGATACGAAGTTCGCCGGGTCAGCTAGTAAGAAAATATTTTCCGGTCAGTAGGGTGTCGGTTGCCGGTTACACTTGACAGGAGGACATACAGGAGGCGAACATCTGTCCTCAGAGCTCTCCTTGAGGACAAGGTGCTAACACCTCATCAGTGACCAACTTCGAGTGGGGCATTCTTGATTTTAAACTTATAATGAGTCCTATTCTTATTGACACCTTGTACCAACTAGATCTACTGACTAATGTCCTATTCAAGGATGGTCACAGATGTCCATGACAGGGGATGGTTGTACATAAAAATGTGTTACAAAATATTATTACGTCGGTGTCAGCGTGACCGAATAATGGAGCGTGAATTAAAACTGATTCACTCTGTCACAATAATAAATGCTGGAGTAGAAGATCACAAACGCACCTGGCCAGCGTGGTGGACAATGGCCTGTGCTCACAATGTAGGATGAGACCCAAGCCCAGCAGTGGGACAGTTACGGGTTTTGAATATGATGATGATCAGACATGGAACTGTAAAGGATAGGGATCTGTGAGTATCGTGGTAACCCGCTACGTATGTATTTAGTGAAGTGTGGAGATAAGTATAATTAAGACAATTTCAACGAGGTATAATAAAATTCTTTGTTATTTTTCCAAGAAAAAGTTGGTTTTGTTTTGGTTCAATCTGGATTTTATTGTTTCGTAGTTTGTAATTTTGGCCGCAAAAAAATAATAATGGTATCTAATTAACTTAATCACTTGTATGGTAATTGTGTAGTATATGGTCTAATGTACAATTTCAATACAAATTCTTGAGATACAAATTTTTGTTCTTCTTAAATTATCAATCATGATTATAGTCTAATTTTGACCACTGGTAGAACACTCAGAATAATATGATAAAAAAATAAGATGGAATTTATAATCGTCCTTAAATGTGTTAGTATGTCGTGTAGTAGTATATGTGTTAGTATTGTTTTCGGTATCTCATCCTTTTATAGTCTTCTATGTCTATATATTTAAATATTCTGAATCACTTCAACCCTCCAAATATTGTAAAAGAATAATCTACATAATGTGTATTCAATTTGGCTCAAGAGTTAAGTTATATGTAACGAGTAACATAAAATTGTAATAATTGCTCTGAATACAAATATTAAATAAATAAAAATA
The DNA here is from genome assembly GCA_951805285.1 of Thymelicus acteon. NCBI lineage: Eukaryota > Metazoa > Arthropoda > Insecta > Lepidoptera > Hesperiidae > Thymelicus > Thymelicus acteon. The sequence goes on from OX638228.1 coordinate 11,716,448, forward strand.
AAAAAATAAAAAATAAAAAGATTGTCAAATAGTATTAAACATGGAACATAAAATTTAAAAGGAACACTTTTTTAATTTCTGCTGATTACGGAAATTCGATGTAAACCTAACTTAAGTATTGCTTGCTAAATAATTCTGATTCGGAATTCATCTGTTTTTGTTTTTTTTTTGTTTAAGAGTTCTTCTTGTTTCATGTTCTCCATTTACCATATAATCAGATCATTACGAAAAATCATCAATGAATACAAAGCAATAAAGGCTCTGAAATGCAAACTTTCATGCTTAGAAATCAGTAGAAAATAAATAGAACAGCTTTAGCCATCATTAAAATTTCTTGCTTAATAACTTCTTAAGGGCTCGCGTTTGACACACGCTTAACTCACGAAAATTATAATTAAAAAACCTTACCTTATTTTATCATTTACAAGAACTACACACACCACAAAACAGTGATCACATTGAAAATACTGTTCAATTTCGAATGCCGGTATTTCGAATCGGGCGTGAACACGGTTTCGAACCGATCCCGCCAAAGCGAACTTTCGAATCCCGTGCGTTCGCCGTACCCGGGATTCGTCCGTCAACTGAGAATTAGGATAACAGTCACACGCTTTGGTCCAAGTTTCCACGCATGCGTTATGCGATTACCGTCAGGTGTACTCCTTGGAAATAAGAAGTGTTTATGAGACTTCCTCACTTGTTTTCGGCAATCGTTTATCATAATGACATTGGGAGCTGAATCTTCTTCACACTTGATTAGAGATTTTTTGCGCTGGAAATTCTTTTTTACGTAAATTTATGTAAATTATAAAACCGTCTTTTTCATTCATATGAAGCATTGTTAAAGTGTTTTTCTTATATCAGGTGGAGAATAAGTAAACAAGCGACCATCATAAGAACCATCTGTTGTGTGGATGTATAAAATAAAAATACATACGTACATACATAATATAGTATAACATAATATTTGTAGGCCGTGATAACGGCATAGTACAGTAGTTTCACCAATTTAACCTAAGACCTAATATACAATGAACCTATACTATTACAAATAAATTCATTCATTCATTCATTCATTCATTCTTTCATTCATTCAATCATTCATTCATATCACGAACGACCCGAAATTAAAACTTTGTTTTCAATCCTTTTCATCCAAAGTAGGTTTTGTGCCAACAAGTATCGGATAAAAATTAATTATTTACTTCACTCAGAAAAGATTGGAGCTCTAATTGAGTTATAAGTGAGAAGAAAAGTTGGAGCGTACAACTTTGTTTATACGAAGTTGATTACAACTTCATCGCAAACTATCAGCAGCATGTGTTAGCGGCTTGTCAGTTATTATATTCCTAATAATCCAAGACTGGTTACTTCGCTGCGTTTGGCTGCATTTCGCTTCTTGAAACATTATCCGTAAGCTACTGTTGCTCATAATTATCAGGAGTTTAATAATTATCATAAATTAATACCTTTTTCATCTAAATCTCCCTTCCAGGTTGTATATATTGGAAAAATTGAATTAAACCGTTTAGAGGTTTTTAAAATATTGTATTCAAAACGACTTTGCTCTATGTTATTATCATCATCATAGATCATATTTATCATCATGCATCATATCATCGTACGTCACATTTTTTTTTATTTGTAAAAGTGCTTGTGTGTGTCTGTAGTTCCCTGGGCACTTGAGCACTTGTGCACTTGTGTCAGCCGCCAAGCGACTCGATGTTCCAGCTGGGTTTTGATGCCAGTTCTTCCTTTCCTTTTTCTTTCGTCGTTGGCAATGCATCAGTGATGCCAAAGGTATTGCTGATGTCCATGGGCAACGGCGGCACTTACCATCAGATGGTTCATCAGCTCGTTTATCCGCATTTTACATAATTAGTGGAGTGGAGTGCCTGGAGCGTTAAAAACATGAAAACCACGGATTTCTGTTATAGTGAATGAAGTTTTATAATTTAAATTGGGATGTGTATACTTATATAAAAAAGTATACCTATTTAAAAATTGTGATCTCGATTTTAAAAAAAATAAAAAAAAATCCTAAATTCCTTTTAGCTCATACCTCCGATTGATCTGAATTTTGGTATACCTATGTATTTCGACGCGCTGATAACGAATATCATAGGCAAAATACCCGCATATTTTATTTTGAAGGTCACCTTGAAAACCTTTATTTTTCTGTTTTCACGTTTATTTATGAAAATTTTTTATTTTACAGAAAAATGTTTCCAACAAAAGTTGTAGCCCAAAAAGAGACAGACATTTTATGTTCAATACATTTTTCTATAAAACCAATATTTTGACAAATAAACATGAAAAATGAAAAATAATTTCTTTTTCAAGGTTACCTTGAAATGAAATATGCGGGTATTTTACCTATGTTATTCGTTATCAGCGCGTCAAAATACATAGGTATATCAAAATTCAGATCAAACGGGGGTATGGGTAAAAGGAAGTTTATCCAGAAAATTGTATGCATTGTATTCATTTTTCACAGTTTTTGTTAAAAAAATCAAAAGTACAAAAAAAATTTAGTAAACTTTGCACTTTATACTATAAAAAAGAAAATCCCACTTCAGTAATTTAAATTTTTCTCTGTAACAAAAGTCCAAGGTCATAACCCCCAGGCACTCCATTAATAATAAGTATTTAGTTTAAAACTGACACATATCTAAAACATTACACAATCATATTGTTTTTATTTCACCGCCCCGCCACATACGCGTCTAACATACAGAAATAACACTGATAATACCAAACTTTAAAGCCCGCCTCCCCACACGGTTATCTGATGTGAAAAACCGATTTGCGCTTCATGCGATCGTGTAGAATGGAGATTGCTTATATAGATTGCTTTTACTGAAACCTTGTTAGTTAATGTAATATGAGACCGCAGCGTAGGTCCGGAAATTAATTCAAATATAAACGACTCGAATAAAAATATCCAGACAGACTTTATTTATCCAACTATATTTCTTAACACGCGATGTCAGCGTACACGTAATATCTTTCCAATTATATTTAATCGATAACCCTGCTTGTCTCTTTATTGAAGTTATACTTCTTTAGGAACGTTATAAAATAAATGGAAAAAATGATGAGAGTGAAATATTGTTTTTTTATAATGTTTTTTGAATATTGTTTTTTCATTTTTTTTATTGTTTTTTTTATTTGGTTTTTTCATTTGTTTTTAAAAAAAATGATTTTTTTTTGATGCCAAAGAAGTATAACTTTTCACGCGCGTACTTATGTTTTTTTTTCAAGTTGCCATGCTCCTGATATAGGCATGTGATCTATAATTTCCGAATGAAGAGATGACGTTGTTAGATTTTGTAAAGAAAGAAGAGTTAGTCACAAAAGCATTAGGCACTAATAAAAAAATTGTTTTTTGAACTTCATGCTGGATTATAATTCCACCTAATAAAGTTAAATAGTTATTAAATTATCAATTCCTGTAAGCAATGAAAGTAGGCATAAATAATTAGGATTAATATTTTAAATTAATATTTCTTTATATAAAAGCCGTTTGTAACTATTGTGCAGCCTACCCGTGCCCTAATAGCTTACCCGCGCTAAGGAAGTATTAGAAGTAGCTTGGTAAACATTCGGTCAGAGATAGATTACACAACTTTATTTACTGATCCATCCAATGTATTATTAAGAATATCGTTTTATAATTAACTCGTTTATACTATAACTTTTTAATTATATTCAGATAAAATAAGTTTTTTTTTTGTAACTGTATCCTTTAATCGATCTTGAATTTGTTGTGAATGATTTTTGATTTAGTAAGTAATTGCATATAATATATAATAGTAGGTAGGTACAATCAAAAATCTTAATCAACAAAAACTTAATTAGCAAAATCTTAATCAACAATAGGAACTGTACAGAGTCGAATTTTCCGGTAAAAGATTAACAAAACATAAGACTTTGTTATCATCATCATCATCATCCTGCCCATTTCCCAATTTTATTTGGGGTCGGCACAATATGTTTTCCTCTTCCACAATTCCCTATCTTCGATGAATAAATGTTATAATTGAAAAATATACTTTGATGAATAAATAATTTTGCATTTCACCTATTTCTCCGTACTTCATTATTCACTAAGCTAAAGAGTGACATATATTAAAAGTTTATGTTTGAGTGGTATATTATAACGTTCAATGAATACATTTTCTTTAAACCCCCAACCGAGGGATGTTAGAGTGTGCGTTTTTCCTCAATTCCTCTAAGTATATTCTTCCATTTAGCGGAGGATGATTTGCTTTGGCATCCGCCCATATACTTATAGACTTCCGGGATGAATGGCGTATTTTACACTCCATTATTTGTATGAAGCTTTTAATATAATTAGAGGAAGTCGTATTAAATAATCCTGCTTTCTTGCATGATGAAGAGAAAATGCTGTCTTCACTGGTCAGCAGGTAGATCAGTGATATTTAAATAACATAGAATTACGTTATACTCTTACAAATCAACCAAAAAATGTGTTCCGAAAAGAGCTACAACACACATGTTTATGTTTTTTTTTTCAGTACACCAATCACATTGGTATAATACACGAAGGCATTTTGACACTATCGTCTTGTATTGACAGAGCGACTACGAGCAGAACGGTCAATTGCCTGTTCTTACGCTCTTCATCGTCGGCGCGCTAGTGACATATCTACCTCTTTTTTACATTAAAATATCATTGTGATAGATATGTAGGTATATAAAATTAATCTAAGTGTGCGAGGGTGTAGTTCCTCCTCAAGTAATAGGTAAGACTTTCAGGGCAGGGTAGGTAAATAAAGTAATGAGGCACAACTCCGATTCTTCAAAGTATTATATTGCTTTTAATAGCCTTTACACATAGTATCAAATTATCAATAATATTACTGTTAATAAAACTTTTGAAAGGGAGGGGAGGGAGTGAGCGAATTATACCCTAACTATCCGTATGTGTTATTTATTGATATAAATTTAAATATTATTGTATAATATAATTAATACTATAGTTAAATATTTATTTAATGATGCCAAAGAAGTATAACTTCTCACGCGCGTACAAAAGTACACACACCCTTTTTTATTGTATGTATTAACTTTTCTCCTTTATCCAAATATCGTCACCTTACCGATAAGGTTGACTTTTGAACATCGTATTAAAGATAATAATAAGAGTATTTGTATTGAATTGTATTGTAAATGAAAAAGTTAAATCCCGGTACAATTAATTGGTAGAAGTCATACAGAACGCTAATGCGTATAGCGTAATGGTTGCGTTTGTATATTTTTTGTAACATTTATCTTGACGTATAGGGGTCAAAGGACGGTCCCAAAAAATTTCGTGGACAAATATTACGGGAATTACACCGCAAAATTTATTTTACTCTGATATTGTTATCACATTTCATAATATCCATCTCTTTCCTGCCCGTAAACCGAGCACAGCCGGTCACAAATTGTCATTGTTGACGTCATGAACGACGGAGTAACACGGTACAGATATTGTTGGTTATTACCCCAGTTACTACGCTTTAAACAGAGACCAAAATTCAAAGTCATGTAAGAATTTATGCAAAAGACTAAGCTGCTTTTGTAAATATTGACTTGAATATGGACTTCAACATTTTGTATGTTTGCTCGGTCTCAAAAAGAAATGTTTAAAAAAAAATTGTGTGTGTCAGCTCCGATGCACAACTGGAGTTTAACGCCATCTAGTTTGTAATCGTTAAATCAGTAATAACGTCACTTAGTTTGCGATAGTCAAATCAGTAACAACGACATTTAGTTTGCGATAGGCAAATCAGTAACAAGATTATTATTAGCATTAGATGGCGTTGTTACTTATCAGTAGATTCTGTGTTACGAATTACAAAAATATAACATAACGTAACGGAGAAATTATGATTTTACTCCTCATAAAATTACTATGTAGTACTAAATACATACCTATAAATAATACATTAGTTAGATTATACAGTATTTTTATTATTATTGTGTAATGTTTAGCGTAGTACTATAGTATAATTATATAAATGCAGTGTAATTATTAAATTCAAATGTATAAAATAATTACGCACAACGATACATAATTAATACATAGGTACACAATAATCTATACTAATATATAAAGAGGAAAGATTTGATTTTTTGTTTGCATTGAATAGGCTCCGAAACTACTGAACCGATTTCAAAAATTCTTTCACTGTTGGGAAGCTACACTAAACCCGAGTAACATAGGCTATATTATACATATTTTCAAAAACCGAAGCAAAGCGAGGGCGGTTACTCGTAGATAATATAATGATACGTAATTACTTCAAATATAAAAATGCCAAATCAATCGAGTCTGATAATTTTTCATATAATAATATCTATATACACATACTGAGACAAAGATTAGTTACTCTTTCCACGTCATTTACTCCTCAAGGGTGGTCTCTCTGTTGTTTTTCTCTTAAATAAATTTCAAATATTTTGTATTCATAAATCCTAAACTATAGAAGATTGTATATCGAATGAAATGTCTAAAACATTCTATTCCAAGTTCCCAACAGAACAGTAATAAACAAAACAAACTTACAGATACAAAACGGTATTGTGTAAATAAATGTTATATTTGAAGGGACAGTAAATTTAAGCGGTCACCCTGCTACGACTTAAGTTTAAGGTTTCTGCGTCTGCAATCTGCTAAATCTATTGTCTTGAAAAGTTTCAGAAACTTTATCAATGTTCGTGGTTTTCATATCTAAGTTGTCAACTTCTGTTGAACATTTTAAATAATATTTTATTAAAGTTAAATTACACCCGGTCCACGGCCCATGGTTTGAGAATTGCATGCAGCTCCATAATGAAACATGGGTAATAGATAAAGGCCACGATGACGCTCCGTAGGCAGATTTCGTAGTACTAGCACAGCAGAAATAATAGTACTTATAATAAGTACAGAAGGCGCACTCTGCAAAAACATTTAAATAAATAGCGACTCTAGCTCCAAAACAAATAAAGTGTAATTCAGGTCGCACAGCGCTAATCAAAAACGCGTAATGAGTTGCCTCCCTTTCTAACACTATCGCTTATCCTCTCTGGCAATGTTAGGGTTGTCTTTTTTGAAAGAATAATAAATTAATCTGAAAGTTTAATGACAAGTTAAATGCCAATGCTACTTTTATGAAGAAATGAGAACATAGTCATACGGCATATTATGTTAGTGTGTACCTACATACTTTGTCTATGAAACAAATATTATCTCTTTTAGGTGTTTAGGAAACAGAAAAAACAGTCGATCGTCAATCTCAAACATCAAATATTCTTTGAATTCTTATTTAATTGTATATACCTAACTATACTACAATAATTAATAAAGGAATATGGGAGACTTAAATAAGGATAACAAATGTCAATAACGTAAACCTAAGGACTAATTAGGTAGAGGTTCATTTCTTTACCTTTCAATGTACTTAGAAAGTGTGAAAAACGTGACAGTCGGATCTTTGTTATAGCGCAGCGGAATGCGATGCAATATGCTTTTGCCCTCATTTTAGTTCTTATCGTAGGAATGGCGTGACGCAGCGTGTTGTATCGAACTAACGTGTGACATGTGTGATGACATGAAGAAAAGTGACATTTATAAAAATTTATTAATATTGTATTTTTTCTGAAAGTTTAATTTTTAATCGACATCTTTACATATTATCTTCAAATTGTTGTATGGGAAATGTCTCAAACCACCATCGGATTATTGCCTATCAAACATATATTACCCCCAATAATCTATGCTTTCAAGTGAAACCATTTTGAGGCATATCGGTTGGATGATTTCAGAGTCTATATAAAGGACATCCATAAAAATATTTTTCGTGTTATACTCGTAAATATGTACATATTATATAGATAAGCATTATTTGGCGGCCTCACCCATAAGACAAATTAAATTGCTTCAGGATTACTGAGTATCTGAAGCGAAGTGAGGGCGGGTTGTTGCAATTTATACATACATATCAGTATGTTTCAAACTAACATCACGTAATTAATATTAATTAACCTTCAGCAATATTATATCACCAAGAGAGGTCGTTAGCCTACTGTCGTTCAGTAAAGTTTCCCTACAGTTCCATTACTAAGTCTAAAACCAAGTAACGAACCGACAAAGTTGCCATAAGTAATTAGTTAGTGAGCGTTTTGTAACGAAAATAACACTAAACAAACTTTCGGTAAACGTTCGGTAAGTGAATTCGGTACGAGATCATTAGCGCAGGACTGAAACTGACGATATTAGGAATCGGGAGATAAACATTATGCTTCTCTGCAGTATAGTGATACTTACTTTCTTCTACTCTACTCTCTTCTATTATAGTCTAATGCACCAACTCAGAGTCACTAACTGTTACTTAAATTGCTCCTTCCCCTCCTCTGAGTAGTCTAATATATAGAAATTTCTATCATTAAAACTACGCTCTTTCATATCCTTAGTTCCATTGTAGGCAAATAAAATAGTCATTAATAGGTAGCCATGTTATATAAGGGTCCCCACCCAATCCGCCTACACGTAATAGAATACTGGAGTCTTCAGGACATTGTAGAAGAACGTTGTCAGCGAATTTTTGTTATACGTCCACATGCGTAATCAATTGTATGTCCTGATATTGAATGCAACAAACTTATCATTTCATTTTAAATATTTATAATTTAAACATCACCTGAGCTCAGAGTATTGTAGGGATAATTGCATTGGTCCTCATTCAAAAACTATTTGTTTAAAGTCGTTATTTTGCTAAAATTTTAATTATTATCATTATGTAGAAGTTACTTTGGTGAGTAAAAGTTTTCAACAGAATGCAGATTTTCAAAGTTTTGCACAACAGACTCAATTAGCAGTGTGGCATGTCGCCAAAACTCTGTATCCAAATGAGTATGTTTGCATATGCTACTTGAGCTTAAATTTGCAGAAAATCGTTGGATTACATACAGACGTACGAATTTTGTTAATTTTGCAGAGATAACATGTTAGAGAGATGTTTTCCTTTTGCTGGTTCAAAATTATTATTAAAATTTCCTGGCCTATTTGAATTTACAAACAACATTATGAAAATACAAACTTTCTCTCATGACTAAAGAATTTTTTCGAAACAGAAGTAGTAGAAGCAAAAAATGACGTTCGTAGCCGTGTTGAAAAAATTATCACTAGGATTATATAATTTTGCATTAAAAAATCATGATCATGAACAGTTTGTTTCTCTGGTCACGCAGTTGTAAAATGTCCCTTCGTCCACTATTTCTTATTATTGTACTCCATTAATTATTCTGTAACTGTGAAATTTTACTATTGACTAAGTATTCATTTTCTCTATCACTTCTTCTTATGCACGGACCTGAAAAAAAGACGGACGTAACCTCGTCTAATTGAGAGTGAAGCATACCAATGGCTGCCCGCTTACCATGTGTGCGTAATTTTTGATTCGCGATTGAAGCAGTGAAGTGTCAATGTTGGGTGCTGTGGATTACGTCTGTCTTTTTTTAGATCCGTATTCTTATGCTCATTTAATTCTGTAGCTTTGCGACGTTTTCCATTGACAAGTCTTTTTCTCTCTCCTTGCTTCGTTTATTTATACCCCGAGGACCTCTTGACAGAAGTTATTACGTTTGTTATTACGTGCGATAGAGTTTCAACAGCGGTCGGTAGTATAATTTTAGTACTGATCTAAAATTATTGCGCTTAAGATGATACGTATGTCATCATGCTTAAGATTAAGAGCCCGTACAGGATGTTAGGTATCGTTAGAACTAGTGACACTTCTTCAGAAATATCTCCAATGGAATGGAATAGTGTGGAAGATATCGCTGCAAGCCTTTAAATCCGAGTCATTCTTTCTTTAACATTGTTCTCAAAATTATATATTTTATGTAATTCACCTTATTTGAGGCACATTACAAAGTGGTGGTGAGTGACGATAGCTACTTACTAGCACATGGATCATCAGCTCGTTTGTCGGCTGTTAGTACAAAGAAATAGAAGTACCACCTTGCAATATGCCTCAATTTTCAGAGCAGTTAAAATATCATTGCCTGCAATGGATATTTCCGGTTAATTTCCGTAACCATATTAGCTTGCTTAGCACAAAAACAAAGCAAACCACAGAAAAGTAATTTCAGCGAACGCAATTCAACAGACAAAATTATAATCCAATGTTTTCCCAACCGTCATAACTTAAATATAAAATTTCACGTGGAAATTCGCTATGAAAATTATAGCTTTGAAAATGTAAAATAATGGCGTCGACGTTAACGCACGACATTTGTTGCGCGGGTCGAATGGAGCTCGTTAGACCATATAGAGTTGCATGGATGCGTAAGAATTGTACAGAGCAGGAGGGCTATTCTCTAAAATACAAACTCGAAATCGAAGCTCACTCAAGTGAGACTCTAAAGCGAACTTGCATCATCTTGATATGTCATTCTCTAATCATCTAGTACGCACTTGCGAAGTGAAGTGAGTCTCGAACTCGAACTTCAAACGACTAAAGATGGCCTCGGTATGGTATTCTTACCGAATACATATAATATGTCATTCTCTAATCATCTAGTACGCACTTGCGAAGTGAAGTGAGTCTCGAACCCGAACTTCAATTTTGAAACTCATCGCGGATTCCGCTGTTAAGTTACAAAACAGAATAGCCTTGCAGGTTGTAAATACCGATGATAAATATTTTGAATTGTGCGCAGGAATTACACGATTTAATTCCCCCATCCCCTTTCCACCATTCAAACTTCCCGATGCACGGCAGGTATCCATCCTTTCGTTGTTAACGAACGTACGGACGACTTTTTTTCTTTGTCTTTTATTATATTTTGAACCGCAAAGGATTTGAAAAAATCCGGTGTTCCTGTTCAATTATAATATTAGTGAAGTAGATAAGCATTCACTTATAATTTAACAAAAATGTTTACCTACGTACGTAATTTGGGATGTTGCCCTGAATTTCAGTTTTGCTAATTTTGTTTGCTTGTCTAGTACTTAATTAATGTATTTCTCTAGTGAAAATAATTAGTTTTGCATTACAAAATAAATAAGATGTTTGTTATAATGAAAATACTGGTCGCCCATGTTATACGATATAATAAGAACGCATATTTGAAATTAATGGGTATAATTAAAGTTTACATAAACGTGGCTAAAATCATTGCTGCAGTATTGGACTTTATTTCCAATGAATTCATTTTCATTGCTACTTTTTACAAGTAGGGGAGACTGGGGCTAGTGACCATATTATCAATATTAAAAATCTTTTATGTTTTAAATAAATAGATCGACTTGACAATCGCATGAAAACACAATGTACCTCACAAGTAATACCTACATATTGTATTAAATTTGATTGTTTAGTGCGATTGCCAAGTCAATCTATTTATTTAAAACATAAAAGATTTTTAATATTGATAATATGGTCACTATAAGATGTTGTTACTTGTTAGGTTAGCTAATTACGTAACAACTTAAGACAGAAGGACCCTTAAGTAGGAACTGAATAAATTAACTGACTTGATATTACATGGATCTCACAACTTTTTACGGTAGAAGAACTGAGTTGCGAGACTTGGTTTTTTTACAAGTTTTGTTTTTGATGGCATCTCATTTCTTTTTGTAGATAGTTCTACTTTTTTTCCTTTTACAAGTTACCTTTGAACATAATTATATCTAGGTACCTATCTACACCTATTATTCCATTATATTATATACAGGTACATTGATTCATTCACTGCAAATGTTATTTTGTTATACAGGTACAGTAATTCATTAACTGCAAATGTAACTTTGTAATCCTATATATTTATATGGGATTACAAAGTTATTTATGCAGTTAATGTATCTAGAAAACTGGACCGAAATTGCAAAATATTTTAGTTTTCCCTTGATCTATACACTAAACACTAATTGTGTTCCAAATTTGAAGCTTCTATGTCTGCTAGAAGTGCCTTAGAGTTTTGATGATCGGTCAGTCAGTCAGTGAGTGACGAAATTAAGAAACTTTGACTAGTTATAATTCTTAAACTACTGGTTCAAATTCAATGAAATTTGAAATATACCGTGTTTATACAATGCCTGCTTGGTTACAAAAAATTCAGGCTTCTAGCTTTATCCACAACGAAGTTATAGGGGGTCGAAAATGGCCTGAATTGCTTCGAGAAAAGGATGGTACGGCCGTGCCCCCAGATGTTACTAACATGCGGTTTTGAGGGCAACATGTACGGGCTCCTCTCACAAAAGCGCTGGCGCCACAGGCTCGCGCGGCGTGCTAGCCGGTGGTGGCGTGATCATTTGTCTCTTTCTCACGTCAATATAGCGTTTTCTGTTTAGCCACCATTGGCGCTGTAACTACCTACCTCTGTCACGACCAGCCCCAGTCTCCCCTAACAGAAAATGTACCTATTCAGATTCTCTATTCAGATTCAGAACTGATTATTTATAATACTATATTATACTTTAAGTGCACCAACTTTACAATTTTCAAGGAAAGAATGCAATTTAAGAAACTTATTCGTAATTTTCAAGTTTTGTTTTAAAACTAGCTGACCAGGCGAACTTCGTATCGCCTAAGAAACTATTTTTTTCTAAAATAAAAGTAGCCTAACTTACTCTTTGTTACATCAGCTATCTGCCAGCGAAAGTCCCGTCAAAATCGGTCCAGCCATTTCAGAGATTAGCCGGAACAAACAGACAGACAAAAATTGTAAAAAATGTTGTTTTGGTATATGTACCATGTATACATCCAATTGCACTTAGTAAAAAGCGGTTATTTTAATATTACAAACAGACACTCCAATTTTATTTCATTTAATCATCATTTAAGGCTCCGTATTTTACTTACTCTGTGTCCCAGATACTTTCGCTTGAACGCAGTCACCTCCTAACCTATTAAATACATATATACCTACATATAGGCGCGATATATACAATTCGGATACAGTTACTCCTCGTTATTCAAAGCAATTTTAATTAAAACCCTCGTCTACAGCATTTCCCTAGCGACGTCCCTCCGATTATAATAAACGGATACAAAATGTGTTATTTTGTATCCGTTTGAATTATTGTGATAAGAGTAGGTTCACTCGTCTTTATTCAAATGGTACTGTTAGGAAATACGGCCAATATTATTTTAACAAGGCGTGTACCATGAGATTTTATCATCATTATAATAATGCGTATGATCCCTGCCTTAATTTTTCATCATTTTAAAACAATGACAATTAATAGGCAAATATAATGAATTTAATATTAATTAATTTACTGTTTACCATCTATCAATACCTGCGGACGTATTAACGTTTAAGATTTAGGGTGAGGCCAAACAAACAAGTATTTTTTTGGCCTTTGATTCGTGAAAAATGAGTGGTTTCATACCGCAACTTCATTTTGAGGTGCTGTGTAGTATAAACAGGACTTGAGTATGACACCGAATGCAACGAAATCATTTTTCAAGACTCAAAGCTCAAAAAACGCCCGTTTTGCCTCCCTCTTAGACAGACAGTATTACGAGTATGTCATCTATCAAATAAATAAGTTTAAACTATCGCATAGCATTATTATTTATAGCTAGTTGTGTTTTAAGCGGGAGGTAGTTTTGTATGCTGGAATGATGCCTATTTTTCATTTTTTTTAATCCTCCCGAGATAGGAAATACAAAATTTCTGTATTTTTGCTCTTAAGTTATCTTATTTTCGTTATGGAATTGTGGAATTGCCAAATCCATGCGAGGGAAGCCGCTAGCAGTTATTAGTTTCTTATAATATGGTTTAACTCTAACCTGATACGTAATATTTTATTAAATTCAGTTAAAACTCATGCCGGGCTTTTAATAGTTTATGATTTATAACGAAGTCCTGCAACGGCAAAAGCACAATATCAAATAGTTTTAGTTTATTCAGTCCCGCGAATAACAACATTGAAATAATTTTATGAAATTGCATTCCGTACAATGTGAACAGCATAATAAAATCTTCGGGGAAGAGAATAAATAATCAGCGACACAATCAAGTTCCTTAGGTTAGATTAACAACAAAGAATTTTTGTTTGTAAAAGACAGCCTTTTTGAAACGAAGCAAAAGATTTTTAGTGACAGATTGAGTTCGGTACGTTAATCTAAGTTTGAGAACTATACCAACGCAACAACACAATGAAGAGAAAACTACAATTTCAACACTAGAATTATACTGGATATATTAATCACTAAGATTAATTGAAATGTGTGCTGGGACACATTGAAGAAGTGAAACTTCAACGGACAAGTGAAAAAACGAATCGCAACGGACAAGTGGAAAAACGAACCACAACGGACAAGTGGCAAAACGAATCGCAACGGACGAGTGCAAAACGAATCGCAACAAAATTTTAATTTAAAGTTTTACAGGCAGATTGTTAATGTACTTGTCTAATTTGAAAACCTTCAACGCGAAGTTCAGCGGTGCGGCGTATGTCAGTGGCGGTGAAGGGACAATTCGCGCGCACGTAGGACAGAGTCGCTGCATCGCATCGCACTGAATTCGCGTCGGAGCGTTTGCGTTGAGTCGCCCACGTAGGCCACGGTGTTATAGAAGTATTGCTATAAGAGCTGACCGTTCACCTGATGGTTAACCCGACGACAACCTGTCGTCCACCGATGCGTAGCTGACCAAGAAAAAGAGAGAAAAAGACAGGTTTCCTCTATATGACTGTGTTCTTTGAACCCAAGAATAATATAAGCTGTTTGGCCAGGATTCGAACACTGATAAAATGAGCACGAAAACAACTTCTAAATTACTGAACTATTACTGCTTCTCAGATATGTAATACGTTATTCGAAGGAAATTTCTTTAAAACAAATATCCAATGCTAGCTGCTGTTTCTAGTAGATTTATTTATTTACAAAGCTACATAACGAGTATTTTAAAAATTACAATTAAAAATTACAATAAAATGTACATAATCTATCGAAAACTACCAGAGATAAATTTAAATGTACTTGAATTAATTTAAAAATTACTACCTCGTTATCGGCTGCGTCGCAGCTCGAAGCAAAAGCCTCGACTGCACTGTTGCTAATTAGACTTTATTAGTCAATTTATTAGTCACTTTATTAGTCGTAACTTGTTTAGATACTTATACCAGCTGCATTGCAGTTCTGAAGTTTATTTCATGTTTCCTAATAAGTTAGTCTTAAAAAAGTTTATCTTCATTGGATTGTGCGTATCTATGCGTAAGTAAGGCGATTAACAATAATTAAGCTGTAATTTTGACTTTATATATTTATTTTATTTTTTATGATAGAAAACTTTATTTTCTTCGTAAAGGTTAAAATATGTTGAAATAAAATTTTGGTCCGTCTATGCATGTACAATTTTTTTTTTATATTTGCTAATAGTCCATCCATCCATCCATCCATCAGCCCTTAGAGGTCCACTGCTGGACATAGGCCTCCCCTAACTTGCGCCACTCTGACCGGTTCTGAGCCTTCTGAATCCAGCGGATGCCCGCTGTCTTCTTCAGGTCGTCAGTCCACCTGGTCGGGGGGCGTCCTATGCTCCTTTTTCCGAGACGTGGGCGCCATTCGAGGACCTTTCTTCCCCAACGGTTATCGGTCCTTCGAACTATGTGGCCAGCCCATTGCCACTTCAGCCGGCTAATTCTTTGAGCTATGTCGGTTACCCTTGTTCGTCTACGGATCTCCTCATTTCTGATGCGACCACGTAGAGAAATACCAAGCATAGCCCTCTCCATAGCCCGCTGCGCAACTCTGAGCTTGTGGATCAGGCCAATAGTAAAGCACCACGTCTCGGATCCGTATGTCATCACTGGCAACACACACTGCTCGAACACCTTCGACTTCAGGCACTGAGGTAGTGTTTTGGACGACAAGATATGACGCAGTTTCCCGAACGCAGCCCATCCGAGTTGGATTCTACGAGTGACTTCTTTCTCGAAGTTGGACTTACCCATCTGGATCACTTGTCCCAGGTAATTGTATTCGTCTACAACTTCAAGAGCAGCGCCGTCAACCACAACCGGTACGGGTGTGACATGGACATTTGACATGATTTTCGTCTTGTCCATGTTCATCTTAAGACCCACCTGTTTTGAGGCGCTGTTCAAATTGTTGTTTGCTAATAGTAGCTGGGCCCAATCTTTTCTCACAATTTGAGGAGTATGGCAGTCCACCATGATGGTGCGCATTGTCAGACTTCACATACCTTTGAGAGCATTATGAAACCCTTAGATGTGCATGTTACCTTATGTTGTTTTCCTTCACCGAAGCAAGTGCTTTTGAAAATTAAAAGTGCTTGCATTCTGCAAAGAAGTCAAAATCCCGCTTTCGGGAGACCAACTTTCAAACCGCGAGGCTATCACTAATTATGACTATAAGTAGGTATAGTATTATATTTAAACTAGACTAGAAACGCTCATAGCCCGGTGACTTGTGTCGATCTTAAGTGATCGGCTGAGTTAAGTAACAACGAGCGTGGTCCATAGTTGGATAGGTGACCGCTAGTGGAAAATAAATCTCAAGCATTTCCGTGCTTCGGAGGTCACGTCAAGCTGTCTGTCCCGGTCTTTCTCGTAAGATAACAGTCTTAACCCATATTTTAGGCCTCTGGACAGCATTAAAACTTCCAACACTTGGGATTAGCTACTAAATCCTCCCCGTAGTAGCGTAGTAGCGTGGTGGAGTATCCTCTAGGCCTCCTCAAGAGACCCGTGCTCAATAGTGGGCCATCAATAGGTTGAAGCCTTTACTAATATTTATTAATATTTACTCTTTAATTTATAATATATATCTAACTCCAAACCCCCCAGTGGTTTGACCTGAACACAGTATTGAAGTTGCGAAGTTGGATTGCTATATGTAGCGAGTTTGGAACATGAGCGATCAGTTATATTAGTCCCACGCCGCGAGGATTATTAGAAATTCTGTTTCAGTATGCGGTAGTATGAATGTGAAGGTTATACAATTCAAGGTTGGATATACGAGTAACAAGAAGATAATTTAGTTCATGGTCTTAGAGTCCCGTTGGTAGTGGACCTGCTTCAAGACGTCAAGGACTCAGTAAAGTTTTCCTACGTACGAGATATGGCCATGGAACTGGTATGGTTCGCCAGTATTGTAACATAAATTATGAGATTGATATGTATATGTTTGTACATGTTTCACAGGCAGTGTATGAGTATCATCATGTGGGACAGTTCTGGATTGTGGTGTCATCACACTACAATCCATCTGTCTCACCACCGAATCTCTTTTCAGAAATAATAAAGTAGAAAGTAATTAAACTATTTACGCATTGTTCATTTGTAATTCTTACAAATCTTATTACCATTAAAATAGCAAGAAACTGTTTATTTTTCTAGTTACACGTTTTATCGATTTAAGGCCTTATTCTAAAGAATAATTTCCCTAAAGTTTCGTATCGCAGTCAAGATGAAAGCTAACAATTAAAGTGAGAGGTCAAAGAGCAAAGTTTCTGTCGTGACGAGAGGGGCAGGAGATTAGTTTGCGCGGATCTTAAATATTCGATTAGCTACTAGTTATGTGAACCGACTGTAATCGAGTAAACCTAAATATATCTAGTCTTAATAGACCTTTAACTGATTGTGAGTAAACCTAAATATATTGAAATGTTAATTTGTAAGGAAAATTTGGGTTGTTTAAACGCTGATCGTCCCACTAAAGCAACCTAAAAAATATTGATGCGTACCAATATTTTTTAGGCTGTGTTAATTAGAAATTAAGGATCTTATTTCAGTTGAAGAAAACCAGTTCAGTTCAGTTGGCCAGTGTGGACTATGGTTCCCTTTAATTATGAAAAGAAACTTAAGCCCAGTAGAACAGTAAGATTAAAATAATAAATTGTTCTATATAATAACTAATAATATTAACACTCCATAATATCGCTCTTCGTGTGTTTCTATTCAGCCTAATGACTAACGTTTAAGCCGCATTAAGCCAATCAAGTACTGTATGTTTCACATAATAAGTTGTATTATTTCTTATATCTCATTATCTCAGTAGTTTAACCTTTAAACGAAAAAATGTTTTTTATTATTATTTACAACAACGACAACAACAATTATCGTACAAGAATTCATGACAATTTAAATCATGTAGTCTTTGTTAGCTTCTTTTCAAAACTTGGATTTATTGTTTTGCAACGCGCAGCAATAATAAAAAGGAAATTGTCGCAGTTATGTCAGAATCGAAACAATTTAGCAGCTGACATCTCCTCCAACCCTTTCGTCGCGTTCAAGAGATTTTATTATGCGTATGAAAGAAGCGACGAATTGTCGCGTTTGGATTTGATTCCGTGGAATAACGACAACGTTATATTGCTAAAATATGAATCAAATAAGACTCCCAGTGTACAAAGAGAAAATTATGTCAATTGGAAATTTGATTTGACTGTCACAATGCTTTTCAGAGGCTTATTATACCCACCGTTGCTTACGATTCAAGTAGTTTTTGCGATCCATTCTTGTGTTTCTGTACCATTTGACATATGAGACTTCTGAATAAACTGGCGTTTGTTTAAATTAAGTTTACGTTTACCAAGTATACTGTGTCAACTCAAAATTTGGTGACACATATTTTATACATCACTAATAACAATATTTACTTTATGGAAAAGAGTAAAAAATAAAATAAATTTAAAATATATTATTCATCCATCAGCCTTTGGAGGTCCACTGCTGGACATAGGCCTCGCCTAACTTGCGCCACTCTAACCGGTCCTGAGCCTTCTGAATCCAGCGGATGCCCGCTGTCTTCTTCAGGTCGTCAGTCCACCTGGTCGGGGGGGCGTCCTATGCTCTTTTTTCCGAGACGTGGGCACCATTCGAGGACCTTTCTTCCCCAACGGTTACTACGGTTACTTCGAACTATGTGGCCAGCCCATTGCCACTTCAGCTGGCTAATTCTTTGAGCTATCTCGGTTACCTTTGTTCGTCTACGGATCTTCTCATTTCTGATGCGATCACGTAGATAAATTCCGAGCATAGCCCTCCCCATAGCCCGCTGCGTTACTCTGAGCTTGTGAATGAGGCCAATAGTAAAGCACCACTTCTCGGACTACCTTGGGACAGGTGTTCGCCCTCCCGGTGATAGAACAAGTTTCCGGATTTGAGTATTATCGTGTCCTCTCCCTATCGTCGGACTTCAGATAAACCCACAATACTCCAGTTTAACTTGTCTATCTCTTCTTACAGCTCTTTTACCTTATCGTCGGTCCTCAGTGTCCTGGTGTTGTATGTTGCCAGGTGCAGAAGTCGTCGTTTGGATTGGTAGCCCGATCTCTGCCGGCGATGCTTAGCACCGCCTGCCCCGCCGTTAACATAACCGCTACCGTAACTAGGAATAACGGGGCTGCCGGGGACTGCAAACCGAGGCTTATTTGTGCCTATCATGCGGGGGTTTTAGCTGGTAGTCACCACGCTTGGCTTTTGCGTGTTGGTGACCGCAGGAAGATGCTGCTGCTCATCTTCTGGATTAGTCCTATTAGTCGCCTTTTACGACATCCCAGGAAGAACGGGAGTGGTGCTATTCTTCAAAATGAACCCGGACACCTTGCGGGGGGGACACCTTAAATATATTATTACGATGGTTAAAATTAAAAGAGACCGTACGACGTGGACCGTACGATATTAGGAATTCCTTATTTCTTGTTAGAATTTCTCATACCGCCCGCCAATCTCTATAATGGTTCTCAGCGTACATTGATTGATATTTTTACTAGTATTAGCGGTCACCATTCAAACTCATAACCGTTCCCAAACTTAATTAATTTAGTTTTAATTGCATAATAAGTATGAAACAATAATAGAACAACGGTTAAAAATGAGGATAATAAAGTAATTATATTTTTAACAAAAATATTTTTAAAATGAACACAAACATTTACATTTTATATTCGATTCTTTCTTTGCTTGAGCAAGCTACCAAACGACTTTTAGTGTTCCAGCTGGAGGCTTGGGAGCCAGTTCTTTCTTTCTTTCATCTTTTGTTTTTCGGTCGCTGATGCAATCTTGCCCTTTGGTATTGCTGATATCCATGGACGGCGACCACTTACAGTTAGATGGATCGTTAGCACGTTTATCGAATAGTTTTTGAAGTTATAATTCTTTTGGCGCATTTGAAAAAAATATGAGAGTAAAATTTTTACGATACGCACGCACACTGACAGCCAAAAAGCAACATGATAAAGTTAGCTGATAACTGCCTCCCAAGTTTCCGTGTTACGATGCGCTCGCACACCGACAGCCAAAAAGTGACATGATGAAGTTAGCAGATACAAAGGGTTGTAGCATACGGGATGAAATTCTTAGCTATTTTTGTTCTGTTACGCAAAGAAGTATAACTTCTTACGTGCCTCTACATAAGTACATACACAAGTTTTTCGGATAATCAGATAAGAATAATAGTTGAGTTGAAATAAATAATGTAAATTGAAGTGCTTATAGTCCCTCTGGCTTGCTTCAATTGGATGTGACTAACAAAGTAAAGTACGTTAGAGCCTCTTCGGATGGGAGACCCGAGTGTGTTGCTAATGGATAGAAGTGAAATTAGGTCGACTTGTAGTACCTACATGTAAGTATATTAGATACTAGCACTCGGCCCGCGGGTTTGCCCGTGTTTTAAGGGATAATAATTACGTACCTACTCTACCTAAGCTATAATCCTATTCCAGACCCTGGTCTTGAGATAGATGTGAATAAATAAACATACAACGAAAGAAGGCATAGAAAAAAAATTGAAATCTTATTTTCGCTTTAAGACCTACATAATAAATCCATCAGAATCCCTTTTTATCCGTAACTAGCTGTTGCCCGCAGCTTCGCAAACAAAAATTATGCTTATCACCCCCTTGGGCTTTTCACTTCTTTGGGGGTTGAATTTTGAAAAATTCTTCCTTAGTGGATGCCTACGATGACTTAGGAAGACGAGTACGTGTGCGAAATTTTAAGATTCTAGCCCTAAGGGTTTGTTCAGTCAATCACTTTTGCCTTTTATATATATAGATTAGCAAGTATAGTTTAAAATGTTGCAGGTGACGAAACATAATCCAGACTTAGAATTTTACCTCGTTATGATTTAACTTAAACACTCTTAACTTCTGCAGCTTAAGATCTTAAAAAAATGCAATAAAAGAAACACCATAAAAATTTCAACATATTCGAATGTGACTTGTAACATCGAAGCAAAACTAAAGTTCAAGCGTAAGGGTGCGTTTTCATTAAAATTCACTCCACTAAAAGTAAAAGAAGTTGAAACTTTACACTTCTTTTAATGGGTTCTACACTTTCCCACGATTAAAAGATTTTGCATTTTAAGTGCACTTTTAAAAGCTTTGCGGAGTGATGATATTAAGAAATGAAATTAATAAATGCACTAGTCCGATTTACCTCAGGATAATATATCAGGATCTATTGTACTCATCTTTGTAATCATCTTTGTAATGTAATTATTCTTACCACGTTTCATCATTCAGAAAAATCAATAACTTTCAGTTTTTACTTAAAGAGAGAGGCATCTTCAAGCAGGAATCATAAAAAACAGCACATATGCCTTCCCATGAATAGAATACCAATTTAAGGGAAAATAGTACCTTATAATGAAGTCGAAGTTTCTATTATGCTATTGTTATGTTATTAATAAATATTAACATATACGTAATCATGATCTCAGAAGGCACAGTGCTGATTCAGCTCAGGCGAAGCTGTGGCAGGCCATCTACAATTATTATCTCTGAAATGGCTGGACCGATTTTGACGGGACTTTCACTGGTATATAGCTGATGTAACAAGGAGTAACTTAGGCTATTTTATTTTAGAAAAAAATTAATAGCATGTTGCAGAACAACGTCTGCCGGGTCAGCTAGTTATTAATATAGTAGGTACTAAATCAAGATTATACTTTGAATATGTAATGAGCTTAAACAATTTAAGAGTAGTTTAGTTTTTATGGTAGAAGAAGGATTGAGTAGCTAAAGTACTGCCCTTCAGGCCATTTGGTTACGACCAGTAAATAATAAAATAAACACTAACACACTCATACCCTCGCATTAGGATTCCCTGTGTCGCGAGTGGCATGGACAAAACAAATTAGACATCACTATAACACCCATGACCCGAGTACAAACATTTATCTGTCACATAAAATATATCTGCCCCGGCTGGGAATCAAACCCAGGACCCCTCGCTTTGCAGGCAGGGTCAGTACCAAATAAACTACAGAGTCATCAAGTTTTATTGGTAAAGTTAAATTATAAATTAATAAAGTTTTATTATATTTTTTTTTCTTTATTTTTCTCAGTTGACATAATTATTTTTATTTTTCTGAAATGAACTTCATTCATTAGAGTTGACGTAATTAATTTTAAACTTAGGTGCTAATATTATATTAATTTATTTCTGTGGTAAATGTGGCGTGCCTGGAAGTGAGAGGCAGTGAAAATAATTAACTGACTTAATCACGATCGACACCGGGCGATAAAGCTCTTCGCGAATAGTTATACAATTTTCTAGAAAACTTCAAACTAGAAAACCAGGATTTTAAAAAGCTTTCATTTAAAATTACTTAATTGACAGCTGAACTCAGTGATAGATTAGTGGTTTGAATTATTTTTTTAACCTTTTTTGATCACAGTATATTTAATATCACGGTACAAATGGCGAGCTTAATTAACGTGCGTAAAGCAAATAAATGTATGCAATAGAATGTAATGAAAACCTATATACATATTATGTGTGTTATGAATGATTTAGAATCTTTTTTAGGGTTCCGTAGTCAAAACGGAATTCAAATATTAAGCTCCAAAGTGCTAATTTTTATGAGAGTCATGTGTCTCGCCCCTCTGCTAGCTAAAAAGAGATATTATACAATTCACGGCATTAGCATGTTTAATAATTGTTTAAAAATAACAATTTAACAGAAAAAATATATCACGGCTAGATTGGCTTAAGAAAAAAAAAACATATAAAAGTTAATTTATATAAAGTATGTACTTCATGAGTAATGTTTGACGGTACCCTACATTGCTCGTAGTCTGAAGGCTGAAACGCACTCGGCCGTTATTTTATTTTTTACAAATCATAGATGAATATTATTTATGCTTCACAAATTGGTTGGTATATTCACTATAACCCATACTGTTAGAAGATAGTCCCGGGTTTTGTCTTGCATGTTTGTTCAAGTCCCGAATCCAAAATACATATTTATGTATTCCTCTGTAGTAAGTGAGTTGTTATGTCGGGAGAAAACTTTATGTGCGAATTAGTTTGTAAATATAAAGAGTTTATGTATGTAAATGTATTTATGCTATGCGTATGTATGTGTGTATGTATGTATGTGCATGTATGTCTGTGTATGTATTTTGGGAGTAGCCCACACCTCTATACTTTACGTTATTTATTATGGCCATAGACATGTATCAAGAATTATGGCGTTATATGCCGCTTCCGCTTGTCACTAAATTCTTACCTTAAAAGTTTCGGATACACAAGACAATGTCTATTGACCTGTAAGAATAGAGACCTTTAAAAACTTGCCAATACCCTGCTTTGTATTTAATGACAATTGACGGAACTTCTGGAGGGTTCTCAAATAAAAGTAATATAGACCCTTGCTCGCATCCCGTCAATACAAAAGGTTTGTCCCAGTTCAATTTAGGGAATAAAAATACAAACACATTCGCTTCCAACACTCCGGGAAGTTGATTCGAAACTCAACTACTGTGGAATTGTATTCAGTGTGTAATGCTGGAACTAAATGGAACCAAAGTTATTCAAGCTTTTTCAAAGCTTCCTTTAAAGTCAATGATACGTTGAAGAATGAAAAATAAAAACATTCAATTTATACTATTATAATAATATGTATAATAAAAAGGGGTTTTTTGTTTGTTGCCAGGATTCAAAAATATAATAATAATAATTTTCACATAACACGCGTTTGCTAAAAACGCGCGTTAAAAAATCACCCGTGACTTTTTCGTCATCTTTTGTGTCACAAATCTTAAAATTTCACTTTCATAATTTTCTCCATTTATTTCATAACGCGCCTAAAAAAGTATAACTTCATAAATTGTGTACAATAGCAACATTCTGCGGAAAATAATTCCTGGCAAAAAGGAGTTGCTTCACAAGTTTTAAGATTACTTTCTTTGCACTAAGCACAGGAATGAAGGTGATATGGAAGCGGTTTGTTTTTAAATTGATCCAAATACTTACTATGAAGGACTATATAATCCATGGAAGGCTGGATATGATCTGGAATGCGTGTAGAACATTCATTAAAAATGTCGGATAAATGTGAAAACTATTATTATTCATTGCATTAGTCTATTAGATATATATAAAACACTAAATATGTTTCTACGGATGTCCTCTATATAATTTGAATCTATCCAACTGATGTGCCCCAAACTGGTTTCATTTGAATGGCAATAATACGAAGATAGTTTGGGACATATTTTCGACTTTTCCATACAAAATTTATTTGCCTAGTAGCACACACCGGGTATCCAATAAAAATAGACGCAAAATAAAGGCGTAGGAGCACTTCCAACCACTTCGCTTCCACTCTAGTGCAGTGTGTTAACAACTTAAGGTGGCCGAAGCGAAGCAATGGTAGGTTGCTTCAATAACATAATTTAATCAAGTTTTAACTGTAATTATCTGACAACCAAAAATAAACATAATGATATAAATGGTTCTCTTTCTTTCTTTCTTATCAATGGTAAATTAAATTGATCTCTCTGTTCAAAAAATACTGCAACAAAGGTTCTACAAGCTTATTATGATGTTGGTCATGATTGCAAGAGTATGATATCATGTTTTATCGTATTACCTAATCTTTTTAGGGTTCCGTACGAAAAACGAAAAACGGAACCCTTATAGGATCACTCGTGCCTTTGGGCGACCGCCGTTCACAGCCAATTTACTCCAAAACTACTGGACCAAATGAGTTGAATTTTGGGGAAACTCATGTACTTTTACCCCCATCTCCGAAACTACTGACGCTAGAATTTTGGAAAAAACACAGAGAATCTTTACTTACTCACGTTCTTTACTTAAATATCGCAGGAAAACCTATAAGAAATCTACGGTCTTAAAAAAAAACTGCAAAAATAAATAAAATAGAACGTACGGGACCTTTGCAAGCGAGTTTAACTCGCACTTGTCAAGTTTTTTTAATCATTTATCCAGCCTCTAGAAATTCACTAATTCCATGCTTTAGTGTAACCCTTTTACCGCCTATTATGATAAAGCATTAAAGGGACAAGATTTCGTATATATCACAGGTACGGATTACATATTACAAAAGATATATCAGGTTTATGACATACTTCATATTACGCAAAGAATTTTACTGAAAAGAAAACTTATTCTGGAAAATTAGGCTCATATTTATTTCATCACAACATCATTTCGTGAAATTATTATCTTCTGAAAACAAAAATAAGATGTAATGTTACCTTCATAATCTTCTCATTTTGAAAAAAAATCCCACATTAAATTGAATATTGTGTTTTTAAGCGTTTACATCAATGGAAGTTCTCGGTTCTTCTGAATATTTTTGTATTTTGTATGACCCAACACATAAATGGCCACAACAATTACATGGTATGGATTTTTTTATTTCATTAATTCAAGGGCGAATTGGTACGGGAATTACGCCCCAACTCAAAGTCACTAATGGTTACTTTAATCGCTCCTTAGTAAAGAATCACCATACAAATTCTCTACTAAGGAGCGATTTAAGTAACTGTTAGTCACTCTGAGTTGGGGCGTTAGTGAGTTAGCCAACGCAGGTGTCGGAAGTATTTATGTAGACCGAAGGCTTCCGACGTGTCTTAACGATTTGTAACGATGAGAAACGGAACAGCGGTGGTGACTGCTAGATGGAAATCCATCTACAGATCGCGTCCGCATTTGTTTAACTCGGTTGATCACTGAGGATAAATTATACATACCTGGTCTACATGTAGAATTGTAGATGTAAGTTACAATGTTAATTTTTCACACAATGATTATAAGTATAACTATTGTTGCAGGCCAAGAAATGAGTGCAGAGATTGTAATATATAGAGCAGAGTGTTTCAAATGCCAATCAGAACGTCAATTGAAAATAACTTCAGTATAGAACTTGAAAATCTTATTAGAAGTAACAGGTTTCATAATCTGACGGCTTGAGACACGGTCGGTGGAGCGAGTGACCGCAGATGGAACAATTTATTGTAGTCTTCCGTGCTTTAAATGGCACGTTAAGCCGTCCCGGTTTTTATCATTACCCCACGGACGTAAAAAAAGAACGGACGTAACCTTGTCTAATCGAGAGTGAAGCATAGCAATGACAGCTCGCTTACCATGTGTGCGTAATTTTGTAATTTTTGATTCGCGATGGTGTCAATGTCGTAGCAGTATGGTGTCAATGTGTGGGTGTGTGTACTTGTACGAATACAGAGTTGGTATTACTATGAGTGCTTCACTGAATTTGTTCTTAGAATTACGTCCGTCTTTTTTTTACGTCCGTGCATTACCCATAAAGCCATGTTAGAATGCTTGGAGTAGAATAAAATACTCTGACACATTTTACAGCAGATCTACTGGTTCCTTCTTGGCTTGATGGCGCCCTGGTGTTGATAATGTCCATGGCGGTGACCACATGCGGATAGCACTGCTCAAGGCATAAAATATGATTGTATTGATCATTGACTCCATATACCGCATTGGAGAGGCAAGATGGAGAAGCCTTCAGGATTCCTTTTGGGATATTATGTATACATACGCTGGATGCATACTGCAACGAAAAATTATATATAGGTACTCGTAGGAAAATGGAAGCCAAAATGTAAATATGTCTAATGAAACATTCCTAATTCACAATGTTAATTAAGGCAACATCAAAAGACTGGATACTTAAAGTTTTTTCGATACCTAATTCGTTCAATGAATCCTTTGAACAACGAAACGAATTTGAAAAGTAAATAGAATGGCTGGTTGATCAGCGTGGTGATTTATTGTGGAAACATACGGGCACATAAACTTGTTATTTTAACTGGTTTAAGTAACAATCTTATGAAACGTAAGAGACATTTACTTTACTTACTTTACTTGTTAATTTTTGCACTTAAATTTTATATGACAGGTTTTTTTTACTTGCACACATAATTTAGATGATTCTCGGAATTGCCTTTAAAAGCAAATTTTGCAGTCATTAACAAGCAAGAGAAAAGCATTATAATATATTTTTTTACCTCTTGTAGACTTTTCAGAAAGCTGCTGAGAAAAATTAATCAACTTTATTTTATTGAGGCCCAAAATATTTATAAATCAAAAATGGGTGAGTATCGAATAAATAAAATGCCATAAGTATTTTGCACCCTAAATGATGCGTATGTTTTCGCGGATCAAATGAGCAAAGAAATCGTTCTACGAAGCCCTGCGTCCATGATTAACAAAGTTTAATTGTATTTTTAATTTGGCAGATTCTTCAAAGTTGATTTGTTAAGCCACTCGAATGAAAAGGGGCCCGCCCTTTGTCTTATGACGGACACAGCGTTTAATGACTTTCTTCGTTTATTAATCCTCATTTCTTTTAACTTGTCGAAGTATGATTAAAATCTTTTATATAACAAGGTTTACGACCTGTTTGCACAGCCTTTGTAAAAAAAGAATACAAAACAAAATAACATATAAAAATATCTGTTGTTTTTTATGCTTCTATTTTATATTTATTTTACAGTTTTCAGGACAGTAGATATCCAGTTTTATTTGCAAGATTCCTAGCTATCAAAGTTCAATATTATTTATTCGTGTAGGTATCACTGATACACTTATGTACGTAATTTTAGGGTCCCGAAATAAAAT
Source organism: Thymelicus acteon (assembly GCA_951805285.1). Taxonomy (NCBI): domain Eukaryota; kingdom Metazoa; phylum Arthropoda; class Insecta; order Lepidoptera; family Hesperiidae; genus Thymelicus; species Thymelicus acteon. The sequence continues at coordinate 11,744,328 of OX638228.1, forward strand.
CGGAACCCTTATACTTTCGTCATGTCCGTCCGTCCGTCCGCGCCGAGACCCTTGGCTAGAAAGCTATAATTTGGCATGGTATACATATTTAGTAAAACTCCAAAATCGTAGAATAAAATATCAAAAAACATTTTTTTTCTGGGTACCTCCCCTACAGGTATTAACGTGAGGCTGAATTTTTTATTCGTCGCGTACCCTATAGTGTGGAATATCGTTGAAAAGATCTTTCAAAAATATTATGGGTCTTTTAAAACGATCTTTGTAATTTTGGTTAGTCAAGATGGAAGTCCTGAACTCGGTGACTGACTCTTCAAGTGTTGGTTTTAGAGGATAATGTATGTATGTGTAATGTATGTTGTACATATATTATGAATGTAAAAGAATGTATAGAAGAAGTAAAAAAGTAGAAGAAAAAAAAAGAGAATCCGCTATCCAAAGCAACTGTTAAAACTAACGATAATTGTGCAGTACATAGTTCAATAATATACGACAGAAACTGGAAACAAGGTACTTACATTAAGGAGTGTGTATTTTGCTTTTGCGAACTTTGCTTGCTGATTGTTCGTCGATCGTCGCGTCCTATGTGTGGGTGCTCCTTACAGGGACAGTTAGTGTAAAAATGTAAAAATATACCGATTTCGAAAAAATACTCTTCGTAAACTCATATCAAAATCGTACACCTATACAATATACGATACTCTCGGACAGCCAGGCATCCTTATTGGTTCTACAGTCTGAGCAAGGTTATTCAAAGCTTGTCTTGTAAGAAATACAAGCCATCAACCAACAAACAAGGCTTCAACAACAAGGTCACCCTAGGAAGAGTACCTGGGCATAAAGGCGGCAACGAGAGGGCAACGAACTGGCAACTATCCCGAACCCATAGTGGGCATCTCCAAAGCAGTTTCTCGAACCATACTCAAGGCCATAGCCCTGAAGAGAGGAGCTAAGATATGAATCGCCCTGACCTACTGGTACATATCAGATTGCTCACCGGATCTTAGAAGGCTACCTAATCCCACCCAGACAAGTAAGAGAACTGGAACCTAAGAGTATCCTACTGTTCGTCCGGGCAGTGGGATTTGGAAACCAGGTATAACTCAGAAACGGGTACAGACAGCTACAATAGATCAAATCTGGTCGAAGTGGCCTCTGGGATAGCTATCGCGGGCCCGAAAATTCAAATAATAAATAATAATAATACACCTGAAATATTTGTTGCGTGTACCCCAATAATATTGAGGATTATTATGAGAAAAAGAAATTGGCAAAATGCATAGACATCTTTGATAATATTATGGATAGCTCTTATGTGCACAGGTATCCTCACGATGTTTTTCTTCACCGGAGTAATAAACATCCATTGACATCGATAACACTAAAGGCATCATCAATCAAGAAACAATGCGTTTCTGACCAAGGAAGAAAGATCGAAAGACCTAGCCCTTACATCTAATACGAATATTTTTTTTAATTGAAGGTACGTGCAGGATTCGAACTTAAACTCCAGTGCGTGAAACCAACACTCAAAGCACTAGACTATCGCTACTAAGTTGGAGGTAAAGTTAAAATCAAATAAATTCAAAGCATTTTCCGATGCCATGAGCACGATCAAAGTTTTAATTCCGACAATCCGACGGCAACCGAATGCTGATCGGTTTAAACTGAAGGATGTTGAATAAGGGAGTCTTTAAATCGTGCCTCTAAAGAAGCGGCATCAATCGTATTGGAAATCTTGATATTTATTGGTTAAAAAATATATTTTATTTTTATTTTGGAAGAGTTACTTCACTTTCACTTGAAATTAAGCTGCTTTCCCAGCTATAGAATATTTAGTAAACTCAACTAGTTAGTGCAACGAACTGAAAGTGCACATAATCCGATGGCTTGTGCGGATGACAAGTGAACATTTTATTAAGCAAATGCGTACGCAGTAGTACTTTCGAAGCCAATTAAGCTATCAATTCAGAATGTTATTATTATGGTTAAGCCTTTTCTTTGGAACTTCCGACATAAGCATTGACTCCTCCACTTATTTTCAGTGGAGCAGCGAGGTCTCCTTAGTTCCAAGGATTAGCGTGCCTACTGTGATCCATGAATAGATTCTGCCGAAAAATCTTATTATCCTATGAAAAAAATATTGTTATTCTCAGATAAGTGGTGTCGGAGTCCCACAGGACAGTTGAACAATACACTCTTACACACAACACAATAGTCATTTTACAAATAAAAGGGATCCGTTAAGATGTTACAACTCCCTTTCTTGATGGTTTGCGAACGTGGGTCGAATAAAGAATAGGATTCATTCAACTTTGATATAGATTGAAATGGAAATAAATTAGAATCGGAATAAAATCGAACGTTTCAGTTTCTCGTGCCCTAATTCTGAAAAGGGTGTTTTAACTAATGTTCCCTTTCGTTTTTGTTGTCAATTTACACGTTATTTAATTTATTTTTTTAGGTTCCTAACAATTAATGAATCTGTTATTACTTCTTCTTCGTAACCATTGTAACTTAACCTACGTGTTTAAGTAGAATATTCTACTTTCATTTCACCTAGGCATCATCCAGTGTAAATTTTTGAACGATTGTCGGTTTTCTTTATCTAATCAGACAGTTTTTTGTGAATTTTTCAGATATCTATTCAGAGATACCGTAGTGTCACAAATAATGCGGGTCCTCCTCTTTTTTTCGTGATGCCTTGGCGTTAGTGATATCGAAAATGCAAAATCTTACGTACCTATGTCACACAGATGCATTGTTAGACTAAAAAGGCCTCCCGTTACCTAAATATTAGGCGCAATTCGCCGAAAGGCTTATGTGCTGATGTTAGCTAATCTAATTATAACGCATTTTAGCGTAGTCAGGTTTTTGACAGCTAATACCTCTTTTAACTTTAACGCAAAACATTTAACCATATTGTGACGCAGTTGTGATAAAATTCGCTGAATAAGTATTGCACGCACGTTTCGCATAGTGTCAACCACAATTTCCACAAAAAGGTAAAGTTATTACCCACGGTAAACATGGCGTGTTGGCGTTGACTTTGCATAACGCTCTGTCACACTACGGAAAACTGTTATTCATATCTATACAAATAAAAATATCTAATAATACAAATACCTATGGTAACTACTGCTAATAATAAAAGTACTATCACTATCACACTATCACAGGTCTGCCGAAGAGAAGTGAGGTAATCTATACAAATAAATGAAATTGGAGTGTCTGTTTGTAGGTAATATTAAAATAACCGCTTTTTACTAAGTGCATTTGGAATTTGGATGTATACACGGTACATGTACCAAAATAACATTTTTTACAATCTTTGTCTGTCTGTCTGTCTGTTTGTTCCGGCTAATCTCTGAATTGGCTGGACCGATTTTGACGGGACTTTCACTGGCAGATAGCTAATGTAACAAGAAGTAACTTAGGCTACTTTTATTTTAGAAAAAAAATGGCATGTTGCAGAACAACGTGTGGGTCAGCTAGTCTGTAAATAAATGTATTATTATTTAGCTGGACTCACATTATGAGAAGCTGTGCCTATTATTCGCTCTATTAGCCGAGTATAAACTTTGTGAATTGAGAACATGGCACGCTATTTTTCACGACATTTTCCGTCAACGAAGCAAGTAATAAGCCATGAAAACGAAAAGTTTGATCCTCTGATTTATTATAGCTTGTTTTGATTTAGATACTATAAATTACGAGCTATTAACTAATTATGTGGCTTTAATTATGTGCAGTCTACTTCAGAATCCTTCAATTCGTGGTCCTAAATATTAAACAGCTCGCATTTTTCGCTCATGCGAGAAAAACAACTAGCCAATACCTACTACAGTAGGGACCCAAGAGACATCTTTTGGTGAATACCAATACTAATACTACATTAAAACTGTTAGCGACATCTCTTGAGTGGTAGCATAACAATAAGCCATTGTAACATCATACATTTTTGCGTCATCTCTTGAGTGATCGCATAACAATACGACATTGTAACATTATACACTTTTAGCGCCATCTTTTGAGTGCGACTTAGAGCGCCAATTTTCGTTTGTAAGGAAGGTTCTTACCTGAATATTCTAAATATTTGTTTCTTTCGTATTGATGCAGATGTCACTGAGTGACAATATCACAATTCACAGGCGAAGGTTACACGTACTGGCATGATTGTCAATCAACAATCATTATGAAATTTTTTCATCATGATTGCACGTGTAGCCTAGCTGATTGACGATTGACAATCTTTATGCCGGGTGTACTTGATTTCTGAATTCCAAAATGACTGTATTTTTTTTTTCTTTTAATATGCCATACGGTCAAAAATTAATGTAATACAAGCCGTTGTCGAATTAGAGATGTAAGAATACCGTAAGTATATTAATGAATTTTATTTTTCCGGTATTTTCTTACTACGGTATTTTTCGTATTTCTGGTAATTTAAGTATCTATATATATTAAGTAAGTAATTATACTTACTTAGATAAGCTCTTGCTTATGGGTTTTGGATTGGAGAATCACGTATTTTGATATTCGAACGGTTTTCACTTACTTGGAAAAAAAGTCACCTGTACCTACGTTACCTGTACACTGAAATAACTAACTATTGTACAGATTTTATTCCTCGAATAGCCGCTGCAACGTACCTACACAGTACCCTACCTACCTGGGTTTTGCATTGTAATCAATTGATTGTAAGGACTGAGGAATCACAATCATTTGATTTTATGTGTATCCTTCGCCACACAGTTCAAGCACGTCCTACTGGTACTGGCCATAGTCCACAAATCTGGGTTTTGCCCAAAATTATTGAATATAAATATCTGGATAAGGTCACCAATATTACCTTGTTTAAATATGAATCAAGACACAAAAAACGCAGAACTATGTACATATTGGCTTCAACCCATTAATGGCCCACTACTGGGCACGGGTCTCTCCTCGCGAGGAGGCCTAGAGCATACTCCACCACGCTGCTCCAGTGCGGATTGGTGGAGGGGTTTGTGGTCAACCCAAGTGTCGGAAGTTTTCATGCCGCCCGAGGGCCTCCGACATGGCTTAACGACTGTTATCTTACGATAACAACCGGGACCGACGGCTTTACGTGCCCTCTGAAGCACGGAAGCGTTCAAGATTTTTTTGCCACTAGCGGTCACCCTGGATGGGTTGGACTACCAACCGCGCCCGCTGTTGCTTAACTTCGTCGATCGCTTAGAATCGACGCAAGCCGCCGGGCTAATGTACATATATTATACACTAATTAACTTCCCTTACAGGTAAATTTCTTTTCATAGTTAATTATGTGTTATATCGTCGCGCCCTATTTCCGTAATACAAGATGTGTAAACAAAGGAAGCGTAACTTTGAAAATACCAAGTACTTTCCTCCTCAAACGGGTTGTTTATATTAAAAACCATTAGACGACTTTTTCAAGATTTCTTGAAATCTTACGACTACAGTCGTTATCCCGCAAAGAATAAAAAAATAACTACTTAACATAAACTTTTTCAACGCCTGAACTGGTTCTTCAGTTCCGGCCATGGAGTATAGAAGGTAGAAGGAAGGCCATCTCTGTGTGTGAAAAGTGTCCGTAAAAACGTGTACAATTACGGGTGGCGCTGCGATGCGATTATGTTCATATCGCTATTTCTCAGATATTAGCGCCATTCATTAACGGGTAGCATGACTCAGCAAACTTCACTCCGTCTACAATAGCTGTCTTCATGTCCCTATTTCTCAGACACTAACGCCATTCTGCAATGGCCATAATTGAAAGCTCTATTTTCAGTAAACAGCTGGACACTTATTCAACTTTCCCCTTCTATGAGATGGCCCTCCTTCTACTTTATCCTCCATGGTTCCGGCCATAGAAACACTAATACAGAGATAACAGGCGGGATACAGATAAGGCTAAATAAACAAAAGACCCAGCTGAATAATTTTAGTATCGGTTTTAAACTCATTTTCTTACCCAGCGAATTTAAGTAGCTTTCAAAGTAGAATTTACGATACAGGTTTCAAGAACTCCCTCTTTAAAGTGTGTTGTAAAATTGTATTGCTAACCTTAAAAAACAAAATGAACCATTAGAATTTTTAACAATTCTTCGGTTTAGGACATTTCAAAATCTTTACTCATCTTTGTCTGAAACAAAGAACAAATACTAATAATATGTTTTTGAGGATAAATTCAGAGAATTACGTGAAGCATGCTTCGTTAATTTGTCTAATTTAATTTAATTATATATTAAATTATATATTAAAATAAATAAGACAAATACATAATTGATTGAATATATAATTAAATTGAACTGAATTAATATATAATTAACTTAAATTAAACAAAGACATAATTACACTAACAATGCTAACATATTATTAAGTACAATAAGTAACTAACACACTATCAACCTATGGATCTCTGAGATCCGAAATAAAGATATATTATTATTATTATTATTATATTAACAATCAATGCCACCACCCTCTTAACGTCTCCCTCACAGCCGCCAAACAACCAGTTGTGTTATGACCGGAAACTTTACTGCAAGTTCACTCTTCCTTTCTTGGCCGGCAACGCATCGGTGATGCTTTTGGTGGAACTGATATTTTCCCCTAAAGACAACGGTGACCACTTACGTTTTACTTTACGTTTGTTGGCTATTAAAAACAATTATATCTTCTAAAATTACTTTTCAAACTCCATTTCTTTATACTTGAGGTAAGTAATAAGCGAGAAGAAACAATGTCTTACAAAATCAAACAAAAGTCGAAGTAATCTCATCTCCCGTTGCTAAAGAAAAGCAATTACAGTGTTGTAAAACATTAATTGGCTACATGTTACATCCAATGATATTTAAAAAAATATAGATACGTTATACCACAACACTACAACACATGATGGTATATACTTTAAGACATGCGTGGATACTTGTGATTTCATTTCATGCGACTAAGCAACATATATCTGATCCAACTTTATAAACTAGAAGTCATTAAAAAGGAATAAGAGGGGGATGAAAAAAAATTTTAATACAGGCATACAATAACTTGTGTCATCTTACAATCGATAATTATTTTTTGATATATTTCTGATGGTAAATTTCTGTTTATTTATTTATTTATTTAATTAAATTAGAATGGCTTAGCTAATTACACTAATGACACAAGTTAATTTTACAAGTTAGGTATAGTAATCAATGTCAAACAAAAATTTAAAAATATAAAAGAAATAACAAGGAACAGTAAATATACAAAGAAATAACATTGTTATAGGAGAAAACAGATTGTTACACTAATAACATAATTATAAAATAAAAACATGTCGAATGAAAATCCAATGTCAATCGATAAATATAAATTACATACTAAACTAAAAATTGCATTTCAGTCATTGAAGTATTATTACTAGCATATAGAACCGACACCGCGAACACAGTGTATGTTCCAATGAATTGGCGCCGATCGGCTTCAATTTTCAGGGGATTCGTTCGATTTTGGAAGGAGAACGGGGGCTCAATTTTGAAAATAGAACCTCCCGGCGGGACACACATTTTGTTCGAGATGTCTGTTCTATAACATTATACTTCAATGATTCAAATAATAATTTTATGATTTTAACCTATATTTAATAATTTTATGATCTTAAACCTACATCACGCATTCATTTCACAGTATTGCAGGCGTTCAGTGAAAATCACCTTCCATTCGCAAAAATGTCACATTGAGGCGCGGCTTCAGAAGAGCATTGAACTGCATTGAGCATCTGTTAAAATGTGTAAGCGTGGCAAAGCCAAAGATTGTGTCTTAACGTTCCATTTTATCGCTGACCCCTTCTGAATCTCTTAACTAAATAAAATAATTCTAAAGAACTTTCTACACCTAACTAAACTTTACCCGTTCTAATTGCAACTTGATTTGTCGTTAGTACAGAGTCGTATAGTACTCTAACGAGATTTAGATTCGAATTGCACGGTCCAAGATTCGAGTCTCGGGAGAAATTATGTCGACATGCTCTCACGTTGCAGTCTGCTAAACGACTGGGGCCATTAAAACAGTGGATTTGTACAATATATTACATTTTATTCAGGGGATAAATTTCCAAAATTCCTTCCTTAATGCTCCCTACAATATACTACATATAAGAAATTTCTGTACAAAGTTTTAAAGTTTCTGAGCACCAATTGAAATAAAACAAACACTGAATGTTAACCCCAGTTCAGTACAATACATTAGTTAAGCAGTTTCTGAGAATAGTCGTAATAAACATGAATTGACGATTGAACGAGTTGACGATCCATTTGATGATAAGTAGCTGTCGTCGCCCATGAACATCAGCAACAGCAAAGGCCACATTGATGCGTTGCCGGCCAAGAAAGAGAGAAGAAAAAGAAAGAAAGAACTGGCTTTCAAGCCCCCAGCCGGAACACGATGAATCGCTTGGCGGTTCAAACACTCTTGTTTGAGCCGCCAATGACTATTACTCATTAACTACTTATGCTTACATAGCCGTGATAGTTTTCCTTGTAAATACATCATATTTTTGAGAATTTTTTCACCGGTATCGCCTGTTTAAGAGCTCAGCGGAAAATGATTACAAGCGAGTCTTATTACAAAAGCATCGTAGTCTGAGCTTTGAATAATGCTGCAGACGTATAACACCTCGCATAACGGTTGTAAAATATAAAGAAAAAGGTGTTGTCGTTGCAATCTCATGCAGATATGTTTTATTTTTTCACCCTCATTCTTGGAAATCTTTCTTGCTGCAGATTCTGAATAACTTAACAATTTAGATCTGACTTTTTATTCCACGAACTTATTAGCTACAGTAGTCGCAGTATCTCGCTGCACTCACTCGTTGACATAAAAGTGCGAGCAGGGCGAAGCATATTGCACCAAAGTGTGAGTGAGCACGCAATATGCTTCGCCCCGTCAATGAGTGCAGCGGTATACTGCGACTTGTAATACAAACGCTGTTATCGGTACATAATTATGTTACGTTTCTACATCGCCATTCCTGTCAGAAGGAAAGCCTTCGCTATGGTTATCAGTAATCACATACAATTTTTAACTAGACAAAATATAGTTATATAAATTTAAGAATGCGCTTCTTTACCTACAATGCTTTTTCGAGTTCCAATAAAGCGTCTGATCTCTTCGACGCGGACATTGTATTGTGATTATATACATACTGACTGATTATAGAAACTACTTTGTTGGATGGATACATCGAAATAAAATAAGTATGGTAGCGGTGGGAAGCTTTGAATGAATATTGCTTTTTTGGTATTTTAATTACGTAATGTATATTGATTATTTAAAATACCTATGTCATTATATGAAAATGGAATCATCACTGGACATTACATGGCAATAACTGTATTTCAATTTACATCCATCTGCGTGTACTTTATTCAGAATATTGTACACCAAACGAAATACAGTCATAATACTCTATGTTACGAGTGAAAATTACTTACCGGGAAAAATTCAAGTACATTTCTTCACATTGGCGTAGCAAGCCGACATCACGATCATAGAAGTAAAAACATTTGAGAGAGCGGAAAATTTTTATTATGCTAAAAACCTTTTTGAATACGTTATCAAAAATGTTTTTATACGTTATAGATATCCTATTGCTTTATAATCAAAAGCGATTCCAATAAAAAAACATCCATAATATTGAAACGCGTAAACCTGCCGAGAAGAATACGTATACGGAAGCGAAAAAATTGAAAAGTGAAAAAACTCAAAGCTTTTGCCATGTGGGCTCTTTGAAATATGAACTCCATTACATAAAGTGTGGAGAGAACATTGTTGTCAACAGTTTTGTAAAACATTTATCGCAATGTCTGTTAACCATTCGTGAGTCATTCGAGAATGTTATAACGATTTAAATTTTGGGACACGTTGAACATTGGCGTCCAACGATTGAGCAGAACATTTAAACTGATATACCTGAGTGCTGTTTGTATATGAGAAACATGACATTGCTTATAGCTAATTTGACATAAAAACAACCTAGCACTATCACTCATGTTTCTTCATCGCCGTTGGTTGGGTGGAAGAAAAAGTTGCATATTCAGCTTATTATAAAAATATGTGTATCTATCTATAAGTGTAATATAGTGCTTTTCATTCGTTCACTCATTGTTATATCTCGTCTGCCTCTTTGCTGGCTAATTATACACATTACAATAGGGTGCGAAAACTGTGCCGGGGGTAAAGTAAGCCCCCAGAGCGTAGCTTGGGCCACCGTGAATGCATTTAACACCTAAGTATCATAAGCTGCCCGTTTAGTACGCTGTGCAAAAATAGACAACTTAAGTCACACATTGCACGATGTAAAAATTAACTACTGAGCTCACGAAAAAGCACTACATATGTAAGTGGGGCTCATGTCATGTCAGTGTGCTATAAAAATATATATAGTAGTCTATTTGCCAGTGGATATATATTATGATGCTTATTTGAGATCTGGAGTATTATCAGTTTTCTTTAAGAACTTATTCTCGACATGTTCAGAATTTGTTTATTATATTTAGTAAGTTGTATTCTTTTCTCACAATCATTATTTAAAGAGAATCCATAACGTATTTGAAATTCTGGTTGTGTCCCGTTACAAAAAGTTTTGAAAAGTTGTGATAATAAAAAGAAAATAACTAGGTAGTGGTACGAAGAATACTTTATCACCTGTAATATTTATGTAATTTAAATTTGGAATGATTTCCATATTTTATTTTTACTGCTACTCGTATTCGTTGCTCGAATATCTTTAAATCCCTTTTCAGAAAATTCAAAAAGTGTATTCAATACGAGTTGAAGGAGTCATATCTTTTTGACTGTGAAATTGTCTCATGAATCCATTCAAGCGGAAAAACTGTTCGACAAAGTTCCTCGACTTTTCTAAGGAACACCTTTCCTGTGGTAAAATTTCCTCGGAATTTCCCCAACTTAAGTAGTCTGCAAGCTATTTTTGGATTTCCATAGGCATAATAGGTATACGTTATAATAATTAACTGACCATAATTACCGAGCGGGAGTCAAGACTATGGGGGAGTCAAGACTATCGGGCCATGGGGTCCAACAATTATTTTTATGTTCATAGTAATTTTGTTTTCCTTCCTAAGTTGTTTATGATACGCTAGTCACAACATGAACATTGATGTGAATGTGAGTCAGTTTATTTGTAGGTATTTACTATTTCCAAATTCACATTTGTAATTTATAGGATTAAAAAAAATATGCAAAATAATTACACCCATTACACTGACATTGTGTGTCATTTCTATAAGATTCCACTATTAGTTCACAAATTTTGAAGGTACAAATAAATCATCCATCGATACATAATGATAATTATGATAAAAGATTTATATGAAAATGTTCAGAATAAAATTATAGGAACAGGATTTATATTCGAACTTGACCAACCCATTGTTTTAGGAAGGTACCAACCTACTACCAAAAAAATGTTTCACTATAATACATAATTATATTTCATAATACTTCGAAGACATGAATTTATTGTTATAAAACATTTTCATACGGCACACGATAAATTGGGCGCACTTCACTTCTCGCGTGAGTCCGCGACATTTGTCCAAACTAATGATATCATTCCACGGCCGCTTCAAAGGTCAGAGTGTCAGGCGTGTGTAAATTAGATAATGTTTTTACAGCTTATAATTAGTCTGGACTGAAGAGTTACACTTTTATAATGTTTATGTGTGTAATACCCATAAAATAGAACAGATTCCGTGCTGATATTATTGTTGTCACGCAAAAAACTCTATAGAAACATTTTTAATGGCCAAAACTGCCTGGACTGACCGTTTTATGCTTATAATGTAAGTTTAATTACCACAAAACAGCGCACATTCAGTAAATGACAATTCGTTATAAATCTTTGAAACCTTCGAAAATGTCGTAAAATCTTCGATTTATTGTCAATCTCTATTATAACATTTCCAAATGGACAAAACATCGAATTCATCGTAAGATTTTCGACTTGTTGTTTATAAGCTTTTATCTGCCATTTACACTGTAAAAGAATAACAAAGTCGCAAAAATGCTAAGCAAAGAAAATCTCACTCGATACTCAAACTCGACTTTCCATTGCCAATGAAGGTTTATAGGAACAATTTGTAGCACACGGCACCAGAAACACTCACCCCCGTATTCAAGAACAATACTATGAGGTCTCACAGTGCTCACGGACGCATAGGGTGATTCAAACCATTTCGTAAACAATACTTGATTGAAGTCCTTCGCTGTGCGTTTGTCAAAATCGATAAAGTAGCTGCCGAGCTACTTTACCAAACGCATAGTGTTGCTTTGACTTCTATCAAAATAGAAAGAAAGGATCGATTATTTGTATTGTTATCTTTCTCTTTTGCCTATGTCAAATGACTAGAGTGAAGTTAGTCGCATCAAATGGACCAATAAGAGGGCTGTATACAGCTCTGTGCGTCCGCATAGCCAAGTGATAAGGGTCGACTGTGAAACTGAAGGCTTGCCATGAGCAACGCACTGAGAAATGCCTTACTTCGCATAGTATTGCTTCTTTACTTAGACAAGTATTGTTCTTGAATACGGGGGTCAGTATTGTACCAGAAACACACAGTATTACACTGACACAGAAAGCGAACGTAAAATCAAATTCAAAATCATTTATTTTAACTGTTAAAGGTGTACTTATGCACGTACTTTTTTATCCTTCAACCGTTTCGTTTAGTTGCCTTATCACGAAGAAGAAACGGCGAAAGAATTCCTCAGCACTCCTCACTCAAATTTCCTCAGATAATGTATTAAATAATTTGATTTCGTACAACAAAAAATCTTTATTATTTGTGGAATACGTTTCAAAAATTGATCACCTCCATGATTCTTTATCTATTCATGCACGTTATAATAACTAGTTAGTGTGACAAAAGCGTTCAAATGTATCTCTCATCATAATAAAGATATCAAATGAACTTTGACCATATTTTCATAGGTTCACAGCAAAAAATGCTAAAGCATGAAACGCTCCGTTTCTTGCGCCTCAAAATTGTAGTATCACTTCCGACACTTTTATGTATTTAATAGCACGTTTATGGAAAGCAATATTGCGTCGGATAAAATCGATCTTATATTATATCGAATACGTATGCAAAAATATTCACACTCTGTTTCATAACATTGCGTATTATTTTTATTATAACATCCATTAATATTATTTGTAAATTGTTGATTGAACCAAATGTTTTACACGCATAAATCTAATTCAAAATCGTTTATTCATATATCATTAAAGATATTTGATACCTTCATTCAAAACGTAATTTCTAACAGCCGTTTCAGAAGGAACAACAATAAATGGTGAACGAAATTCATCACAGCCAAAAAAATATACGTATAAAAATCCGTAACCTGAGCGGCACTTTTACAGAGATGGTCATTTCCACGATTATTTCTCATTTAAAAACTCATCTATACTATAGTAATTTTCTTATTTTACGCATTTGGTAAACAATTTCACAGTGTGGTCACGTAATAACTTTGCAACTTTATCACGACAAAACGTTCACCAAACCCAATGATATTGTGTATAAAAATTTCTGCACTTCACAAAGGCGATACGAAGTTAAAAATCATATCATGAGCTTTGAATCTCAATTGAGACTGAATCAGTGCCTAAATCCTGGAAGCTTGCCAACCTGCAGCCCGTGCCCAAGAAAGGCAGCCGTGCTGACCGCGCTAACTATCGGCCTATCTCAATCTGCTTAATGACTGGCAGTACGGGTTTCACCGAAACCGGTCAACACGGGATCTTCTAGCGTATGCCACACACATATTGGGCGAGGCCCTTGAGAAAAATGGGGAGGCGCTTGCTGTCTCGCTTGACGTCTTAAAGGCCTTCGATAAGGTCTGGTACGCTAGCATCTTAATCTAGCTTCCAGCTTACGGCGTATCCTCTGGCCTTATCAACTGGGTAGAGGACTTCCTGAGCGACCGGTCTTTCCGTGTCGTAGTCAATGGCAGTTCGTAAGAAACGATGGCTACAAATGCCGGAGTTCCTCAGGGGTCCGTTCTCTCCGCCACTCTATTCTTGCTACACATTAATGACCTGTTCATGTCCGGTATCTATGGGTATGCAGATGATAGCACAGTGGTTGAGAGATACCTGCCGAGTTCCAGGGCCAGTAGGCACGAAATTCAGTCGAAAAGAGAGGCCATGGTGGCACGTGTGAATCTCACACTTCGGGCTGTGTCCTAGTGGGGCGAAGTCAATCTTGTGAGATTCAACGCATAAAAAAAACATAGACCTTTCTCTTCACCGCCAAAAGGAGCCCGTTTACCTTGGATCCTACTTTTCAGGTTCGGCGGTGTGTGGAGTACTTTTCTCACATTTGGGCAGATGCAGCCAAATATCACCTTTCTGCCTTAGATTCGATGGAGAGGCGTGCGAAGAGGCTCATTGGTGACCCAGATCTGGTTGATACCAATCTGCAAAATCTCGAGCACAAGCGCAAAGTAGCCAACCTCTCGGTTTTCTATAGGGCACATTTTGGAGAGTGTGCGCAGGAATTCTTCAAGTTTATTCCCCCTTCCCCCATCGAGCAACACGACGCACGGCGGGTATCCATCCTTTCGGGAACATCCCACCGGTTTGCATCGTCATTCATTATGCGCACCGCGATTGGAATAGCTTGCCTGCGTCTGCGTTCCCGCCTACCTATGACGTGGATGTCTATAAGAAAAGAGTGAATAGGCTTCTATTAAGTTAGTGCGCTCACCATCCTGGACCACATCTCCACTTACCATCAGGTGGGATTGTGGTCAAGCATTAATTTATTTTAAGTAAAAAAAAGCTCATTAAGGAAGTAAGCAAATAAGTTAACTTTCCATAAAAGACGACGTATTCCAAGATTTCCAAGCGTTTAACCACTAGATATATTACGTCAATCAAAATTACGAGACATTTCCTACAACGAGAATTATTTGTCAGAAGCGACCGTACTATTTAGAGCTTAGAAACCACGTTTCAAATCATTTTTCAGACTTAACCGCCGGCTGTCACTCGACGGAGAAATATCTTGTGTACGTGGCTTGCGAAACATTTTCTATTTCATAAAGCCACGCAGCTAGTGCAATATATGTAGTTGAGTAGCTAGTTTCAAATCAGGACCATAGTGATTGGATATTTTTAAAGGATTGGATCTTGTAGGGTCGAAATATCGAAACTTTTCTTAAATTATTGTAATCAAAATGAAATTAATACCTATTTGCACGACTTTTAGAGTATAGTACTCGAGGTATATAAGATCTAAACCCAGAAAAGGTATAGTTATCGCTTGCAATAGTTTTATGATTTTTACCTGAGTTTAAATCCGTTGGAAATGTATATGGTATACAGAAAAGTAATATAATATTCAACATTTATTCATAATGATAGCCCCAGGCTGTATTCTTTACATAGTGCTGTATGAACAGTTTGCCTGTCGGGCAAGCTGGATGTTTTGTTTGTGCGTCCCAGTTTTACCAGCGGCTCGTACAACATTCATGTACAGACAGCAAACTAATAGACATGACGTAATAACCTTCTGTAATGTTTAATACTAGACATTTTTGTGTATCAAAGTTAAATGCTACCTTTAAACGTAAAACATATTACATTTATAAAACATAAAAATCCTGTAATATTAAACATTACAGATATTTTTCGTACCATGCCCTGCATACCTAACTCTTTTGCCGACTGTACTTCGACAAAATATACATTCATTCTTTACAGCTTCTACTCATTAACAGTTGGGATATTATTTCTTAGGCTTGAACCCATAAGCGTGTGAGGTTGTAGATTACTCCACAAATGGCAGGATACTCAGGGCAGAGACTAGATGATGAGATCTTTTTTAAAAAAAAATATGAAAGAAAAAAATTACGTTGCGACAGCCAAAAAACGACATGATGAAGGTGCGTGATATATGTAAGATATCTAAGCATGTACTAGGCGCTCAGCAGTCGCTAGTCGTGGGTACGAGCGAGAGGTACGTGGTTGGATGTATAGTTCGCGTCGGGTCGTGGGTGCGACCCAGAGGTACTTTAAAAGTAAGAGGTAAGTATAACTTCTTACGTACGTACATAAATACACACACACGGTTTTTTTACTAAAAATAAGTCAATACTTGACCACAATTTTACCTGATGGTAACTTTAGGGACTACAGTCTAGCCTACAAAGCAAGGATTCCCGGCTTTAATTCCCAAACGCTGCAGACGTTTAGGTATTTGACAAATAACGTGACAATATGAAATTAAAAAAAAATGTAACTTTTATTTCTATTCTATCCAACATCGCACCACGTCTCCATATTCATTCGCTCATTTACGATCGACACGCGTCTGACTATGACTAATTCCTTAGACTAATTTGTTTTAACCCTCTGCGATTGAGGTGGTATTCCAGCAGCCACCGTATAATCGAAAAACTTGAATTGGGTCATTATTTTTTATCTGTTGACTTCAGCTTCTCTCTCAGTACCTTCTGGAGGCATGATCAAACATGTGTCTATGTGTCAAACATGTGTGTTGAGATATGTGTGTCTGAGAGACAACCACCTCAATAAAATCGTTATATTTTCATAGTGTCTCCTAAACAACACCTGAATAAAATAGTTTTTATTTCATTTTATTTGTTGTTTGTATTTAGATGGTTCACTCAAACAACAATTGGGACCTCACAAACCAAAAATAAATTTAACTGGGACCTTTATTAGTCAAAATCAGCTTACAAAACATTGGTTGGAGGAAGATAGTTAACGCGAGTTCAATAATGTAGATGACGATTATTATGGCTCAAATTTTCAACTGGAAACTAAATTTTTAGAGATAACAACACAACTATTATATTGATACACATGAACATTGAACATACGAGTAGGTTAGGGTTGCCAGATGGTCGGGTTTCGTCTGAATTGTCCCGACATTTCACATGATGTTCAGACAAGTCCCATGATGTCCAGACAAGTCCCGACAAAAATACAAGTACAAGGACCGACAAAATACAAGTACAAGGACCGACAAAATACATGTACAAGGACCGACAAAATACAAGTACAAGGACCGACAAAATACATGTACAAGGACCGACAAAATACATGTACAAGGACCGACAAAATACAAGTACAAGGACCGACAAAATACATGTACAAGGACCGACAAAATACATGTACAAGGACCGACAAAATACAAGTACAAGGACCGACAAAATACATGTACAAGGACCGACAAAATACATGTACAAGGACCGACAAAATTCATGTACAAGGACCGACAAAATACATGTACAAGGACCGACAAAATACATGTACAAGGACCGACAAAATACATGTACAAGGACCGACAAAATACATGTACAAGGACCGACAAAATACATGTACAAGGACCGACAAAATACATGTACAAGGACCGACAAAATACATGTACAAGGACCGACAAAATACATGTACAAGGACCGACAAAATACAAGTACAAGGACCGACAAAATACATGTACAAGGACCGACAAAATACAAGTACAAGGACCGACAAAATACAAGTACAAGGACCGACAAAATACAAGTACAAGGACCGACAAAATACATGTACAAGGACCGACAAAATACATGTACAAGGACCGACAAAATACATGTACAAGGACCGACAAAATACATGTACAAGGACCGACAAAATACATGTACAAGGACCGATAAAATACAATATGTTCCGACAATTCCGATACAAAATTTTTTGTCCTGACAAATCCCGTCTTTTATATAAATTTTTAATTTTGATTTTTTTTTTAATATTTCTAAGTGTCAATTTTGGAAGGCTGTTTTAGCTTAAGTAATAAAAGCTAGTATAATTTTATGATGACTTGTTAATTTTATATTCTAGTAATCTATACTAATATATAAAGAGGAAAGATTTGATTTTTTGTTTGCATTGAATAGGCTCCGAAACTACTGAACCGATTTGAAAAATTCTTTCACTGTTGGGGAGCTACACTATCCCCGAGTAACATAGGCTATATTATATTTTCAAAAAAAAAAAATAGGGATCCTTAATAAAAGTCCAAGGTGTAAAAAAATAAGAAAACCGAAGCAAAGCGAGGGTGGTTACTCGTTTTAAATAATAATACATTGTGAGTATTAATATAACTACGGATATTTATCAAAAACGGAATTTGAAAAATTTTTGCTGTAAAAAATGTGTCTATTGAACTACACGTCAATAGAATAGTGAAAATTTAAGCACCTCAGTCGTGGAGGGTTGAATATAACTCATACGTGATTCAACTAATCCAACTTACATAATATCTCATGAACTTTGGATACCTAAAGCAATTACGTTCCTATCAATCTCTTCAAACACAGATTAAATAATACGTGACTCTCGACTGAAAGGATTAGTAGACGTATCAATATGTAACATATTGTAGTTTAGTACCTGAACTCAATTTTTTTAGCCAGTCTCAAATGTATTGTTGCAGAACAGATAAAATGTCCCAGTTGTTAATATCGGTGGCCGCAAGAAAGGTAAGCTTTCTCGGTTTTTGCTTTAAGGCAGAATTACAAGGAACTGTTATTAAGCGAAAGCTTGCTTTTTGCTTTTTATTTCAATTTTAATCTAAGCCATCCAATGCCATTTGGTATACAATTTTTGTGTACATTATTAATATTATACTCTCGTCAAAGGATCGGCTACTAGGCACTTATTGAGTAATTTAAAACAACAACACAGGATAATAACTATTTTATTATTACACAATTATTATTATACTGCACAAGGGCATACCTAAGTCTAGTAACAAGATTTTTCTGTCAAAGTTTTTTAAATTCGTAAAATTAGCAATTATAGCCATCAACTCTTCCTTTTCAAAGATTGGATTTCAGTCAATATCGATAACATTCTCAGGTTTTACTTCATTGAACCAAGTAATCATTTCAAACAGGCACTAAACTTCTCAACAAAGTGGGTACGAAGTTTAAATCCATGACCTCTAGAGACTAATTTTAAGACCATTGCACTTAAAGTTAAACTTAATTCATTCATTGATTTCAAAGCCCTTCAAACTTGTGCTAGTCCTAACCTTGCGAAGGTTTTATATAACCTCGTTTAACTGAGCGTAATCTATACTAATATATAAAGAGGAAAGATTTGATTTTTTGTTTGCATTGAAGAGGCTCCGAAACTACTGAACCGATTTCAAAAATTCTTCCACTGTTGGGAAGCTACACTATCCCTGATTAACATAGGCTATATTATATTTTCAAAAAAATTAGGGATCCTTAATAAAACTCCAATAATGTAAACCAAGGTGTAAAAAAATAAGAAAACCGAAGCAAAGCGAGGGCGGTTACTCGTAATAAATAAACCTCATTTTTCAGTGCACAAAAACAAAGTTACTTTTCGCATTTTAGCTCCAGGCACGTATAGTATAGAAATAGCAAGCGGAGACATTCGCTTGTACCCGTCTTCGCTGGCAGCAATTAGGGAGATATATGTAATTAGTCTTCCACGCGAGCGCGCACCCCATTTACATACAAATTCATGTTGTTCGATCAACCGCGTGTAGAGATGTAAAGAAATTAAGAAACCATTGAATCCTTGAATAATAAACGCTTACATACACAACACTGGACTGGAAAATATGGAGACATGAAAAACATGGATACAAACCCATGAAACTCAAGAATAAACTTTAAGGTACTATCACATAATTCACCCCAGCAATGAACTAAGAATCCCTCGTTTCGCAGGCAGAATTACGAATACCTAAGGTCATATCCACCAATCCGGATTGGAGCAGCATTGTGGAGTATGCTTTAGACCTCTTCAAGAGGCTCTCCTCTTGAGGAATCACGGGTTTCAGTAGTGGACCATTAATAGGTTGAAGCCAACCAGGGTCACCAAATGTTGTCTAACAACAGTTCTCATATTTAGTCTGTCGGTGGCTCCATCCACCTGGAGTCTGAGTCAACCTCCCCAGGTCGTATAATTCCCGCAGAACAATAGACGTGGATAGTGATACACTATTGCTGGATATGGAATAACAACTAATAATAATAACTAGTAATCTCCACTTACCATCAGGTAGGATTGTGATCAAGCATTAACTTACTTGTGTAAAAAAAATAACGAGATTTGTCTCAGATGTCCACTGTCCATGGGCGGCAGGGGACGGTGGTACTGCAAGCTAGTTTGTTACCCTCATTACATAAAAATCACATGGATACAACAGTATCACCTGACCTGATCATCAATGAATGGCCCGATGGAACAGAAATCTAAGAACAATCTGAAAATGCCAAAAGGCAGCGAAGTATAGGCAGTCCTCTTTACTACAGTGCTATATTTCTTCGCTTAAGAACCAGAAGTTGTTGGTAAGACATATCGGCCTATTATCGATCTATTCTTGTTCGCAGACAGTTGTACGCTTTCTAATTAGTTTAGTGATGGGAAATACCATTCCTTCATTTAGATGACTGCAAAAATAAAGACGAGTTTACGTTTCTTTCCGACGTAAATTAACATGTTCTAAAAATAAACGTAGAAGTGACCATTACCAATTCAACTTCGCACGTTTTGACAATTAATAATAAATAACCAACGCCAACAACGGGACATCTATATCAATGTCTTGATATTTAGTTATATAAATTAGTTATATAAGTTATATAACCGCCAACCAATGGAAGCCTTTAATGATTGATTCAGGATATTATAACCATATCAGAACTGTATACAATCTTATAATTTTGCATACATTTTGATAATAATATTGTAAGAATAATATTAAATATGTTGATACATTTAGATCCTAATGAGAATAGAGATTTTCTAGATATGCTGATGTCCTCGGAGATAATACAAGGAACATAAAATCCTGTTTCTATTGTATTCTTAAAATTACGCTGAAAAGGTCTCCGTTTAAAAGCAAAAGGAAACGGCAAACAATACCTGCTGTAAGATATCCCTATCTGCAAGTATGATTAGGACATTTCATGTACAACAGTTTATTTATCTATATTTTTTAGAAGTAGCGCACGTTTTTCGTTGTACTTAAACCAGTAATTTTTTGCCTTAGAGCTCTTACATAAAATCTTTTTGCGGTATCGTCGATTTTCACAACGTGACGTAGTAACGTGGACATCTACGACGCTGCTTCGGAATGTAAAAATTCACGGCGCGACGTCGCAACGTGCCACGGCGCACGGCGCGACGTCGTGGATATAGTGACGCAGATAATGTCGAAATATGGACCGCACTATTAAGAAGATGCATAAAGAATATATACACAAAGTAAACTTGATACATTTACTGTAATTTTTTCGAGATTAACTGCGTCACTATATCCACGACGTCGCGCCGTGAATTTTTACATTACGGCGCGGCGTCGTAGTTTTCCATGATGCGACGTCATAACGTGTTATTGTGTAAGACCCCGTAGGGAACAAACCAAAAACCCTTGTTAGTCATTTATTTTCCAGTACATATTTCTCTGAACCTGTAGAACAAAAAAAAACTTACTATTAAAATTGCCCATTAAAGAATTTAGTGAACCAACGCAGGAAGTATGTAGGTATACTGTGACTAAACAAAATAGTTAAGTAAGGGTTAACTTTGGGGATTAACAATAAAATCAAAAACGGGTAATTTAAGTAAATAAATAACAGACTTTTATAGACATGAAATAACAAAAAATCTGCTAATGTTGTATGTCAATAAATTAACGTAAATTATTACAATATTTTATTATTTTTAATTAATTTGCGGTTACATAATCTAACTTAAACCTTCACACATGAACTCCGAGTAAGCTTATTATAAGATAATGTTCGCTAAACATTGTGGCTGAAGATGCCGCTTTCCTAGAAAGCGGTTTGTAATATTAGACAGCTTGCCTCTTGGCTAAAGGCGTAGATTCTACGTGTACATCGCTAATGAACTTATAACATTAAATAGAAAACGTTGTTAAGTAAACGCGCTTAAGTGTTTTCCCTGAAACGTTATAATAATATTAGGATTTTAATAACTTCTCACAACGTCACTTATGTTACGTAAACGTATCAGAATGGTACCTGTAACATAAAATAATAATGTTTTTATGTACAAAGAATATTTTAAAGGATTCACGATAGACACCTTAAAATTTTAGTGTGCATGGAAAGGTAGCAAAACGTTATACTCAACGACTCAAAAGGCTAATAGAAATGGTCTAAATAACCTGAAATCACATTGGCCGCGAGCCAAACAGGTTATATGAATATTTTTACCTAGAAGCACTAAAAACTTAAGCAAAATAGCTAGTTATTGTAAGGAAACCAAAACTATATGAGATCTTGGAATATAATGCAACATTATTATTAAGGTGTGATTCGAAATCATCATGTAGGTATCTCTGATACACTTATAATCGTATTTTTTTATTCTGCCACCATTTTGAAAAGGTTCTCGATCACGGATGAGAAGAAATCCTCAGCACATATTTTAAACGTACAATCTAAAATTTGAGAAAAATTAATTATAACTCATGATAAGTACTAATCCGTCATCAGACCTGTCGTAATGTATGGATCAGAATGTTGGGCGACAAAGAAGACGGATGAGAGACGATTGCATGTCACAGAGATGAGAATGTTAAGGTGGATGTGTGGATTGACGAGAATGAATAACATAAGGAATGAGTATATTAGGGGAAGTTTGAAAGTGGCAAAAATGACAGAAAAGTTGAAAGGGAACCGAATGTCGTGGTATGGGCATGTGATGAGGCGAGAGGAAACGCATGTGGCGAGAAGAGTGATGGATATGAATGTGATGGATAGACGAAGGGGACGAGGACGACCAAAGAAAAGATGGATGGATTGTGTGACAGATGATATGAAAGATAAGAGAGTTAGTGTAAAGATGACGGCTGATAGGGAATTGTGGAAGAGGAAAACATATTGCGCCGACCCCAAATAAAATTGGGAAATGGGCAGGATGATGATGATGATTAGTACTAAAACATATTCCGGAAAAGGCACGAAAACTTTCTTTCAACATAGAAACTACTAAGATTTCAATTTGTCATTTCTAAGCAGACTGGACGAAGTGCTTCATTTGGAAGTTACGAAAGCAAATCTTTACCCAAACATAACGATTACTTGAAGTAACTTGCTTCACATAAGATTTTTTTTGTGCTATCGCCAAACATTTGAAGCGGGCCCTACAAAGGTTCCACATCGTAAATAAAATAAACGCTAACACACTCATACCCCCGCAGTAGTTTATTACCTGTGTTGCGGGTGGCATAGACGACACATATAACACATCACAATCACACCCATGACCCGGGAATCGCAGGCAGAGTCGCTATCAACTAGGCTATTGGGTCGTCAAATAAAGGGTAAATAATAAAATTAAAGTTCAAGTTAAATAACAATTGAGCTGCAAATATGCATCTCAATCACGTACGGATCCTTCAGTAATTTCGTAGCGTACTAAAGTGATTATTCTAATACTATCTGGGAAACTATACGCTTTGAAAATTTAAAATAGATACTCAATTAAATTACTATGCGAGATTTATGTATTTTTAAGAATAATTTCAAAGCCTTTCTCCGAACGTGAGGTTTCAAATAGTTATGAAGAATTAGTTTACATTACATTCATGGAGCATAACATGTAAGCGACTCTTTTCATAATGTCAGGCCAATTCTTTCTCTCAGTCACCTTTATGAATGGCGTTAAATTATTTTAGGACTTCAAGTTCTGTGTTACCCAACGTTACTCAAGCTTAGTCATTATCATCATCATCATCATCATCATCATCATCATCATCATCATCCTGCCGATTCCCCAATTTTACCGTCATCTCTACACCTATTCCCTTATCTTTCATAATAATATTATCTCTCACACAAGATTAGTGATAGGGTATTTTTAGGTTGCACTAGATGTCACACGATAACATCCTGCTTAACCTAAATCATGTTATGAAAGTTTTTTATCTAGCTCGCTAAATACAATATCAGAGCAAGAACTATCAAAGTTCTGCGGCTCACAAGGAAGAACCTCGTCTGGCGGGAAATCTCTCTTTGTCAAAATTTTACTTTCTGACGAGTGTAATCTCGTACGACTTATGGATGTCATGAAATATTTTTATCGTAATTCAATTGCAAAACTATAGTCAAAATTATCTAAAATGCCCATAATGATAGCTGCTATTTATTAATATGAACTAACCTTGTATAGGTGTCTTTGAGCGAAATGGAATATTCATTTACTTGACATGAATAGTTGAATACTTACGGACAAAGGATTTTGCCAAAATTTGTTAAAAATCCCTGCTCATTTTCATTGGCGTTGATTATAAATCATATTATACGTTAAAATCTAGTAAAAATCCCATCACATCATAATTTATGCAAAATTTAATAAAAATATATGACGTTGAAACAATCTTATATGAAGAAACCTAAATGTAATCTGACGTAGGGTGATGTGACGGCTTGAAACCGTTTATAAAACCAATCATAATCGATACATTACTATAATCGAAATTTAAAAATGAAAGTTGATTAATTTAATTACACTGTTAAAAATGATTTGCTTTCATTTGAATTTAAAATTAGGTACCCAATAATACCACGACGAATTGGATGCTAACAAAGGTCATTTTCCATTATCTATAGGCACTTCGCCATCCATGGACAGTAACTGCAGATAATCTTATGTTATATTAAATTATGTATTTAAGGTTGCGGTAAACCTTTTTTTTCAACAAAATAATAATTATGTATACATGAATGTGTCTTACGAAATAAGCAAGAATTTATTCACTATAGTTTTTTCCTGACGCTCATTATATAATATTATGTCAAAATATTATTATGAAACTGAGCGGGACTTTCATTCTATCATGATCTATCTTTCTTTCTTTTTCTTCTCTTTCTTGGCCGGCAACGCACCAGTGATGCTTTTGGTGTTGTTGATGTTCACGGGCGAATGGATAAAAGAATATTTTATTGAAGTCGTAAATAGCTACATATTAAGAATACGCGGTACGAGATAGCTCAATCGAGGTAGTAGGTAGGTAACTAGGTACCTAAATATTACGGTTTTTAGTTTAAAATTTAATTATCGAATCGATTAGAAGGTCTTATAATTTTGAATCGATTTGTTGTAAAAATTGGTTTCTTTCGTGAACCGATTTTTTTGTACATCTCTAATGTCACTGTGATGGCAAACGACAAATTGGGCTTCTTAGTTGGCGGTGACTATAATGTCCAACAAAATTAAAAACCTTTGATGTTTCGTACAAACCGCCACCCGAGTTATCGCATGGTGAAATGGTATTTAAATAGCCATGCTGCTTTACGCGCATTAACTATTAGTCACATCTGCGTAAGGTCATCCTTAACGCGTTAATTAACGCTTTACGACGCAGGTATTGCAAGAGCATAATATCAAACTTTTCCCGATTTCCTGAAATGATTTTTAGGTTCGCTTGGCTAAATACAACCAGAAACCAACTGAAACACGCCCAGTGTTTTTTATGTGTTTCGGTTGCTATCATGGAATGCGTTTTTGATGACGATGTTTAACTACCATCACGTCTGCTCGTTAACCATTATGCTACGTTACAAAATCATTTAACTTTTTATTCAGTTTTCATATCTGAAGTAGTTTCAGGTACTTTACGACCTCGATCTAGTTTGTATGCATTAACTTCATTGTCGTAAAATACAATGTGTCTAACACAGAACCAGATGGTGACAATGTTATTTTCTGTTGTTTTACAAACAACGTTAAATCTAACATTTTTTTATTTGTAAGCATGCATTCTTACTACTTTAAATATAGATTTTTATTGTATGTGTTTTTTTTATGTGAAACATCTATAGCCGCACGTAAAACCGATTTCTGGCGTGGCGACGCATGCCGTGGCGACGCGTCGCCATCTTTCTCGCTACACTGAGCTCGAATACCTATAGTGTATACTTCGTAGTGTACACAGTGTTGTTTACTACAGTAAAAATAACCTGTGTTTTACTTGAAAACAAATTATTTTTCTGATAATAAAATTGTAATATTTTATTTTATCATTATGACATATTTAGTTCCTATCACAATATGTTCTTTTCTGCATATTACTTTTACAAAATAATGTCGATGTTTCACATCTGCCAGGCGTCCCGTGACGGCTCACATTTTTTTTAATAAATACTGTATATTGTTTTTTCCTGATAGTAACAAACAATAAAATTTTGAGTGTGGAGGGTGGGATCCAAATATTTTTATGTTTTTTACTACATATTTTAGTAAGTACATCTTTTCAAATATAACACTTAGAAGTTGCTACAGAAAGACAATATTCACTGCCTTAAAACTATTTATATATCTTCCGTACTAAATTTAATACCAATCGAGTAAAATATTCATCATTTACCCACAAAATATCAAAATTAGTTAAACAAAAATGTCATGTAAAAAGATTTCAATTACGTAGAAGTTCACGAGCAGCCGTGAGTTAGCAACAACATGTTGGATAAGACAAAGGAAAAACGTAAGAACGAAGTTTTTCATCAAACTAGTTTCATTCAGGAAGATAGATTAGTTCTCCGCTATATTTTTAGTTAGCGTACCTACTTTGTATTTTATTATTGTCTTTACCAGCAGATGTGACACATAGTACGTGTTCGTAACACCAAAGGCATCATTGACGCTTTGTTAGCCAAGATAGAGAGAAGAAAAAAAGAACTGGCTCTCAAGCCCTAGGCGGGACACGACGAGTCGTTTTACAGCTCACTCAAGCAAGAGAGTAGTAATTATCCAGACAGACTCAGATGGCCGAAAATTTCATGCAAAACCGTTAATGAAACAACAAACTTCCATAAAAACTTTCACATTAATAATATTAATAGAATTTTGATGTGTAGGAAACATAAATCGACGGTTTCTTAATATGTTACAATATATTTATCTACTCGTATATTACCTGTATCCTGATATGTAGGTACTGGTTTTGCACACCATGTGATTGTTATAATCGGGCTCGGAATAATTGAAAGACATTGCCTGCTGGTGGTAGGGCACCTCGAGGGATTGTGTTAGTAATATTGATTTTAATTGTTAATTAATACCATTATTACTATTATGATTTCTCCATGTGGATAGCTACCACCTTTGAGCATGAGTCAGCCGCCAAACGACCCGTCGTGTTCTAGCTTGGGGCTTGAGAGCCAGCAAAGCTATTCTGTAAAGATTTTTTTGTAACTCGACAGCGGAATCCGCGATGAGTTTAAAATTCCTATTCTAGAAAACTCGACAGTATAGGTTGCGCCGTAGTGCGGCGATGAGAAAAACTATTTGTTCAGGCTAATTTGACATGTTTGGTATTCGGTAAGGGATTTATTTGTCTCGATCATTCGAATTACGTCACCGTGGAAGCTCGTGTCCAATTGTCAAACGAAAAGTGAGCTTTGATTTCGAGGTCGTATTTCAGAGAATAGCCCTCCAGTTCTTTTTTTTTCTTTCTTTTTCTTCTCTCTTTCTTGACCGGCAACACATCAGTGATGCCTTTGGTGTTGCTGATGTCTGTGGGCGTCGATCGATAGCCACTTACCATCAGGTGGATCATCAGCTCGTTTGCCGGCTATTTCCATAAAATAAAGAAGTTGAGAATTTAATCGTGCTCGAAGGTACAAAGTTAAATAGTGGAAAATGTATAGTGAACTGCATTTTTGATTCGGTTTGTGTGTTCGTCTCTATGCTATACAATCGACAAGTCAATTTTTTCGCCAAAAACCCCAACGTAACATGGATATTGCGACGGCGAGATGTATAAGAAATGCCGAGATAGATCTATACATCTATACATATGTATCAATATATTTGAATTATCTATCTGTGATTCCAAAATATCTGTATTTTCTTTTCTCCAGTTCTTATGGTTATTTACACGATACTAAAACATAAACATTTAAAAAAATATATCTGTCTTTCTTTTTGTTTGTCCAGGCAAATCTCTAGAACGGTCGAACCGATTTTAATGAGACTTTCACTGGAAGATATAAGAAGTAATATAGGCTGCTTTTTTTCCGGAATTCCCACGTGATCGGGATTTACTCGGGAAAAACTCTCACGCGAAGTGATAAAGACACAGCTAGTGTTATGTACATAAAACGCCCACTCACTTGTCCGCACTAGGGATTCCTTCCTGGACAAGTGGTATGAAAAACGCAAGTAATATATTGCAAACGCCAGCATGTTCAATAAACAAAGTCAAATAAATATCTGCCTTGGCCGGGAATCGAACCTCGATCGCTTTGCACCAGTGTCTCTACCAACTAGGCTACGGGGTCATATAAATGGATATTTAAACGTTTTATACACTCATATCTCTTACATGTTGCGATTCCTGCGACGTAGGTGAAATATGGACACAAATCTTAATTATTAAAAATTAATCTAAATAAAGCATTAAGCTCGCCGTTTGTACCGTAATGTTTTATTGTGGTCAATAAAGGTTAAATAAATAAATAAATAAATAAATAAGTAAATAATACATAAATAAATATTAATTAATATAAACAACAAACAAAACAAAAATATTTTCTGTCACAGCTGGAATCGAATCCGGAACCTTTTACTCTACAGACAGGGTCACTATTTACAGTAGGTACCAACTGTGTAACTAAATCTTATAATAACTAGTTTTATATTAACTAGCTTGAAGCTATCTATCTATATAATTATGTACAAGAATATATATCTATAACAAAAAAAATGTTTGTTGGGATGTCCTTTATAGACTGATACCATACAAAGGATATGCTCCAAAAAGTTTTAATTTGAAAAGCAATAATGCTTAGATGGTTTGAGACCACTAAAATTCGCACTGCATTAGGCACATTTTCGATAGTCGACTTACCCCATACAAACATGTTTTGCGTTAGTACACGTGTCTTTCAGAATATTATGATGAATTAATTGCGAAATGTATTGTGTTTGAATAACCGCATTAACCGATAGTCAAGCACGTCAAAACGAACGAATAATTAATTATAATATAATAATCATAATAATATTTAGGTACAAATATGTTACAATTTATTTAATTTAAATTCCCCTAAATTCTGCCTATTGGCGTGCAAATATTATACTATATTGAGGTATAGTTCATGCAGTTAAACAAGTCTATAAACATTGAACTAGTATTACTAGCGTATAGAACAGACACCGCGAACATTGGATTCGGGGGTGTGCATTGCAGCCGGCCGGCTGCATTTCATTCTGTCACTCGGCTGTCACTCGGCTGCGCTCATGGCGGCCGCATGCAAAAATTGTTTATGAAAAAACTGAAAAAAATGCCGTCGTGCGTAATAAGAACGTATCACAATTGCACGACAAAAAACAAAAAAGATAATGGTATCACTTTATCATCGGTAAGAAAACAAAATATTAAGTTAAATCAACTAAAACGAATTTAATTAAATTATTGTGCAATGTTCCCGCTATTTTGGAATGAAAAAATCATAAGGAGCGTTTGAACTTGGCAAGCCACTAGCGTGTCAATGGAATATATAAACTTGCTTATGTTGCCGTCTTGGTTCGGCAAGTGTCATATATAAAGTTACTCTATGGCAAGTGTGCAAACGAGGCTTCTAGTTTGAAAAGAGAACGGAGGGCAAGCCGGCGGTGGAACACACATTTTGTTTGAGATGTCTCCTCTATGTATGTATCTCAATGTCTATAAATTATTAAATTAATACGTCTGTTTATACATAGTAAATATCATTAAGTTCATTATTTCCATTCAATAATACACCTTAATTAGTGTTAATAAGTCAATTTATACATAGTAAATGTCATTAAATTCATTATTTCGATTCAGTAATACACCTTAATTAATTATAATAAGTCATTAACTATAATATATATATATATATAATATATATAATATATATAATATATATATATATAATATATATATAATAAGTTATTTACTACGAGTAATCGCCCTCGCTTTGCTTCGGTTTTCTTATTTTTTACACCTTGGGTTACATTATTGGAGTTTTATTAAGGATCCCTAATTTTTTTGAAAATATAGCCTATGTTACTCGGGGATAGTGTAGCTTCCCAACAGTGAAAGAATTTTTGAAATCGGTTCAGTAGTTTCGGAGCCTATTCAATGCAAACAAAAAATCAAATCTTTCCTCTTTATATATTAGTATAGAAGTATAGATATAGATGTGTAAATGTCAATTAATTCATTATTTCAATTTACACGTGGTGTATATTCAAATACACGTGGTCATTTTAGATCATTAATGGTCATGTAAATTTATCATTTAAAAAGCGGCCAAGTGCGAGTCGGACTCGCTCATGAAGGGTTCCGTAGCAGCAAGTAACATTATATAAAAGTTCTTGTAGTTTGTTGTAACTTTGATCAATGTTTTTTGCGGTTTTTGATTTATGACGTATATTAAAAAAAAACTACTTACTAGATCTCATTCAAACCAATTTTCGTTGGAAGTTTGCATGGTAATGTACATCATATATTTTTTTAGTTTTATCATTCTCTTATTTTAGAAGTTACAGGGGGGGGGACACACATTTTACCACTTTGGAAGTGTCTCTCGCGCAAACTGTTCAGTTTAGAAAAAAATGATATTAGAAACCTCAATATCATTTTTGAAGACCTATCCATAGATACCCCACACGTATGGGTTTGATGAAAAAAACATTTTTGAGTTTCAGTTCTAAGTATGGGGAACCCCCAAAATTTATTGTTTTTTTTTGTGTGAAAATCTTAATGCGGTTCATAGAATACATCTACTTACCAAGTTTCAACAGTATAGCTCTTATAGTTTCGGAAAAAAGTGGCTGTGACATACGGACGGACAGACAGACAGACAGACAGACAGACAGACAGACATGACGAATCTATAAGGGTTCAGTTTTTTGCCATTCGGCTACGGAACCCTAAAAAGTCATTGATACTATATAGGCTTTGTCAATCAAGAGATCCCAGAGTTTAAACTTAAACTAAACTTAATATCAAGAACTATAAACATCGTTTTATCAACAGACCCTAGATTATCACAGACCCTGGGCATGGGCATAACCAGCTTCTGTTCCAAGGGGGAGGGGGGAAATCCGATCTTGTTTTGGCTCATACTCAGCTTGATATTTTTTTTATAAAAATTGTCAAGGGTCCTTCCTACCTGTTATCTAATATATAAAAATCACTTTGCTGAGACAACTAGTTATTATTATAAGTTTAATTTTATCTTTTTGTACTTCATACCTTTACTACGCCAATGAAATCGTCGTATTTCGCCGTTGCAACATCCATAGGTGATAGTGACTTATTACAACAAGAAGGTTCGTCTGCTCTTATGTCGGCTATTTGCTAACGCTCCAACTCAAATTCACTAACGGTTATTTTAATCCCTTAGTTCCCAAAGTGGTCCAGATGGACCCCCAGGGGTCCACAGGAGACTCGACGGGGGTCTACGTTGGCGTGACAAAAATCAATTAATTAACCAATCAATTCTCACTTATTTTTTTGGAAACTATTAATCTCTATATCATCTAAACTCAGCTGCAACACCAATTTCCATTGTTAGATCTAATTTTCATTTTTCTTAGACGAGTATGTAGCTGCAGGGAGTCCACCGGAACCAGCTAAATTTTGAAAGTGGTCTATGAGAAAAAAAGTTTGGGAACCTCTGCTTAATCACTCTTTAGTAAAGAATCACCATACAAAATCTGTACTAAGGAGCGATTTAAGTAACCATTAGTGACTCTAAGTTGGGGCGTAAAATATCGAAAATGCTAACGCTCGCTCAGAACGTGGTACTTAAATTGGTTCTATTGGACCAATGCTTGATATATTATTCAGAGAGACAATGTGTTGCTACTTTTTGCTTGTATCAACAAGATTTTGTGTAAAATGTACACCCAACATGACTATCCTTCTTTTTGAAATCTTTGAAAAGATGGTTTAACTTGCAGTGAAGTTTATATTAATTAAAAGCAAAGATATAATGAGCGTAGTCTCTGTTAATCTCAAAGAAACTTTTCTTTACGATTTTTCGTATTCCATTGGTATCCCGCGCAACTTGTAACTTAAATTCTAACGCAATCCGCAATAAAGAGCAGCCATAAAAGTACTATGAAGAATTGCCGCTACAAAAATACCTCACGAAGCGTGTAAAGCTATAACTGGACAAAGTATTCGCTGAAAGCGCTATAATTATTAAATTTAACAGAATTACGGTAGTAAAATACTTTGTACTTTGTAAAAGTTTGCCCCTCACTGCGCGTGTGCGGCTCAGAGGTCTGGAATTGGAACTTCTAAAGCCTCAGTGGTACACAACCGCCCGCCCCACGCGGCCAGTGAAAAGTCCGCTTTAGCTTTCGGCTTAGAACTCTTTCGAACTTTAAAAAGTATTTGTTCTGTTTTATTGTTACTTCTAATTTCAAAAGTATTGTGAATGTGTGTGAAGTTTCTTAGTGGCAGTTCGTTTGGCGCGGAATTGTATTTGCGCGGGTAAGTTTTCCTTTTAATTTTTAATTACGTTTATGGTTTTTTTTTCTAAAGAAGCTTGTCTCATTAATATATCTTGTTTCATTGAATGATTATCGGCTCTCATATAACATTATATAAAAGTTAAATTAATTTTATTATACTGTAAATTATGTAAGTAATATGTAGGTTACAATATAACAGTACCAACTTTTTTTCTCAAATGACAGCTTGATTACTTACATTACATCACTA
The DNA here is from genome assembly GCA_951805285.1 of Thymelicus acteon. NCBI lineage: Eukaryota > Metazoa > Arthropoda > Insecta > Lepidoptera > Hesperiidae > Thymelicus > Thymelicus acteon. The sequence continues at coordinate 11,777,129 of OX638228.1, forward strand.
CACTTGATTTCTTTTTATTTGTGGACGACCCAGAAATAAATTTCAACTTTGTTCAAGTAATAACTCATAACATTTTTATTTTGATATTAATTTCTTTGTATTACGTTAATGTCCTTTTCATTGATAAATTTAAGTCACATTATTATTACGTTAATAAGTAGTACCTAATTTCTGCGAAGCAGACGTGGGTACTCCTAGCCTAAGTACATTTTGAAACTGACAACAAGTTCAAGAGCTACAAACTTCAGAGGTGTCGACAAAGATTTTAAAGTCAACAAGTAACAAAAGATGCTGGTAATTTGATAAGGTAAGAAAGGTAGGTAAGGTTAATAATCATATTCTGTGACAGAATTCCCGTGTAATAAATGGGGAATTATAAGTCAAGTCACAGATTTTTTTGCCCATGGAAACCAACCTCTGATTTTATAACGAAGCCACGGAAAAATGAGGAGGCTTTTAATAAAATTATTTGCCTTTTTTTAAATACCACTTGAATGTTCCAAAGAAAGCGTCAAATAAAGAACAACAATTATTTTTACTTGTCCCACTGATTTATACATCACCACCTAATATACTAACTCAGCCCCGGATTTTACAACTAACATTTTAAACATGTGCAAAAAAAGATGAATGGCGGAGGGGATAACGGGGAGCTGAGCCCCCCGCTAAGGGGGAAAGCATGGGTAGCCTCCCCTACAAATCAGGGCTTGGGGGCGAAGCCCACAATAAAAAACTATAAGAATCCAAAAAGTTATGAGTTAGGTTAGGTTCTTATAATTTTTTACGCAGAAATAGGGACCCCGAAGCGGGGTTCCATCGACATTTATGACGAAGTCTAGTTTTGTTGCTTAATTGAATCATTCTCCTACCTAATCATTTTAGGTACATTTTGATGACCAAATAATTATAAATTATTCATGTTTTACTAAATTTTTAAAGATACTGATATATAAAACTAGATGTCGATACAATTACTTTATAGTTGTCATATAAAAATACTTTAGAATTTTACTGCTTGAATATAATGTGTTACGAGTATAAATGTAGATGCTAAAAAATAACTACCATGATAAGTTGTATTTACAGTAGTTTACATCGAAAATATCCAATGTGTCGCAGCGCGAAGTGACCGCGTATGCGTGTCTCTTGATTATTTTGACAAAACTATCAACAAATACCATTAAAGTACAGGTCTTGTTGGTTTTTTTTATTAGCTTTTTATTTTTATTGTAGAGAACTTATCTGTAGACTTTATTTTAGAGACTTGTTGCACTATTTTCAAAATATTGTTTTTTTTTTATATTTTTTTCATTCTATTTTTTTATTTACCAGTTGTTATCATAGTTTATCTATTGGAGGTATAAAATGTACCCAAAAGTAAACAGGATATATTTTTTAAAGAAATTAACTGATAATTTTTGAAAAAAATACACCTTTTTTATTTAATTTCGCTAAAAAGTCACTTCGCATTGGGACACATTGTATAGTGGCTAAGATAGTACTTCTAGACGCGAATTGATGGTAACTGACTTATATATTCAGAGGACACTGTAGATTTTAGGGAGAGAATAATGATTTTAAATAGTTTTAAGCACCCTTAAAAAATCACCCTATATATACGATACTAGTGAATACCCGGCGTGTGCTACTACGCTAAAAAAAATATATGGGAAATGTCGAAAATCTACTTTATGAATTGACCGAATGTGCCTAATGCGTTGTTTTAGTACTCTCAAACCATCTTCGCGTTATTGTCTTTCAAATTAAACCAGTTTGGGGCACATCGGTTGGATGGATAGACAGATAAGTAAAATAAAAGACAAAATCAAAGAAATATCAAAGTAAAATAAAATTGAAAAACTAAAGAAAAATAATAATTTAATCAACCCAACTTAAGTTTCACACCCTTTGTGATATTCCATTTTACTGCTCCTTGAATGATTATTTATAACTTTCATTTTTCTAGAAACTACTTTTACACTTATCTGCCTTCAAGGTTCTATTGTGTTCGCGATTTCTGGATTTCTGGTGTCATCAATAACCATTGTACTTTTGAAATAATTATTTTATCTGAAATAACATATTACAAAAATTTATGTCACGGTGTTTGTAGTCGAACTCCTCCGAAACGGTCTATTGTAATAATTTTTTTTTGTGTATTTTTGGTAGATAATCTATACTCTATACAAATAAATAAAATTGGAGTGTCTGTTTGTAATATTAAAATAACCGCTTTTTACTAAGTGCATTTGAATGTATACATGGTACATATACCAAAACAAAATTTTTCACAATTTTTATCTGTCTGTCTGTCTTTCTGTCTGCCTGTCTGTCTGTCTGTTTGTTCCGGCTAATCTTTGAAATGGCTGGACCGATTTTGATGGGACTTTCACTGGCAGATAGCTGATGTAACAAGGAGTAACTTAGGAAACTTTTATTTTAGAAAAAAAATAGTCTGTTAGGCGATACGAAGTTCGCCGGGTCAGCTACTATGAGAATAAGGTCGTGAAGTACATTTCATGTTGCTAGGTGATTAGAGTTTCCTGGGGATCGGAATAAACGTGGGAAATGCTCCCATTCGAACGAAGTCGTAGACATAGCTAGACTTATAAACTGTTAATCTAAATTTATTGCTGTTTTAATTCATCAGATTAATGAAAAGATCACTCCACTAGAGAACATTATTAATCCAGAACTTTGAGGTATCCGGAATTCCAACATGAACCATTGGCAACATAATCGGAATTCAAAGCACGGAGCATCTAGTACTTACATAATATTGGTTTCTCTTGTTGATATGGAACTCGGCGATGGACATGTTTACTAGTAGCGTTCGCAAAACAAGTTACAGACAAAAATATTCATGAAATATGTCGCAATGTAATGTCGAAAGTAATGGTATCATGAAACTGTGTAAGTAGAGAATTATAAACGCTAACACGCTTACACACTCATACCCCCCGCAGTAGATTTTTACCTGTGTCGCGAGTGGCATGGACGACACATATAACACACATCACAATCACACCCATGACCCGAGCACAAATATTTATCTTTCACATAAATATCTGCCCCGGCCAGGAATCGAACCCGGGGCCCCTCGCTTTGCAGGCAGGGTCGCTACCAACTAGGTTACAGGGTCGTCAAAATTTGTATGAAATTACGCGTTAAGATTTCTCTTTTTTATTATGCATTATTCACGAACAGTCGAGTAATGGTGAGGTAGATTGCCTTTGAAGGGTTCCGTAGTCAAAACGGAAAAACAGAACCCATATAGTTTCGTCATATTCGCCATTACGGCTTTATACTCGTAGTACCTACTAAGGGTCTCTGCGTTATGCTGTGCACGGACGGACAGACATGATGAAACTATAAAGGTTACCTTAATACATATTATCATAGCTATGTTTCAACTACGTAAATATTAAAGCAGTTTTTCAAGTTAATATTAATATAGATACAGTCAAAAGCAGATTGAGTTAAACTAAATGTTATTTCATCTCTCTAGATACACTTAATCTCCTTAAGTTCATAACTGCAAACAGTCTTTTAGCATAAGTTCATGTCAGACAGAACAAAACGTTCAAAACGCTGACTGTTTCTTCAGGCGTAAGCACTGAATACTGACAAAGGAATAGCATCTCTTATTAACTAATCCATCCATAGATACATCTATCGTCCTTTCTAAATCCATTGCTAAAATGCGCCATCTAAGCGAAAATAAACAAATAAACTCTTGCCCCCGCATTACAAATATGTATCTGCCACATAAATACATGTCCCGGCCGGAAATCGAACCCGGGACTCCTGGCAGACTGGTGACCAAGTCACACACTACACGAGTCTACCAGACGCTATGACAGCAAAGTTGATGCCGTATCAAACTGACGCTGAAAGACCTTGTCGTTCGTTGCGATGTGGCTATAAAAACCTGTTAGCACCAAACGTATAAGTCCTTCAGAATAAACCTCATTAACAGGACGGTAAACAAAGCATAAAAATTTCATATCACATGCTCGAAATAGAATAATACCCGTAACATAACCTTGTCGTTTCAACGTTATAAGATGGTAAAAGTATAATTAATGGGACCTATTTTTGGTGTTTTACTTCTTTACAATCTATTTTCATGTTTAAGCCCACGGTATGAAAATTTATGAGGAGTAAAATCAAACTTTCTCCGTTATGTTATGCTTTATGTGCGTTATGCGTTATATTTGTAATTCCTAACACAGAATCTAGATGGTGTTGTTACTGATTAGTAACAACGCCATATATGGTGTTGTTACTGATTAGTAACGACGCCATCTATACAAATAAATAAAATTGGAGTGTCTGTTTGTAATGTTAAAATAACGGCTTTTTACTAAGTGCATTTGGATGTATACACGGTACATATACCAAAAAACATTTTTCACAATTTTTGTCTGTCTGCCTGTCTGTCTGTCTGTTTGTTTGTTCCGGCTAATCTCTGAAATAGCTGGACCGATTTTGACGGGACTTTCACTGGCAGATAGCTGATGTAATAAAGAGTAACATACTACTTTTATTTTAGAAAAAAAAAAGTTTATTAAGCGATACGAAGTTCGCCGTTTCAGCTAGTCTAATGATAATAATAATCTTGTTACTGATTTGACGATCACGTCATGTATTTTATAATCGTTCGTAGGGAGAAACTCCAGTCCTGCATCGGAGCTGACACATACATTTTTCTTACCTACTATGAGTTAATTCTAGACTACAATCCCACCTGATCATAAGTGGAGATGGAGCCCAAGATGGTGAAGGTATGAATTAGTAAAAGTCTTTTCTTGAAGACCCCCACCCATGTCATAGGCTGGCGGGAATGCGGACGCAGGCAATTTATTCCAACTGAAATATTATTATTCGTATAAAGTTTAATCCTCTTTAACTTTGCATAAGTAAATGGAACCTACGAATCAATGAGATCTGATAGTAAGTGGTAATTTGGACCGGATCGGTACAGCGTACTAACTAAAAGCCTATTATCTCTTGCCTCCACACTTACGCGATACGATATCTTAATCGGATGGGAACACCGACGTAATACGCACAGTCCTTCAGAGTACCTATGTACTTTTTCCGTAGAGGAGAAATAGATAATTATAATTATACCCTCTGAAAAAATCGCTAAGGGCTTTTCAAATTATCATTTAGCATTTTTATACTATCGTTAACTGACATAATGACGTTCAAGACTTGAAATTTTTACCTCGTTTGTCGAATAGTGCTTGATAGCGAATAGGTAGAAGTAGTTCCAAATCTCTACGGAAATCGATACTATAATACACTACTATAGATACTATAGTACTATAGATACACTAGACCTGCTAATATTATAAATTTATGGATATTTATTACTATTTCACACAAAAACTACTGAACAGATTTTAATGTTTAACACTCTGATAGACCGTGATCTGGAATTGGATATAGGGTACTTATTATTAAGTAGTCAAGAAAAAATCTTCAACTGCTTTGTTGGTAATACAATTATTTTCAAATTACGAGTAAATTTGTCAACGAATACTAAAGAGGATCCTGTTATTACATCGACATACTCACCGCAGTTTCACACCCTGTGCTCAACCAACTGTAATTCCCGAAGGGGACCCTTATCAAAATCAGTACAGACGAGTCATTTTTCATATAGAGAACCTACGTTATAGCTTAAATCCAATGCTTAGTAAATGCTTGAACGCACACAGTAAGGCAAATAGATAGATATCCACGCCATTGCAATTTTTCTCTGACGATATCACATGAATATTTTAAACCGAATTCTATGGGGGAGGCTTTTAGGGTTTCGTAGTCAAAACAGACTTTACTTTCAAGTATACTATAATGCTTGAAATGTACTTACCCACTGCTATCTAGAAGAATAGGTACACAATAACATAAAATAATTATAAATAATAATTATAATTTTAAAAAGAGCTCAATATCCCAATTTGTTATTATCTAGGCATAGAGTACTAACCAATGATTATAAAATAAACTTACCTACGACAACGTGAAAGATAATGTATACTTTAGGCTTATCTTTGTGTATAGTCTAGGTTACGCCCTAGAAAACACCATTCAACTATTATTACTAATTAGTACATTATACTTCGAGATAATTTATGTAAGGCGCTGATTTTGTTCAAGGCAAATACATCTCCTAATTAATCAGAACGTTTTAATATAATCTTATCTTACTACTATTATTATAATAGCTGAAATATACTGAATTACTATTACACATGTTAATTTGCTTAAACAAACCATGTTTGTGAGTATGCTATGTTTACTGATTATGTTTACAAGTTCGATTTTATATGTATACAGGGTGGAACGGAAAATAGCGGCCAAGTGCGAGTCGGACTCGCCCATGAAAGGTTCCGTAGCAGCAAGTTACATAATTTATATTTGAGTTGATTGAATGAAAGGTAAATTGCGGTTTACGACTTATGACGTGTTAAAAAAGTTACTTACTAGATCTCGTTTAAACCTATTTTCGGTGGAAGTTTGCATGGTAATGTACATCATATATTTTTTTAGTTTTATTATTATTATTTTAGAAGTTACATGAGGGGGACACACATTTTACCACTTTGGAAGTGTCTCTCGCGCAAACTATTCAGTTTAGAAAAAAATGATATAGAAACCTCAATATTATTTTTAAAAACCTATCCATAGATCCTGCGTATGTATGGGTTTCATGAAAAAAATTTTGAGTTTCAGTTCTAAGTATGGGGAACCCCTAAAATTTATTGTTTTTTATATATTTTTGTGTGAAAATCTTAATGCCGTTCACAGAATACATCTACTTACCAAATTTCAACAGTATAGTTCTTATAGTTTCGGATAAAAGTGGTTTTGACATACGGACAGACAGACAGACAGAAAGACAGACAGACATGACGAATGCATAAGGGTTCCATTTTTTGCCAATTGGCTACGGAACCCTAAAGAAACGGTAGTTGGAGGAACCTGAATATTGGTGATGGCAAATTTTCCATCCTGTATACAACATGAAACAAATTTGACGACCCGCTTGGTGCTATGTTTCTATGCCGGACTGCCGTTCGAAGTGCCCTGGGTTCGATTCCAAGCGAGGCAGAAAAATTAGTTTAAATTCCCATTGTCGGTATTGGTGTGGAGTTAAGAGTGTGTAGCGTTGCTATTATAATTATTTAATATAAAATACAGACTTTAAAACTATAAACTTACTTTTGTTATAAATATTAATTCTATCCCTAAAGTATACCCCGGTCGGAACTCGAACCTGGAACCCTTATACCACCTCACTACCTTGCCCCGGAGCTGTCGAATCAGAGAGCTTATACACTTGGACCTACAAATAATGAACCGCCTATATTTGATATTTCTTCATACCCTATACCCTTGAATCCCTTGATAAGGATAATATAGAAAGGCTTAACCTAGTTTGTGAGGTCAGTTATTACAGCAGAATCTTTCAATGTAAACAGAAAAATGCGACGCTATTCATGTAAGTCAGTTTACAAAGTATAATGGCCAGTTTTCTATTGAATAACAATGAAGTTCCATTTAAAACTAAGGTTTCTACTAACGGATATCTTTATAGATATTTTACTCGGTGACTTTCAATAAATAATACACACGGTTTCTACTAGGTAACCTCCTACCAAAAGCCGTGCTAAGTAACTTCGTTCCAAAATAAATGTTTTTCAAATACAAAGTATACCCTCAGTCAGCGAGTTAGACTTTGATGCTAATTCTCTCACTGTGAGAGGAAACTTGATCTTAATATTGGGACGATTATGGCTAGTATATACCTACATATATGTACATAGTATTAGTGTATTATACAGTGTTTAATACATATAAGCTGCAAAACTATTTTAAAGGCCAAAAAGACACTTAAAAGATTCAAAAGTAAATTACAGGTAGGTAATAATTTCTTTGAGAAAAATCTCCTCACAAACGGAATATTATTATGTAAATATTACCGATACTGATATGCCGGATTCTTTCGACGAGGGACAATTTATTTCATTGCTACGTCTACACTGCTTTCATTTCCGAGAACAAATATTCAGAATAAATTGATTTTGTACGAACACAACGTTACAAGAGATTTAATACCTATATCGTTACCAGTAACAGTATGGAGTAATGAGACTGCGTCGAAAATGATGTCAAATCTAACGTGCTTTGGTTTGATTTAAAATAAAGAGCCTACTGTGTCTTTACAATTACATTATTTTTTGAAAATAGCCAGCAAAAGAGCTGACGATCCACCTCATATGTGACTATCGTCGCCTATGGGCATCAACAACGCCAAAGGCATCATCAAGAATGTGAAGGATTATTATAGATAGATAGATAGATAGATCTATCTAGATAACTCTTTATTGTTTGCACACCACAGAATAAACAGTCATACGAGGAGAACAGAATAATTAATTAGTACAAAACAACAGGCGGCCTTATCGCTACATAGTGATTTCTTCCAGGCAACCTAATTATAGTTTATTGTCACCAAAGCAATGACATTAATTTCAAACCCTAATTAAAACTATCATTGGCAAAGTGAGTTTATGTTATATTATATTGTCAATTTACAGAGAAAAAATTACTGCACCTTGTCCCTAAATAGTTAAGTGAACGAAGCCAGGGATAAAATCTAGTAATCATAAATTATTGCAGAAAATCGAAAGTACTTGCGTGCAGGATACGAAACCAAGTCCCGAAGGAATTTACCTTAATTGAATTTTCATCCACTACGTTAAGCGTTTCTTTATTGCTTTTTTTACGTGATTAATAGATGATTCTGGGTTTTATTTCTTCGAATACCTTTGCGAATAAATATACTTCGAATATTTATGAAATAGACGAAACACGATGCACCTGATGGTAATTATCACCTTCGCAAGAATATAATTGCGAAAAAGTCTTTAAAGATGTGTAGCCGGCCAGAAAAGATGCGCGGCTCCTTATATTTGAGGATTGGATATCACTGGACTGAAACACGTCAGGAAAATAACATTTTTACGGTTGATTGAGGACCGACCACAGGATTAAACTACAGAGCAGCGTTCTATAACTGGCTTGTCCTAGTACCTCTCTGGTAATATTTGTCTCTCTTTTTATACAGTGTCTTGCAACTAACTAGCGATAATTTATGAGCATAAAAATAGGTATAATTTTATGCCCTTAAATTAGGTATATTTTATGCCCTTTAATTATCGCTAGTTATTTGCAAGACACCCTATATAATATACTAGCCAACAAATGGCAGTACCAATGAATTAAAAGCTATTAAGATAAGCCCCGTACAAGGCATACTGGTAGACCCTCCGTAAAAAGGTTAAAAAGATTTCTCTGCGCAACACACAGCCATAAATACAACGAAAATGAATAGCGGATCTATTCTTCGCACTAAGAACCTAAATCTGAAATAACAAGCCATTATAATGAGAATAACGGTAATTGTTACTCAACGTGGTTGAGTTTGTGACTGAGTTCTACCACAATCTTTTTACTTTTATCACAGAAGAATAACAGTAGATTATAATAAGTACTTTTATTATTTAACCTGTCAACTTAAAATATTTTTAATGTAATGTGAATGTATTGTCATGAGCTTAACTTGTCTGTATAAGTATCCATATGGCTGTATTGAAGGTAACGGGTTTTACAATCCAATTCTCGGCTTCAGTATACAATAGTTGGCAATCATGTGGGCCTGTGGACTGGAATACTGGCGTTGATAGCCAAATCGAGTATTGAATCGAATTTGACAAAAGTTCGTACTTCACCGTACTCCTTCTACTTAGATCGTTCCAACGCTTCCAAATTGAATCAAGAACTATTGATTGACTGAGTAGGTCGGTGATAATTTAACCAACCTTGGGATCTTTTATTTGGAAAAGTATTAGGTATGTACTTTTAATTAATTGAAGTCAGTATAATAATTACATTTTCAATTAATATTTTTATTCCTTGCAAATATCTGATTATCATTTTGCAAAGGTATAAAGCACAGATGAAAAACAGTTATACGTTAAATAATTTATTACGTTATTTTCTAACTACATTATCGTTCAACATACTAAATCAAAAATAGGCAAAAAATCTTATTGCCAACAAAAAATATTATAAAGCTAGTAACGTTCCTTGTTTCCAGCTGATAAGAAAATAGTAATACCACCCCATTATAGTCTGGATAAGAAAAATATACTTGTTTGACCTTGACAAAAAACTAGAGATATTAGGATAACAAGATCATAAATTTTATCTAAGTTTTCGCAGTATAAGCAAATTTACTTCCCTTGGCAGTGATTCAAGTGAAAACTAAGTACAAAGTTTCAACCATATGGAATGTTTATCAGTATATTCGAATTTTAAATTTAAATCCTCTTGAAAAATTGTATTGCTAACTTTGATTTCTAGTAAGAAAAGTAACCCATCTGTTTATAAAAACACGGTAACAGATGGGTTACTTTTCTCTGCAAGTACCTACCAAGTGACTGTACCTAAATTATGAGTTTTTAAATGTTACAAGTTAATATTTTTAAAACTAAATACACGGTTTTATACTACTAAAGAAAAAAAGTGTGTGTTGTTAAATTTCCTCGCTTGGAGCCAACCTGTGCGTAATGAGGCAATTAATGCGTATTACAAAAATGCATTATCTTCAGAACAGCAGTAGTTATGTACAGTTTGAACTCCTTAGGATATGTGGTAGTACATAGGTCTAATTGAGTACAAGATTTGACCCGAACAAACAGGGTAAACTAAATGAAACCGTTTCATAAAATAAAGGGTGGTGTTTTCACCGTTTCACCATTTGGTGGTTATTTGGAATAATTACCATTTTGATGTCAGTGGCTGGTGTCTCTATGATAGCTCCGTCTGCAGGGGAGCGATCATACATTCACAGTGTTCGAAAATAAATGCTGAAGTTTTGTTTATTTTTCCACTGATATAACAAATTAATATGCATGAGCTGATAGCCACTTACCGTCATGTTACAAGTCAAGTACCTTGTTTACTATAAGAAACACAGTAAGGAAAACATCGCGAGGAAACCTACCAAGAGATTTCCATTATATTCTGAGAAGTTAGTGAGGTTTGCTAATCCAACCTTGACCAGTTATTCCACCTCACACCCTTCCCATTACCTCCTATGTAAATTATGAGGAAAAACCTTCGGTGAATGGTTGAAGCCACAAAAATATTTTGTTTATCTGACCCGTGTTATACAATGGTTACCTTGGCGGATCGCAGTGCCAAGGGTCCAGAGTCCTTAGATTTCCAGGGAAGCGGAAATTTGAATGATGAGTTTGAATTTTCAATTCTCGGTCTGGGTATGTGTATTTTTTTCTTTGTGTGTTGTCCACAGCACCCACGACACTATAATAATTACGACAATATTATTATTAGCAATGTATATAATAGAATTGAGGTTAGTTTTAGTTCTACGGTCATTTGAATAAATCCATGCAAAGTTTCGCGCATTCAATGTTGTTTACACAGTATCAAGTAATAGCTATTGAAGCTACTCCACACAATATGATACCCGGCGGGCAACAAAACGGAAATTGATTTTGTGTGCCCTCATACTCAGATTTTATTATGATGTGAATCAATCAACATCAAAAGCGGACATAATATGTAGTTATTTCAGTTGATTATAGTAATGAAAATGGAAAGCAGTTCAAAATTAATAATTTTAATGGCTCACGAAATTAAAAACACAATTTTCAAAGAATAAAGAATCAAATATCATAGAACTCTTCGTAACTCTAAAAGGCAAAAACAAATTAATGTTCAGAAACAATTCATGACTCTCTTTGATGTATTTGAAATAGCAGCGACTTATTAAGTTGAAGGACGCGAGTTTTACTACGCTATTGTATTTTACAAAATCCAAAATATTATTAGCTTCAACCAGTTAGAGGTTCAATGCAAGACTTGTATCTCACGTTTCAGAAAGCCTGAATTACAACACGCTAGTGCGAATTAGTAGAGGTGGTCAATCAAAGCATCGGTTCTTATTGTGACCGAAGGCCTCTGAATTTTGACATTAACAATAGGAACAAGGACGTTATGTCCCCTCGGTAGCACGTAAGCACTCAAGAAGATCTTCCACTAGCGTTTATTATTACCTGAAGGGCAGACGAAGAAGCAGGCTGGCCACCTGATGACATGTGGTCATCGTCGCCTATGGACATGACTTGAGAGACATGAGAAGAATCAGACTCAGATTCAAGATAATGGATAGACAGAATACTGAGAACAGAAGTTCTCTGATAGCAGTGTCTTATCTCAATCGAGCCGTAACTATAGATATTATCTCAGTTTAACAAGGTGATGAGCTATAAGCGCTTACAATAACTTGATTATGATAAATTGACTAGTCGCCTAATTTCGCTATAAGGTCACGTAACCGAATAGTGGTTGCTATGGACATAATAGCGACACATGATCGCCTACATCGCCAGGCCACGCACCTGATCGAAACCGATGACAATAACAATCTATTGTCCCACGTATCTAGCCTCATTATTCTTTGCCTTTGATAACCTCTATTGGGGTGAAATTCGACTCGGTACGTGAATTCTCGCTTTATTTTCCCAAAATTCCGTACAATACGATCGCCCGAATTTCCAGACCGGCCTAAAAGCATGGAAGCCGAGTGTTACAAGATCCTCTTTGTTATCAGATTCCTCGAGTTTCTTTCACTTCGTATGTTGGATAGTGAAAGCGAGTAACACGGTGATATTATCGTGTGAAATGCGAGACGAAATGGAGAGGAAAAAGCATTTTTATGGCTTCTGTACTTCAGAACACTCACAATAATTTAATTAATTTAATTGCAGCAAAATCAAAATAGTAATCGCAAAGGAATTAAATACAATAATACAGAAAGATAAATTATTTATAGATAATTATATAGTCATCTTTATATTTTAGAGCTTTCGATTTTCACTATCATTGTATTGAGACCCAGGTGCCTGTTAACTCGTTTAAACGAGTAAAGTAAATTAATTAACATTGTACGCCCATAATGGGCAGGACGTAGCGATAAGATTTCTAAAGCTGTACCGCACCCTGTTCACCTACTGTCCACAATAAACTATTTGATTGATTGATTGATTGAAAATAATTTAATAAAAATACAACCATTTTTATGCCATTTAAAAAAAACAAAAAGTTTTGTACTCCTTTACAAAAATAATGACTGCACGCAGGAATCTGATATTATTTTGTGCAATATCAAGCGAAGCGCAAAAAGTTTAATTTTCTACATAACGTGTTGTACAAATACATTCAATATTGTCAACATGAAGTCGGCCTTTGATTAATTGAAATACAGCTGAATTTCGTCTGCATAGTGGTTTAGTTTTTATTATTTAGACATTTGTAACATGCACAGACAACATGTCTGTAGTAGGATGCTTGAAATAAAACACAAGCTTACTTTAAAGGGTTCACAGTCGAGTTGGTTTCAACTACCGAAGAACTACGACAAACGCTTACGACGGGCTATTTTCTACTGTGGACTCTGTAAATGTCAGAGTATATTTAAGTTAAATCTTGCATTTAACACTGCTTTATTTATTAGTAGCCCGCCTCGGCTTGCCTCGCCTTAATTAGCATCACATCTCTGACCGCTACCATAATTTATTTCACGCACGAAAGCTTTTATATTGTGATTACTCCTAAAATAATATATCAACTTAAATCGTATACTTAATTACCGACTGAAGATATTAAACATATTTATGTCAAGCTTGTTACAGTACATACATACATGACAGCCGCATATAAAATCGGTTAACCCTTTTCCGAGATTAACTAAAACAAGCATTGAAGCAGACAAAAGTAAAAAAAAAAATATTATGAGATCACAATAATATACATCCAATAATACTTTCACTCAAATATTTTTCCGGTTTCAACGGTACAAAATTTTACCAATTATTTTTTGATATTTTATTGACTTCAAACTTAATTCAGCTATTTCAGTCACGGCTCCTCGAATTTAACTACTTTTTAATCGACTTCAAATAAAAGAGGAGATTCTCGTTTCGGTTGTATTTTTTTAATGATCGACAATTAAAAAATTCTACCAGTTATATTCGGATTCGTCAGTTAGGAGTTATGATAAGGTAGAATTGTTGTTAAGTACTAATTCAGTTATTTTTTTATCAACCGTCTAGCTTATTTTATTTTAATGAATATTGAATATACTTTCAGTAGTCCCATTTATACCAATATACACTTCAGATCGAATGGATGAGATATTGAGAGAACGCTTCAAATATTGTAGACTGAACATGGAGATTTTAGTATTTTCCACAATAAGTGAAGTATTTAACTATAATGTTAAATTAAAAAAAACCGACAGTTTTGTTTACACTAAACATAGCTCGATTAAGTCACCTTTTACCTATACAAAAAAAAACTAGATCAAAATCGGTTCATCCGTTTGGGAGCTACGATGCTACAGACATACATACGGTCTACAGATTATCAGATACGCAAACATCCCACTGTTTTCGTCGGGGGTTAAAAATTCAACAATTTTGCAAAACGAATCCAACATTGTCAGCTGCATTTTATTCGACCCTAATACTTAAGTAAACAAAATTAAATGTTTCAATGTCTAGAACCAAACATAACAGCGATACATTGCATAATACGTCTTTAAACAACTCTAGTAATTTCAAGATAAGACTCAGACCGCGACTAAGCACTAAATAGAGTAGGGATTAGACAACTCGCTTAATCTTTCCAATTATTTGTGTTGATCTTGTATTTTCTTAGCTAACCTTACTCCCATATTGTTTAACAAGGTGAAGGAATTCACATATATTTAAATATGTATGCCTAATTCAGAAAATATACAGAATGGAGTAAGCAATATTAACACTAGAACGTCAGTATTAGAACACTAAAGTCAATCTGAATCCCATTGCGTTTGTTCCCATCAATTACTCTGGGAACCAAACAATTAGTTCCAACAGTATAATTGTTTATAATAATATGTAGATAAGGATGAAGGCAAGTAGTCCGATGCATATTGGTGATGATGCAAAGATTTCAGTTACTTGTGTTACTTGTGACAGTTACTAAGTAATACTTAGTTCCTGTTACTGATGAACAATAACTGATTTTCGTATTGAGACCCAACGCTAATAGGATCTACTAACTGACAGTCCCTCCTTCAGTCCTATTTAAGGTTTCAATTTTTTTCAAAATTCAAAATTCAATATTCAAAATATTTTTTTCTTATAGGTGTCACTGATACACTTACGCACGTCATTTTTTTAATCTACCAGCTTTTCGGAAAGGCGCTTTGTCATGGAGGAGAAGAAAAGCCGTAAAGAAACTACTCAAAGTTTATCCCAGACATCCATGGGAGGAAAGGAATGATGGCACTGTAAGCTCTCTTGCTATTATCATCAAACAAATCATATTATGAATTGAGATCGTAATTTCAATAGCACTCAAGACAAGTATAAAGTGTAAATAAATATTTAAGATTCACAAAATTTAATTACCTCAAGTAAACGCTATTGATCATTCTATCTTTGTTTCTTGTGTAGGTAACTAGGTACATAAACAAAGTCTTAAGTAAGTGTAAATATTTCGCGACAGCAAACCCGCTTAGAATCTTAAGACCAGTTCGTTTACCTTTATTGAGTTATATTGATGTCTGACAGAATCCTTTCTGTTATGATTTTATTGTAGGTACTACGATTTATAAAAGGAGTTACCATTATTATTATATTCACCACCTAAAAATAAAAACATACATTTCATATATCGTCCATAACAATGATGTTTTAAGGCCTATTTGAAATTATTTTCGATCGGATTCTTTTCCTTCAATCACGGACCTAAAAAAAAGACGGACGTAATCTCAAGAACAAATTCAGTGAAGCACCCATAGTAATACCAACTCTCTATTCGTACAAGTACACATACCCACACATTGACACTTCACTGCTACAATCGGGAATCAAAAATTACGCACACATGGTAAGCGGGCGACCATTGCTATGCTTCACTCTCGATTAGACGAGGTTACGTCCGTCTTTTTTTCAGGTCCGTGCCTTCAATGTAATTTTATTTGACGTTGGATTCCGAAGATACATCAGGGAATTATGAGTAGGTATTAAAAGGAAATTTATTCTTATAAAAGTATTTATTTTTAATTGATTGTATTTTTAATTGATTCATTCTCTACTTATTTCTTAATTGATTTATTTCTCAACATAATTCCCATGATAATTAGGAAATACTATAGTTTGAAATGGGTGCCGAAATTTTTAATAATATCATAATAAATATTATTAAATGTTCGGCACCCATTATTTTGTATTACATGATTATATTTTTGGATGGATTTATGTGAAAGACTTATACGACATTATATCAGTTAGAATACCTGAAACTTCCAGCACTGACTTCCAGTTATCAAATTATGGATCAATTTACTAAAATAAAAGTTTAAATTTTTGTATAAAATATGTAGGTACTATTATTTCTTCTATGTAAAAACTGTTTTAATGATAACTTTTATCACTGTAACCTACATCCTAGAGTTTAAAAAATGTCGGTTTACCCCACACAAATTATGACCAATTTACCAAAGCGCCATGAATGTACTTCCGTAAAACTGAGGTCATGAAAAATATTGTAGTTACACGATCTCCCAAAACCTTTTATTAGAGAAGAATATAATTTACTAATATTAAATTATTAAATTTAGATTTTGCTTATTACGCAGGTATCTTATGAGTCCGCTGTTTTTAAAGTTAACTTTTGTATTTCGTTAAGTTGGTTAATTTCATATACTTTTTTATACTTAACATGGCATAATTAATTAATAGGGTAAATATATAGAAAGCAACTGAAGATAGCGTTTTACCTCCAGCCTAGTTAATCTATTTGGGTCAAGCGAGAGGGAATTCCCCACTCAATTGCTACTCAAATACTTAGACGTTTTGTTAAGTACGCGGTCTTGCGTGTGAAAGGAAGATTATTAACATGGGGAAAGTCTATCCCGATGCAAAACATGGTAATACCACAGATTAGTTACTACGCAATTATATCAGCTAATTTTATAGATTGAAAACAGCACATTGGTTACCAGATACTTTTATAATAATATTAATGCGATATTGAACACATGTCGCATTGTTCGTAAATTCCTACAATTAGATATGGAAAATAGTGCCATAGAACATGTAACAGCATAAACACTATTCTAAATAACACTTGGTGTAAGCCCGTGTTATTTAGGTCTACCTGGTATATCCAGAGAAAATAAACAAAAAACCAAAAATAATAATAATTTTATTTCAGAATAACATTCCATATTGGTAATTAGTTACAACTGTATCCTAACTTTAACATTATCACCTATCGAAATATCCATTTATTTACAACTACCGGTTTTACCACAGATATGTTCGCATTTTCCGGGATAATGAATAACCTATTACTTATCAAATCAAATCAAATCAAATCAAATCAAAATCTTCTATTCATATAGGTATCACTGATACACTTATGCACGTCATTTTTTAATCTACCAGCTTTTCGGAAAGGTGCTTTGTCATGGAGGAGAAGAAAAGCCGAAAGAAACTCCTCGCACATCTTTTAAAATCATGAAAAGTTACATAATATCTTCTAACCTACGCGGAACTGGATGCGGCACTAATTTCCAGGCGTCTTTGTCATTAATATATTCATTTATGCTATAGTATCCTTTGCCTACTAGCTGAGATTTCACATATCTCTTAAACATTTGGATAGGTAAATCACGTATTGACCTAGGTAATTTATTGAAAAAACGTACACCGAGCCCCATATAAGAGCGTTGTACCCTACTTAAGCGAAAAGATGACGTCACCAAATTATGTCTGTTTCTAGTTAGATGATTATGCGTATCACTATTCTGCTTGAACATACCTAAGTTGTTTTTTACAAATATAATATTGCTGTAAATAAATTGAGAGGCTACTGTTAATATGCCTATATCTTTAAATTTCTCACGCAGAGAATCACATGATTTCAATTTATAAATGGCTCTGATTGCCCTTTTCTGCAAAACAAATATAGAACCAATTTTAGCCGCTGAACCCCACATCAATATACCATAGGACATGAGGCTATGAAAGTATGCAAAATAAACAAGTTTAGCAGTTTCTACATCGGTAAACTGTCTTATCTTTCTAATCGCATTAACTGACCTACTTAGCTTACTCGCGAGAGCCGTTATATGGGTGCCCCATTGTAGTTTAGAATCTAAGGTGACACCCAAGAAAACTGTGGATTTTTCCATAGTTAGAATTTCATTATTTAATTTGAGGCTTTTACTAATATTCCGTACATTAGGTAGTGTAAATTCAACACACTTAGTTTTTTTAGCATTAAGTAGCAAATTGTTTGTTGTAAACCAGTGTGATAAACGAGATAGAGCACTGTTTACATCGTCAAAATTCATTTTATTTCTATTCGTCTTAAATATAAGGGAAGTGTCATCAGCAAACAGGACAATCTCTGCATGTATCTTAATATAATACGGCAGATCATTTATGTATACTAGAAAAAGGAAGGAAGGGGCCCAAAATTTATTCCAAACCATGGTTTACCTGTGTGCTAAATTTCTTCAAAATTCATTTTGTAGTTTTTGTTTAAATGAGCAACAGACATACATTCAAACTTTCACATTTCAAATATTAGTAGGACTTTACAGGCATACAGAGTTATGCAGGGTTAACATAATCTCTACGCGTCATCTTCCAGGCAATATAACACAACCATAATGGCGATGTAAATAATCTAAATTTTACTAACAAAAAATAACCGACTTCAAAGTCTCAAAAACTACTTTTCAGATCTCGTTCAAATTTATGTGGGACCACATGACAAGAACCTGCTTTCGATTAAAAAAAGAATCATCGAAATCGGTTGGCGTGATATTGAGTTATTCGTCAATTTGTCGCGCACATCTTAACACAAATTTACGACTTATGTGGTTTTCTCATGGATGCCATTGTCAGATTTCAATAAAATTTATGTTGGACCACATGACAGCCACCAGCTTTCGATTAAAAAAACAATCATCAAAATCGGTTCGCCCATTCCAAAGTTCTGAGATAACAAACATAAAAAAAAATACAGTCGAATTGAGAACCTCCTCCTTTTTTTGAAGTCAGTTAATAAGCTGTATAAATGACCTGACAAAAATGCCACATTACATTTAATATTTCTATACCTACAAAGAATGAATAGATACAAAGCAATGCCCCACATAGCCAGACCCAATCAATTGCTCGGGGACGAAGCGTGACTTTTCCAAAGTTCCAAAAAGAACGTTAAGCTTCAACATAATTATTTTTAAAGTAACAGCATAATTGGACGCAAAAACAAATTGACACGAGAATACCAAAACATAATATTTATATCGAGTACGAATTACGTGTTAAGGGTGAATTTCAGAAACGTGCATTTTTTTTAATTTTGGTGATGAAAATTTTTTTTTTCAGTTTTCGTGAAAAATGAGAACGTGGTATAAGAAAAGAAAGTGTAACAATTCGACTTTCTTTTCTTATACCAGGTTCTCATTTTTCACGAAAACTGAAGAAAAAATATCACCACCAAAATTGAAAAAAAAATGCACGTTTCTGATATTCACCCTTATATAACATTAGGCACCCATTAATCGATCCATTCATCAGCCTTTGAAGGTTTATTCCTGGGCTTAGAACCTTCTGAATCAAAAGGATGCCTATGGGGTGACTGTCCTCTTCCGATCGTCAGTCCATCTGGTCGGTGCCACTCCCTCGAGTGGCCAAGTAGCTGGCCACATAGCTCAAAGGACAATTTGGGAAGAAAGGTCAGTTTTGCGACCGAACTCTGCAATTGAATAATGTAATGACCGCTTTCATTAGTTGGCCCGCGAATATACTCTTCACAAGTGCGAATATGCGTTTCGCGCTCTTACTCCTCTCTTCCATTGTGTTAGTACCCTTATTTTATTACGACCTATAATCCACTCTCCATTAGCTTTGAGAAACATAATCTTAATTATGTTTACAAGGCATACCCACACCGAAACATAAGCGCTCCATGTTAACCCAAGTTCATTATAACAGATTCGGTGTCGGTTTATATATTTTCTGTAGTATTAACTTGTTATTACAACTTTTTGATATTTAAACAATACTTTGAATATTTTTTAATAATCACATAATAGAGAAGTAAGAAAAATGATTTTATCTCCATCTCAAGGTACTCAAAAAATTCTAATTACTTTATATTGCAATTTGACCCCAATGCAATGATAGGTAAGCTATCGATATCAATAGTTTCATGTACTGAAGTATTTCAATTTGCGATCTTTAATGGGTAATTTTATGCTGTAAGATATTTTATTCCTACGAAATTTTAATAGCGTTTCATTTATTATTGGTAAGTTAACTTCAACTTCATCGACAGTGACAAGTTAGACTTATAAAGGGACCGCTTTGTGAAGAAACGAAACTTTGATCAAGTTTAAGCTAACTTAACCTTAAGTTCCCTCTTGGGGCATTATGAAAGTATAACTTATATAATATGTATAACTTATATAATATGTATAACTTATATTAATACCTGCGAACATAATAATCAGCGATTGTGGTACTCTATTAATATAATACTTACCTGTAGGTATATACATTTTTGCATTTTTGATATCGTGGGACTAAACTTTTCAAGAATTTCGTATAAGGTACTTACTTTAGGTAAGTACGTACTTTAAATTATAAAGTGTAATATCAAACTATACTATATTCTATATATAACATGAGTGTATAACTAATACCTACTCACATAAACAAGTTACGTGAAAAAAATATATGTAAAAACAGCTTTAACTTAACACGAGAAAAAATATAAGTATTTTGGAAACAAGTTTCACTTTTTAGGTTAGTATACTACATATTATACCACAGACATTAATATGCACACCCTTTTGTCACAGCATTAACATTTTCTCACTAACAATATTATTGTATTATTTTTGTGGAGCAGTTCCTAAGTATTTCATCGACTCGTAACCTCAATTCCGAGATATAGATTTCCAGAATGCCATTGGCTAAGGCGTCTAGATATCCAATTACCGATTAATTCAGTTATGAGCATTGCCTATAGCTGTTTCCCAGTTACGTTGTTGTATTTGAATTATTTAGTTGAATATTACAAATATATTTACTAATGGGTATTGTATTGGTTTTTCATTTAGATCTTCTTGTGAAGGTCTGGAATACTGGATTTCAGACAATCCAATGAAATGAAAGAAAAATCATGTCAGAAATCAACACAAAACACATAAAACAATCTATGATACTAATAATATTTAATAATACGGACTAAGAATAGTTAGGGAAGATGAGGGGGGGTGGGGGTTGTAAGAATGATATTTAAGAGTGATTTAAATAGTTTTTTTTTCGAATCAAAATTTAAAACCCTGGATTCATTTGGTTTTAGTTGATTAATATTGGTTTGAAACTTAAGTCACCGTGGACTAAGCACATTTTACTATCTTACAATAAGCGATACTCACTCTCTATATCTCATACTAGCTGTATACTTCACCCGCGTTAGTTTGTTGAAAAAACTAACTTAGTACTATTGTTATATAGCCTATAGCCTTCCTCGTTAAACGGACTATCAAACACAAAAATAATTTTTCAATTCGAACCAGTAGCTCCTGAGAATAGCGCGTTCAACCAAACAATCCCTTCAGCTTTATAATATTAATATAGATATCAACGTACAAAATAAATACCTACCGTGAGTACCCGTATCATAGCGGAATGACTAATCTATTCTAATATTATAAAGAAGAAAGATTTGATTGTTTGTTTGCATTGAATAGGCTCCGAAACTACTGAACCGATTTGAAAAATTCTTTCACTGTTGGGAAGCTACACCATCAAAATGGGATCCTTAATAAAACTCTAATAATGCAACCCAAGATGTAAAAAAATTAGAAAACCGAAGCAAAGCAAGGGCGGTTACTCGGAACTAATATTGAGGCAGAACTTCAAACACAATTTAGGACTTGTAATACACTCCTAGAATATTAGTATAGTTCAGCAATAAATTGACTTTGTGGACAATCAGTGTCGATATTAAATCAGCGATTTATTGAATCAAAGGGTTATACTTGGAACATATATTGTATTTATTTATTTGAAACATATTGATATTACGTTGCGACCAAGCAGGAAAAGATCAAGACATTTTTCTTTGATAGAGGCTGGATATAAAATTGATTTATTTCGAACTAGATTTAGCTGGCGACTTCATTCCATTAGGTAATTCCTTGTCCAAGATAATCTTATGATATAGAGAATAAGACGTAGAGATTAAGTTGTTATTTCATCGTAACCTAAAAGAGATAACATGTGTTTCATAGACAAAGTATGTACATAAAAGCAAAGCAAAGCAACAACCCATAATTGTCCCACTGCTGGGCTCGGGGTCTCCTCTCACAATGTGAGGGGTACAGGCCATAGTCTACCACGATGGCCAAGTGCGGATTGGTAGACTTCACACACCTTTGAGAACTTTATGGAGAACTCTCCGGTGTGCAGGTTTCCTCACGATGTTTTCCTTCACCGAAGCAAGTGATAATTAACTTCTAATACGCACGTAATATTTGAAAATCAGAGGTGCGTTCCCGAGTTCAAATCCGAACTCGGGCCCCTCCGTTCGAGAGACCAACGTTCTAACCGCTAGGCTATCACTGCTGTACATACTATAAGTATGTATGCTGTACATACTGTAAGTATGTACATACTAACATATTATGCCGTATGACCATCTTCTCATATTTTCATAAAAGTAGCATAGGCATTTAACTTGTTATTAAACTTTCAGATTATTTATTATTTTTAAAAAAAAGACAAACCCGACATTGCCAGAGAGGATAAGCGATAGTGTTAGAAAGGAAGGCAACTAATTACGCGTTTTTGATTAGCGCTGTGCGACCTGAATTACACTTTATTGCGTTGGAGCAAGAGTCGCTATTAATTTAAATGATTTTGCGGAGTGCGCCTTCTGTACTTATTATAAGTACTATTATTTCTTCTGTAGCAAAACCACATCTGTAACATTTCCTATAAGTTCTAAATTACTAAAAAAAGAACCTTATTCCGTGCAGAGTAAGAATTGTATTACAACAATACGATGCAAAATACGTTTCTTTCAATGAAATATTCCATTGCGTAATATGAAATTATTTAGAAGAATGAGGTAATTCCGAGCTCCTAATGATAACGAGTACAATTTCCAATGTAATTTGACGGACCGTTCTTATAAAATATCCACGGATTTAATATTTCCTTACTTTTGTTTCTTTGATACAGAAAACTTATTTTTTCAGAGATTCGTTCAACACTGCGCGTTGAATAAGATTATTTGTCAAAAACATTACCGCTAAAAGCCATATACTTAAATATATAGACGTGCTGTTCCGTTCAAAATCCGTGTCAAATTTTTCATACTCTGTGACAGCGCTTCGTTCGGTCAAGGTATTAAAAAATGTAAGTAAAAATATTATTATAGTTATTTACCAATTATAATTATAAATAAACTCAAATAAAGTTCAAAAGTAAATAATGAAAACGTTTTAACTGTGCATAATAAACAATATGTGTTAGGTATTATGTGTTCTTGAACGGTCGGGGTTTTAAAAATGACATCTACTTGTCTCGCTTGGTCGCAGGCGTCGCAGCAGACTAAAATGCATTGGCACCATTTGGTATCCAAATTATATTATATTATTTTATATTATATTATTATATTATATGGTATCCAAATATAGGTATCCAAATTTTTATCTGAACAGCCTGTCTAGAAGCATTGCAGCTTTACATTCAAGAAAACACACCTTTACGTCTTATGTACACTTAGAAGACCGGCAGTGGCAAAAAAATAACTTCTAAAAAGCTTTGCTTTGCGTGCTCCGGAGGGCACGAAAAGCGGTCAGTCGCGTTTGTTAAGTTAGGATGACAGTTGTTAAGCCACGTCGAAGAAGTTCGGGTGGCATAAAAACTTCCGACACTTGAGTTTGCGCCTAACCACTGGAGCAACGTGGTAGTATGACCTAGAGTAGTGACCTCCTCAACGCCTCCACCTCTTGTTATAAAGTAGCTTTCTTACCGTGACCATCGATACAACAGGGTCAAAAATGTTGGCATAAAATACAAAAATCAAAGGTATCGTATTTATTTTTTATCATATTTATATCATACTAGCTGCCCGGATAGACTTCATTCTGTCAAAAGTTTTTTTTTTATTAAAACCTTCCGTCTATCCTATCTTTCAAATTAGATCAAACTGCATACGATGTGCAAATTTGATTAAAATCGGTTAAGTAGTTTAGGAGTCCATCGCGGACAAACAACGTGACAGGTAATTATTTATATATTATATTGAGATGTATCGCAATCGTATACTATATTTATATCATAATGTATCGTATTTATTTTAATATGCTTGTTTTCATATTTATAAAAATAAGACACGTACAATGTTAATGCACCTAAATACGCATGCTGTGTTCATCCGTAATTAAAATTACAAATAGATTAATTTTAAGACCTAGATCTGTGAGAATTGCTGGTTTTTGTAATTTTGTGGATGATACTATAAATAAATAAATATATAAAATCGTGAGTACCCGCTTGCAATCAAAAGCATTTTATGTATTTTTCTACATTACTTGAATTTTATTACATAAATGTAACTACACATCCAATTGACCCGTTTTGGAGTTGGAAAGGTTTGAGTTTTAGTTGTCTCGTATAATTCTGGTAGATATTTTTAATTAAGTATACATTACATTAACTAAAACCTACCATGAGAACTTATCAATGGTACGTTCAACCACTGACAGTTTAATTTATCCTCATGTCAGAGTTGATCAGATAACAGCGGCCACATAAGCTTGTAGGCCGTTGATTAAAATTAACATTTTACACATTGTTTTAAAACTGCATTTAGAACTATATACATTTGTTTTTACCTTACTTATTTCTATTTCGCCAATTAATTGTTGTACTTAATTACATAAAACTATTACACTAATTATTATGTATTCTGTGCCCACGCGTAAAAATTATAATTTTTACCAAAATTTATTTTACTCATGTAAAAGAGATTACTAGATTTTGCCCTGAAAATATACCTATATCAATGGTAGATAAAGAACAATAGATATTTTTCTACAAAACTAAAATGTTTAGTCACAAAACTACATTGTGTGTGTGTCACACAATGTACTTTAGTGTGTCTTTTCCATCCCCGTAAATCCTGAATTTTAATTGATTGGTAAATGGGAAAATGGCATTAAAAAAATGTGTCAGTGTGTAGTGTGTATGTATGGGATACCTGTTTGTGTAAAGTAACGACAACACATCCATAACATACCAGAAAGATTTATGGGTGTAAGTGACTGCAATATACGGGAATCTTCAACTTCCTCCCTCCCCGTTATGCACCCTACTAGTAAACCACCGACAAGGCTTTGGCACTAGCTCCCTACTAGTTTGTTAACTGTTTTAAACAACCTTTAAACCTTTATAAAGCATATTAAGTATTAACCACAGATATGTATACCTAGAGGTATTAACCTTCGAGAATGAACGCGTTTCTTTCCGACAGAATTAGGACACATTATGGATTGTACAATGTACTTTGACTAGGATTACAATCTCATGGTTTGGCCTAAGTTTTCAGGATTTTCTAATAATATTAGGATTTTATAATCTTAAATAAAATTTTAAAAACCTCCGACAGTTTTATTTATACTAAACATAGTTAAGATCACTCTCGATTAAGTCACCTTTCAGACAAAAAACTAGACAAAAATCGATTCATCCCTTTGGGAGCTACGATGCCACAGACAGACATACAGAAAAAAAGATACACAGACACGTCAAACTTTAATTAAATTGTGGTGGGATTGTGGTCAAGCATTAACTTATTTTAAGTAAAAAAAAAACTTATAACACCCATTTTTTCGTCGGGGGTTAAAAAGGCAGTATTTAATCATAAGTAATGGATAGTATCACAGAGGACATAATGATACCTCGTACTTTTAATAGTACTCAAATACTATTTAGTTGGTTGAACCCTTTGTTTTGATATTTTTTAAATATAAACAACGACGCTTGAAAGGCAAAAATTACCAAGCGACATATTGACAACTTTACACTAGAGCATTTTAAAGATAAAATTTTAGAAAAAAAAATCGTAAAAAATCGCCTATTAGTCATAGCTACTTAATTCCAATGAATTTTACATGCAGTTTAAAAACTTTAATATGCTCTAGTATAAAGTTGTCAACATGTCGCTTGGTAATTTTTGCCTTTCAAGCGTCGATAAGCATTGCTTTATTTCACAGTAACGTGTACGATATCTTAGGAATTCTCTACAGATATCAGGCTTTTTGTCACGACTGTTGTACGATATATGTTTCATATGGTAACCCTACCTTCGCTTGATCAATTTAAACCACCTATCAATTTATCTTGCTATTTGCAAGCTCATGAGAAACCTATTAAATTGTGATAGGTACTACTCGTACCTGTATAGAGCTTAATGAAATACCTCTCATGTATGAAAGGGGCGTCAGGAAAGAATATTCTTTGTACGATGAATGAATACAGGATGAATTTTAAATTTCATGCAATACTACTTTATGGAAGAGCACGTTCATAAAGTTAGAGAACTTAGAGATCCCTTTATACAGCCAATACTATATTCTGAAGACTGACGAGTTTGATGGAAATAGCTGACTGAATTTTTGTCAAAGTTTTACATGAAAAGTTGTTTTTATTTGTTCACTTGTTTCATTGTTTATACGGGCAGCTGGTAAATATACATAGGTACATAACGAACGTGCTGACAACGATGTAAGTAGAACTTTATGTAGGTATACTTTAATTGAAATACGTAAAGATATTTTCAACTTACAATTGTCTCACTATCGAGCTTGGGTCTTATTTCATTGTGTAGGGTAAGAGTATCCATAGTCCACCACCTTAAACCAATCTTAGGGACTCCGATCTGGTTTATGAATGGGCCTAAGTCTTCACACATATTTAATACTAGCTGACCCGGCGAACTTCGTATCGCCTAACAAACTATTTTTTTTTTTCTAAAATAAAAGTAGCCTAAGTTACTCCTTGTTACATCAACTATCTGCCAGTGAAAGTCCCGTTAAAATCGGTCTAGACATTTCAGAGATAAGCCTGAACAAACAGACAGAGAAACAGACAGACAGACAGACAAAAATTGTAAAAAATGTTGTTTTGGTAATATGCACCATCCAAATGCACTTAGTAAAAAGCGGTTATTTTAATATTACAAACAGACTCCAATTTTATTTATTTGTATAGTGTATAGATATATAGATTGTATAGATTATGGAGGACTCGCGCTTTGCCCACGGATTTGCCTGCTTTCAGATCATGGTTCACCTGCATGCTAAATTTCATGAGAATCCCTTCAGTGACTTTTATAATATTAGTAAATGAGCAGATTTGCTCAAGACTCTTTGTGCGGAGACCCACCTTTAAACCACTGGGCAAACATTGCTTAAAAGAGGACAAAGAAAATGTATGTAGTAACTAGCCAGTCAGATCTGTACTACTATTTAAATATCGAGTAAAGGTATTTCCTTTCTTTCAAATAAAATGAAATCTCGAAAGTCAAAGTGCAGGATCTGTGAACGAAGTTTCACAGTTGTAATAGGCTTTGCGATTATATGTAACGAAGCATAAAAACTCGTTCAATTACTTTATGGCTTGTAAGAATTTTTCGCTCGAACCGCAACCGCATGGTGTAATGGTTACCACGTCGGACCACCGTTCTAAGGGACCTGGGTTCGATTCCCAGCAAGGCAGAAATTTTAATGGTGAGTTTTAATTTCTGTTTTCGCTCAGGATGTGTTTTCTTATTGTCTCTGTGTGTTGTCCATGGCACCCACGATATAGGGAATCCTGGTGTGGGGCTATGAGTGTGAAACGTAATTACTATTATCGTTATTAAAAAACAATCTTGGAACTCACGACCGAACTCACGAATTTAAAATGTATTTTTGTAACCTTTGCTGTCATAGAAAATACGAGCCACCGAAATGTAAGGCTAGCTTCATAATATTATGACCGCGCGATATTTCGCAGAACGGCTTACTGCGCGGTACAAGATCAAACCAAAGAAAAGGCTAGGTTCATAATTTTATTATGACCGCGCGATACCGCGTGGAAGGATCACCGCGCGATCATGTATGAACATAGCCTTTTATTCAGTAGGATCTTGTACCGCGCGGTGAGTCGTTCCACGCGGTACCGCGCGGTCATATGAACCTAGCCTAAACTTAATGCTAGTGTCAACTCTAAGGGCATTCTTGAGGAAATGCTTGAAAAATTTGCTAACATCTAACTTCATCTATCGAGATCATGATGTATGAATGAATCAATGAGTTTGAATTTAACATAATTTTTATTTTACGTTCACGTTTAAAATTTCGGATGAAAGATTCGAATCACATCGATGTAAAGTAGAGAAATACAGCTGCAAACAATATGAAAATTTGAATTTGGAATACAAGGAATACGCGTGATGACAGTAAGTAAAAATCACTAAAATTATGTATTTATTTAATAAAACCCTATTAATGGATTACAAAACACGCATTTATCGTATTATTATTAGCGAGTGTAAAAGTGCAAAAAATAAGGCGATATCTGTAACTTTTTTGCCATAATGTGGAATACATTTTAAGAAAGTTACCGCAATAAAAAGAAAAGCGCCAAATCGCAGATAACTTTTTTTATTTTGCACCCGTACATTTGAATGTGCATGATTGATTGATATGATGCAACATGTCCAGGATTAAAAAAAAAGATAGATTTTATCCATGTTGTATTTCCCCTGGGATTGTATGGAAGACTGAAACTCTGATTTCGTTTTATTAAACCAAACTTACACGGGCCCTTCGAACTAGTATTCAATAAACGTGGCTGCAAGCAACTGCAACTAATAAAGCAGTTATTCACACTAAAGTTTTACTTCAGGGCCAGTGCTAAGCGCCTTACACCAGCGACATAAGTG
Source organism: Thymelicus acteon (assembly GCA_951805285.1). Taxonomy (NCBI): domain Eukaryota; kingdom Metazoa; phylum Arthropoda; class Insecta; order Lepidoptera; family Hesperiidae; genus Thymelicus; species Thymelicus acteon. The sequence goes on from OX638228.1 coordinate 11,806,316, forward strand.
GTCTGAGCGCTGTTGTGTTTACGACCAGATAAATTTCTGGAATCACCAGAGAAGCTGGAACCACCTGAAGGTTAACGGATCCATTGACCGTCTCGTCTGAAATCATTTATCCTTATAACCGTTCCCGGTGGAGATCGTAAAGTGAATTTTGAAATGAATTTCAAAATTGCTGCATAAAACTGCACTGTCTTTTATTTTTATGGTAAGAGCATGTAAATAAGGGTACGTAGCTATATGAAAAAATTGTTTAGAAACATTGAAGTATAATGTCATAGAACAGACACCTCGAACAAAATGTGTCCCGCCGGGAGGTTCTATTTTCAAAATTGAGCCCCCGTTCTCCTTTCAAAATCGAACGAATCCATTGAAAATTGAAGCCGATCGGCACCAATTTATTGGGACATACATTGTGTTTGCGGTGTCGGTTCTATATGCTAGTAATAATACTTAAACGTTTAGAAAATATTAATTGTGATGGTTTCATTATTCGGTTTATTCTTACAATACCAACAAGCTGATCTGGTGGGGATTTACAGATTTTTTTCCTATAAACTCTACCAAAATAAACAAAGCCTAGATGAGACTTCTGGAAATAACACCCAAGTGTGAGTTGGACTCGTGAATCAAGGATTCCGTACAAGCTTGTAGAACCGAAAATTGCTCTTACGCGTCGTAGGTCGCAGTCACTTGCCCAGCAAGTATAATATTGTTCTTTATATTAGTATTTTTAAGTTAGCTAACATGTGAATTCATCAATCAATATACAACTATTTGAGGTATAATAATGATATAACATGATATATCGTCGAATTTATCTTACGAAAGATAATTAAACAGGAGTACTCGTAAGTTTACACATCCTTTTAACAATATTCAAAGAACTAAAACCAGGATAGGTGTCAACAACAACCCTACAACTATGTGGAAACAAAATCTCCTCCAAATTGCTAAAGTTTGGGGAACCTACTAGCGACAAGGCGTTGTAACTTCGCTAATAAAGACGAGGTTAGATCGTTACCTTTTCTCCGGAGGAGTTCAATAATCAGTAATTAATGAACTGAAAGAAAGAACTCGTGTTTAGTTCTATTTTTAGCTCAGTATCAATGATAAGGCTGTTTCTTTTAAAGACTGCATTTTTCTGTGTAAGTACGAGTAGTTAGTGTTGTATTGTATATGCCACCGCCAACACGGATAATCTTATTGTGGGGAAATAAATGTGTATTTTTATAAATATTTATTTTAAAGGGAAAATAGTTAATTTCTCTTTATATACATATATATGGATGATTATTTATCTCTGTTATTCATCTTGAAGTTTAAGACAGTAAGACAATAGATTTCCCTTTGATAATGCTTTATAATTGATTGGAAATATAATACCTAAGAGTGCTCTTAGTTTCATAATAACTTAGTTTTCGTACTTATAAATACGTAGGTAACTCGATAAGTTTTGAGACAAGAAAAAACTATACAAGATATTAGCAATATTTATTTTACATTTTTTCGAAATACTCTTTTTTACATGAAATAAGTTAGTACTTGACAACAATAATTCTCCTTCATTCTCTTTGCAAAGTTCCATTCGCCTAAACCAACTATTAAAACAATTTTGCCAGCCTTGATCCGATAGGTCTGAAATTGCGACTTCGTAGGCGGCCACGGCCTATTCGGAACACGAAAAAAAATCCCCTTTATTTTTTCCGTGATAATCGGGAACAAAAAAAATCACAGGGAGTTAAATCAGGACTGTATGGTACATGGGGCAAGGTTTCAACACCGGATTCCTCAAGAAACGCCTTTGTTCTGAGGGACGTATGTGACGAAGTGTTGTCGTGATGCAGCATGATACCCCGAAGCCCAGACTTTGATCTCCTCTCTCGCAGAGCTTTCAAAACTTTCGGCAGTGCTACTGTTGTATACCATTCCGAGTTAACAGATCTATGATTTTCAAACATTGTTGTCGACACATGCCCGCTGCGAGAAAAAAAAAACTAGCCGCCATATTCTTACCAACATTACGAGGTCTTTCCAGTTTTGTCAGCAACTTTCCTCCTGAAAAGACTCATACTGACGACTGCATCGTCCAGTTTATACACGACGTATTAAATAGTTATGTAGGTAACTCAATTTTAACTAAATTTTAAGTAAATAATATTTAGTGCGAATCCAAACGTAATAATTCATACTCTTTAGTTCATACCATTCTTTCTTTCTTCCTGGCTATTTGCGTTCTATTTGTAAATAAATTTGCTTTTTAAAAATATATAATACAGATGCGTTCCATTTTTAAATTACGAGCATCACAAAACTTATCGAGTGACCTACGTAAATCGTATTACCGTCCATACTGAATTAATAAATCCATTCCCTTCTACTAAATAAAACGAATTTACGAATACCTGATTGATCTCATTCATGCTGTCACTTCATTCGTACTTTTTGGCATTTCTCACCATTGAAAAGCTAATGCCAGATTTCTCGGAGAAGTACGAATTTTCCGGTAATAGCCTCTTACCAACATAATGTTTATTAATCACGCTTATTATTATTTACGATATTTTTTTATTTAAGCAACAGAGTTTTAGACGTAGTACTACATACTACGTAAAGTTTTTGTTGTTATGTTGTATTGTATTGTACAAGTATTTATTGTCTGTACAATATAAATAAAAAAACTTGAGAGGTGTCAAGGGACACCCGGATGGAACAAACTTCCTTGCAGTAAGTACTAGGATAGCAAAAACATGCAGCAAGTGTGCCAAAACAAATCTGGGGTATTAAATTTCTCATCGGCATCAGATATACCCCAAAAATAAAGTAAAAAAAAAAAGTAGATATACCCCAGATTTGTTTTGGCACACTTGCTGCATGTTTTTGCTATCCTAGCACTTACTGCAAGAAACTAAAATATCTGGCTTGCTTTCTATAAGAGAGAGAGAGAGACAGACAGAGAAACAGCGCACGCCGCACGACATGTAACGACGCCGCACGAGTTGTAACGACTAACGACGGCAAAAAGTGTCGTTACAACTTTTCGTTACCAAATTTTCCGCCTAGCCCCCTTTCGCAACGCGCGATAAGGAACTTCGTTCCAATAAAAATAATTAAACTTCCTTCGTTTAATCCTTTTTAGGGTTCCGAAGTAAACTCGGAACCCTTAAGTTTCGTCATGTCCGTCCGTCCGTCAGTTAATGAGTAGGTAATAGTCGATAAACTTACTACTTCAGAACCCTACATTGCGCGTGGCCTGACACGCACAAGGCCGGTTTTTTTTTTCTTAATTTATAAGAATAAAACGAAACTGTTTGCTGTCTAAGCTAGTTTTCGGACATAAGAGCGTAGGAATATTAGAAATAGAAATATAGTAAATAGAAAATTAAATAGCCGTAAAAATATAGATTAAACGGATATAGTTTAAAAGCAGTTATATAACAGATAGTACCCAGTTAGTTTATAACTTATAATTTTTCTGGATATTTACAGATTAATGACGTAAGAGCTGTTGTTAAAAAAATCTCGAGGAAATTGATAATTTGAGAAAATGATTCAAAATCTCAGCAACTAGGCATCTAGTCCATAGAGGGTTCAATCAAATGTGAATCAATCAATATGAACCCATCCAAACTGGACTAACCATCGTAGTGTCAACTTACCTCCGATGCTCCGTTTCGGTGCAAAACACGTGTTGGTGCTGGTATGTATGTTGGTATATACTTTTAATTATTGTAGTGCATGTTTCCGTTGTGGGAGGGAGGGAGGTGCCACGCATGTCTTAAAGTATATACCATCATACATGTTACCCGCGGATTGTTGCAAAGTAGACTAATACTAACTTAATCCATCCAAACTCGTTCACGGTACATATGTATAGAAGCGCGCACTTGCCATGAAAATTCGTTTAAGAGTTCCTCGATGACACTCGTAAAAGAACATACCTATTTAATATGTAAATGTCACAAACGTTCCCATAAAACGGACGTGCAATTTGAATACTAATGTGACACTTACCTCAATATAACGTTTTTATATTAACTCAATTTTCTTGATCTTACTTCGGTCACGTGCATGAATGTGTCTTAGAGCTTTAGGTTATAACCCAAAAATAGTAATATAATTTCTTTTTTTTCATATTTATTATTTAATTCTAATATAACTGAAACCATACATGTAGATACTACTACACTACCCGCCACATTCATTCACAAGCCGCCGCCGTATATTACGAATAAATATCTATTATACTATGCCATCGTAATTAGTAAAGTATAATATAATAGATACAAATAAATAAAATTGGAGTGTCTGTTTGTAATATTAAAGTAACCGCTTTTTACTAAGTGCATTTGGATGTATGCACGGTACATATTATACCAAAACGACATTTTTTACAATTTTTGTCTCTGTTTATTCCGGCTAATCTCTGAAATGGCTTGACCGATTTTGATGAGACTTTCACTGGCAGATAGCTGATGTAACAAGGAGTAACTTAGGCTACTTTTATTTTAGAAAAAAAAAATGTTAGGCGATACGAAGTTCACCGGGTCAGCTAGTATATAATATAAAATAATAATATAAAAATACAATATAATAATACAGATATGAAACATATCGAAGATTATTATCATTTATGCTATGTGTTATTGTTAAAAAAAATTAAGGGCTGGTTTCACTACTTCGTTTTCACTCTCGACCCCAAAAAGTTGAATATCTAGATACAAGACTAAACAGTACTAAAGAATTGAACTGACTTCATATGAAATGTGAAGTACATTAAAAACTCAAAACTCAAAATTAATTATTTTCATTTACGTACTTACCTTAGAAAGAATACGCCCAAACTCTGTGTGATGATACATGCACACTAACACGCAGGGTTGGAAAAAATCATGATTTTTTTAAAAAATCGAAAAAATCACGATTTTTAAAAAAAATCCTAATTAATCACGATTTTTTTGATTTTTTCATTTTATTTTAAAATATTTTTGCGCAAAACAGAACGCGCCCTCAAGGGATTGCGCGGACACAGCGCGGGGATTTCTCTTTTGTCTGACATGTGAATGCCAAGCAAATGTGCAAAAGCAAGTGAATACAAATTCTAAATTTGTTTTTAGGGTTCCGAAGTAAAATCAGAACCTTTATAGTTTCGTCAAAGTCGTCGTCCGTCCATCTGTCCGGAGCAAAGCGCCGAGACCCTTAATGCTAGAAAGCTGTACTTGACACGGATATACATTATAAATTATTAAAACTCCAGAATTGTAAAAAAATATATTGAAAAACATTTTTTTTCAGGGTACCTCCCCTACAGCTGTAACGTAAGGATGATTTGTATCGTTGTTGAGTGGGGTATCGTTGAAAAGGTCTTTCAAAAATGTTATGGGTCTTTAAGACCATTTTTGGAATTAGGGGTCCGTTTGTGAAATATTTGCCTTTAAAGTGCAAATTTTGGTTAGAGTCAAGTGGGACCAGGAGGGGACCCCCCCTGTCGGCTAAACGGTTGGAGTTGGACAAGTGAAAAAATTCTCCAAAATATGTAGATTATATGATGAATTTATAAGGAAAACTATCACGGCTATGTTATGTTAACATAACTGCCATCCTCAAACTAAAAGGCGGTTAAGTGACAAAAACAGTTTTTGAGGTAGAGCCAAAAAACTCAGGATTATTTTGAAATCGTGCTAGTGATTCTCTATAAAACAATTGTTAATGTTGTCATACTATGTCGAACTCAAAAGATATATATATTTTTTTTGAACTTAAATATTACTAAAGGTCAAAAAAATATCAAAACTGTTAATAAAGTAAAAATTTACCAGATGACATTTAGCCGCCTTTTAGCTTGAGGACGGCAGATAAGTATTTAGTTAATAAGTAGGTATTAGTCGATAAACGTACTACTTCGGAACCCTACAGTGCGCATGGCCTGATATGCATTTCCCCTGGTTTTTATATGTCGATTTCTGTGAAAGAAAATGAAATTACACATTTTTGATTAAATCATTGATTTTAATTGAAAAAATCATTTGATTTAAATCGTGATTTAAATCATGATTTAAATCAAAATGATTTATTCATGCCAACCCTGCTAACACGTGATACCTTGTGCTACGAATCACATAAACATGATTTTATAAATAAGCCATAATAATAGTGAAGAATATAGACCAAAACAAACATTTATTATTACTTATGGCAGCCTGATCAAGAACCCAGAAAGTCGGTCAGGTCATAACCCTATTCTGAACCTTAATAAATGATCTGAGACCACATAAGAGGGAAACTTATGTATGGAATACATTATTTTTAGATGATTCTGTACGGCGATTCTCGGCGACAACTTATTAAGGTAGGTAGTAAGTAGGATTGAATTTGAATCATCCAAAAATAATCTACACATCTATACAAATAAATAAAATTGGAATGTCTGTTTGTATAGTAGGGTGAATCATCCAAAAATAATCTATACAAATAAATAAAATTGGAGTGTCTGTTTGTAATATAATAACCGCTTTTTACTAAGTGCATATATATACACGATACATATACCAAAACAACATTTTTCACAATTTTTGTCTGTCTGTCTGTCTGTCTGTCTGTTTATTCCGGCTAATCTCTGAAATGGCTGGACCGATTTTGACAGGAATTTCACTGGCAGATAGCTGATGTAACAAGGAGTAACTTAGGCTACTTTTATTTTAGAAAAAAGTTTGTTAGGCGATACGAAGTTCGCCGGATCAGCTAGTCTTAAATAAAGTTTTCCATACATAGACTTCCCTCTTATCATTGTCTTATCAAGTCGTATTGCTTCATCTTAATGTAGCAAAGTAACATTCACTTCAACTAAAATAATACCAAAATTCGCCTCCGGAGCGAATGTAAATACTCCATCAAAGGGGAATAATTCAGCTCTAATGTAAGAACTTTCTTTCATTCCGTTCACGCACTTTGACGGGAAGAGTAGTTTTCAATTCATCGATCATGAAACTTACTTCGATAAGTATTCGTTAGTTTTATGGGTGAGTCTAAGGTATCTGTTTTACTTTAACCAAACAAGCGGTAAAATAATGCCCTTCGGAGCATAATGTACAAAACGCAAAATGAACACAACTCGCAAAATGTACAAATCGCAAATTGTTCAATGGCAGTAAGTATAATAATATATAGATGTTTCCGGTCATAAGGAGAATGTGAACGCTTAATATTATTAAGCCGACTTCAAAAAAGGAGGAGGTATTTAATTCGACTGTATTTTTTTATGTTTGTTACCTCAAAACTTTTGATTGGGTGAACCGATTTTGATGATTCTTTTTTTAATCGAAAGCTGGTGGTTGTCATATGGTCCTACTATTTGAGCGAGATCTGACAAGTAGTTTTTGAGTTATTTTGAAGTCGGTTATTTGTTTCTTGGTAAAATTCGGATTATTTGAGGTCATGTAGTCATGATAATTTAATACTAACGCCCCAACTCAGAGTCAGTAACGGTTACTTTAATCGCTCCTTAGTAAAAAACCACTATACAAATTCTGTACTAAGGAGCGATTAATACGCAATTCAATTGTATATATTATAATATAATTGTGTATATAATATTATAGTATAAGTCAATTGTATATATTATAATATAATTGTGTTCGTAACATACTTCAAATACCTCACAGAAAGTCGTAGAAAATTTAAGGTATGTAGGTAAGTACATTTCCCTTATACCAAAAATCTATTTTAACTTATCGCTTGTAATGGTACAATTGATAAAGTTCTTTCACTTATCGCACGATAGCGAGAAAGGCAATACTGAAAAGTTAGGGAAAAAATTCATGCTCGATTTATACTCAACAAACCGTGCCAAAATATTCCCGAGAATTCCGAATCAAATTTTAATTGCTCATGTCATGTCACTGTCATTAAGACAAAAATTTAGGAAACTTGATTTTTCCTATATGGATTTAGTTTTTTTATGTTAGACATGTTGTTAGACAATACTCTTCTTTGCTGATCGGCAACGCATCGGTGATGCATTTGCTCTACTTATGGCCATGGGATTCGGTGGCTACTTAAGTAGTTACTCTCAGATACGATCGGGAGTCCTCTTGTTTATTTATTTATTTCTTTCTTTCTTTCTTTATGTACCATACAAAAGTATGACTATTTCAATAAAAAATATAAACTTCCTAATTTGTAGATACCTAAGGTTTACATGCATTAAGCGCAATCGTAGATAAAAGTTGTATTTCACTTGAAGTATGGAATCTAAATTACATTTTAACATCCTCAAAAGAGCTAGATTTTAAACAATATGTAGTGATATTACAGTCATCGTTTCACAAAACCAAAACTATCCTTACACATCGTTGCCCAAAAATAATATTATATGAGTACAAAGACAATGTGTAGTAGAATTTCCTCCGACAGGGCAGCGGCCTAATCTTAAGGTTTTTCCAAAACACTTGACACAGGGATATTAAAAGGGTGCAGTGAGGACGTATTTGAGATTGGTATTGCTAGTAGATATACGAGTATGACTACCCTTTTAATCATACAAAGCGGACTATTCGACGTATTGAAGTTCCGAGCCTGATAAACGGATTAGAATCCCTCAAATTGTTCACAAATGTGGGCACTCAGGGCAGGCAGGGGCAAACAAATGGACAATGGACATGCCTATACTATAAGTGTACTCGTACTAAGGAACCCAAAAAAATTGAAATAAAGTACTTTATACATACAATGACAAGATTAGGTCGGCATCCTATATGACTAATTGACTAGGTATTCTGTATAACAATTTTGCGTTACGTCAAAACTACCTAAGTATTTGAATATTATATCGTAGCAGCCAAATAAAATCAGATTCTATATGTTTCGAATACCTTTCAAAACGTTGTAGCAGTGATGTGTCACATTAATATAATTAATTACAATAATATGTCTATTCAGCGAAACCACTGCGACCGGGAATATGTTACGACTGAGGTACAAGAACATTATATTATACATATGTAACTAAATCATAATTATTAATATAATTATAGCCATTTGATTCGTATCACTGAGAGGAATTTATACTACTATTATTAGTCGTGTGTAATAAGGAGTAGTAATTAGGGAAGTGCACAGTGTTTTCTATCGTTTCTAAGTTTTTATTTCGAAGGGACACTTAATATTGGCCCTGTTAGCCTTTATAGCTTCATACAGACAGACAAACGCATTTGGATGACACCGTAGCGCGTAGGTCTGATAACTCTATATACCGATTATTTCTTTTTAGGCGATCGACTTACTTGAGCAACTGTACGCTTTGCGGAGTAACCGCTTCAGGCTTCTTGAAAGTTTCCGCGTTTAAGCCAAGTTAAGCGTTTGGTTCTGGTTTCTATCGTCAGACAACAACTATTCAGTCTTAACGGTGGTATTTGGGTGGTATAAAAACTTCCAATACTTGGATTGGGCAATAATCCTTCCACCAATTCTACTAGTAAGCATGGTGGATACTCTAGGCTTTCGTGAATGAAGTGCCTCATTCTTTAGTGCAAACCTCCCTTGCTCATAGCAAATCCATGCTCTTTTGTGCAAAGAGTCAAGCTACAAATTCTTTTGACGTGTTTCAATTGCAAGGCTGGTAAGGAAGTTAATCGAAGAGTTTCCTGATGCCTTTTTATTTATTTTTTACAAAAATGGAATTAAACTTTTAAGGAACCCGACGGATCCTGGGTCGTTTCTCAGTGAATGAAGTATTTGAACGATGAGTTTTAGTTTCTGTCCTCGGTTTGATTGTGGCTTTGTGTGTTGTGCATAGCACCCACGATATATAGAATTCAAGTGTGGGGTTAGTATAGCGTTACAAGGATTCTTGAGCCAAGCTTCTCCGCTGTTCGTGCACTTTAACCAACTAAAGAGACCTTGTTCTCATCAGTTTGGCTCTTATTAGCAACAGAGCTAATGAAATCCCACATGCATGTACACAACGCACACCGATTGAATGTTAAATTTAAACACGCGTAAATGTAATATATTCGACATTGCCAGGAAATATTGCTATTACTATAAAAATTCTGTGTAGAAAATTATATTTGTATTGTAATAAAAAAACATATACATCGTACAAGGCTAGGTTGGAGTGTATGCTTTCGTATGCTCATATCATCTCTGTAAACCATGTATCAAACACGGACCTGAATTGGTCCGTGGTATCAAAGAGCACTTCAGTACTATGAACACAGATCTCTCTTTGTGGGCGTAGTTACATGTCAGGACTGCCAGGATACTAAATAAAACACACAGTTCGACAGGCACATTGATACACTACGTTTATTGCCTGATAACACCCGGTTTCATCAATTCAATGTTATTTAGTTTTACTTTGATTCCGCGATCCAATCTGTCTACCGTAATGACATTTCTTTTATTTCTTAATTTCATAGATTATACGAACTTATTTGAGACTGCGCCGACATACATATATGTATGTTCCTAAACCATGAACATCGAAAACAACATGTACGTAAATGTAAAATATCCCGAAGCTAAGCTAAATGCGGCTTTGTGTTTTCCGGGATAATAGGAACTGTATTATGTTATTCCAGATCATGACCTACCTGTGTACAAAATTTCATGAAATTACGTTCTATTGTGTTTGTGTGAAAGAGTTATAAATACCCATACATCCTTACAAACAAAACTTTCACATTTATTATATTACAAGTAACCGACCTCGCTTTCGATTTTCTTATTTTTACACCTTGGGTTACATTATTAGAGTTTTATTAAAGATATCAATTTTTTTTGAAAATATAATATAGCCTATGTCACCCGGGGATAGTGTAGCTTCCCAAAAGTGAAATAATTTTTCAAATCGGTTCAGTAGTTTCGGAGCCTATTCAATGCAAACAAACAATCAAATCTTTCCTCTTTATAATATTAGTATAGATATAGTATTACTTATTCCGTACCACGGAATAAATGATGCAATTAATCATTGCAGAGAAATTTTCTGTCCCATATAAGTCAAGAATATGCAATTTCCGTTCTAATTTTCTATATGAAGTTGTCACAATGTAATTGCTCCAATTAAAACGTTACTGGTGTAATTACCGACCGCTTTGATTGTTTTAATTAACGTGTAATCCCGTTAAACTGCTTTACTGGAGTGTTCAGCATATCCACTTTGTTACTTGTTCAATTAATTTATACCTTTTCTTACTGTCTTCCGTAATTATTTATTTAATTTGAGTGGATAATTTTTAGTGCGCAATTTAAAGACTTTGCTTATGTTTTTTATTTGCATAAATTGAAAAAAACGCCTTTATAATTTAAAGATTCTGTAGTTCCAGATTAAAAAATTTAAAGAAATTACATTGCTATTTGTAGTAGTGTGGTTTATAAAGTATACTTTATGTAGCGAAGAAGTAATTAAGGACTTTGTTCATAAAGATACTGTTACCATCCAACCCACGTTAGTCTGTCTATACTAATATATAAAGAGGAAAGATTTGATTTTTTGTTTGCATTGAATAGGCTCCGAAACTACTGTACCGATTTCAAAAATTCTTTCACTGTTGGGAAGCTACATTATCCCCGAGTAACATAGGCTATATTATATTTTCAAAAAAATTAGGGATCCTTAATAAAACTCCAATAATGTAACCAAAGGTGTAAAAAAGTAAGAAAACCGAAGCAAAGCGAGGGCGGTTACTCGTACTATATAAATTTACATGAAGCAAAAACTTTGTTTCCCTCTTTACGACAAATCGGACGGAGGATTACAAAATTTAGCACAGGTAAAGTCTACATCGAGAAGGAGTGCAGAAAGCTAATATTTTGATATAATATACATTAGAAACACATAAATTAATAAAAATAAACATTACACACACGACCATGCATTTGACACACACACACACAGACACACACATACTCATACACACACAATATACATACAATTGTGAGCGCGAAGTAACCCTTTAACATATACGGTCGAATTTTGACCGCAGAGCAGGTTTCTAGTATGTCTTTATTAGTTATCGAGACCCCTTTTATAAGCTAAGATAACGTATTAAAAGGAATAAATTGCGCATTCGTCAAAGGACATTTCATATCTTCGAACCTTACTAAAAGGGTTTGCGTTTGTTAGCTATTCGATTGTTATTGTCATCTGCGTTACACAATAGAATACTTGCGTCGTTTTCATAAATATTTATTTTATTGTTAGAAAATAGGTCAGCTATTGAATAGACTACGAATTTTTTTATGGAAATAGCCGGCCAATTTATTTTTTAAGTTAATAAACGACCCTGTAGCTTAGTTGGTAGTTACCCTGCCTGCAAAGCGAGGGATCCCGGGTTCGATTCTCGGCCGGGGCAGATATTTATGTGACACATAAATATTTGTACTCAGGTCACGAGTGTTATTATGATGTGTTATGTAGTCCATGCCACCCGCGTTATTATTTATTATTATTATTTATTACTAATCCGCTGGCGATCCACCTGATGGTAAGTGGCTATTGTCGCCCATGGACAAGAGCAACACCAAAGGCATCACTTATGCGTTGCTGGCCAAGAAAGAGGGAAGAAAAAGAAAGAAAGAACTGGCTATCACACTCCCAGCCGGAATACGACGCGTAGTTTGGCGGCTGAATCAAGCAGTAGGGTGGTGGCTATCCAGGCGGCCCCCACGGAGAAATGAGAATAGTAATAATTAAAATCAATACCTTCTACCAATATAATCTCTCCGAGAGAAACTGATTTATTATTAATGCTCGCTTTCTTACGATGTGGCATAATTTTGACATCACTATGTCTTCAAGAAAAGCGTGAATAGGCTTTATTAAGTTAGTGCGCTTACCATCCTGGACCATATCTCCACTTAGCATCAGGTGGAATTGTGGTCAAGCATTAACTTATTTTAACTAAAAAAAATCACTAACTTATTCTGTATAAAAAAATATCACATAGATATTGCACGACCTAATTCCCCCGTAAGGCAGTTGAATAACCGTAAGGCTATCCTCTTTTATTGAAAAGCGCAACGGTATCTACGTAAGTACGACACGCGTCGCTTCATTATTCTTTATGCGTACCGTGAAGGACTGGTATTTGCCGAGCACTGACTCACTTGTGTCTTTTCGATTCTTAATATAAGCAGCGTTAGGCCAAGAGTAAATATCTATAATCTAAATTTTACTAACAAAAAATAACCGACTTCAAAGTCTCAAAAACTGCTTTTCAGATCTCGTTCAAATTTATGTTGGACCACATGACAAGCACCTGCTTTCGATTAAAAAAAGAATCATCGAAATCGGTTCGCCCAGTCCAAAGTTCTGAGGTAACAAACATAAAAAAAACAGTCGAATTGAGAACCTCCTCCTTTTTTTGAAGTCGGTTAAAAATGTGCCTTATGAAATGATATTAAGAGATTATAAATTGACTTTAAAAAAGAAGGAGGTCAATTCGCCAGGATCTTTCTTTAGATTAAAACTGCATAGTTCTGAATGTGTTAGCAAAACGTATAAAATAAGTTTCTGTTTTTCTGAAACGAAGCGAATTGAAGTTGGACTGCTAGAATTATTCACAGTATCAAGAGCCATTGAGTTATCAAAGGGTGCTTAATTAGTTCATTGGATGGGTTGCGGAATTCAGCGAATCGAACGCATCTGTGATTGTTGGAGCAAATACTAAAGTTTTATGTTTACATACTTGGATAAGAGTAAGTAACGGATCGAAATATGTCGTGGTATTTGTAAAAGAAAGTGTTTATAGAAGGGTATTTTAACGTAGTACATCCCATAGCAATATTTTTAGATTTTTGTCTGTTTGTCTGTGCGTTCCTTCATGTTAGGGTCAATTCACATTGAGACACGAGGCCTACGCTATGACAGGATAAGGCGTAGCGGCGTAGCATTATGCTGCGCTACGCAGCGCTGCGTAGCTGGCATAATTCAATATGTTTGGCACAAACACTTATGTACCTTTTTTGTCATTATATAACTTTAAATTAAAAAAAAACCCGACAGTTTTATTCTCGATCACATCAGCTTTTAAACAAAAAACGCATCAAAATCGGTCCATTCGTTTAGGAGCTACGATGCTACAGACAGGCACACAGACATAAAGACACGTCAAACTTATAATACCCCCTCTTTTTGCGTTGGGACTGTCGGGAGTTAAAATACAGCGCGCCGCGTCGCGATGCGTCGCGTATCGGTGTGAATTGACCTCTACTCGGTTTCACTAATGGACATGTTGAAAATGAATATTATGGGTTTGTTTTATTTTAATCAATTCACAATTTTAAATATTAATTATCAATTGTCATATTTTACGATTCCACCTTTTTTGTTCGGGGAAATAGTTGCCACATTAAGTAAATAATGTTCGAGTTCATTTTAAGCTATTTCAAAAATTGTTTGAGACGCGGGCATCATTTGTAACCATAATTTTTGTTAGGAACAATTCAAATTGACAGTACCTACATAATTCCACTAATAATATATACCTGAAATAATAATGTGAAGATTTAATGTAGGGATTAAATTACAATGATAAAGCAGCGTCGTAATAACTCGATCATTGAAATCAATCCAAAACATTTCAACGCAAACTACATAGCGTAAATACAAATTTCAATTTAGATTATGTTTTAGGTCGTGTGAAATTCAGTGAATGTTAATCAAGCGACTCTCACGGTAGCCAGTCGTGCGTGAATTACAAATGCTGTGTTAAGTGTTAAAATGTATAATGGAAATAATGCGTAAATTTTTTTGCAACAACCGTGGAATTAACATGTTATACCTATCTGTCCACTTCTGAAATGGATACATACAGTACTAGGGAAGTGTGATTGTAATTAAGTTAGAAATACCTTAATCTATCTATATTATAATAGTGATAGCTGGGTCTAGAAGCATAAAATTTTGCACAAAGCTTACTTATCTATATCTATACTAATATTATAAAGAGGAAAGCTTTGTATTTTTGTATGTTTGCAACAAATAAACTCAAAAACTACTGAACCGATTTTCAAAATTCTTTCACCATTAGAATGCTACATCATTCATGAGTAACATAGGCTATATTTATTTCTAGAAAAAATTAGGGATCCTTGCTAAAACATCAGTAACGTGAACTAAAGTGTGAAAAAATTTGCTTAAAAATTTCTTTCATCGCATACGCTGCGGAAACTATTGATGATAGAACAAAAAAATGTTCTACAATATTATAGAACATATAAATATCTACAAAAAACCTCGCGATAGTATATGTCCAACTATTGTCGTTATGTCACTATAACCACTTTTTACACTTTAAAAGTTAATAAAAAAGATGACCAAAATCAGATCATGAAAACCATACCTTCGTATTAATCCTTATCCAAATAAATCATATCATTTCATATTCAAAACTGTTTCAATACCTATAGATAACTTTTGAATTACTCAAATCGGACATTCCATCCAGAAGATATTACGTAGTATATGAACTACGTGACAACGTGATTGTACGAGTAGCAACAATCATCACCGGCCCCGCGGCCGGACAGCTCGCGCATGTTCAGCGGATCCTGATTATGTAACACGGGGAGGGGAGGGGAGGGGAGTGAGAGCGGGAGAGGGAGAGGGAGCGGGAGCGGGAGCGGGAAAGGGAGAGAAAGAGAGAGAGAGAGAGGGAGTTGGAGAGGGAGATGAGGGGGAAGGGGAAGGGGGAGGGAGAGGGGGAGGGGGAGAGGGAGCGGGAGCGGGAGAGGGAGGACACGGAAACTATAACGGCTAAGAACGGCTGTACCGATTTTAATGATCTCTGATTTGTTACATTCTTAGGCGATACGAAGTTCGCCGGGTCAGCTAGTATAACATAAGTGCACACTAAAAAGGTTTATGAAAATTCAATCAAGGGTTAAAATACGGGATAAAAGTTTGTATAAAACTCCATCATGTTTAAAGTTATAAACATATTTTTTGCAAGCGAAGCTGTATGCAATATGTATAGTATGTAAGCAACTGCTAGAAGTTAATAAACGTTTAAACACTCACTTGCACTATGATTCCCTACGTTTTGAGCCGCATAGATACAACACTAACAAGCACTAACTTATTCGGTATAAAAAAAAACATAAAACATCACTAAACACTCACGATGCGGGTACAAAAAGTTTTTTTTTAGTTTCTTTAAAACAGCCTTTTTTAAAGTTAATTAATTTCATTAACATTATCTTTGTATGTACATCAATTAATACGAGGAGAGTCTGTCATTCTTTTTTATTTATTTACATAATTATATGAATACTAAGCATCCATTGAAAGATTTTCAATTACTATTTCCCAAAACAGTCATTATAAACTTGCCCAAATCTGTCGAATACCAAAACGAAAACGAGTATTAGAAGGTATGTAACATTCTATCTGGGATTTTTACCGAAGAAATGGTTCAAATTTTTTCGTAGTAAAGTTGTCGTATTATCTTGTCGAACTGAGTTGAGTGTTCCAGTAATGGATTTTTGTCACTAATGGATGGTGTAAGATCTAAAGATCATCATGAAAATCTGCAAATGACCCACTGCTGACCTCAATTTTCTCACAATTTGAGTAAGAGCTTACAAAAAAAGTAAAAGTAAAATCTACCGTGCTAGCCATGTGTTATTTAAACGTCACTGTACACCCACATTATAAAGAACTGTGATGTAGGCTTATTCAATACCGAGAATGAAAACTGACCATGGTTAGGTACTCTTACTGAAGCTTTTGGCTTGAGAGCCAGTTCTTTATTTCTTTTTCTTCTGTCTTTCTTGGCCGGCAACGCATCAGTGATGCCTTTGGTGTTGCTGATGTCCATGGGCGACGATAGCCACTTACCATCAGGTGGATCGTCAGCTCGTTTGCCGGCTATTTCCATAAAAAAAATGCTAGGGCCAACAGCAAAATATCCATTCCGAAAAGAACTCTGACTTAATTGAATACTGAAACATATTCTTAACAGCAAACACTATAACAGTTTAAAAATACTTTACTGTACAAGTATGATACAAATAAAGAACAGTCAGGCAAAATTACTTATTTAAAAATTTCCACAAGTAATATTCACTTTAACTTCGCATGTTAACCGTGATGTGTAACTTTCAGAAACTTCTCACAATCAGAAGTCTCGAGCGAAGTGTAAACTTCACATAATCATAAATAATGCCTTCTCAAGTGACTTCGGTTATTAAAAGTTGTTCAGGAGGTACTTTAAAAGAGACATTTAAACTTACATTCACTTTATGGATAATTGTGCTAAGATCAAGAATTGTTTAGGAGATGCTGAGCAAACCATTGCGGCTAACTACGGTATTTTTTGGAACCGAAATATCTCTATCTTAATATATTTTGGGATATTAATTGTCTATTCTGTCCGCGTGTAGCTGTAAGGGGAGCTAGGGCCAAAGGCGATTATAAAAAAAAATTATTGTCCAATGTCGAGCGATCGCTAAAGAAACAGTAAAATAACATTGAACACTTAAGGATATTGCTTCTTCAATTCAACGAATCCGTACTGGGCGTTGTATCGCTGAGGTCAATAGATTTGATAATTAGTAACTGACTTACTAAAAGACCCTGACGGCGCGACGTAGGCAATAAAACTGCAAAGTATCAAAATGGCCTATTAAAATCATATGTCAAAGACCAACGCCTTTAATACAATAAAATCCTAAGGCGAGATTGCAGCTGTTAGGGTTTCTAGTTTTAATAAAAGGTAGCAACTTTAATTCCTGAAGTGAATAAGTACCGTTTTACGAGCGTACTTTTCGTCATAAACCCCACGTATTGCTGATACTTCTGCAAACTCCACACTTTACGGCTAGCTCGTTATAAAAGGATTATTCTGCTGTAAATAAAGCATTTTCTTCAAACCCGATGTTATTGACAATTTTGACATTAGAAGAAAATAGAAATATCGTTTAATGTGGACTGCAACAATAGAGCCAAGAGAAATATACCAAAATACGTATAGAAATACATAGGAGATAATAATGGTGTGGTGGTGAAAATATAATGACAATTTTACTAAGTTTTTTACAGTAATTGGTTGTTATTTAAATTATCTAATAAATAACAGTTTGAACTAATTTTCATTCATAAATTTGTTTCTCCGTAAAGCGAGAAACAGAAGTATTTTTTCTACAATCGGAAGCTACGAGATCTAATCGAGATACTTTTCTTCAATTGAAAATGTCATGATATTTTTCACATATATTCTCGACATTTCTTACAATGATATTAAAAAAATATAGATACGTTATACCCGTACAAATCAACCAAAAAATCTATTCCGAAAAGAGCTACAACACACACACGTAATATCTTCTGTTTCATTACACCAATCACATTGGTTTAATACACGAAGGCATTTTAACGCTGTATGTCAAATGTCAAGCACTTCTGACAAAAAAAAGCATGCGTATCGTGAGCGAGCGACTACGAGCAGAACGGTCAATTGCCTGTTCTTACGCTCTTCATCAGCGCGCTAATGACATAATATCTACCTCTTTTTTACATTATAATATCGTTGATTTCTAACACTAGTTTTGATACTTATCATGCTGTTACGTCGTACACGAGTATTCAGATAAATGAGAATATGAAAGCGAACGGATAAGTGCAACTGGATGGTATGCACTGTGCACGTTCCTATTTTATAAACATTTATACCTAATGAGCTTTGTTTTTAAATGGTTTTATTTAGCTCGTCCTGTATGTGTAGGTCAAATCTTGTATGCTAAATTAGACCTACTTCCTCTTATCCTAAAGATGATATTTTTATTATATTGCTTTAGTTTTGACGAGAATACATTTTTGTGTTAAAGCATGACCTAATACTCACAGCACAGGTTTGGCCAAGGCGAGAGATTCCTTAACAATTAACATCAGTCACATTTTTTTAGTACCTACATTGACACTATAAAAAAACCGACTACGTAAAAAAATACAAAAAAAAAGTGTGTGCCTGTAATCTTTACGCGCGATTGAAGTAAAACTTCTATGACGTTGGTGACACGTATTACCAAAAAAATATATTTTTTAATATCATATCACAGTTGCCTCATATTTATTATGAATATACTTTATGAAAACGAATATAAAGCTATAATTACCGTTAAAAATACCGTTATTCGTTTCCTCGTGATTTTAATCTATGGACTTGTCACGGATACAATAATAGAATTATGTATCCGTACTTTAATTTTCTTTATGGTTTTGTTTTCATTTGACTTTCAACAGACTATAAAGCTTTATTTCCGTCCGAATACGAAGAAAAAACATGTTCTGTAGCTCGAGCACGAATATTTGCGAGAAACTATTCGTATGGTTAACGTAAGCAATTTGTCAAATTTGTATGGCATTTTAGTACCATTTACGTACGATAGGGGCGCTTTTGAAAAAATGCCATACAAATTGCTTACGTTAACCATACGAATACTTTCTCGCAAATATTCGTGCTCGAGCTACAGTAGTTGAGAATTTTGTTAAAAGTAACACTGAAAAACTACATCATAGAAGGATTAAAAGTAAAAATATAAATCCATGCAAAAACTTCTATTTATTTTACTAGAGTACATCGGTTGTACCGTAGTAAAAAATAGCCCAGTAACGGCCGCTTAGTACAGAATTTGTATTGTGATTCTGTACTAAGGAGTGATTTCAGTTACCGTTAAGTAACTCTGAGTGCGGCAGTTAATTATGATCTATTTCGACGACCCTATAGCCTAGTTGGTAGCGACCCTGCCTGCGAAGCGAGGGGTCCCGGGTTCGATTCCCAGCTGGGGCAGATATTTATGTGACAGATAAATATTTGTACTCGGGTCATGGGTTTGATGTGGTATATGTGTTGTCCTGTCCATGCCACCCGCGACACAATAAACCTACTGCGGGGTATGAGTGTGTTAGCTAAAAAAAAAATCTCCGTACCTTTTTTACTATCTTGTTTACTCAGAACTTAGAATTTAGCAACCTATCTACTCGTAGTAGTTTAAATAGAAATCTTTAGTTCCATACTAAAACTACAATATCCATCCAAAGTTCAGTCGTGGAATCGTTCCCATCATACAACAAGGTGGTTTCGCCTTTCCGATGTTGATTGATCGGGTTTGATTGGATACAAAGATCGATGTTGTTTGTAGTGAAAAGAGATAAGGGGGAAAGAATAATGGAAAAAGTTTCTGTAATCAGTTTTTCTGCCCTTTTAGTGTGGTATACTATATGTGTAGATACCATAATCTACTAAGATATAAGTAGAATTCATCTATGCCCCCTCTTTATATTATTGTTACAACCTTTAAGTGGAAAATATACGCGTCGAATTGATTGAATTTTTTGAATTCGGTTAAAATACAAGGTTTTAAACTTAACTCATCGTGGACTGAACACATTTTACTATAATACGAGTACTCAAGATATTTATTTTGTATTCCGATATTTCGACCCAGTTGCCTGGCAAAAGTTTCTACGCGCCACCGCAATTCATCCGTGACCACGGTCCATGCAATTGGGTCGATATATCGGAATACAAAATAAATATTATCGTGAGTACCCGGTTAAAATAAATGTCCTCTTCAGTAATGATTGCGACCACTAGGCACTAGAAATACAATAAATGACCACTTGAATTAATTTAATAAGTATACTTGAGCCCGGTAGCTACGCTTATGAATAATGAAGTTGCGTGAATTGCGCGAAGATAAGTGGCTAGAACTAATTCTAAATTCGTTTAACCAAACTATCTACATGGCTGTATAAATAATTGGATTGCGTAATTTTTGGGACATCCCATAAAAAGTAACGCAAACCGATTATTTTTATGGGATGATAGCATTAAATTAATTAGAAAACACCACTGTGTTTCACTATAATGTATTTTGAAGCACGTAGAATAGGGTTTTTAAACGGTTTTAGGTAGGTATTTAGCTTGCTCTGTTTGGGTTAAATCTTGCAAGCCTAATTAGACCTACTTCCACTTATCCTAAGGAGTTGAAATTTTACACATTGCTTTAGTTCTGATGACGATGCATTTTAGTGACAAGCTTGACCTGATACTACTCCCAGGGTTGGTCCAGCCGAGGGAACTCCTTAATGGTTAACAGCACAGTCACAATTATTTTCTTCAGTATCTACACTGACAATATAAAACCGTATATGTAGTTTTTAAAACTATTACTTGTTATTAAATGAAGACTGACATATGACGTATGACTATGACGGCCACAACAGTCAGTGTTCGATCAGCCTGGTTTTCTAATGTATGGTTCGATCACTATGAGTACCATATTTTACTTTCAATGCGAACTCTGTCGAATACCATGGATAAAGACATTAGATATTTATGTGATTTAACAGACCTACTGACATTCTCTATTCCAAAAAAAAGCAAAGTATTACAACGACGACAAAACAAAATAATCGCTTCCATTACTAGTACAAGCAGTGTACATCTTGCTTATGAATAAATTTAAAGGCTCCACTACTCAATTGCTAACTTAATGATCATAAATTATGAATAAAGTTTTGAAAACTTCAAAAAACATCGCCCATACGTTTGTTGATTTATTTTCTCTTTACTTTATTTTATGACAAAACTGTCTTAAAATGTGGATCCCTCAGAATTGTTACTATTATACACACACACTTTATTGACATAATACAATCATAAATTTAAAATTTTTGCTAACTAGGCCGTAGCGTATATGCCTCATACATACAAATACGACTATACATAATGTAATATCTAACCTCTATAGGCAGCGAAGTTCACAATGTGTGCTAGTGAGAGTAGTGAGGTAAAGAATATAAGGACAAAACTGGCTACGAAATCGATTAATATGTGGAGATACTTTTCATAATGTCAATAAAAAACGAAGATGATACTACCCAACATAGCATAAATAATGGGGTAAACCTCGCATCGTCTTCCATACTAAAGTCTCTCTCTCATTTATTTTACCGCATCAAAGTCACAACACAATACAACAATAATGACTTAAATCACAAGACCGTATATACTCCATCGTAAAACTCAAACCGCAATACCTAGTGATTATTGTAACGTAAAAAAAGAAACTTATTTTACGATCGTCTGGCGACAGTTCTAATAGACTTTCAAAACTTTTTAAGACAAAACCATGAGTGTATATTATATGACCCAATGAAAGAAGGTGTAAAACGAACATGAAAAGTAAAAATAATTTTAAGCTACTTAAATTGGACATCCTGTAATTTAGAAGCCCGTGTTAAATTTTAAATGTGATTCAGTGTGCAAATGAGTTCCCAGGGACACCTGCCCGACTTACTAAGCAAATTGCTTTTTGTAATTAACAATTTGGCAATAAGTTATTCAAAGATAAAGGCTCTTTAATGGACAGTTTGACAATTAGTTATTCAAAGGTAAAGGTTCTATAAATGGAACTATGTCTTTTTTAATCGACATCAAAAGAGAGGGCGGCTATTTTTATAGAACTTGAATAAAATATTCTTACCTCTACCACAGAAGAAATAATAGTATTTATACCTTATACTTTATTTTCATATAAAGCCCATGATAAGTGAGGTATATATTTTTTAACATATATAAATTAGGCATTACCAAGTGGTTTCTAAATTAGCAAATTATTTTAAGGTATTAAAATTTAATGTTATGCAGTAGTTATGTTAAAAACGTATATTTATTATTGTTTTGTTAAATTTTGAGTTTCGATAAAGAGTCGTTTGTTTTGACTTTAGATCACTTTGTGCAATAAACACACAATGGACTGTTACTGTTGAACTTATGGGCCTTTACAGTTAAACGCGTACGGAACTTGATTTATGCACACATTTTTTTTTATTTTACACTTTTTATTGTTAGATAAGAAAGACGGTAAAATTCACAATGTTGTCACTGTCACTGAAAATGAAAAATGATGAAAGGAACCTAAAAATCATTTTTGAATTCTTAAATACCTATCCGCTTGACATTTTTTTTCATTTAGACAATATAGCTTCTGGTTGTCCCTGTGGTGAATTTTAATTATTGTCATGTCTTTAGTGACACTCGCAAGCTTAAGACGAATCGATTGACTTAAGAATCATCAAAATCGGTCAACCCGTTTGGTCTCTACAACGGCACATATGACGCCACGTACATGATAGACTGATAAATACATTGACCTTCTTTTCGTCGCGCAGTCGGGTAAAACTCATAGTATCTTGAAAATATTTATTTAATTTATAAATCCAAAAACCTCATTGACTCGAAAGATGCAAAGATGTAAAGTATACAATAAAGATGTAAAGTCCGATTTTTTAATTTGTATGGTACAAAAAAATCTAATTATACAAATAACCAGATAATATGATCATCAATTACACAAAAAGAAGTATAATTTGTCTTAATTTATTCCCAGAAACGACAAATTAAGGCTTTGAAGATGGTGACGGTAATGAAATATCTAGCCTCGTTAAAAGTAAACTTCGTAGAAAGGACTACAGCTTTTTGAATCACCCGAGCATGGGAAAACATAATTTAGTTTATCAAGGTTTAATAACATGTAATTTACATGATTACATGTAAAATTTGTTTAGAAAACAAACTATCAGTTTTACACCGGCTCATAAAATTTATGCGTGATATAAAGATGGCTTATCTAGTGTCAGATCGATAAACCGTGCCTCGGCTTTGCTCAGAATTAACATTATCCGAACAGAAATAACGGTTCAAAATGATCCTTGACGTTAGCCTGTTTTACGTGACTTTTAAATTTTCCTAATAACAAAGTATTAGTCATCTAGTAACATAAAACGTAGTGATTAAGTACTCTGTGCTAGTACATTTGACTGTTGTCAGCTCCAACTCTATGTTCGCTTTTTAGAACGTAAGCTGGCACTTTCACTCACGTGGATACTTTTATAAAATAAATAAAGTAAATAAGTTTTTTTAATTATCTATTCATAAAATTAGTAAGATCAACTTACACTGCCGTTCAGTGAAATGAATAATGTTAAGTAAAATTCATTTACGAACACGGAGTGCTATCTTAAATACTTAGTAGTTAAAAATGCATGCAAGAAGTTAAATGAAACAGTAAATGTTTTCCCAGATGTAATAAAATTTATTTCACAAAAAAAAATAACTTTTAACCATTGAACACGGATTCTTTTTTTTAGGTCCGTGGCACTGAAGTATAATGTCATAGAACAGACATCTCGAACAAAATGTGTGTCCCGCCGGGAGGTTCTATTTTCAAAATTGAGCCCCGTTCTCCTTTCAAAATCGAACAAATCCATTGAAAATTGAAGCTGATCGGCGCCTATTCATTGGGACATACATTGTGTTCGCAGTGTCGGTTCTATATGCTAGTAATAATACTTCAATGCTTTTAACATGCTTTTTTTCTTGTATTTGTGTATAATATAAATAAATTTAAACAGACAAATTTCTTTACAAATTAAAGAACAGACTAAAAACATCGTTAAATTTCAACTACCGCAAAAATATTTTTAAACTTGAACCACAGATAAACAACCTTAATATGTCAAGGGTAAACATGCAAAGGTATTCACGCATTCAACCGTAATATAAACATTAGAACTACGGATTTTCTTCAAATGTCAGGGTTCAAATGAAGCATATAAAATATAAATCTCATTTTTATTTTAATAGAATAATTTTAATTAGTGGGTAGACTCGGATGGTTGGTATTCATTACAAAATATTTCAAAACTACAGCTTTCAAGTAACCTTTTCCTTTTTAAATATTTTTGCTTACTTAAAATGAACTTTTGTTTTGAAACATTTTAATGTTTTAATAATTATAATTATGAATGCACTGAACTTGCATCATACCTTAAAGTCAAATTGTTGTTCATTTACTTAAGTGTAATTTTTCTGTATTTTAGTACAAAAAACACTATTTTCATATCTTAATAATAATATTATTTTATGAAAGAGCTTGAAAATAGCTTCAGTTATTCGCAGATAACCCGTGCCATATAATAATAGACCATGAATGACATATTGAAACGTACCTACTTAAATATGTCACACTATTATAAGTAAAGCTTTATATTAATTTATGGGCCAAAAATTGTAGGTAAAATATGCGAGAGTGAAATGTGTGAAAAAGATTTTAGAGTCAAATCCTATGAAGACTAAACAACAAAAATAAACAGCTTAAACGGTTTTCGTTTTTAAATCATTGCAAGATTTCTTACGTAAAATTGATCGGAAAACTTACCTGGTTCCATATTTACGTTATGATTTCAACGAGAAATGATTTCAGTTAGACCATTGAAGTATAATGTCGTAGAACAGACATCTCGAACAAAATGTGTGTCTCGCCGGGAGGTTCTATTTTCAAAATTGAGCCCCCGTTCTCCTTTCAAAATCGAACGACTCCGTTAAAAACTGAAGCCGATCGGTGCCAATTCATTGGGACATATATTGTGTTCACGGTGTTGGTTCTACATATATGCTAGTAATAATACTTAAATGGGAATTACCTACCTACTTGACAAAATATGCATAAAATACTTCAAAACTGTTGCTTTGTAACATGAATCCCATAATTAAAAGTTCCCTTAAACTCGAGTAAGCGGCTCAACTTTCCATCATTAATTTACCATGCCCTTGCATCATGAAACGTTATGTTGTCGTGAAAGTTCGTAATAGTGTGGTTTACCGATGGAATATTGATTCACTAACAGAATTTATTTTTGGGTTCAATTAACCATTTTTCGGCTTTATCAAGAGCAATCTTTCACAGCTAACGCCCCAACTCAGAGTCACTAACGGTTACTTAAATCGCTCTTTAGTACAGAATTTATATGGTGATTCTTTACTAAGGAGCGATTTAGGTAACCGTTAGTGACTCTGAGTTGGGGCGTTAGTCTCTATTACTCTCTAGATTCTAGAATACAATGTCATGCTAAACTTTTAACATTCTATTAATTAAGCGAGAGGAAACTAGGTAAACAGAGAGAGAATTGAAATACTGCCTGGGAACAGAGTGAATATCTATTAAATTAATTATTCTGGACCACGACCGCACGCCTCGCCGCAAGTATTGTAAGTATAAAATACGCCGCTACTTTTATAGCATTGTTTAATATACCTTCGATACTGTAGAATATCATTAATTGAGGCAATAGCCAGAAAAAAGCTGACAAGACCATTGAAGTATTATTACTAGCATATGAATTGGCACCGATCGGCTTCAATTTTCAATGGATTCGTTCAATTTTGGAAGGAGAACGGGGGCTCAATTTTGAAAATAGAACCTCCTGGCGGGACACACATTTTGTTCGAGATGTCTGTTCTATGACATTTATATTTCAATGGACAAGTTTGTGGTCACCGTCGCCAAAGCATTTTCTCTTCTGTTTAGATGGCTTGAAACCAGTTGATTCCAAGTTTCCTGATACAATTTGAGGTTAGGTTAATATAATTAAACTATGCATAGCTAAAAAATTCAGGTACCTATCCTTAACTATTCGACGTAGGTCTAGCTCCAGTTAATATCGTCGTTCCATCTCATTAGCTCTAAGTACACTCAACAACATCAAACGAGTACTTTGATGTTATCAAAGAGAAGAGTGGTTTGATAGTGATCAAGCTAATAGATGAATCTTTTGAATACATATTAATTAAGGAAAATTGGTTATCCAGTGACAAATTTAGATTTTAAATTTTAAACTAACAAATTATCGTTTTACAAATGTGACTTTTTCAAACATGGTTTCTATTTTAGTTACCTATTGCAGGAATATAATCACACAGTTCTCTTTTCATAACAATTATAAAATCCTTAATTTAAAATTTTTCAAATGGGATGCAAAAGTTTTTATGACTATAAAAATAATATTTTTGCAGAGTCGCGGAAATCAGCTAAGACTTTAGATATGTGTAATTCAACTTTAGAACTTCCGTCATAATGATCAATATCAAGGATTGCACAGATAATACCGACACTTAAAACTTGATCGAGATAGTTCTGTTACTAGTTTAGGAAAACAAGCAGATTAAAGCTACTTCATCACTCATTAAAACTTTAGATGGTTCTCATCTTAGACATTCTACAGAACTACATTTCATTTACTTCTCTATAAAACTGTAATGAATCGAACAACAACTTGTTTATGCGAGGATAATATCTTTCTTGACTTTAAAATTGCGTGTTTTGTCGTGATTAACGTAAATGGATAATGAATAATAAAAGTCAGGTTATCTATTTAGAAGATCTGTTTAGGATTAACCTAAATGAAAGTAAGTTTTACTAATTTGGAAGGCACGAGAACATTCAAGAGTTTAAGGAATTCCTTCCATCCTTGAATCGATCTTTCTATCGTCTTTCGGTTACGGTATACGTTACAAAAACTGAAAGGATTTTCATGAAATTTAGCTAACAGGTATACCATGATCTGAAATAACTTACAGGGTACTTTATACCCCGGAAAATAGGAGAACCGCGAACAGAACGCTAAAGAATAAATTCTTTAAGTGCAATTGAGATTACTTTTATAGTGGACTGGCTGACCCGGCGAACTTCGTATCGCCTAAAAACCATTTTTTCTAAAATAAAAGTAGCCATAGTTACTCCTTGTTACATCAGCTATCTGCCAGTGAAAGTCCCGTCAAAGTCGGTCCTGCCATTTCAGAGATTAACCGGAACAAACAAACAGACAGACAAAAATTGTAAAAAATGTTGTTTCGGTATATGTACCGTGTATACATCCAAGTGCACTTAGTAAAAAGCGGTTATTTTAATATTACAAACAGACACTCCAATTTTATTTATTTGTATGTATAGATGAACTTTAACATTTACGAAGTAACGGATTCATCATTTAAGTATGTAACTTCATTTTAAGAAGTTACCACTGTAGCCAATTGCCATATGTACCTGGTGTTACCGCTTTAATTTAAAGTTAATTAATGATTACAGGACAGAATAGGAACATAAAATAAAATTTAAAGCAAACAAGCGACGTTAGTAAAATCTTCGTACGTTTAATATTATATCATAGTAAATTAAATAAAAATACATAAATCTTGTTAGCAGATCCGCGACGCAACGCCTTAATTTGACACTGATTCGACGTTAAACCATTTTACTTTACATGTTCCAGTTATTTGTTGTGACGACCCTGTAGCCTAGTTGGTAGCGATCCTGCCTGCGAAGCGAGGGGTCCCGGGTTCGATTCCCGGCCGGGGATTTTTATCATCATGTCATCATCATCATCACCATGGAATTAAACTCCAGTTGTGCGTCGGAGCTGACACACACCTTTTTTTGTAACTCAAACGAAAAAGTAACTTTTAGCTTGTAACACTCTTAAGGATTTCGCGAAAAAAAGGGAATATTCTCAATGTAAGAGGAATATCTTATTAGCTAACATTAACCATTTTTTGTCCGCGACCTGATACTTGAGATCTAAGATGATTCGAGTGAGATTTTTTATGGAAACAGCCAGCAAACTACCTGACGATCCACCTGATGGTAAGAGACTATCGTCGCCCATGAACATCAGCAACACCAAAGGCATCACTGATGCTTTGCCGGCCAATAAAGAGAGAAGAAAAAGAAAGAAAGAAAGAAAGAAAGAAAGAACTGGCTCTCAAGCCCCCAGTCGGAACACGATGAGTCGTTTGGCGGCTGACTCATGCTCAAGTGTGGTAGGTATCCAGGCGATCCCAATGGTTAAATAATAATGGTATTAATTAGCAATTAAAATCAATATTACCAATATAATCCCTCTGAAGGCCCTAAGCGCGAAAGTAACACGATTCAATGGCGCACGATAACGTTGGAATGCTTTGTATGCACATATACCTAATAGTTGGATAGTTCAAAAACATAAACGTATACGCGCGAGAGAAGTTATACTTCCTTGGCATCATTAAATAAATATTTAACATTAATAATTTTATAATATTTAGTATTAATTATGTATATTAAATAATAATATTTTAATTTATATCAATAAATAATATATGACTAATGGCTTTCTATTTCTATTTTGTTGGTAGCTTTTTGCGGGCAACTTCATCCTGTTACTTTTGTGTTACAAATCTTAAAATTTCACTCATGATTTTTTTAACGCATCTAAAGAAGTATAACAAAAATTAAAATAACGCTACCCACTCATAGCCCCATACTAGGATTCCCTGTGGTGGATGCCATGGAAAACACACACAAAGACAAGGATACACACACCCAAACCGAGAACAAATTCAAATTATATATCATTCAAAATTCCGCGTCGCTGGGAAACCAACCACCCACGGCGATCCAGCATGGTAAACATTTCGCCAAACGGGTCGTCAGTTGCATTCACACGCGCGGAATCAATTTCTTAAATCTATAGTATAGGTTTAGTTTAGTAACATATCATGCAGCATCAATTTGAATTTGCCTGAATGGATCTAAATACATCGAAAGCCAAAGGCCACGATAAACTGACACTATTGTTCTGTACGTTTCATAGCATTGTCTTGTTAATGGATTCAATCGCTTGATTTCATTTCAATTAGTATGTACCATATAATTAAGTTAATGTTATATCCTCATGTATATAAGATCAGGCGCGGTGGATGTTTGGATGGATGACCTACCTAAAGGTAATGCCCTTAGATTGGCGGTTTGTGCCGATCCTAAGTGATCGGCCGAATGAATTAACGGCGGGCGGATCGGTAGGTGGATGGGTGAACATTTGTGAAAAAAAATCTCGAGCATTCCCATGCTTAGGTTGGCAAGTAAAATCCGTCGGTCCCGGTTGTTATCGTAACATAACCGTCGCTAATGTCCGGTTTAGACGTATTAAGTAGATAACTAAATTTTAAGTGAATAATTTTAAGTGCGCGTCCAAACAGTAGTAAAGTTCTTTAGTTCATATAATTCTTCAAGACCTACTTAATTACTTAAGCATTTTACTAAATTTTAACTAAATTTTAAGTATAAAGTGCCCTTCCAAACGTGTTAAGTGATAAGCCCCGCGCACCTACTTAACAGAAAATAGAAAAATTTCTAAGTTACTTGTTTACTTGCGTACTAAATTTTAACTACTAAATTTTCCGTTTACACGTATTAATTTACTTAAACTTTAGTTAAAATTTTGTTAACTACTTAACTACTTAATACGTGTAAACCGAACATAAGCGATGTTGGAGGCCGTCGTCCGGCATAAATACTTCTGACACTTGGGTTGGCCACTTATCCCTCCACCAATGCACACTGAAGCAGTGTGGTGAAGAGGAGAGATCCGTGCTCGATAGTGGGCCATTGATGCGTTGAAGCCAGTGGGCCACACACATTCGTAACACCAAAGCCGGTCACCACCCCAATCTAATCGATTTTGATTAAATTAAGTTTTCAGGTGTACCGGATAACGATTGACTATCGAAGCCTACGATTGCAGTTGATCAATTTGAAAACAAACTTGTATATAAAATCAAAAATACTGTTTAATTTCGCAAACTACAATCCTCTTAATTAAATTTAACAGTATTTTTGACACAGATTTGAAGATTAATATCGCTTACGTAACGAGCTCTCTTTCGTTTTTACAATAAAGTTGCCAAGTTAATACGGAAGTTAATTTAGGCGAAGTGTCAAAGCACAGCTCCTAGGTAGGTTAACCTAATGGAAATCATAGTATAGATGAATATTATCTGCTATCCGTTTGTCCTTTGGAGAGTTTTGGGGTAGTCGTGTAATAAGACTATTAAGTTTGAAGCTCATTGTGGGCGACTTTATCGCTTACAAACTATTTCTTCCAGATATTTCAAAATCTAATATTACTAACAATTTGGTGGTCATAAAATTAATCCCATTACTCATTCTGACTACAAAACACAATTCAACGTTTTACAAAACATTCTATGCTATTTTTATTATTTTTAAACAAAATATATTTTTTTTGGCGTCACATTTTTCACAAATTGAATTTTGTGATACCATTAGTTTGATTGAAATTCGATGTTTTGTGAATACTAAGTCAATGAATTCAATGTTATAAAATTGAGTTTTATTTATTGGTTCTTTCTAATATACGCCATATACATATATTTAAAAGCGTTTTTACTGTACGGCACGTAAATCAATCAGTCCCAGTTGTCTTAAAACAGCCGTTCAATCGCGTCTGAGGCATTTGAGATTGAGTGTCATAAAATTTCCAACGCTAGAGTTGGTTACTAACCTTTCCATCAATTCGCATTAAATATCACTACAAAATTAGATAAGTCAGCACTGGGTTGAAATTGATAGGTGTTTCGGTTTCGAACTTTTATTCACATGGACCTTAAATACATGACGACACATGGTGACAAGGGTCCTGGGTTTGATTCCCAGCGCGGCGGAATTTTTAATGACGACTTTGAATTTCTGTTCTCAGTCTGGATGTGTTTGTTCTTATTTTTGTATGTTGTTCTTGGCACCTATTACACAGGGAATGCTAGTATGGGGCTATGAGTGTGCAGCGTTAGTTAGCTTTACTTATATGTCGACAGATAATATTGTTTATAACTCTTGACAAAAAATAACCGACTTCAAAATTAGGGATAACTCAAAAACTACTAGTTATATCTCGCTCAAACCTAAATGGGACCACATGACAAGCACCAGCTTTCTATTAAAAAAATAATCATCAAAATCGGTCCACCATATCGAAAGTTCTGAGGTAACAAACATAAAAAATACAGTCGAATTGAATACCTCCTCCTTTTATGAAGTCGGTTAAAAAAGAACCAGATAACCTACACCTTTACTTACGTGTGTGTACTCGTGAAAATCTTTTGTGGTTAAAAGCAGCTTCGTTTTACTTAAATGTTCTGAAGAGAAATGCAAGGAAATGCTACCCAATATACATTAACATTTATTTATTAGTAGATCACTAAATTTTAATGATGTTTTTTCAGTAATTTGAACGATGAAACGTAAATAATCATAAACCTAGTGACGTAAGTTAGGTATTTTTTTAATGATTTCCATTAAAGCCGGCAAATGAGCTGACGACCCACCTTATGGTAAGTGGTTATCTTTGCCCATGGACATCAGCAACACCAAAGACTTCACTGATGCGTTGCCAGCCAAGAAAAAGAGAAGAAAAAGAAAGAAAGAACTGACTCTCAAGCTAAACCAACATGTCAAAGGGCACTTGAGCTGACTTAAGAATGAACAGAGATCGAATAACCCCTGAAAGACGTTTTATTGAATTGGTGCGGAATCAGTTTTCCTAGTTTTCATTATCAAAACCGGGCCAAGGTTTCAGCTCATAGAGTAGCCTCGACGAGGAAATCTATTTGTAAGTACAGAGCACAGTGAATAAGAGCCAATTAGTAAACTGAATATGAACCTATTTGTAATTAAGAGCTGGCGTCCACACGCTTTACGAGCAGATAGCCTCAACATTTCCACTCTACGCACAAACAACATTGAAAGGCTTAACCACGGACCTAAAAAAAAGACGGACGTAATCCCAACAACAAATTCTGTGAAGCACCCATAGTAATACCAACTCTCTATTCGTCCAAGTACACACACCCACAAATTAACACCATAATACTTCAATCGCGAATCAAAAATTACGCACACATGGTAAGCGGGCGGCCATTGCTATGCTTCTCTCGCGATTAGATGAGGTTACGTCCGTCTTTTTCTCAGGTCCGTGGGCTTAACAGGGAAAGAATAATACTATGACTTACTATTTTTAAGAACTTATATTTTTAACGCAAAAAAAGGGGAGTTATAAGTTTGTCGTGTCTGTGTATCTGTATGTCTGTCTAAATGAATATCTGTCGATTTATAAGTATGTGGCATCGTAGCTCCCAAACGGATGAACAGTTTTTGATCTAGTTTTTTTTATATGTTAGATGACTAAACAGAGATTGTTCTTAGTTATGTTTAGTGTAAATAAAACTGTCGGGCGTTTTTTAATTTCAATTTAATAATAATATTTTTTACAATATAATATACATAGAGCAGTGTAAGGTAAAATGTAAGGGCAAAATATTAAAGTCCGGTGGTCTTGAACATTTTCTGGGATAGCAACTAGTTGTGCATACATACATAGTTGATCCATGAGGAAAAGTTGTCATTCGCAATATTCTATCCTGAATTCAGTTAAATAGTAACTGTTAAACATTCATATTGTTATTATTATTTTACCTAAGTACTAATCATGGAGTACAGAGGTATTAACTTATCCGGAGATAACGGATAGATAGATTATTGAAAACGGCCGCTAGTCAACCATTGTGCTCCCTGAAGACCAACGAAAAGTTACAGCGACAAATTCCTTTGGTGTTACGAACTTCCACGAATAAACGTGGTCACTTTCTATTAGACGACCCTGTAGCCTAGTTGGTAGCGACCCTGCCTGCGAAGCGAGGGGTCGCGGGTTCGATTCCCGGCCGAGGCAGATATTTATGTGACAGATAAATATTTGTACTCGGGTCATGGGTGTTATTGTTATTATGTGTCGTCCATGCCACCCGCGACACTGGTAAAAACCTACTGCGGGCTTCGATCAATAATAGACTGCGGGGGTATGAGTGTATAGCGTTTATTTATTTTATTTTTTATTTATTTTATTTTCTTATCTTAAATTATTCTTCTTTCTTATCTTCTTCGGTTTCTTCTTATCGGCTAACTCCAGCCAACACGACATCGCAACGTTTTCATCTACATTTCACAACAACATGTTTTCAATCCTACTCATATTATAAATGTAAAAGTTTTTTAGGATGGATTTATAGATGTTTGTTACTCATTCACGCAAAAAATACTGAAAGGATTTTGATGGAATTTTGCACACAAATAGTCCAAGATCTGGAATATCATAAAGCGTACTTATTATTCCGAAAAACGCGGGAAACAGACAGATATTCTTATATCTCAGAACCATTACCTTAAAATTTATTTCTGGTTTCGCAATATATTATGTAAAGTACCTATGTCACTCATTTTAATGGAGAAATGTTTCTGGCTGCACAATAAAATACCCCAAGACACTTGTTATCCAACGTCGGAGAAAAAGTTTAATTGAGTGTCAAACCAGCCTTTGTAAAAAATGTTAGGTAGCGTGACGTAGAGGATTTTTTAAATTTATGAGGA
This sequence comes from Thymelicus acteon, assembly GCA_951805285.1. Taxonomy (NCBI): domain Eukaryota; kingdom Metazoa; phylum Arthropoda; class Insecta; order Lepidoptera; family Hesperiidae; genus Thymelicus; species Thymelicus acteon. The sequence continues at coordinate 11,840,414 of OX638228.1, forward strand.
ACGAACGAATGATGTGTACTAATAGGCATGATGACTGATTTTGAAATAATGTTCTATATTGTTGGGAAATATATTATAATTACAACGTACATCATATTTCCGCAAAAAAATAAGGTTTAGTATAAAATAAATACATTTCAAATTATAAGTTTCAAATTCCCACCAAAACGTCAAATTGTCATGGCGTGGTTGTGACGTCAGTCCTCAGGAAAACAAAAGACAATACGTCATTATTAGTATGATGATATTCATTTGTTTTAAGAAGTGTGACGTAATTCGCGCTAATTGAGACTGACTGGCGTTTTAGCTAAGATGGCGGCTTGCCGTATTTTGTAGTTTTATTTTATCCAAAATATTGTATATCTCGCTAATAATAATACGATAAATGCGTGTTTTGTAATCCATTAATAGGGTTTCATTAAATAAATACATAATTTTAGTGATTTTTACTTACTGTCATCATGCCTATTATATTGTGAGGGTTTCCAAGGTAGTGTCGCAAGTATTACTTGATCACTAGGGTCTTTGTAAAAAGTGTTCTATGAACTTTTCCACTGACTTTTAAAGCGTTTTGCATTGTATAATAATTTAGTTACCGATAGGTGACTGTAGTTAAGGGTTAAGTAGTAAAACAATCAGAAGAAAATTTAACTTAGAATAATGAATAAAAAAAATCTTTGCCAACTTTACATAATATATTATATTCTCACATCATTTCCTTCAAAAACAATTGAGAGTTCTCTAATAATAAATCAAAATTATTATAAGATCTAAATATAACTGCCAAGCAGCCAATCTAGTTCGATATCCAATGAGTGTAGCGAGCAATCTATACAAGAATAATGAATAATAACAGTTCTTTGTAATACAAGAATAAATTATTTTAAGCATAAAACCACTTATTCCTTTTGGCTCTGTGTCAATAGACCCAGGCCGCTGAACTTCAACAATAAACCGCTTAATTAAAATGGAATCGACAGCATAATTTCTTGGCAAATTAGTTGCGTTTCATTGTACACAATATCTTCGGTAATTGCTTGCTTGTTGGTAAATTTATTCATGTAGTTGAGATTGTAAATAAAAAGTATACGTGTGTTGATAGATAGAGTTCTAAAAGAAAAAAGACAGAGAAATAAAGATTGGTCTGGCTCTCCACTCTCCCAAGCCCCCAGCCGAAACACGATAAATCGTTTGGCGCCTTACTCAAACAAGAGGGTGGTACTTATACTTATAATTATATTAATGACTTAATCCTTATGTTAAATTATGAAGCCACCAAGGTTTACCGGCTTCTGTTCTCTCTTACGCCACGCTTGTAAGCCAGCATGGAATTGGGGTCAGTATTTTTAGCCGCCAAGGACTCCTGTGTATAAATGGAGCCCTTTACACCCCAAAAGGTTTTGACCCAGAACTAAGGCCTACTGTCCACGGCGCCTAATTTGACGATTGCATGCAAGCTGCCTAATAAAACATAGGTATTAGAAAAAAAGAAAAAAAGGAAAACTTTACTATAGATAACAGGTAGGTATATATAAAAAAAAATAAGATTCACAATTTTCTATAGCAGGCACTAAGGAAATGGATCGCACTTGGAGATTGCTATGGGGAAACACAGCACTGATATTCTGTGCGAAACATTTTGGTATGAAGTTTGGCACACGCATGCCACTATAAACTTACTACCTTCTACTCTATAATATAATCTAGCTAAAGATCTCGAATACAAAAAACAACAGGCCATGTGCATATGACGTGCGTGTATGTGGACAGAAGGCTTAATTCTATTACGCTAAATACTTTGTAGTGTAGTTTGTTTGCACTAGTTAGTCGTACACAGAGGATTATTTTCGCAATTCTGTTGGCTTCAAAATATTCTACACGATATGCATCCTAATGGATTGTTAACGAAGATGAATACGTGTCTACGAAAGTTTTCAGAATGGACTACGACACGAAATTATTATTTTGTAGCTCCCTGGACTCCCTACTGAGCCTGGAGTCCAAGTTAATTTATACACCGTGTAATATATATAACTCACATGGAGAAAGTAATCGGTTATGAATCTGTAACTGAATCGATATCACGCATTTTTAATTGTATTTTATAGCTTAATAATTTATTATTTAAGAAATGAGTTATACTAATTTCGAACGAAAAGTGTGAACATTCTACCCAGCGGTGCACGCACACATGAGAGCGAACGAGCGCTACGTATACAAGGTCGGTGCGCGCGTGTGTGCGGTACACCCCGACGTCCCAACGAAAACAGCTGACTATAGCGATCGAGCGATCATTACATAAAATATGTAGTAGGTAATGGTACGAATGTTAAATAGTGAACAAATTATGATTATGATACTCTTTCCATCACATTTTTCAGGCTTTGTACTGTAGACTGTGAACAATTTTGAACTCATTGATTAATAAACCTCAAATTAAAGAACAAAATTATTTAACAATGACAGTAATAAGTTTAATTTTATTTAATAACTTCTACAGTGTCACTTTTCACTACATTAAATGCATAAATGACGTACACCCTTAAACACCCCAATTAGAATACCTACCTTTTTAGTTTTAATCATAATACATACACTGAAATATTTTTTATTAGCTTAGTAATTGTTTATTTAAGAAATCCGTTACTTTCTCGTAGAAGGAAAATAATGTTCATAACATTCTATGCACGCATACAGACTCACGCACACATGAGAGAGAGACCAACGTCACAGTGTGGATTCCATAAGCCAGAAACAGCTGATGGACGAAAACGAATTATGCCTAAATTATTAGGTAATCGTACTGAGATAAATAATTATGTTTCATAAACAAATTATGATTCCCTCTTTCCATCACACTTTACAGGCTTTGGACTGTCGACTTTGAATAATTTTGTTTAAATACAATTTCAATCGTTTTGGCATTAAAATTATAAGATATTTATTGAATTATTTATCGTTTAGAGGTATAATAGAACAAAACTAAACAAAGACGGCGTGTTTAAAAGCTGTGAATCATAAAAATATTTACTAACATTAAACAACCAATTAAATTTAGTTAATGTAGGTATTACTTACAGTTCTGATAACTGGTTTCTTCTCTCCTGATCCTTCTGTACTCCTACCCATCAGCGTAGCCAGCCATGGGCTCAGGGTGGGGCAGCAGTCTAAAATAATATTATGTACCTAACTTTTTGTTTTAATCGCATTTTTTTGTGTCGATTGACGACAGCTGTCGAGTGTAAACTTTCCTACAGATATTAAATATTGTAGTTAGTAGCTAGATAATTAAGTTTTTTAAGTTTGATTAGGTACCTTACAGGCTTACAGGTCAGAGCCAGGGTGGGGCACGGTGGGGCGCTAGCTACGCCCATGCTCCTACCAACTCCTGCGGCGTCGTCTTTTAATGACATTTTCAAAATGTCCACCACCTTGCTCGATACACAATAATGCACGTTTGTGCAATTGTCGTTTAAGTTTATTTAATACGACAGTGTCACTTTTCACTATGTCAAATGCAGCTATTATTCTATTTTTTAGATCCTCAGCGCTGGTGGAATCTTTAAAATAAACTAAAGACTTAACACGTCCCCACAAAAAAAAATCTAGGGGCGTCAAATCAGGTGACCTTGGTGGCCACTGAACCGGTCCGCCGCGACCGATCCATCGCTCCCCATATTCAGCGTCAAGATGCTGCCTGACAGTCCACGTGAAATGCGCTGGGGCACCGTCGTGTTGATAGAACACCTCTCGTAAATTTACAAGAGGTACGTCTTCTAGCAGTGCCGGCAAAGTTTCTCTCAAAAACACTAAATATGACTGTCCTGTTAATCTCTCTAGGAATACGGGCCCAAGTACGTGTGTACCGATAATGCCCGCCCAGACGTTAACGGAGAACCGGTGCTGGAAAGAATCCACTCTACATGCGTGAGGATTTTCGTGCCTCCACAAATGCGTATTATGTTGATTGAACATCCCCACTCGTGAAAAGGTACTTTCATCCGTCCAAATAATGTTTCGCTGCCAATTGTCTAGTAACCACCGGCTGAACTCCAACCGTGATTCATAATCACGAGGAATCAATTATTGACAGCGTCTCAAGTGGAATGGGTGCTCGCCGTCACCATGAAGCGTTCGCCACACGTACATATGACTGACGTTAAAATGTGGGGCGGCTTCACGAGTACTGGTATGGGGATTCGCATCGAAATATTCCAGTATTTCGCTTTGAAGACGAGTAGGTATTCGCACATTGTTTCCTCTGTCGATCGCAGTATTCGGTCGAAATGTTCCGTGGTCTCGGAGCCGTTGAGTAGCGGCTAGCATAGTCCTACGGTCTACACTGGTACCAAACCTAGCATTATAAGTTCTGCACGCTAATGCCACGTTGTCACCACACTGTGCCAAAGTTCTTACCATTTCAGTATAATCAATGTTAGTATACGGAAAAGCCATTGTACGAACAGTTACGATAAGTCGTTAACTAAAAACACGAATAGAATAGGTACTATCGAGTATCGGCGCAGCGCAGCGCGGTGTGCGGCGTAACGTACTGAACTGACTGATTTAAATTCAATTTCAAATTTGTTTGTTTACTTAGATCATAAGCCGGTGTGTGGGAATTGAGTGACAAGGCTGGGGAAACACCTTCATTTATGTCTCGCTCCAATTATTGTTTTCGTATATGCATAATAGAGCAAGCGTGTTACTATTTCGCACGCTTAATAAAAAAAAGATGTAACTCAAAATTTGTGAATTTGGAAATTTAGTAACTGGAGTTTAATTATTTAAGTACGAACTTTTTTTGCATCAATTTTTTTAAAGTATAATAGATATTAGGACACTATTTTCAACTATTTTTGAAATCACGGTACCTTGAACATACAATATCAACAGTTAAAATAATGGAAAGCATAGTAATTATTTTTCAGTCTTGAATCAAACACAAGTCGGAAAAAGTCCAAAACTTTAACAGCTGATTCGTTCAAGTTGTTATTTTTGAGTTACATCTTTATATTCCTGTGATCTAAGTCATAATCGCCGATCGTGCGGCGGCGGCCGGGCCGTATCGCCGGCCGTGAGTGACATTTTCGTTACGTCTCGCTTTCTCCGGACTGTTTTTAAAAATGCGGAAGAGAGAGAACGTAAGGAAGAATTCGAACTGTCTTTATAATATTTTTTTGATCTATTGCGTTTGTAGTGTGTCGTTTACGTCGTACAACTCGTACATTTGATAGTGTGCGTGTTTGTGGCTGTGGCTAAGTCTAATAATGCTTGAAAGGACCCTATTGCCTTGACTTAAGTTTCATTTTTGTTTGTTTCGACTGTTTAAAGAATTGGGTGACATCATTTACTTAATTTTAATTTCTTTTAGGAAAAAAAAATTACCTACATTAGAAATACGTGGAATCGATTCAGTTGCCGATTTTAAGCCATATACCTTCCTATGTTACATACATTTGAGTTACATATTGTATAGAAAGTTTTAATATTCTTGGACTCATTATAATTCACTTAAAATTCTGAGGTAACATTGAAGAAACATTAAAAAAGTTAATTTTATGTTGTTTATTAATTAAGGGTCCGACAGAAACAGAATTTTCAGCCAAAACCGAAACCTAATTTCACGCATCTATACAAATACATAAAATTGGAGTGTCTGTTTGTAATATTAAAATAACCGCTTTTCACTAACTGCATTTGGATGTATACACGGTACATATACCAAAACAACATTTTGTACAATTTTTATCTGTCTGTCTGTCTGTCTGTCTGTCTGTTTGTTTGTTCCGGCTTATCTCTTAAGTGGCTGGACCGATTTTGACGGGACTTTCACCGGCAGATAGCTGATAAAACAAGGACTAACTTAGGCTACTTTTATTTTAGAAAAAAAATTGTTTGTTAGGCGATAAGAAGAAGGTAAGAAGTTCGCAGGGTCAGCTAGTTAGTAATAATTCATTTCTTTTAACAATGTGAGGCATTCCGTAGAAAGAGTCGTCCCGTGTGAACCACTATAATTACTATCACCGCGTATCCCATTCCATCCCAGTTCAGTATACACGAAACTAACTAGAAAGACGGTACGGTCATTATACCTAAAAATAAAGCAATGAACATGTACTGGGGAGGCACTAAAAGAGTTCCATTAGAGAGGCTTGTACGGAGAACGAAATGTAACCGAATGAAACGAAAACTTGATTACGGCCAGGTGAAATACTCGAACAAAAACATTTATCGTCATTGTTCCAACTGTAAACAAAGTTTTCATTATGACTGAACATTTAATGAACTTTGTTTTCTGAAGTGAAAACTTCTTTAGCATCGTTGTCATTTGAAAGTCGATGAAACGAAAAAGGGACAGTAAAAAGAGACAGACACATAAATTCATAAGATTTAACGTAGGAGAAAATGAGATAGGAAACAATGTTCATGGTTCTCTTTGTTACTTTAAAAAGTGCTAAGTTGTATTCATAGATGGCGCTAGGAACAAGATAGAAGATTTGTTTTATTGCTGGATAGCTGCTCATTTCACTCTTCAAAACAATTTTTTAAAAGATAATTAAAACTGATACACGTTATTAAATTATTAATACCTTTATTTCTGAAGGTTTCACTTTAACAAGCAATATTCCAGTAGTAAATCGGTATACCACCAAAATTCATGGAGTTTATACGAGAATGTTTAGATTATGTCATGATGTCGAGGATTAATACAATCAGAATCTAGCATTAAGTGAACGCGCGTGTCGTTCTAGAAGTCTTCACAATTAACCATCAGGTGAAATTGTAGTCAAGTATTAAGTAATAATATTAATGACTTAATAATATTGATAATAGAATCCTTAATATGATACCACCAAGCTGGGTTCTGTGTGATAAAAGAGGTGTTTTATCTTGTATGATGTATGTTGATGTTGTTGTTGTATGATGTATGTTGATGTACGATGTATGAATGTATGGATGTTGTCTTGTATGACTTATATGTATTTTAATTTGTATGACGGTCATCGTTTACTGCCGAAGTACAGAGTTTCGTGATATGAAGCTTGCAGCTGTTGTCAAACGTTAAGCCGCGCAAGCGAGCCATCAGCATCGGAATCATCGGTAGTAAAAATAATTAGCAGACCGGAATTTGTAATGACGAGTGAGTTTAGTAACCCTGCTTTTTTTATCAACTCTCGCCCAGCAGAGTGTACAAATATTATATATAACTCACATGGAGAAAGTAATCGGTTATGAATCTGTAACTGAATCGATATCACGCATTTTTAATTGTATTTTATAGCTTAATAATTTATTATTTAAGAAATGAGTTATACTAATTTCGAACGAAAAGTGTGAACATTCTACCCAGCGGTGCACGCACACATGAGAGCGAACGAGCGCTACGTATACAAGGTCGGTGCGCGCGTGTGTGCGGTACACCCCGACGTCCCAACGAAAACAGCTGACTATAGCGATCGAGCGATCATTACATAAAATATGTAGTAGGTAATGGTACGAATGTTAAATAGTGAACAAATTATGATTATGATACTCTTTCCATCACATTTTTCAGGCTTTGTACTGTAGACTGTGAACAATTTTGAACTCATTGATTAATAAACCTCAAATTAAAGAACAAAATTATTTAACAATGACAGTAATAAGTTTAATTTTATTTAATACCTACTACAGTGTCACTTTTCACTACATTAAATGCATAAATGACGTACACCCTTAAACACCCCAATTAGAATACCTACCTTTTTAGTTTTAATCATAATACATACACTGAAATATTTTTTATTAGCTTAGTAATTGTTTATTTAAGAAATCCGTTACTTTCTCGTAGAAGGAAAATAATGTTCATAACATTCTATGCACGCATACAGACTCACGCACACATGAGAGAGAGACCAACGTCACAGTGTGGATTCCATAAGCCAGAAACAGCTGATGGACGAAAACGAATTATGCCTAAATTATTAGGTAATCGTACTGAGATAAATAATTATGTTTCATAAACAAATTATGATTCCCTCTTTCCATCACACTTTACAGGCTTTGGACTGTCGACTTTGAATAATTTTGTTTAAATACAATTTCAATCGTTTTGGCATTAAAATTATAAGATATTTATTGAATTATTTATCGTTTAGAGGTATAATAGAACAAAACTAAACAAAGACGGCGTGTTTAAAAGCTGTGAATCATAAAAATATTTACTAACATTAAACAACCAATTAAATTTAGTTAATGTAGGTATTACTTACAGTTCTGATAACTGGTTTCTTCTCTCCTGATCCTTCTGTACTCCTACCCATCAGCGTAGCCAGCCATGGGCTCAGGGTGGGGCAGCAGTCTAAAATAATATTATGTACCTAACTTTTTGTTTTAATCGCATTTTTTTGTGTCGATTGACGACAGCTGTCGAGTGTAAACTTTCCTACAGATATTAAATATTGTAGTTAGTAGCTAGATAATTAAGTTTTTTAAGTTTGATTAGGTACCTTACAGGCTTACAGGTCAGAGCCAGGGTGGGGCACGGTGGGGCGCTAGCTACGCCCATGCTCCTACCAACTCCTGCGGCGTCGTCTTTTAATGACATTTTCAAAATGTCCACCACCTTGCTCGATACACAATAATGCACGTTTGTGCAATTGTCGTTTAAGTTTATTTAATACGACAGTGTCACTTTTCACTATGTCAAATGCAGCTATTATTCTATTTTTTAGATCCTCAGCGCTGGTGGAATCTTTAAAATAAACTAAAGACTTAACACGTCCCCACAAAAAAAAATCTAGGGGCGTCAAATCAGGTGACCTTGGTGGCCACTGAACCGGTCCGCCGCGACCGATCCATCGCTCCCCATATTCAGCGTCAAGATGCTGCCTGACAGTCCACGTGAAATGCGCTGGGGCACCGTCGTGTTGATAGAACACCTCTCGTAAATTTACAAGAGGTACGTCTTCTAGCAGTGCCGGCAAAGTTTCTCTCAAAAACACTAAATATGACTGTCCTGTTAATCTCTCTAGGAATACGGGCCCAAGTACGTGTGTACCGATAATGCCCGCCCAGACGTTAACGGAGAACCGGTGCTGGAAAGAATCCACTCTACATGCGTGAGGATTTTCGTGCCTCCACAAATGCGTATTATGTTGATTGAACATCCCCACTCGTGAAAAGGTACTTTCATCCGTCCAAATAATGTTTCGCTGCCAATTGTCTAGTAACCACCGGCTGAACTCCAACCGTGATTCATAATCACGAGGAATCAATTCTTGACAGCGTCTCAAGTGGAATGGGTGCTCGCCGTCACCATGAAGCGTTCGCCACACGTACATATGACTGACGTTAAAATGTGGGGCGGCTTCACGAGTACTGGTATGGGGATTCGCATCGAAATATTCCAGTATTTCGCTTTGAAGACGAGTAGGTATTCGCACATTGTTTCCTCTGTCGATCGCAGTATTCGGTCGAAATGTTCCGTGGTCTCGGAGCCGTTGAGTAGCGGCTAGCATAGTCCTACGGTCTACACTGGTACCAAACCTAGCATTATAAGTTCTGCACGCTAATGCCACGTTGTCACCACACTGTGCCAAAGTTCTTACCATTTCAGTATAATCAATGTTAGTATACGGAAAAGCCATTGTACGAACAGTTACGATAAGTCGTTAACTAAAAACACGAATAGAATAGGTACTATGGAGTATCGGCGCAGCGCAGCGCGGTGTGCGGCGTAACGTACTGAACTGACTGATTTAAATTCAATTTCAAATTTGTTTGTTTACTTAGATCATAAGCCGGTGTGTGGGAATTGAGTGACAAGGCTGGGGAAACACCTTCATTTATGTCTCGCTCCAATTATTGTTTTCGTATATGCATAATAGAGCAAGCGTGTTACTATTTCGCACGCTTAATAAAAAAAAGATGTAACTCAAAATTTGTGAATTTGGAAATTTAGTAACTGGAGTTTAATTATTTAAGTACGAACTTTTTTTGCATCAATTTTTTTAAAGTATAATAGATATTAGGACACTATTTTCAACTATTTTTGAAATCACGGTACCTTGAACATACAATATCAACAGTTAAAATAATGGAAAGCATAGTAATTATTTTTCAGTCTTGAATCAAACACAAGTCGGAAAAAGTCCAAAACTTTAACAGCTGATTCGTTCAAGTTGTTATTTTTGAGTTACATCTTTATATTCCTGTGATCTAAGTCATAATCGCCGATCGTGCGGCGGCGGCCGGGCCGTATCGCCGGCCGTGAGTGACATTTTCGTTACGTCTCGCTTTCTCCGGACTGTTTTTAAATATGCGGAAGAGAGAGAACGTAAGGAAGAATTCGAACTGTCTTTATAATATTTTTTTGATCTATTGCGTTTGTAGTGTGTCGTTTACGTCGTACAACTCGTACATTTGATAGTGTGCGTGTTTGTGGCTGTGGCTAAGTCTAATAATGCTTGAAAGGACCCTATTGCCTTGACTTAAGTTTCATTTTTGTTTGTTTCGACTGTTTAAAGAATTGGGTGACATCATTTACTTAATTTTAATTTCTTTTAGGAAAAAAAAATTACCTACATTAGAAATACGTGGAATCGATTCAGTTGCCGATTTTAAGCCATATACCTTCCTATGTTACATACATTTGAGTTACATATTGTAGTTATATCCTGTAATTAAATCAAATCAAATCAAAATCTTTTATTCATATAGGTATCACTGATACACTTATGCACGTCATTTTTTAATCTACCAGTTTTTCGGAAAGGTGCTTTGTCATAGAGGAGAAGAAAAACCGAAAGAAACTCCTCGCACATCTTTTAAAATCATGAAAAGTTACATAATATCTTCTAACCTACGCGGAACTGGATGCGGCACTAACTTCCAGGCGTCTTTGTCGTTAATATATTCATTTATGCTATAGTATCCTTTGCCTAGTAGCTGAGATTTCACATATCTCTTAAACATTTGGATAGGTAAATCACGTATTGACTTGGGTAATTTATTGAAAAAACGTACACCGAGCCCCATATAAGAGCGTTGTACCCTACTTAAGCGAAAAGATGACGTCACCAAATTATGTCTGTTTCTAGTTAGATGATTATGCGTATCACTTTTCTGCTTGAACATACCTAAGTTGTTTTTTACAAATATAATATTGCTGTAAATAAATTGAGAGGCTACTGTTAATATGCCTATATCTTTAAATTTCTCACGCAGAGAATCACGTGATTTCAATTTATAAATGGCTCTGATTGCCCTTTTCTGCAAAACAAATATAGAACCAATGTTAGCCGCTGAACCCCACATCAATATACCATAGGACATGAGGCTATGAAAGTATGCAAAATAAACAAGTTTCGCAATTTCTACATCGGTAAACTGTCTTATCTTTCTAATCGCATAAACTGACCTACTTAGCTTACTCGCGAGAGCCGTTATATGGGTGCCCCATTGTAGTTTAGAATCTAAGGTGACACCCAAGAAAACTGTGGATTTTTCCATAGTTAGAATTTCATTATTTAATTTCAGGCTTTTACTAATATTCCGTACATTAGGTAGTGTAAATTCAACACACTTAGTTTTTTTAGCATTAAGTAGCAAATTGTTTGTTGTAAACCAGTGTGATAAACGAGATAGAGCACTGTTTACGTCGTCAAAATTCATTTTATTTCTATTCGTCTTAAATATAAGGGAAGTGTCATCAGCAAACAGGACAATCTCTGCATGTTTCTTAATATAATACGGCAGATCATTTATTTATTTATATATTTATTTAACACTTTATTGTTTGTACACCAAAACATAATATACATAAACAGCACAAGGAAGGAACACAAAACAATAGGCGACCTTATCGCTTTATAGCGATTTCTTCCAGGCAACCCAGCAGTAAATTGAAATCAGCAAGAACAGAAAATGGGTAACAGGCGTACTACATAATGTAAAACAGTTATATAAGAAATTAACAGAAGAGAAGAAAGATAAAGAATAAAGAAAGTATTTTCAAATGACAAATTAACACACTAATAAAAAAAAGCAGTGACAATGAGAATGTATAGCGAAGAAAAGGAAAAAGGAAAGGAAGAAGACAAATTAGGAAAGAAGATAGTGTTCTTTAAGTAGTCTTTTAAAAGAAACTACGTTTTCTGCTTTCCTTATTGCTAGAGGCAAAGAGTTCCAAAGACGTATAGCAGTCAGAGTGAAGGATTTATGAAGGAATGAAGAGGTGTGTGAAGGGGTTAGTAAAGTAAGATTGTAGGAAGAACGAAGTATGTGATTATGGGATAGATAACGATATTCAAAGTTATCACGCAAATAAGAAGGAGCAAATGGATTAAACAGCACAGAGTACAGAGCAGAAAGTATGTGAGCATTCCGGCGAAGGCGAATAGGGAGCCACTTGAGTTTAGCACGAAATTCGGAGACATGATCATATTTACGTAAACCAAATATGAATCTAATACAAACATTTTGGAGACGCTCAAGCTTATTTAGTTGCTCCTCAGTAAGGTCAAGATAACAGATATCAGCGTAATCAAGAATGGGCAACAGTAAGGAAGTAGCAAGAGTAATTCTAGTGGGCATAGGAAGGAAATTTCGAAGTCTACGCAGACTACCAATCGCAGCAAATAACTTCTTACTCACATTATTAATTTGAGGTGTCCACGATAGACTGGAGTCCATGAGAATTCCTAAATTTTTGACTACTTTAGAATAAGGAATATGAACACTACCAAAGTATATTTTAGGTAGTACTAGCCAATCAATTTTAGAAACCAGTCTCGAGCTACCAATTATGATCACTTGAGTTTTATCAGGATTAACTTTAAGACCAAATGATTGGGCCCACTCAGAAATCTTGGCTAAGTCTGAATTCAAGTCAGATACCGCATTTGACAAATTCGAAAATAACGCTTGCGTATAAATTTGCAAGTCATTTGCATATAGGTGGAAGGACGAAGTAAGTATGGAACAAATCGAGTTGATGAAAATTGCAAAAAGAAGAGGAGACAACACGCCACCCTGCGGTACGCCGGCACGTATGACAGACCATGAAGAAGAAACGTCTTCAATCTTAACACATTGTCGGCGACCATGCAGGTAACTATGAAACCAATCAATTGTCCTCGGAGATATATTAAGAGCGCGTAAAACCCCCAACAGGATGTCATAGTCAACGCTATTGAAGGCATTACTGAAGTCCAATAGCGCCAGTACAGTAAGTTGCCGGTTCTCCATGCCATGACGAATGTCGTCAGTGACTTTAAGTAAAGCAGTTGTTGTGCTATGGCCACGGCGAAAGCCAGACTGTAAAGGACTAATGAGGTTATGGGAATGAAGATAGGAAGTTAATCGTAATTGGACAAGACGTTCTAGGATTTTGGACAAAAGAGGAAGAATGGAAATAGGTCGATAGTCTGAGGGAGAGGATGGTTTGGGTTTTTTGGGTAAAGGAATAACTTGGGCATCTTTCCAACAAGAAGGGAATGAACCGGAAGAGATGGACAAATTTAGGATGGAAGTAATTATAGGCAGAATGATATCTAAAATAGGTAAAATCATTTTGCGGCTAATACAGTCTGACCCGACGGCATCCGAATCAATAGAGGATATGCTACTCTTAATATCACGATCGGAAAATTGATTAAGAACAAAAGGAGGATAATCAGGGTTGGGAATCATAGACAGAGAATTCAGTGTTGAAGCTTTTAGAGCCGCTGTTATGGGGCTAGACGATGAGAAATGTTGATTTAAATTGTTCAAATCCGTGACAGAAACAAAGGGTTGTGAAT